>CM066035.1:687161464-687777413 GCA_033557465.1 Ichthyophis bannanicus
TCCTGCCATCCCCTTTACCATTTGGTGGCTCTTCTCTGAACCTTTTTCTAAAATCGCTATATCCCTTTTTAAGATACGGCGACCAGAATTGCACACAATATTCAAGGTGCGGTCTCACCATGGAACGATATAGAGGCATTATAATAATCCTTTGTTTTATTTTCCATTCCTTTCCTTATCATACCTAGCATTCTATTTGCTCTCTTGGCCGCCACTGCACACTGGGCCGAGGGTTTTTAACATGGTATCCACAATGACGCCTAAATCTTTTTCCTGGGTGGTGTTTCCTAATGTGGAACCTTGCATAGAGTAACCATAGTTTGCGTTGTTCTTCCCTAAGTGCATAACCTTGCACTTGTCCACATTAAATTTCATCTGCCATTTTGATGCCCAGTTCTTCCAAGTTATCAAGATCCTCTTGCAATTTTCCACAATCCTCTTTGGGTTTTAACAACTTTAAATAGTTTTGTGTCATCTGCAAATTTTGATAACCTCACTCGTTATTCCACTTTCCAGGTCATTTATGAATATGTCAAAAAGCAGCGGACCCAGCACAGATCCCTGGGGTACCACCACTATTCACCTTTCTCCATTGGGAAAATTGGCCTTTTAGCCCTACCCTCTGCTTTCTATCTTTTAACCAGTTCCTGATCCCACAATAGTACACAGCCTCCTATCCCATGACTCTTTAGTTTGCCAAAAGTCTCTCATGAGGACCTTGTCAAAGGCTTTCTGAAAGTCCAGATACACAATATCAACCGACTCACCTTTGTCCACCTGATTATTCACTCCTTCAAAAAAACATAACAGATTAGTAAGACAAGATCTTCCTTGTCTAAAGCCATGTTGGCTGTCTCTCATTAGTTCATGACTATCTACATGCTGAGTAATTTTATTCTTTATGATGGTTTCTATCATTTTTTCCCGGTATTGACGTCAGGCTCACCGGTCTGTAGTTTCCCGGATCACTCCTGGAACCCTTTTTAAAAATTGGTGTTACATTGGCGATCCTCCAATCTTCAGGTATTAGAGATGATTTTAATGATAGTTCACAGATTACTAATAGCAGGTCTGCAATCTCATATTTCAGTTCTTTCAATACCCTTGGATGTATACCATCCGGCCCAGGTGATTTGCTACTCTTCAGCTTATCTAATAGTTGTAATACATCTTCTCGATGTATCGATATTTCCTTCAATTCTTCTGCACCTTTAAATACCACTTCAGTCATGGGTAACATCCCTACATCTTCCTTAGTAAAGACTGAAGCAAAGAATTCGTTCAGTCTCTCCGCTATCGCCTTGTCGCCTCTTAGTGCTCCTTTAATCCCTTTATCATCTAATGGACCAACTGACTCTCACAGGTTTTTTGCTACGAATGTACTTGAAAAGGTCCTTACTTCGCGTTTTTGCTTCTGCAGCAAGCTTCTTCTCAAATTCTCCCTTTGCCTGCCTTATCAATGCCTTGCATTTGACTTGCCAGTGCTTGTGCTGTTTCCAGGTTTCATCCTTTGGCTCTTTTTTCCATTTCCTGAAAGATGCTTTTTTGGCAACAACAGCCTCTCTGACCTCAACTTTAAACCATGCTGGCAGTTTTTTGGACTTCTTTCCACTTTTCTTAAAGCGTGGAATACAGCTGGTCTGGGCTTCCAAGATAGTATTTTTCAACAACAGCCAAGCCTGATGTACATCTTTAACCTTTGCAACTGCTCCTTTTAGTTTTTTCTTGACTGTTTTCCTCATTTTATCATAGTCTCCCTTTCGAAAGTTAAAAGGTAGTACTGTGGATTTCCTTACTATCCCTCCTCCACTAATTAAATCAAAGGCGATCATGCTATGATCACGATTGCCAAGTGGCCCCAACAACCTTATCTCTTGTACTAGATCTGGTGTTCCACTAAGGATTAGGTCTAATATGGCTTCCCCTCTGGTCGGTTCATGAACCAGCTGCTCCAAGAAGAAGTCAACTTAGAGGTTGTCTTCTTCTTACGCCTCTCTACCTCAGGGGATCTTTGATTGGAGTGTCGCTTTGAACGCGGGGCCAAAATGGGGCATTTCACCAGCGGAGGAACAACCGAGGGAGAGACAGAGGATTCCGGGGCTACCTTCCAGAAAATGTCATCGTACTTCTGCTTACGACTTAGCAGGGCCTTGGAGAACATTTTCTTACAAAGAGAGCAGAGCTCCGGGTCATGGTCAGCCCCAAGACACCGAAGACAGCAGTCATGTGTGTCCATCAGCGACATGTTCTTGGAGCAAGTGTCGCATTTTTTTTTTTTTTTTGAAAGGACGTCCCCTCGCTCAAAAGAAAAGTAGAGCAAGGGAAGGATGGGTAGAAGACTAGTGCAAATGGAAAAAACACTGGCCAGAGGCCGAAAACGAAACACTTTTTCCGAGGGACAAGGATGTGCGTCCGAAGGGCTCCACGGAAAAAGGGAGACTGAGCAAGATGGCACCTTTGGGAGGGAAGAGGACTATGCATGCATGGCAGCAATCCCAAAGGCTTTTGAGACATTTTGTGAAGACTCGCGGTGCGGAGGACAGGCCAAAGGGCAGTACTCTGTACTGGTAATGATTTCCTGCCACCACAAACCTTAGGTATTGGCGGTGGCTTGTGTGGATGAGGATGTGCGTGTAGGCATCCTTTAGATCCAAGGAGCATAGCCAATCTCCCTGCTGGAGGTAGGGCAGAAGGATTCCAAGGGTAAGCATTTTGAACTTCTCCTCGCACAAGGAACTTGTTGAGGTTGCGCAAGTCCAGGATGGGTCTGAGGCCTCCTGTTCTCTTTGGTATTAGAAAATACCTGGAATAAAAGCCTTGACCTTTTAGGTGGTGGGGCACCGGTTCCACCGCCTGTTCCTGTAGAAGACCTGCTAACTCCTGAAGGAGTAATTCCCTGTGCAGAGGGGGTCGTGGAGGTTCTCCCGGAAAATAGGAGGGAGGGACCTGGTGGAAGTGGAGAAGATAGCCTTCTCGCACGACTTGAAGCACCCAGGCATCTGAGGTGATGCTGGACCACCTGTGGGCGAAGTGAACCAGCCGGCCTCCGGTGCTGGGAGGAACCAGCGGGGGGGGAGAGGCTATGCTTAAGGAGTCAAAAACCCCCACCCTGCTGAGAAGGGGCTGGTGGTGCAGGCTTGGGGGCTTGCTGCCTACGGACCCGTTACCCCGTCCCTTGGCCTGCTGGCCCTGTTGGGGAGCTGCAGGGGCCTGATAATGGGGGTATTGTTTGTAGGCAGCCGCCTTCCTCGGGTAAAAGGACTTTTTTCCCGAGCCCTTCTTTTTCTGGGAAGGGGCGGAGGTCTTCCTAGAAAGCCTGGTCCTGGTGAGAGTCTCCGTCTCAATCTGTGCAGCCTTTTCAGCCATGGGCTTGCCAAAGAGGTTTTCGCCTCGGCAGGGGACATCGACCAACTTGTCCTGCACCCAGGGCTCAAGGTCAGACGACTGAAGCCAAGCCTGTCGGCGGGCACCTATGCCGGCTGCGGCCACTCGAGCCGATGCTTCAAAGCCATCATAGGCTGCTCGGGACATGAATTTTGAGCATTCCCGAATGCCAGTGGACAAGGCCAGGAACCTCCGCAAGGGTTCCTCGGACAAACCAGCGGAGAATCCGGCTAGCTCTTTAGCCAGGTCTCGGAGATACATGCCCATGTATAGCTGGTAGGTCTGGACACGACACGCAAGCATAGAGCCCTGGAAACACTTCTTACCAAGGCCATCCAGGTTACGGGCCTCCCTGCCAGGAGGCACCGAGGAGTGCATCTTCTGGCTCTTAAGACGATGCATGGCCGATTCCACTACCATGGAATGGTGTGGTAGCTGTGCTTTTTGGAAGCCAGGGCTCTTGCGGACTCGATAGATAGAATCGACCCGCTTGCTCAGGACCGGCGAGGTGGCCGGACTCTCCCACATGCGGAAGAGTAGTCGTTCCAGCATAGGGAGTCGGCGTCGGCGACCTCGGTCCCGAACGGGAGGCCGAGGGTGACCTCGACCGAGGATCGACTCGAGTTCGCATCGACTCGAGGATCGGCTCGGTCTCCGGGGTCGACTTGGACGTCGACGTCCCGGCGGTCGGGGCAGCGACGCCAGCGAAGCCAGCGAGCAGTGCCCGCTGCTGGTCCATGAAGGCAGACAGTCTGCTCTCCAAGGCCGTCAAACCTGAGTCCGAGCTCAGGTGACCCAGCAGCCCCCGACTCGGGCCCGACGGCGTCGGGCCCGACGTCGGCTGTCGCGGAGGCGAGTCCAGGAGGACCACAGGACTTACCCGAGCAGGCAGCTCCGACTCCAGGCGAGGTCGCTTCGGGAGGTGCTCCTTCTCCAAGGACCCGGGGCGGCTATCGGGGCTATGCGACCTGGCCCTCGCGGAGCCAGGAGCGTCCACCGACGCCGCCCTCGCAGGTTTCACCTGACGTCGATGGTCCCCGGAGGGAGAACCCCTGTCGGAGGAACTCCAGCGACGGTCCGAGCTGGAACCTTTGGACGCGGAGGCCTCCGACGAGGTCCGGGTACGGCTGGGGTCAGCGAAGATCCTATCCCGCTGATGCCGCCGACTTCTCAACGCTTTGGAGGACATTTTGCCGCAGGGCCCACAGATCATTTCTTCATGATCCGGGCCCAGGCAGCGGAGGCAAAAGTCGTGTGTGTCAGTTAGTGACATATTTCGGTCACACTGACCACACCGCTTGAAACCACTGGCAGCCATCGGGGGAAAAAGGGCCCCGGCGAGGTCAAAGGACCGGGCTGCCAGGGAAAAACCGAAAACGAAAACTGACTAAGTCAGAAAAACCGAAAAGAAGAAGAGGACTCGTGACCGGCGTCGCGAGTCCGGGCGGGGAAAAAGACCGGCGTCGAACCGAAGGAAAAAGAATAAAATTATGAAGAAATATCAACTTTTTCGCGGGGACAAGACGGGGACGTCTGTAGGGCTCCGCGGAAAAAAGAAGACTGGCTAAGATGGCACCCTTGGGCGGGAAGAGGACCGCGCATGCGCGCTGCAATTCCCAAAGGCTTTCTTTGAAAGCTGGGGAAAATTGCTCCGCGAGGGCTCCGTCGGCGCCGACGTCACCCATAAGTGAGGACTGACTTCCTGCTTGGTCCTGGAGAACCACGTTTTCAGTTTTGATGATGTGCTTCATTAAGGAAACCAGCATGTGAATTTATTTGGACATATTGAAGGTAATTTTATAAAAGGGTGCCTAATTTAAGAGGGCAATTAGGCACCTTCGGGGGTATTATTTTATAAAAGACACATAAGCGATGATGGGCCTTTATAGAATACTAGTATAAGAAGCAGATTGCATCTTAAATGCAAGCATGGACATTTACACTTACTCGAAAGCGGGTATAAATTAACATGCATAGATTAAGGTATTCCAGAAACAACTTTTGAACTCTTGTCTAGACTATGCAGCTGACTATATCTACTGATCAAGTACACACATGCATGTCAATGCATGTAATTTTTTTTTTTTTTTTTTTTTTTTTTTTTAACTAGTTGGTACTTTGTAAGAGGCTACATTATGCATGAAAATTACTTTATAAATTTCCTCTCATCGAGGGTAGTTTTTATGAATTCTCTTCAAATGTAAATATTGTTACTGCTAAGTGTTATTGAGTCTGTATTGACTCATGGCGATTCTCTAGATAGCAGTCCTAAACTGTGTTCAATCTTCAATCAGGTGGCTCTTTATTGACAGACTGGCACCCATTGCTGCCTGTTATTGTATCGATCCATTTCATTGCTGGCCTTCCTTTTTTGCGTTGCCTTCTATCTTGCCAAGCATGTCGTCTTTCTCTAATGATCTCTCTTCACATGAAGTGTCCAAAGTATGAAAGTCAAAGTCTTGTCATCTGAGCTTCTAAAGAAAGCTTAAGTTTGATCTCCTCTAGTACTGTCTGGTTTGTCCTTCGGGTAGTCCACGGTATATACACAGTGTTCGTCGCCAGCACCGTAATTCAAAGGCATCAATTTTCTTCCTGTCTATCTTTTTCACTGTCCAACTTTCGCATCCATATGACATTATTGAATACCATGGCCTGGACAAGTCAACTCTTTGTAAGGTGAAAGATCTCTGCTCTTGAAAATCTTGTCTAGGTCCTTCATTGCCATTCTGCGAAGAGCAATGCGTCATCTGATTTCTTGACTGCTTGTTGCTTCTTTATTGATTGATCCATGTAGGTTAAAGTTGTCCGCTATTTAAATTTCTTCTCAATCAACGATGAACATATTGATGTTGCCAGTTGTCAGGATCTTTGTCTTCTTTACATTAAGGTGCAGGACTATTTTAAAAGTATGTTCCTTGATCTTGAGAAGCAAATGTTTCAGATTGTCTTCATTTTCAGCCAGTAATGTGGTCATCATCAGCATAATGAAGGTTGTTGATGAGTCTCCCAACCATCTTCACACCTCTATTGCCTTCATACAGTCCTGCTTCTCTGTTGATTCATTCTGCATATAAATTAAACAGGTAGGGAGAAAGTATGCAGCCTTGTTGTACAACTTTGCTGATTTTAAACCATTCCGTTTCTCCTTGTTCCGTTCGAACTGTTGCTTCTTGATCAATATAAAGGCAGTGCAAGAGAACGATCAGGTGTTCTGGTATACCCCTGCTTCTTAATGTGGCCCAGAGTTTATCATGGTTTACACAGTCAAAAGCCTTGCTGTGGTCAATAAAACACATATAGATATCCTTTTGGCATTATTTTGTCTTTTCAAGGATCAATCTCACATCCACAATGTCGTCTCTCATTCCTTGTCCTTTCCTCAACCCTGCTTGCACTTCAAGTAGTTCTTGTTCCAGGTATGGCTGTAGTCTCTGCTGAATAATCTTCAGTAGAATCTTGCTGGCATGTGGGATCAAAGCGATTGCTTGATAATTTCCAGTCAGTTGGATCACCTTTCTTTAGTATTGGTATAAATACAGTTCTTTTCCGGTCAGTCGGCCATGTTGTCGTCTTCCAAATTTCCTGGAAGAGTCTTGTAAGTATAGTGACAGCTGCATCAGATTGCTCTAATACCTCTATGGGAATGCCATCAGTGCCTGGTGCTTTGTTCTTTGATAAGGCTTTCAAATACTGTTCAACTTCTTTCATCACCAATGGTTCCGGATCATAAGGTACAGGTTGAAACAGTGGTTGGTCCACTTGATCTCTATCATATAACTACTCTGTATATTCTTTTCACCTTTTCTTGATCTCAGCATCATTCAACATGCATCCTTGAGCATCTTGTAACATTCCAATTTGAGGCTGGAATTTTTTCTTTAACTCGTAGCTTTAGGAAAGCTGATCTTGTTCTTCTTCTAATAAAGGGAGGGAGGAGTGGCTCAGTGGTTGGGACAGGTTACCTCAGGCCGGAAGGCTGGGGGTTCAATTCCCACATGGTGACAAGCAACCTCAGGCTGGAGGTACTGGGGTCTCTAGTCCCATGGCCACTCCTTGTGGCCCTGGGCAAGCCACTTAACCCTCCATTGCCTCAGGTACACTTAGATTGTGAGCCCCTCAGGGACAAGGGAATAAAAAGTACCTGTTAGTATACATGTGAACCGCACTGATTCTGAAGAGCGTGGTATAAAAAATAAATAAATAATAGTTTATGCTTCTATTTCCTTGCATGTGTCATTGTAGTACTTCTCCTTGTCTTGTCTTGCTGCATGTTGGAAATCTCTATTGAGTTCTGGGATTGCCTCTTTCCCCTCTGGCTTTAGCTTCTCTGCGTTTCTGGGCAATTTTCAGTGTTTCTTCAGTCATCCATTTTGGCCGTTTTTGTTTTTTCACCTTTTGTAGAGATTTTGCACTTTCTTCCAACACTTCCTTCTTGATGGCATCCCATAACTCTTCTGGAGCTCTGTCATTTGTATCTAAAGCAGCAAATCGATTTTCCAGGCAGTCTTTAAATTCCGGTGGTATATTCTCAAGATCATATTTTGCAACATTCATGCGTGGCTTGCTCTTTTTCAACTTTAGCTTGAGTTTGCATACTAATAGTTGGTGATCTGTACCACAGTCAGCTCCAGGTTTTGTCTGTTGATGTTAGAGTTTTTCCATCGTTGACTTCCACAGATGTAATCAATTAGATTTTTGTACAATCTATTGGGTGACATCAATGTGCACAGTCACTGCTTGAGCTGCTGGAAGAAGGTGTTTGAGATGAATAGATCATTGGTCTTGCAGAATGCTATCAGTTTTTCTCCGGCTTCATTCCTGTTACCAAGTCCATATTTTTCAACTGTTTTGCCTTCTTTGTTGCAAATTTTGCGTTCCAGTCACCCATGACTATCAGAAAGGACTAGACCATGTGATCATCAGATGCAAAGTGCCCAATGCCAGTCCATTTCAGTACGCTGACACCCAACAGATAGAGAAATTAGACTTACCTGCTAATTGTTGTTCCTTGAGGAACTTCAGTCCAGTCCCTCACCTCTGGGTAGTGCACCTCCTCCCGCAGCATGGAGACTGGGCATGTCAGAATTCTGAAGTCACCTGCATTTATACTGCTGGCACCTCCCACCAGCTCCCAGTGACCTAATGACAAAGCAGACTCAGAGGAGCAACAAATAAGTAGCTATGCAAAATGCAATGTGCGCCTTCGAGTCAGTCCTGACTCCTGGGGACCCAGAAGCTACTGGGTTTTCTTGGCAGTGTCACCGGAAGTAGATTGCCAGGCCTTTCTTCCGAGGCAATGGAGGATTAAGTGATTTGCCCAAGGCCACAAGGAGTGCTAGTGGGAATTGAACCCTGGTTGCTTGGTTATCAAGCCAGTGTTCTAACCACTAGGCTAAGTAGCTATACTAACAAGTAAATACAATAACTCATTCTTTGTAACTTAACCATCCCTCTGAACGAAGAGGATAACTGTTCTTCTCTTTCATGAAGAAAGTTGAATAGAACTAGAGAAACGCAAAGAATGCACCAAGAAAAAGAAAGGAAGAAAAGAATTCAACACTTGGAGAGAAAATACTTCTGTAACCTGAAGCTGCAGCCAGCCGGTCTGCAACAAACTGTTCGATAGCTGATAAAGTTCTGGGTGGGAATCGGGACTGGACTGGAGTTCCTCAAGGAACAATTAGCAGGTAAGTCTAATTTCTCTTTCCTTATCGTCCCTCCAATCCAGTCCCTCTCCTCTGGGATGTAACATAGCAGTAAATTAATGGGAGGGACCTGTCCAACCGGACTTCAACACTGCCGAACCGGAACAGGCATCCCCTGCCGCCTGGACATCTAATCGGTAATGCCTACCGAAAGTATGCAAAGAGGACCACGTAGCTGCCTTACAGATTTCAACCAAAGGAATCAAACTATGTTCCGCCCATGAAGCCGCCTGGGCTCTCGTAGAATGAGCCCGTAAGCTTACAGGAACTTGACAACCTTGCAAGATATAAGCTGATGCTATCGTCTCCCGTATCCACCTAGAAATGGAAGCCTTGGCTGCCGCTTTGCCCTTACAAGGTCCCCCAAAAGAGAATAAACAAATGTCAGATTTGAGAAAGGGTTCCGAAGCCTTCAAATAATGGCAGAGAACTCTCTTAACGTCCAACAGGCGCAAACTACAGTCTGAGACGTCATTTCCTAAAGTCCCTAATACTGGTAAGGGGATACCACCTGATTCACATGAAATGGCGAAACGACCTTCGGCAGAAAGGAAGGGACATGACGCAAAACCACTTTCTCCTGAGGAAAACGTCAGAAAGGGTTCCCTACAGGACAAAGCCTGTAGCTCTGAACTCAACACGCAGAGCATATTGCTACTAGAAAGACCGTCTTCAGAGTCAAATCTTTAATAGAAGCCTGATTCAAGGGCTCAAAAGGCTCCCTCGTCAACACCCAACACCAAGTTGAGATCCCACGGAGGAATTACAATCCTGCGCAGAGGACGCAAACGTGACACCGCTCTCAGAAAATGCACGACGTCTGGATGGGACCCCAAAGAGACTCCATGAACGTTTCCTCAATAACATAACACGCAAGCTGCCAACTGCACCCTCAATGAGCAAGCCGCTAACCCCTTATCAAAACCATCTTGTAAAAAACTCAAAATCTCTGGAATCAACACCGTAGAAGGGCACACCTGTTTGGTCGCACACCAATCTTCAAAAATACGCCAGACATGAACATAAGCTAAGGAGGTCGACCTTTTTCTAGCCACGAGTAAGGTAGAAATCACTGAACTAGAGTAACCTTTCTTCCTTAACTTTGCCCTTTAAATGGCCAAGCCGTAAGCGAGAATTGATCCACGTGAGGCATTCAAAGAGGACCCTCTAATAGAAGATCCTCCAGAGATGGCAACCGCCATGGCTGCCTGTCTAAAAGGCATACCAAGTCTGCATACCACGGACGACGCGGCCAATCTGGAGCTATCAAAATTATGCACCCTTGATGAGCTTTGATGCGTTGAACCACTCTGCCTATGAGAGCCCACGGAGGGAAGACAGAGGAGCCCCTGCAACGGCCACTGTTGTAGTAAAGCATCCAGACCTTCGGACATCCTCTCTCGCCTTCTGCTGAAGAAGCGGTTGGTCTTGGCTGATTGGAAAGTCGCCATGAGATCCATAATGGGAGATCCCCACTTGCTGACTGAGCAAAGACTTCCGGGTGAAGCTCCCACTCTCTGGGGTCCACTCGGACTCGGCTGAGGTAGTCCGCCATCACGTTGTCGGATCCCGCATCCCGCAATGTGTGCCGCTGACAGAGCCTTGAGTCGAGGCTCCACCCATTCGAACAAGGCCTCTGCTTCCTCTTCCAGGGCCGCGCTGCCCGTACCCCCTTGCCGATTGAGATACGCTACCGCGGAGGCATTGTCTGACAGAACTCGGACCGTGCGACACAGCAAGTTGGATTCGAAGGCGTGAAGTGCCAGAGCAACTGCTCGCAACTCCAACCGGTTGATCGACCACTGGACCTCTTGAGCACTCCAGCTGCCCTGCACGAAGAGCTCCTCGCAATGAGCTCCCCAACCCGACAGACAGGCATCCGTCAACACAGGAACCCACTGCGTTTGTTCAAGAGGAATACCTGCCGCCAAGTTTTCCGGTCGCAGCCACCACTGAAGAGATGTCCAAACTGCCAGCGGGCAGGTCAGACGTTTGGACAGAGATTCTCTCTGGTGAGACCATCGACGGAGCAGAGACCTCTGCAACGGACGCATATGCGCCCTGGCCCATGGCACCACTTCCAATGTCGCCGCCATTGTTCCCAGAACACGCAGATACAGCCACGCAGATGGTGCCGGACTCCTAAAAAACTTGCGCACCAACAGCCATAGCCCCTGAGCCCGGAGCTCTTGCAGAAACAATGCCCCGCGTTGCGTGTCAAACCGATCCCCTAAGAATTCTAGACTCTGAGAAGGTTCCAATCGACTCTTGGCAACATTGACAACCCAACCGAGACTCTGTAGAAGCTGTACCACTCTGGCTGTAGCGCGTACACTCTCGGCTCTGGATTTCGCCTGGATCAACCAATCGTCTAGATAAGGGTGAACTAACACCGCTTCCCTGCGAAGAGTTGCCGCCACCACCACCATTATCTTGGTGAAGGTCCGGAAAGCCATCGCCAGGCCGAACGGCAATGCCTGAAATTGAAAATGTCCCGATGGCACTGCAAACCGTAGGAACTGTTGATGATCCGGTCTGACTGGAATATGCAGATAAGCCTCTGTGAGATCGAGTGATGTCAAAAACTCTCCTTGTCGCACCGCCACTATTACTGATTGCAACATTTCCATGCGGAAATGCGTCACTCGAAAACAGCGGTTTACCCCCTTGAGGTATAGGATTGGCCGAAAGGTTCCATCCTTCTTGGGGATCACGAAATAAATGGAGTATCAACTGCAACCATAGTGCTCTGGAGAGACCGGAACGACCGCTCCCAGCTGCAACACACGACAGCATCCGCTTTACTGCCACTGCCTTGCTCCGCCCCCTGAAAGGGGAAACAACAAAGGAATCGACGACCGGTTTAGCAAACTCAAGGGCATACCCTTCGTGAATAACCTCCAACACACATTGATAGGATGTTACACAGACCCAGGCTGGGTAAAAGTCCTGCAGCCGACCCCTTACGGATTGAATCCCTGACTGGGCCCTCCTCGCTTCATTGTGTTTTTTTGTTAAATCCAGTGGGTGAGGTACCAGCGAAACCCCTGCCCGTGCCACGGAACCCCCGAAAACCTTGACCTCGAAAGGGATACCTTCCTCTGGAAACCTCCCAGGCGAGATGTTCGAAACCGCCGAAAATCTCAGGACTGACCTCTCGAAACTGCCGCAGTCAGCCCTGGTTTCGGCTTATCTTCCGGCAAGCGACCACCTTTCGATTCACCCAAGTCCTTAACCAATTTGTCGAGATCCTCCCCGAACAAAAGCTTTCCTTTAAAAGGAAGCTTGCTAAGTCTTGACTTGGATAAACTATCCGCTGACCAATTTATTAGCCACAGATGACGAGCTGCCACCAGTGAAGCCATACTATTGGCCAACGCTCTAAGGAGGTCATAATGGGCATCGGCCAGGTAAGCCGCCCTGGATTCCAGCCTAGTAATGTCTGCCAACTGATCTTGCGTCTGCTCCCCTGACTGTTGCAAGCATTGCGACCAGCGAAGACCAGCTCTCACCACCCATGCTCCACAACTTGAGACTTGTAGCGAGCGTGCATTGACCTCAAAGGCCTGCTTTAATAACGAATCCACCTTCCAGTCTTGACCGTACTTCAAAGCTGCACTACTTTCCACCAGAATCGTTGTCTTCTTTGTGACCGCCGAAACTGCTGCATCTATATGTGGAGAGCAGAACAGATCCCGCTCTTGATCAGCTAAGGGGTAGAGACAAGACATAGACCGGACGCCAATGTTCCCTCTAATTTTCTGTAGGTTGTGTGCGCATAAAATATCAGCTGTGCAGCTTTTGAAGGAAGGTTAAATTTTTGTGCGCCACATAACGACACCCAGAGTTATATACTTTAAAATTTGACTACACATCAGAATACAGTATATACACCACATTGATTTTAATCAAATTAAATGAAAATAGACGATTACTAAATGAAGCGGAAAATTTCTAGTAATTACAATCACAACTTTTAAATTTTAAGACCTCTGTGTTGTTTTCTATCAGAATCAGAAACGTAATTTTGGTGCGCTCTGTTGTAAAGTATGTGCGCTCGCTCGGCGAGGTGTGTGCGCGCGCACATGCGCACAGCTTAGAGGGAACAGTGCCGGACGCCCCATAGACCTGCCTCTGGCAGATACCACTCATCCTGGATCATTTGCTTGACCACTCTGTGAATGAGAAAAACTGCCTGGGATTTTCGTACCGTCTGAATGAGAGAATTCCTCAACCTCTATAGGCACAACAACAAAGAGATTCAGAGCCTGAAGAGACCCCGTAATGAGAGCTGTCAGCTCTTCTTTCCTAAAAACCCGGATAATCCTTGCCCGATCCTCAGGCTCTTGAATTTCACCTTCCTCAAGCTCTTCCATGAACTCTGGATCCATGCTGAATTCATCACCCTTGAGCAAATCCGACCCAACAGTCTGCTCGTCCCCTAACCGAGCTCTCTTAAGCGGTCTGACGTCTGCGGTGCCTGGCCTGCCCACGGAAGGCCGAATCACCCTGGCACCCAGTCCCGTCAGATTCGTAGCCATCCCCTGCTGACAAACAGTAAGCCTGCTGCAGCAGAAGAACAAAATCCGGTGAAACACCCCCCCCCCCCCCCCCAGCAGCTATGCTCACCACAGAAGGATTAGACAGACCTGGTCGCGGCAGACCGATAGCAATCGAAGAGGCCGGAAGCTCTAGCAGAGACCACCCCCCCCCCCCTTTACCAGAACCGTGGAACCTTGTGCCGTCACTGAAGGCACCTCCGTTGACTTGTCCTGGAGCACCTGCTCCATATTTAGCGCTTCTGTTGCGCAACCGCAACACAAGCCTGCGTAAGATACCGTCCCTCGACGGGTACCATAGACGAGGCACTGCAGGCATGTAGGCATCAGACTCTGCTGACTAGGAAATCAACCAGCAGCACTTACAATAAAACAAAAGAAATAAAATCAGCCTAATTCTATTTTTTTTTTTAATCTTCTACTTCTCTGCCTTTATGAAAAACCACCGTTGCTCCTGGCCCTTTAAAACAGGCTGACCAGTGCCACTGAGAAAATTAGCATAAAAAGAATCGCAGTAAAAACTAAACAGCAGTGCAGGCAAAAACTGCGGGAAAATAAATAAACCGCTACACAAACCGGACTGAGGAAATCCCTTCCGCGGTCACCACGAGGCAGCAGGCCACGATTTGACAAGAAATCAGAACTTGCAATCGGAAATCACCTTAGAAAAAACAACCCCTATGGAGGCCAAAGGAAGATTTCCCCGAAGCCGAACAGTAACGCTGCAAGTAGAGTCAGAGAAAAAGAGTAGTTACTCACCTATAACAGGTGTTCTCCAGGAGCAGCAGGAATCATTCCTCACTGATGGGTGATGTCGGCGCCGACGGAGCCCTCGCTGAGCAATTTCCCCAGCTTTCGACGAAACCCTTTGGGAATTGCAGCGCGCATGCGCGGTCCCCTTCCTGCCCAAGGGTGCCATCTTGCTCAGTCGGATGACATATCGAAAAGATAGCAAAAAAATTAGCAAAAACAATGGATAAGAATGACTGCAACTCCGAGGGGAGGAGGGAGGGTTGTGAGGACTGATTCCTGCTGCTCCTGGAGAACACCTGTTACAGGTGAGTAACTACTCTTTCTCCAGGACCAAGCAGGAAGTCAGTCCTCACTGATGGGACTCCCAAGCTTAAGGCTACCAGAGACCTCAAGCAGAAAAAATGAGCTCCCTCTAACTCAGCAGCACAGAAGTAAGGAATCTTCCCTGAATACGCTTCCGGCCGGTAGCCCAACACCAGGGCCGGAGAGCAGGAGTTGCCTAAACCTCAAAGAGATTGTGGAGGACTGCCTGTCCAAAAGCACTGTCCCTGCGGGACTCCCTCTCCAGGCAGTAATGAGCCGCAAAAGTCTGGCTTGAAGACCAAGTAGCGGCCCGGCAGATGTCTGCCAATGGAACAGAGCGGAAATGAGCCACCGACGCAGCCTTCGCCCTGACACGGTGAGCCGTGACTCGACTCTAAGGAGAGGCCGGCTGCCCCATAAGCCCAGGCGATAGAGTCAGCTACCCAGATGGACAAAGTACGCTTGGAGACAGGCACCCCCAACCTATTGGGGCCAAAAGAAACGAAAAGCTGAACAGCCTTTCTATGCTCCCGCGTACGGTCAAGGTAGAAGGATAAGGCCCTCCTACAGTCCAGGGTATGCAGAACTGTCTCAGCCCGGCTGGTATGCGGCCTGGGAAAGAAGGTTGGAAGAACCACCTCTTGGTTGAGATGAAAAGGGGAAACCACTTTTGGAAGAAACTTTGGGTGAGTCCGTAAGACCACCCTATTAGGGTAGAACCTAGTGTAAGGAGGCTCAGACACTAGGGCTTGCAGTTCACTAACACGCCTAGCGGAGGTAAGGGCTACCAAGAAGAGAGTTTTCCAAGAAAGGAAACAAAGAGGGCAGGTAGCCATAGGTTCAAAAGGCGGACAGGTAATCCGCTGCAAGACCACATTGAGATCCCAGTCAGGGGCTGGGGGGCGCAAGAGAGGCTTAAGCAGAAGGAGGCCTCTGAGAAAACGCGCCACCAAGGGGTGTGCGGAAAGAGGCCTGCCGTCCACCGGCGAATGATGTGCAGAGAGAGCACCGAGGTGGACTCTTACAGAGTTGGACTTGAGGCCGAGATTGGAAAGGTGAAGCAAGTATTGCAGAATCACCGATACCAAGCAGAGAGAAGGGGTTCTCAGATCGCTGAGAACACCACACCGAGAAGCGACGCCATTTAAGGGCGTAAGACTTCCGGGTGGATGGACGCCTAGAGGCCAAGACGACATCTTCCACCTCCGGAGGGAGGAGCAGCAGAGCTAGGACTACCCTTTCAGCAGCCAGGCCATCAGGTGAAGGGCCCAGAGGTTGGGGTGCAGGAGAGTGCCTTGATCCTGAGTCAGGAGATCGGGCTGAAACCCCAGAGGAAGGGGAGTGTCCACTGCCAGTTGTAGCAGGAGTGGGAACCAGGGCTGTCTCGGCCACCTGGGCGCTACCAGGATTACCGAGGCCCTGTCCCGGAGAACTTTGAAAAGCGTCCTGGACAAGAGTGGCGTGGGAGGAAAAGCATACAGTAGGCCCGTGGACCAGAGAATGAGGAAAGCATCCGCCACTACTCTGAGCGGGTGCGGGTGCCTGGAGCAGAACCTGGGAAGTTGCCGGTTCAGAGGACTGGCAAAAAGATCCATGGTGGGGAGGCCCCACCGGAGGAAGATCCGCTGAACCACCAACGGGTCTAACCTCCACTCATGTGGCTGCAGAATCCTGCTCAGTTTGTCGGCCAGGTAATTTTCCTGTCCTGGCAGGTAAACAGCTTTGAGGAGGATGCCATGGTCGACTGCCCAAGAGCACAGTCTCCGAGCCTCTTGACATAGAAGGAGGGAGCCGGTGCCCCCCCGTTTGTTAACATAGAACATGGCAACTTGATTGTCCGTCAGGACTAGTACAGACTGATGAGAGGTGAGGTGAGAGAAGGTCCACAGAGCTAGGCGGATCGCCCTGAACTCTAGGAAGTTTATCTGCTGAGCAGCTTTCCAAGGGGTCCAAAGGCCTTGAGTACATGTCCCTTGGCAATGTGCCACCCATCCCAGGAGAGAGGCATCTGTCGTCAGCACTTGGGAAGGTGAAGGAGACTGAAAAGTCATGCCGAGAAGCAGATTTGGCAGATGAAGCCACAATTGCAGAGAGGAGACCAGGCGGTCGGAGAAACTAGGTCCGCAAGGCTCCCTGTGGCTTGATGCCATTGAGTGCGAAGGCTCCACTGAGCAGGCCTCATATGTAGACGGCATTCGGAGTGACATGGACCGTGGAGGCCATATGGCCGAGCAGCCGCAGGAATTACCTGGCCAAGACCAGGGAAGAGCTGTGAAACCTGCTGGCCAGAGCTGCGAGCCGGTTGGCCCTTTCCAGAGGCAAGGAGGCACGAGCCTGCAGGGTGTCCAAACGTGCTCCTATGAATTCTAGATACTGAGAGGGGAGCAAAGTGGACTTTGCGAAGTTTATGACAAACCCCAAGTGCTGAAACAGAGCTACAGTGCGATGAGTGGCCTGAGTAACCTCCAGGGAAGACTGTGCCCGGATGAGCCAGTCGTCCAGGTAGGGAAAGACAAACAGGCCTTGAAGCCTCAGGAAGGCTGCCACCACTGCCAGGCATTTGGTGAACACCCTGGGAGCGGAGGACAGGCCAAAGGGCAGAACCCTGTATTGATAATGATTTCCTTCCACAACAAATCGTAGATATTGTCTGTGGTCCAGATGGATAAGGATGTGAGTATAAGCATCCTTTAGATCCAAGGAGCACAGCCAATCTCCCTGCTGGAGGTAGGGCAGCAGGATTCCAAGGGTAAGCATCTTGAACTTTTCCCTTTGCAGGAACTTGAGGTTGCGCAAGTCTAGGATGGGTCTGAGGCCTCCTGTTCTTTTTGGTATCAGAAAGTACCTGGAATAAAAGCCGTGACCTCTCAGGTGGTGGGGCACCGGTTCCACAGCCTGTTCCTGAAGAAGACTTGCTAACTCCTGAAGGAGCAAGACCCTGTGCAGAGGGGGTCTTGTACGCTCCCCTGGAAAGTAGGAGGGAGGTACCTGGTGAAAATGCAAAAGGTAGCCCTCTTGAACTACCTGAAGCACCCAGGTATCTGATGTTACGGCTGACCACCTGTGGGCAAAGTGGGCCAGCCGGCCTCCCGTGCTGAGAGAAGCCAGGGGGGAGAAGAGGCTATGCTTACAGAGTCAAAAACCCCCACCCTGCTGAGCAGGGGCCAGTGTAGTGGGCTTGGGGGCCTTCTGCCTACGGGACCCATTACCCTGTCCCTTAGCCTGCTGACCCTGATGGGGAGCTGCTGAGGCTTGATATTGTCGGTGGTGTTGATTATAGGCAGACACCTTCCTCGGGTAAAAGGGCTTTTTCCCCGAGCCCTTCCTCTTCTGTGAAGGGGCAGAGGTCCTTCTGGACAGGCGAGTGCTGGTTAGAGTCTCGGTCTCGAGTTGCGCAGCCTTTTCAGCCATGGGCTTGCCAAAGAGGTTTTCACCTCTGCAGGGGACATCGACCAACTTGTCCTGCACCCATGGCTCGAGGTCGGATGACTGAAGCCAAGCCTGCCGGCGGGTGCCAAGCCTGCCGGCGGGCACCGATGCCTGCCCCGGCTACTCAAGTCAGTTGGTCCATTAGATGATAAAGGGGTTAAAGGAGCACTAAGAGGCGACAAGGCGATAGCGGAGAGATTGAATGAATTCTTTGCTTCGGTCTTTACTGAGGAAGTTGTAGGGATGTTACCCATGACTGAAGTGGTATTTAAAGGTGCGGAAGAATTGAAGGAAATATCGATACATCGGGAAGATGTCTTACAACTATTAGAAAAACTGAAGAGTAGCAAATCACCTGGACCGGATGGTATACATCCAAGGGTGTTGAAAGAACTGAAATATGCGATTGCAGACCTGCTATCAGTAATCTGTGAACTATCATTAAAATCATCTCTAATACCTGAAGATTGGAGGATCGCCACTGTAACACCAATTTTTAAAAAGGGTTCCAGTGGTGATCCGGGAAACTACAGACCGGTGAGCCCGACGTCAGTACCGGGAAAAATGGTAGAAACCATCATAAAGAATAAAATTACTCAGCATGTAGATAGTCACAACCTAATGGGAGACAGCCAACATGGCTTTAGACAAGGAAGATCTTGTCTTACTAATCTGTTATGCTTTTTTGAAGGAGTGAATAAACAGGTGGACAAAGGTGAGTCGGTTGATATTGTGTATCTGGACTTTCAGAAAGCCTTTGACAAGGTCCCTCATCAGAGATTTTTGGCAAAACTATAGAGTCATGGGATAGCAGGCAGTGTACTATTGTGGATCAGGAACTGGTTAAAAGATAGAAAGCAGAGGGTAGGGCTAAATGGCCAATTTTCCCAATGGAGAAAGGTGAATAGTGGTGTACCCCAGGGATCTGTGCTGGGTCCGCTGCTTTTTGACATATTCATAAATGACCTGGAAAGTGGAATAACGAGTGAGGTTACCAAATTAGCAGATGACACAAAACTATTTAAAGTTGTTAAAACCCAAGAGGATTGTGAAAAATTGCAAGAGGATCTTGATAAATTGGAAGACTGGGCATCAAAATGGCAGATGAAATTTAATGTGGACAAGTGCAAGGTTATGCACCTAGGGAAGAACAACCCAAACTATGGTTACACCATGCAAGGTTCCACATTAGGAACCACCACCCAGGAAAAAGATTTAGGAGTCATTGTGGATACCATGTTAAAACCCTCGGCCCAGTGTGCAGCGGCGGCCAAGAGAGCAAATAGAATGCTAGGTATGATAAGGAAATGAATGGAAAATAAAACAAAAGATATTATAATTCCTCTATATCGTTCCATGGTGAGACCGCACCTTGAATATTGTGTGCAATTCTGGTCGCCGTATCTTAAAAAGGATATAGCGATTTTAGAAAAGGTACAGAGAAGAGCCACCAAAATGGTAAAGGGGATGAAAGGATACTCCTATGAGGAGAGGCTAAAAAGGTTAGGGCTCTTTAACCTGGAAAAGAGACGGCTGAGGGGAGATATGATAGAAGTCTATAAATTAATGAACGGAGTGGAACGGGTAAACGTAGATCGATTGTTTACCTTATCAGAATATAGAAAGACTAGGGGACATGCAATGAAGCTACAGGGTAAACTATTTAAGACTAATAAAAGAAAATATTTTTTCACTCAACGTGTAATCAAACTATGGAATTTGTTACCGGAGGATGTAGTAAAGGCTGTTAGTGTAGCTGGGTTTAAAAAAGGTTTGGACAAGTTCCTGGAGGAAAGGTCCATAAACCATTATTAAGAAGTGACCGAAGATATCAATGCTTGATCCAGTACAAGCATTGTGGAACTTGTGTCTCTTGGGGAAACTGCTAGGTACATATGACCTCGATTTGCCACTGTTGGAAACAGAATACTGGACTTGATGGACCTTGGTCTGACCCAGTATGGCATATCTTATGTTATCTTATGAATCCATCGTAGGCTGCTCGAGAAATAAATTTGGAGCACTCTCGAATACCAGTGGACAAGGCCTGGAACTTCTGCAAAGGTTCCTCGGAGAGACCAGCAGAGAACCCGGCAATTTCCTTTGCCAGGTCTCGGAGATACATGCCCATGTAGAGCTGGTATGTCTGGACTCGACAAGCAAGCATAGACCCCTGGAAACACTTCCTACCAAGGACATCCAGGTTCCGGGCCTCCTTGCCGGGAGGCACCGAGGAGTGCATCTTTTGACTCTTGAGTCGATGCATGGCTGATTCCACCACCATGGAATGGTGCGATAGTTGTGCCTTCTGGAACCCGGGGCTCTTGCGGACTCGATACATGGAATCGACCCACTTGCTTAACACCGGCGTCGATGCCGGGCTCTCCCACATGCGGAAGAGAAGTCTTTCAAGCATCGGAGGAACCGGCACAGTAAAGGCCTCCTTCGGGGGAGAGTCTTACTGGAGGGCCTCGAGCTCTTCGGCTCGAGGCTCCTCCTTGGAATCCGCGGGGAAGGCCAAAGCCTTGGCCATATCCCTCACGAAGTCCGAGAACTGGGTATCCTCCGGGCGAGTCGGAGGGGACGCACCGAGTCTGAAAAGAACCGGGTGACTCGTCCTCCTCCGTGTCCCAGCCCGACTCCTCCGAGGAGGAATAAAGCGGCTCCATGCGGGCGGCTGCCGAGGACCTCCGCCCCGACGCCGAGGCCGGCGTCAACGACCTCGGTCCTGAACGGGAGGCCGAGGGAGACCGTGGCCGAGGATCGACTCGAGCCCGCATGGACTCGAGGATCGGCTCAGCCTCCGGGGTCGACTTGGACGTCGACGTCCCGGTGGTCGGGGCAGAAGCACCGGCGAGGGCAGCGATCAATGCCTGCTGCTGGTCCATGAAGGCAGCGAAACTGCTCTCCAAGGCCGTCAGCCTGAGTCCAAGCTCAGGAGACCCAGAAGCCCCCGACTTTGCCCAGATGGTGTCTCCTTCAGGAGGCGAGTCCACGAGGACTACAGTACTCACGTGTCCAGGAGACTCCACTTCAAGACGAGGATGCTTCGAAGGCCTCTCCAACTCCGAGGACCCGGGGCGGCTATCGGGGCTATGCGACCTGGCCCTCGAGGAACCAGGAGCGTCCTCCGACACCGCCCTCGCGGGTTTCTTCTTCTGACGATGTTCCCGGGCGGGAGACCCCCGCTCAGAGGAGCTCCGACGATGCTCGGGACCGGAGTCTCGAGACGTCGAAGCCTCTGACGAGGTCCAGGCCCGGCCGGACGCGGAGTCAGAGAAGATTTGCTCCTTTTGAGACTGCCGACTTATCAATGCCTTCGAGGACATTTTGGTACATGGACCACAAATCATCGGGTCATGATTGGGTCCGAGGCAGCAGTCGTGTGTGTCGGTAAGAGACATAAGTCTCGTACACCGATCACACTTTTTAAACCCGCTGGCAGCCATCGGGGGAAAAAGGGCCCCTGCGAGGTCAAAAGACTGGGCTGCCAGAGAAAAAGAAAAAAGTGGCGGGAACGCCAGTCACGAAGGACAAAAACCAAAAAATAGTGAACGGACTCGACACCGGAGTATCGAGGCCGGGCGGGAAAAGTACACAGCGTCGAACCGAGAAAACAATGAAAAAAATCAACTTTTTCAGCGGTGATCACAAACTACATCTGTAGGGCTCCGCGGAAAAAAGAAGACTGAGCAAGATGGCACCGTTGGGCGGGAAGGGGACCGCGCATGCACGCTGCAATTCCCAAAGGTTTTCTTCGAAAGCTGGGGAAATTGCTCAGCGAGGGCTCCGTCGGCGCCGACATCACCCATCAGTGAGGACTGACTTCCTGCTTGGTCCTGGAGATTAGACAAAACCGGCAGCTTTAACAGAGAAGGCAGGCAAGATCGCCGACGGCTCCTCCCCCAGTAACAGGATCGTGAGCCGGTCTGCAGGCAGAGCTCAGCTCCCCCCCCCGTACAGTCAATGAGTGGAGTATAGCCAGAGAAGACAAAGATGGGGTGAGAGAAAGCACAGTTACTTACCTGTAACAGGTGATCTCTGGGAACAGCAGGAATAAGTCTTCACATATGGGTAAGTCGGTACCGACGGAGCCTGCGTGGGAACGCTCCCCAGCGTCCAATCAGAACGCTTTTGGGAGCATCCCTCAGCGACTGCGTGCTGCCTTCCCGCCTTTCCAACTGTCTCTCCTCAGTTGAGTTTTATAGCTGAGACAAAGAGAGAAAGAGGAAAGGAAAGATAGATAGAGAGATACAACTCCTAGGGGAGGTGGGTGGGTTGTGAAGACTTATTCCTGCTGTTCCCAGAGATCACCTGTTACAGGTAAGTAACTGTGCTATCCCCAGGAACAAGCAGGAATGAGTCTTCACATATGGGGACTCCCAAGCTAAAATGCCTGGAGCCCTAGCATGGTGGGGACTGAAACATGCTACACCTCATATGGCCAGGCATCCTGAGGATGCAGGCACTGTTCCCTCTAAGCGCACATACTTTAACAACAGAGCGCACAAAAATTATGGTTCTGATTCTGATAGAAAACACAGACGTCTTAAAATTTAAAAGTTGTTGTGTATTTACGGTTTTCACAAGTTCTACAATATTTTATAGTGCACTCAATGTGGTGTACATACTGTATTCTGACGTGTAGTCAAATTTTAAAGTATACAACTCCGAGTGTCGTTATGTGGCGCACAAAAATTTAACCTTCCTTCAAAAGCTGCACAGCTGATATTTTATGCGCACACAGCCTACAGAAAATTAGAGGGAACATTGGATGCAGGGTAGGAGTTGAAAAGAGAGGAGCTGTAGAAAAACAGCTAACCTAAAATAGGACTACAGGTAAGGAGTGATTGTATGAATGATAATTATCATGAAAAATATTGAAAAGAACAAACACAATATGGACCTCACCTACTGGAGCGCAGGAAGTAGAGAGGCTGATGGAGTCTACTGGGGATCCAGTAGAGGAATCTTCAAGGTGACCTCACTGAAGTGAAGGTGAAGGTCCAAATCTGGAAGGGACAGGTGACCCAGGTGTCAACTGGGGTAGTACAAAAACGGTAGGTCTTTAGTGGAAAGCTTTATGGAAAAAGCTGGGAACTCTTTTGGCTACAGAGTTACTCACAGTTAGGAGCAAAAGAGGAAGACTGACCGATTTGGGCAAACTAGCCCAGTCCTGGAGAGAAGGGGTATGGGGAAAAAAGCCTGTATTCCCAAGAAGGACAGATGTCTGAAGGGTTGAAAACTCAGATCTACTGAAGATCCACCATGTCTTTCCTAACTGGTGAGAGATAGGAAAGATATTGGAGCATGGAGCTTCAGGGATACCTAAACCTAGGGTCAAGGTAGGAGCTGTCAGTATCACAGCTCCCCAGCATCCAATCAGAAAGCCTTTGGGAGCATCCCCCGCGCCTGCGCGGGGGCTTCCCGCCCTTCCTACTGCCTCTACCCAGTTGAGTTTCATAGCTGAGCCGGAAGGAGAGGAGAGGAAGGAATAGAGAAAAAGAGATACAACTCCTAGGGGAGGTGGGCGGGTTGTGAAGACTAATTCCTGCTGTTCCGGAGATCACCTGTTACAGGTAAGTAACTGTGCTATCTCCAGGAACAAGCAGGAAGGAGTCTTCACACGTGGGGACTCTCTAGCTAAGGATGCCCGGGGAGATCCCCTAAGCGCAGCCCAGGACGGGATGGCATTTGCCCAACCTGAATCCCCGGCATCCCCTGAGGGATGGAGGGCAGGAGTTGAATAGAGGAACAGCGAATCTAAAGACTACGGAGGAAAGTCTTTAGAGTGCAGAACAGGTACCATTAAGATACAGCAAAAAAAACCCCAGGCTACGGGAGTAGTCAGAGGGGTGCATGAAGAGAATCATTAAGCATTTAATGAGTAAATGACCTAGTGCCATATAGAACTCACCGGCCATTAAGTTTTAATGAATTAATGGTTTAGAACCCTGTACAGCTTACCAACCGGGTCGTCGGAAGTAGTCCTGCGATGAAGGCGCTGTAGACGCAGTAGCGAGGTCATCAAGGAAACTTCACCGCAGCAAGGAGGAAGTTCCAAATCCGGAAGGCCATGAGATCCAGGCGTCAGCTGGGTCAGGAGAAGGACGGCAGGTCTTCCAGGGGGCTTACGGCAAGCTGAGCACTCCCTTAGGAGTAGAATCCATAACTCAGAGGACTAACAGTGGAAGACAGGCTGAACTAGCGAGCCTATCCCGGAGAAGAGTAGAGGTGTACCCCGGAGCAGAAGGGGTACACAGTCCGCCCTAGCGAGAGATAGGGAGACAAGGGTCCGGACCTCCGGGAGGAGGACCTAACTGAAAAAGGAGCTGTTGACTTCACAGCAGTAGGGTACCACCAGTCCGCGGGCCGATCGGGGAATAGGCAGGCGGACTGGCCGGAACCCCGGGGGGGGGGGGGGGGTGAGTACCGGCCATAGGGGGAAAAAAGGCAGTAGGACACAGGTACTGTGGGCATCCCCCAATAGGCGCCTGTCAAGCAGGCGATATCTAGTATATCTAAGCCGGTGGACATGGGGACGCCCCCTCCGGTACTAACGCAGGTACGCCAGAAGGCCTACCTCCATGAGCAGCACCCAGGTAAGGCGGATCTGCCATCAATCCCCAGAACGTCCACCTGGAGAGGTGGCCTCAAGATCTGTCAGAGGAGGGATCTTTTCCAGAGGGCAAGGGCAGATCGGCGAGCTAAGAGCGCGGTAGCATGGGGGACAGAGGATAGCATCAGTCCGGTAGAACGCCGCAGGGGTTGGAGGCCCTATATGTGTCCCCAGGACCTGCACGCAGAACCTGTCCTCCGCACAATAGGGGGACATGAGGGTATAGTGCCTGGTGAGTATTGGGGGACTATAGCGGCTGGAAGGGGAATTCCGGTACGGAAGCAATCAGCAAGAGAATACTGGCTGAGAGGGGTTCGGGGACTACCGAAGAGTAAGTAGGGTGACCATGGGCCATAGCTATCACGGCGTAAGGTGGTCTCCCTTTCCCACGGAGGAGAATACCTGAACCCCTAGATAAGTCCCCGAACCATTTTCCAACTGAACGAGCCCCAGAGTAGAGCTCGATTCTAAACTTCTGGTAAGGAGGTTAAGTGCCGGCAGCCGCCCACCTGAGCCTAAAAATGCTTAGTATGAGAGTCCTGGGGCGGGCCCGGGGACATCCACCCGGGGTGAGAGGTCCCTTGCTTGGGCGCGCCTGGAGGGTGGGCGGAGGGCTGACATTTCCTCTTCCGAGGGGGAGCCGGGTCCTAGGCTGGCTGCTAACTCTGGGAAGGATAGCAAATCACTGTGCGACCTGACGTAATGCTTCGCTATTGAAGAGGTGATCTCCGTCGCAGGGAGAATTACCCAGGTTGTGCTGTGCCCGTCTACACAACTCGGACGCCTGCAACCATGCTGTACGGCGTGCTCTAATGGCAACAGCAGAGGCTCTGCTGACCGACCGGAAGGAGTCCAGCGAAGCACGAGAAAGGAACCCAGAGATATTCCTGCAGTGATAAAGAAGCAGGGAATATTCAAAGGCCTTGGTTGCAGATACGAAGGTGGATAACCGAGATAACCTCTCGGTGACCTCCCGAAGCAACAGACTCATATAAAATATATATGAAATAATTCTGGCCGCCAGCATAGACGTTTGGAAGGCTTGACGTCCTAGAGTATCTAGCGTCTTCGAGGCGCGGCCTGGAGGGCGAGAAGCATGCTTCTGCTTGCTTCCGGCCTTCCTCAGCGCCGATTCCACCACAATGGACCGATGTGGAAGCTGGTGCTGCCGAAACCCCGGGGACGGAGGCACCCGGTACAGAGCCTGCATCGCAGTCGACGGCGCCGGAACCCTCAAAGGCGACCGCCAAGCCCCCAGCAGGAGATCCTGCAGGGAGGAATGCAGAGGAAGCATCACGGCTGTCTGTTTCACAGGGCCTGGGCTCGGGTCCGGGATAGGGATGGCCAGCAAGTCCGCCATGTCAAGGAGGAAATCCTGAAAAGGCGGCTCTGCCGGAGCAGTTATGGCGGGAGAGGCCGCCAGGGCACTAAGAGGCCACTCGGGCCGATGCCCGCTGGGCAGAGGAGGGGACCAACCGACCCGAATCGGGGCAGTCAACATGGCGTCGTCGGCTCCCGGAATTGATTCCAAGCTAGGCATCGAAGGGGTCAATGGCAACGATGGAGCTGCAGGAATCGGCCTCGGCCCCGAACCCGAGGGCGGCGCTGCCCCCCGTGACTGGAGCGAATCCATGGCCGCCGCAGGGCAGGGGCCAGCGGTCTCTGCTCTGCGCTGCAGGAGGGAACAGGGGCCGATCCCGAGACATGCCGTGGCCAGGCTTTCAAGGCTGGACAACGACTCCAGGCTGGGCATCGAGCCGAGCGAGGAGATCGACTCCTTCCTCAAGGACCCCGGCGGGAGCGACCGCGCCGGTGGTGGAGAGCCCGGAGCGTGAATCGGAACAGCGCCGACCGGTGCCGCGAGCACCAAGGGCCCCCGAGGACGGTGCTCGGTGAAGAGGGGGTCATCTGACGCCGGCACCGATGTCGATCGGCGGGCGCTGCCCGATGCCGGGCCCCCTCTCGAACCCGTCCTACCCGGAGGGAAAAACTGCCGGGGCATACGGCCTGTCCCCGAGGGGAGCCAGGTCACCCGACGACGTGTCCCTGCGGGGAGGGAAGTGCAAGGCACCTGCGGTGGGATCGAGGTGATCGAAGACCCCGAGGCCCCTTTTCCAGGAAAGGGCGGGGCCCTCGAAGGCCGCGTCAATGCCGTGGGGTCGCCCATGTGCTGGTCGACACACCCCGAGGTCCCCGGGGAAGGTTGATGGCGGTTCCTTGTGCTCGACGCCCCTGCCGTCGCCGGCGGAGTGGCGCCGCTCAAAACCGGTACCACCCTTGCGCAGGGCTGGGATACCGGCGACCCAGCTCGGGTCGAAGCGAGCGGCTCCTAGGGGAGTGAGGCCAGGAGATCATCCCCGGCGAGGGGTGGAACCATTGACGCCGGCACGCTCGAAGCGGGTACCGCCTCCGCGCATGGCCGGAACGCAGGGCCAGGTTGTGTCGAGCCTATCGGCCCCAGAGGTGCCGAGGGCAGCGGCTGGTGATCCCCGGTCGACGCCCAAGGGTCGGCACCGCCCGAAACGCATACTACCCCCAGAGGGACGCCATACCGGCGCGAGTCGGTCGGCCCCGGAGGCGCCGAGGACCGCAGCCGCCAATCCCCGGTGAGGAGCGGAACGCTCGACACCGGCGCCAACGTCGGGGGGTCGGTACCGCTCGTAGCGGGTACCACCCCCGCGCATGGCAGTGATAGAGGAACGCCCGGCTGGACCGAGTCGATCGGCCCTGGAAGCGCCGAGGACAGCAGCCGACGATCCTCGGTGAGGAGCGGAACGCTCGACACCGACGCCTATGCCGGGGTCTCAGTACCGCCCGAAGCGAGTACCACACCCGAGCATGGCTGGGATGTAGGGAGGTCAGACCCGGTCGAGTCAATCGGCCCCGAAGGCGCCGAGGACATCAGCTGACGATCCCTGGCGAAGAGTGGAACACTCGACGCCGACGCCGGGGAATCGGCACCGCTCGAAGCGAGTACCTCCCTCGGGCATGGCTCGGGAATGTTCTGTGAGGAGCGAACCTCAGGAACATCCCGAAACCCCGTAAATGCTTTGGAGCCTGAGGACTCCCGCCAGGGTATATTAGCCAAGGGGGACTTGAGGGGTCGGCTGGAGCTGTCGCCATGCCGTGCATGAGACTCGCCCCTCAAGACTCGGCTAGTCTTAACAGACTGTTGTGTGGATACCTGATCCTGGAGAGAAGAACAACCCGACGACCGCGCTTTGGGCGCGAAGACGTCGTCGAGGGATATCCGAAAAAGGGAGGTCTTCTCCTGACACTGTAGCCCGGGGGATCCGGGAAAGAAAGGTCAGGCCCCAAACAGGAGAGGCACCAGGCATTGGAATCCAATTGGAAAATTAGGTCCCCGCAGTGAGGGCACTGCTGGGGAGAAGGCGGCTCCATGCTGTAAGCCCGGTAGGCCTCGGCGCCCAGAGGGGAGGGTCCCTCCAGGCGACCAAAAAGAAATGAAATTTAAATGAAAATTAATTAAAAGAAAGATAGAAAGGGGCACGGAGGTGCCACCGTCGGCAGGAAAAAGCCGCTACTACAGAAACAAGAACAAAGGAAAAAAATTTCTGCGGTGGCAGGAGGGACGTCCTGCCTGCTTCGCGGAAAACGAAAAACTGGGGAGAGGCAGTAGGAAGGGCGGGAAGCCACGGCGCAGGCGCGGGGGATGCTCCCAAAGGCTTTCTGATTGGATGCTGGGGAGCATTCCCGTGCAGGCTCCATCGGCGACGTCTCCCACGTGTGAAGACTCATTCCTGCTTGTTCCTGGAGATGTATATAGATATATATACATACATGAATATATAGGTCTAAAGATAAATGTCTGCAGTTAAGCAGATAGAGATATGCCCATAAGAACATTCACATGGGAGATGTGAAGAAGAAAGATTCATCTAACAAGAAGGTAGAACCTACTTGAGAAGATATATAGAGAATCTATTCCCCCTGGTTAAGATGGTGCAGGAATGCTATCCAGTGAAATAACCAGGATGGTTGCATGAAAAAACAGAGGATAATATCAGTCTGTAAACAGCAAGTCCTGAGTCCTGTAGAACTCTCGCATGGTAAATGGACAGAAAACGCATAGGATGAGATACCAGGTTGACCCACTGGAGGGACACAAAGGGGTATCATGCGGTATTAGTTAAATATGTGCTGTCCATGAAGGAGTAGGATACCATGAGGACAAGCTGCAAGGAAAAAAGAGCATATTCCCTGTAGGAATTGGAGAACTCTTTAAGACTTTCACGTAGAAAAGGCTTATGTCCTGTATTATAAAAGGAGATAGTAGGGTGTGGAGAACCCTCACAGTCATGGAAAATGACTGAGGAAGCCTTTTCCAACCATATAGAATAGTCAGAGACAAAACCCCATGCTCTCTAGCAAGGGCCCATAGTAGAAAGCTTCTCTAAGATTGCAGAGAGCATTATGCAGGAGAATTGGGAAATAAAACTGGTTCTTGGAGAAAACCAGCTGCCACGTCAACTATGCCGCCAAATCCAAAGGAATTGGAGATGGCAAGAAAAGAAGATAGTGTGATAAGCCTGAAGTGATAAGAATTATCCAAGACAGATGAAAGCACTATCTTGGAATCACTACTAAGGCCAGACAAAGTAGTGGAAGACAAGACTGGAATCTTGTGGAAAAGTACCAGTAGTCCAATCACTGGAACTCCTGCATGGGCAGCGGCTGAATAAGACAGCAGAGAGAATCTTTCTGTGTAAAACAGAGAGAACTGACAGAATAAGAGGAGAAATTCCTGTCCCTGTCTGATGAGCTGCCCAGACAAAAGAAGGGAGTTTATTCAAGAGAAAAAACTCCACACTGGAATGAAAAATGGCTAGAAAGGCTAAAGAAGCCCTGCAGTGGAATGGTACCACTCTTTCAGGGGAAACCCTGGATAAGAGGGTAGAGAAACAGGAGCTGAAGGGTGACTTACCATATGGTAAGTCTGTGGAAGGAAAAAATTCATGTTGGAACAGAAAACTATCATGGGATAGTTGTTAAACCTCTCTTCTTGGTAGGAAGAAGAGGAGAAACCTGTGACCCATAGACATGAATATCCTGACAGCTCAGCATACCTAGGAGCAACTGGATGTCCTGAGAAAAGGAATCCATGTGTAGAGTTTTGAATGAAAAAAACAGTGAAAAAACTTCTACTGAGAAGAAGTCAACTGTAGATTGTAAACTTCAGGACCCTATGGTTGCTGGGTTTGTTCAGCCTGGCTGGAGTTTGGATTCTTCAGACCAGGGCGAGGTTTCCCCTGCTTGGGAACATCTGTATGATGGGTAGGAGAAGAGTGAAACCTTCTTCTCCTAGAGAAAGAAGGTTTGGTAGGGCATTTCCTACCTACTGGGGAAGGAGAAGGCTTAGAATAGCCTCCAGAAACAGGGAAGTCAGTGGACCACTGAGCAACCTGATGTAAAGACTCCTTATTGAAGAGATTTTCCCCAGTGCAAGGAGTATTACCCAGTCTTTGTTGTGCCCATCTGTTTAAGTCTGAAGCTTGGAGCCAGGCTCTACGTCGTGCCCCTACGGCTATAGCAGAAGTTCTGCTAACAGCCTCAAAGGAGTCTAGGGAAGCACGAGTAAGAAACCAAGAGATACTTTGAATATGACTAAGTAGTAAGGAATAGTCTGCAGTCTTGGGCTCTGAAAGAAAAGGAGTCAAAAGATATAATTTCTTTGTGACCTCCTGAGGAGATGACTCATATAAAAAATATATGAAAGAATCCTTGTTGACAGCATGGATGTCTGGAAGGTTTGACGTCCAAAGGCATCTAGTGTCCTAGACTCACGACCTGGTGGGTAAGAAGAGTGCTTCTTCTTACTTTTCACCTTCCTCATTGCTGATTCCACCATAATGGAATGATGGGGAAGTTGAGTCTTTTGAAACCCTGGAGAGGGGGGCACCTGATCCAGAAGATCAGTTGCTCTAGAAGGTGAGGGAACCCTTAAAGGTACTTCCCTTTTTTTTTTTTTTGGAGGGGGGGCGGGTTTGTTAAGTATTCTTCAGTATCCACTGCTTTCTCTGTTAAGGTGCTGCTATTGTATGGCTTCACTACGTGTTTAATGGGGCGGTATTAAGCTTGCCTAATGGGACGGAGAGGGCTGCGGGTGGATCTCCTAATTGGGCTTCGGAGGGGTGAGTTGTCTATTTTACTTTACTGTTATTCTTGTTGGATACTGCCGTGCTTGACAGGGATCTGCTTCACGGCCTGCTTAAGTTTCCGGTTATCACTGTTATGACGGCTGTTCTGAACATAGTTAGTACTGTGCCTCCTCTTGTTCCATTTACGACGGTCCTGCTTGTTCCTACTGTTGCTGCTGTTATTTCTGTCTTTGCATCCAGTATTGGGCTGTATAAGTTGGATGTTTTCAGAATCTTTGTGATATGGTTTACTGACACAGTGTACAGACGTGGTTTCTCTAATGTTGAAATACCAATAAAAATGATTTGACATAAAGGTACTTCCCACATTCTTAGAAGAAGATCCTGCAAGGAATTATGTAAAGGAAGCATTATATTTTCCTTTTCTCTAGTAGAAAGAGAGCCTTGTGTAGGATCATAGCCAGGGATAGGAATAGCAAGAGATGTTGCCATATTCAGGAGAAAATTATGAAAAGGATCTCCAAAGGGAACCGTCCCTGGACAGGCTAGACCTGAAGAACTAGCCCGGGCACCGGAGGATCTACTTGAGAATATAGGAATATAAGATCCTGCACGGTGCAAGAAAGGATCCTTAAGGGATGGATGCTGGTACTGGAGGTCATGACCTGAGACAGTCAGTACTGCATCGTCCATGCCAGGTATCGACTCCAAACTTGGTATAACAAGGAGCGACCCTGGTGAAAGAAGCATGGAAGGAGCTGGCCCCGATGTTACTGCGGGTACCGGTATCGATACCGATAGCTGTGTCGGAATCGAAGGCGACACCGACATCGAAGCAGTCATCGGTGGCTGCTCAATCGGTACCGAGGTAACCGAAGGCCTTTGGTAATCACCCTCGGTACCGAGCATCCGGAACCGGTAAGCGTCGGTACCGAGACGTGTCGGTACCCAGTCTTCCAGACTAGAGATCGATTCCAGACTCAGCATCGAAGGAAGCGAGTCTATCGATGCATGTCTAGAGGGTACCGACGTCGGTGGTAGTATCGGCGTTGACGCCGATACTGGAAAGTCAATCTGGGGCGTATCGACCGGTCCCAAAGGTACCGAGAAAGCCAGATGACGATCCCTGGTGAGGAGTGAATCGTTCAACACCAGTGCTGATGCCGGGGTATCGGTACCGCTCGAAGCGGATGCCACCACCGAGCATGGCTCAGGTATGCTCTGTGAGGGATGAGCCCCAGGAACAACCTGAAACCCCTGAGGCTTTGGAGGCCGAAGACTCCCGCCGGGGTTTTGAAGCCAATGGACCCTTGAGGGCAAGGCCGGAGCCGTCATCATGCTGTGCATGAGACGTACCACTCGAGGGTTGGCTAGTCTTAACAGACTGTTTGTGGGTTACCTTATCTTGTGGAGAAGAAGAAATGGCCGGTGCCCTGACACTGGAAGGGAACTCGGTATCAAGGGAAACTCGAAATGGAAAATCTCTTCTCACAATATTGTAGCCTAATGGCTCCAGAGAAAAATGGTCAGGACCCAAACAGGTTAGACACCAGTTCTTGGAGTCTAAAAACAAAACTGTACCGCCACAGCTTAAACACTTCTTAGGAAAAGAAGGTGGCGGCTCCATGATGGAGAGGCCTAGAAGACCCAAAAAGTTTAAGACAGAAACTGAGGGAAAAAATTCCCTGAATTTAAGAAAAAGAAAAAGAAAAAACACCGGCGGTACCGGTGGAGTCGGGGAGACAGCCGCGACCACAAGAAAACAAAGAATTAAAGAAAACATTTTCTGCGGTGACAGTACGACGTCCTGCCGGCTCCACGGAAAAACGAAAACTGAGAAGAGACAGTTGGAAAGGCGGGAAGGCAGCACGCAGGCGCTGAGGGAGGCTCCCAAAAGCTTTCTGAATGGACGCTGGGGAGCGTTCCCGCGCAGGCTCCGTCGGTACCGACATACCCATATGTGAAAACTCATTCCTGCTTGTTCCTGGAGATAGCGTAGTTACTCACCTGTAACAGGTGTTCTCCAGGAGCAGCAGGAATCAGTCCTCACATATGGGCAACGTCAGCGCCGACGGAGCCCTCGTGCGGAGCATTTCCCCAGCTTTCAAAGAAAGCCTTTGGGAATGCAGCACGCATGTGCGGTCCCCTTCCCACCCAAGGGTGTCATCTTGCTCAGTCTGATGACATAGCTAACAGACAGCAAAAAACAAAATGAAATATAGGACTGCAACTCCAAGGGGAGGAGGGAGGATTGAGGACTGATTCCTGCTGCTCCTGGAGAACACCTGTTACAGGTGAGTAACTACACTTTCTCCACAACCAAGCAGGAAGTCAGTCCTCACATATGGGATTCCCCAGCTACAGGCTGCCGAGAACCCATAGCTGAAAAATAAGCTCCCTCTAGAGCCTCAGCATGAGAGATAAGAATCTTCTCTGAGAACGCCCCCGAACGGTAGCCCAACACAAGGGCCGGAGGGTAGGAGTTGCCTAAACCTCAAAGAGATTACGGAATATCACCTGTCCGAAAGCACTGTCCCTGCGGGACTCCCTCTCGAGGCAGTAATGGGCCGTAAAGTCTGGCTTGAAGACCAAGTAGCTGCCCGGCAGATGTCTGCCAACGGAACAGAGCGGAGATGAGCTACTGACGCAGGCTTCGCCCTGACACGGTGGGCCATGACTCGACCCTGCAAGGAGAGGCTGGCTGCTCTGTATGCCCAGGCGATACAGTCTGCTACCCAAATGGACAGGGTACGCTTGGAGACAGGTAACCCCAGCCTATTAGGGTCAAAAGAGACGAAGAGCTGGACAGTCCTGAGATGCCCCTACATATGGTCAAGGTAGAAAGACAACGCCTTCCCACAGATCAGGGTATGCAAGACCATTTCAGCCCGGCTGGCATGCGGCCTGGGAAAGAAGGTCGGAAGAACCACCTCCTGATTGAGGTGGAAAGACGAGACAACCTTTGGAAGGAACTTAGGATGAGTCGTAAGACCACCCTGTTCTTATAGAACCGTGTGTACGGTCTATCAGAAACCAGAGCTTGTAGTTCACTCACACGCCTGGCCGAGGTAAGAGCCATCAAGAACAACGCCTTCCAGGAAAGGAAGCGTAAATGACAGGTAGCCATCGGCTCAAACGGTGGGCGAGTAAGTTGTTGCAAGACCACATTCAAATCCCACTCAGGGGCTGGTGGACGAATCGGAGGCTTGAGCAAAAGCAGGCCTTTGAGGAAGCGGGCCACTAAGGGGTGGACCAACAGACTGGCCCTCCACCGGTGAGTGTGCGCTGACAGAGCACTGAGGTGGACCCGAACAGAGTTGGATTTAAGGCCCATGTCCGATAGGTGAAGCAGATACTGCAGCACCTCTGGTACCAGGCACAAAAACAGATCCTCTTGGTGCTGAGCACACCAGGTGGAGAACCTACGCCACTTGAAGGCATAAGATTTCCGGGTGGATTGTCTCCTACAGGCCAAAACCACCTCCTCCACCTCCCTAGGTAGAAGTAAGGGGGCTAGAACTACCCTTTCAGAAGCCAGGCCATCAAATGGAGGGACTGGAGGTTGGGGTGCAGGAGAGAGCCCTGATCCTGAGACAGGAGATCGGGTTGCACCCACAGAGGGAGTGGAGTGTCCACTGCCAATTGCAGAAGGAGTGGAAACCATGGTTGCCTCGGCCATCTGGGGACTACGAGGATCACCGAGGCCCTGTCTCGAAGAACCTTGAATAGGGTGCTGGCCACTAGAGGCATTGGAGGAAATGCATACAGCAGGCCCGTAGACCAAGAGATTAGGAAGGCATCTGTTGCTATTCGCAGAGGATGCAGTTGTCTGGAACAGAACCTGGACAGTTGACGGTTTAGTGGACTAGCAAAAAGATCTATGGTTGGAAGACCCCATTTTAGGAAGATCTGCTGGGCCACCAGGGGATTCAAATGCCATTCGTGAGGCTGTAGAATCCTGCTCAACCTGTCCGACAGGTAATTCTCTTGGCCAGGTAGATAAACTGCCTTGAGAAACATTTCGTGTTGGACTGCAAAGGCACACAGGGCCTGTGCTTCCTGACAAAGAAGCCTGGAGCCTGCGCCTACTTGCTTGTTCACATAGAACATTGCCACTTGTTTGTCCGTCTGAATCAAAACAGACTGGCGAGAGAGGACATGAGAGAAAGTTTGTAGAGCTAACCGAATAGCACGCAATTCCAACAGATTGATCTGCTGTGTTGTCTCCCAAGGGGACCAGAGACCCTGAGTGCATGCCCCTTGACAATGCGCACCCCAGCCTTGAAGAGAAGCATCTGTGGTCAGAACCCGTGTGTGTGATGGTGCCTGGAATGGCACCCCTTTGGTCAGGTTCGGGAGATGCAGCCACCACTGCAGGGAGGCTGCTAGGAGTTTGGACACTCTTACTCTGTCTCTTAAGTCTCCTGTGGCCTGTATCCACTGAGCTCTGAGGCACCATTGAGCAGGCCGCATATGCAGACGAGCATTTGGAGTTACATGGACCGTGGATTCCATGTGGCCCAACAGCCTTAGGAAATGTCTGGCAGAGACCAGAGATCCCCTGCGAAACTGCTGGGCCAGAGCCATAAGCCTGTGAGCCCTGTTCTCGGGCAGATAAGCCATTGATTGGAAGGTATCCAACCTTGCCCCTATGAATTCTACGTCTTGTGAGGGGAGCAAAGTGGACTTTGAGAAGTTTATGACAAAACCCAGGTGCTGGAGAAGACAGTGCGAAGAGTGGCCTCTCTGGCCTCCTGTGGAGACTGACCCCTGATGAGCCAATCGTCCAGGAAGGGAAAGACAAAGATGTCCTGGTTTCTGAGATAGGCCGCCACCACCGACAGGCATTTGGTGAAAACCCTGGGCGCGGAGGTTAGGCCAAATGGAAGTACTCTGTACTGAAAATGATTTCCTCCCACTACAAATCTGAGATATTGTCTGTGGTCTGGATGAATGAGGATGTGAGTATAAGCAACCTTTAGGTCTAAGGAGCATAGCCAATCTCCCTGCTGGAGGTAGGGCAGCAGTATTCCAAGGGTAAGAACTTGAAATTTTCCCTCTCCAGGAACTTGTTGAGATTTCACAAGTCTAGGATGGGCCTGAGGCCTCCTGTCCTTTTTGGTACTAGAAAGTACCTGGAATAGAAGCCTTGGCCTCTAAGGTGGTGAGGCACCGGTTCCACCGCCTGCTCCTGTAGAAGACTTGCCAACTCCTGAAGGAGGAGGTTCCTGTGTAGAGGGAGTCTTGGAGGCTCCCCTGGAAAATAGGAGGGAGGTAACTGCTTAAAGTGGAGCAAACAGCCCTTCTGGACTATGCTCAACACCCAGGTATCTCTTGTTATAGCTGACCATCTGTGTGCGTACAGTGTCAGCCGGCCTCCTGTGCTGAGTGAAGCCAGCAGTGAGGGAGAGGCTATGCAGTGCGAGTCAAAACCCCGCTCCCTGCTGTGCAGGAGCTGGAGTTGGCGGCTTGGGGTTTTCTGCCTACGGGGCCCATGTCCCTGCCCCTTGGCCTGCTGACCCTGTTGGGGAGCTGCAGAGGCCTGGAAGTGAGGGTAGGATTTGTAGGCAGAGGCCTTCCTCGGGTAAAAGGGCTTTTTCCCCGAGCCATTCTTCTTCTGAGAAGGGGTAGAAGTCTTCCTGGACAGCCTTGTCCTGGTGAGAGTCTCAGTCTCGATTTCTGCAACCTTTTCAGCCATGGGTATGCCAAAGAGGTTCTCACCCTGGCAAGGGACATCGACCAACTTGTCCTGGAACCATGGCTTGAGGTCAGATGACTATAGCCAGGCCTGATGGCGTGCACCGATGCCGGCCGCTGCTACTCGGGCCGAAGCCTCGAAGCCATCATAGGCTGCTTGAGATATAAACTTCGAGCACTCTCGAATACCCGATGACAAAGCCTTGAACCTCTGCAAAGGTTCCACGGAGAGGCCAGCAAAGAATCCAGCAATCTCCTTTGCCAGGTCTCGAAGGTACATGCCCATGTACAGCTGGTAAGTATGGGCAAGGAAAGCCAGCATAGAGCCCTGGAAGCACTTTCTACCGATGGCATCCAGGTTCCAGGCCTCCCTGCCGGGGGGCACCGAGGAGTGCCTCTCCTGACTCTTCAGACGATGCATGGCTGATTCCACAACCATGGAGTGGTGCTGTAGCTGTGCCTTCTGGAACCCAGGACTCTTACGGACTCGAGAAATGGAATTGACCCGTTTGCTGAGAACCGGCGCTGAGGCCGGTGCCTCCCACATGGGGAAGTGGAGCCGTTCCACATCGGAGGAACCGGAACAGTAAAGGCCTTCTTGGGGAGAAGAGTCATACTGGAGGGCCTCGAGCTCCTCGGCTCGAGGCTCCTCCTCGGGATCCACGGGGAAGGCCAAGGCCTTGGCTATATCCCTCACGAAGTCCGAGAACCGGATATCCTTCGGGGGGGACCTTCTCCGAGGCTCGGACTCTGGTGAGTCCGATGGGACGCACCGGGTCTGGAAAGTGTCCGGGGACTCCTCGTCCTCCGTCTCCCACCCCGACCCCTCCAAGAAGGCGTCGAGCGGCTCCGGTCGGGCAGGCACCGATGCCATCCGCCCCTGACGCCGAGGGTACCGGCGTCGACAACTTCGGCCCCATATGGGAGGCCGAGGGAGACCTTGGCCGAGGATCAACTCGAGATTTCATTGACTCGAGGATCGGCTCGGCCTCTGGGGTCGAATTGGATGTCGAGGTCCCAGTGGTCGGGGCAGATGCACCGGTGAGACCAGCGATCAGCACCCGCTGCTGTTCCATGAAGGCAGCCAAACTGCTCTCCAAGGCCGTCATCCTGAGTCCGAGCTCAGGAGACCCAGCAGCCCCCGACTCAAGCCCCGACGGCATCGGGCCCGACGTCGGCTCCCCCGGAGAGTCCACGAGGACAACAGTACTCACGTGACTCGGGGACTCCGGCTCCACACGAGGCAATTTAGCAGGCCTCTCCGACTCTGAGGACCCGGGACGGCGGTTGGGGCTATGCGACCTGGCCCTCGAGGGACCAAGAGCATCCACCGACGCCATCCTCGCAGGTTTCTTCCTTTTGTGCTCCTGCAAGGGAGACCCCCCGTTTAGAGGAGCCTCGACGATGCTCGGGTTCGGACTCCCGAGTTGAGGCCTCTGACGAAGTCCGGGCTCAGCCGGACACGGATTCAGAGAAGATCCTTTCTCATTGATGCTGACGGCTCCTCAGCGCCTTAGAGGACATCTTGCCACACAGGCCACAGATCAACGAGTCATGATCAGGCCCAAGGCACCGGAGGCAGCAGTCGTGTGTGTCGGTGAGAGACATCAGCTTCTTACACCGATCACACTTTCTGAACCCGCTGGCAGCCATCGGGGGAAAAAGGGCCCCTGCAACGTCAAAAGACCGGGCTGCCAGTGAAAAAGAAAAAGAGCGTGAATGCTAGTCTCAAAGGACAAAAAAACGAAAAACAGGTCCGGGCTCGATACCAGTGTACCGTGCCCAGGCAGGGAGGGGAACCGGCATCAAACCAGCAAAAAAACACAAATCTTCAAAGAAAAAGCGACTTTTAACCGGGTGACCAAGACACACGTCTGTCGGGCTTCGCGGAAAAAAGAAGACTGAGCAAGATGGCACCCTTGGGCAGGAAGGGGACCGCGCATGCCCGCTGCATTCCCAAAGGCTTTCTTTGAAAGCTGGGGAAACGCTCCGCACGAGGGCTCCGTCGGCGCCGACGTCACACATAGGTGAGGACTGACTTCCTGCTTGGTCCTGGAGAAAAAACAGGAATCCTCCTCCAGAGACCTCTCCGTCTGCCCCCAGCTCTGTACCAAATTTTATTTTATTTTTTAAAGAAACGTTAAACTACTAAGCCCAAATAAAACAAAGGATAGGAATGAAAAACTTAAAAGACTAGCTACTCTAAACTAATGCTCCTTATCCATTCCTCTAGTGAGCCCAGCACCTCGGCTCACTACCCCCACCAGCTGCATGGAGATTGAGAACACTGGGAACTGCTGGGAGGTGCCAGCAGTATAAGTGCAGGTGACTTCAGAATTCTGACATGCCCAGTCTCCATTCTGCGAGAGGAGGTGCACAACCCAGAGGTAAGGGACTGCACTGGAGGGACGATCTGGAACGAGTTGTACATATTCCATTTCATTTTTGACCATCTCCAACTTCCCTTGGTTCATGCTTCATATGTTCTATGTCCCAGTATGTAAGACATCTTTGCAGCTTCTGTCTCTCATTTCATGCGCAGCTACATCAGCAGTCAGACGTCCCAAGGGCTTTGATCCAACCACATCATAAATGCTGGCTATACTCTGAAAAGTCTTCAGCTCCTCCCCAGTAGCCAGATGAATGCCTTCCGACCTAGGAGTCTTATCTTCCAGCACTATAGTGCAATTTGTTTTGTTGCGACGATCCACTGGGTTTTCGTGTAAATGTAAATAGGCTTTTATAAAATTAGATCATGCCAAAATACTACTACTACTGATCATTTATATAGCACTACAACGCATATGCAGGCTGCACAGATACATACAAACCAGTGTAAAAGTACACACATTGGCATGCATGTGTGTACTTGGCCAGTAGGTGTAGCCAGTTGCATGGTCTGGGCAGAGTTCACAAACTGTTTCTGAAATACTTTAATCTATGCGTGTTAGTTCATACCTGCTCTTGAGGAGATGTAAATGTCCAGTGAAAGTCAGCGTGCACTTGTAAGTAGGCATGCACAGGGATAGTGTTTGGGTAAAGCATGGGAGGAGTCATAATTTATGCATGCATTTCATAAAAACATGCATGCACGCATGTAAAGTATGTACATAACATTTACACCTGCTCTCGAACAGGCATAATTTCTGTGGTGAATGTAGGCGCTATTGCTGCTGGATCTGCACTAGTATTTCATAAAGTCACATAGGTGCCTAAGTGGGTCATTTTAGAAGCTCTAGTCGTTATTTCCACCTCTGAAAATACCCACTCAGACATGCAAATCACATTGATGTCCTAAGAGCCATTTTAGAATGCTCAGAATTTACATACGAACAGTACGACGATGTCACTCATTATTTGTTGTTCCCTCCCACCGGAAGTGACACAGCCGCGGATCCCAAAGGTAACTGTGGCTACAATTAAAAGGAAGTTCACTGCGGAGTTCTGCGTCACAGACACACGCAGAATGAGTACGATGTGCTCCCTAGGGTGACTCTGCCCTGCAACAAGACCATTGCCTCGGTGTCCAGCATCCACTATAATCGTGCTTCTGGTTTATACCCTCATCTCCAGATAGCTTGTCTTTAATCTTCTGCTGTTTGCTGTTCTTCTCCTTTATGTATCCCATTCAGGCCCATTGGGGCCGATGGCCCCCCGCCTCCTTTCTCTTACTCAGCACCACCTGGCCCTACTCACGTCCTGCAAAACCTGATTGTCCCATGAGTTCCCCTTCCCCCTTTCCTATATATGCTACTTCTCACAATCCATTACTGTTTGCCCAGATTAACTGCAGATCCCTTCGTGCAAAGACCCTGCGCTCATTCATGACCTCCTTGTCTCTCACTCTCTTGTGCCTTATTTTTAACTGAAACATGGCTGAGAGAGGGTGAGGAGCCTCTCCTCCACCACTGCCTGCCTCCTGGGTTTGTGGCTTATTCCACTCCCTGGCTGGGTCGTACTGGTGGAGGGATTGCTGCTATCTTTTGCTCCTCCCTCCCAGTTTCTGAAATTTCTACCCCATTTCTCTCATACCCTGACTACCTACTTATCCGCTTTAATGGTATCCTCCCTTGCATTTTCTTCTGATTTATGCCCCACTGTCACTCCACTCACATCACTGGGACACTCTCTTGTATACTCTTTCTGAAGCATGAATTAATTAGTCCTTACCTGCTAATTAGTGTTCCTGAAGGAACGACAGTCCAGTCCCTTTACTTCTGGGTTGCGTAACCCTTCCAGCAGCTTGGAGGCTGAGTCAAACCCTTTTGAGGTTGGTTAGGTATAAATACCTCTGGCACCACCCCTAATCCCCAGTAATCTATTGACAAAGCAGACTTAATGAACAAAAACCATTAACTGTAAAACCTTTTTTTTTTTTTTTTTTTTTTTTTTAAATAATGTAGGAATAGAAACGTGCGGGGACCAGGAGAAGTGGGACAGGACGGGAAGGTATAACCAGAGGCTGCCACAGCCTTCCCGCCCCCCCGGCTCACCTGCCCCATGCCATCCAGGACTCCTTCCGCCTCTGCCCCGGAATCGTTCCGCTATAATCACCGTAGCCCGGGTGGGATCAGGGACTGGACTGTCGTTCCTTCAGGAACACTAATTAGCAGGTAAGGACTAATTAATTCTTCCTTATCGTCACTCCAGTCCAGTCCCTTTACTTCTGGGATGTAACCGAGCAGTTCAAACCTGGGTGGGGTTCGCTATGCCGGAACGAATGACCGCGTCCCCAAAGCTAGCATCCGTAGACCTCTGCACATTCAGCCTGTAGTGCTTGGTAAAGGTATGCAGCGAGGACCAAGTTGCCGCCCTGCAAATATCAACTGGCAGAACCAGGCTGGACTCAGCCCAGGAAGCAGCCTGCGCCCGTGTGGAGTGGGCCCGCAGGCCTGCCGGGGACTGTTTCCCCTTCAGGATATAGGCGGAAGAGATGGCTTCTCTGATCCATCTAGAGATGGATGCCTTGGCCGCGGCCTCCCCCTTGTGGGGGCCCCCAAACTGAATGAACAAACGTTCGGACCTTCTGAAGGGGGCCGTGCATGAGAGGTAACGCTTCAGTGCTCTGCGTACATCTAGGCGACGTAAAATGCCATCCTTCTCTCCCCACCTGGCAGCTGGGAACGCAGGCAGCGAAACCGGCTGGTTCAGATGGAAAGGTGATATCACCTTGGGGAGGAAGGAAGGGACTGTTCGTAAAACCACCTTGTCCTTAAAGAAGGAGAGAAAGGGAGGCTGGGAGGACAGAGCCTGGAGCTCGGAAACGCGTCTTGCTGAGCAGATGGCTACCAAGAAGACCGTCTTCAACGTCAAATCTTTAAGTGAGGCATCCATTATTGGTTCGAAAGGTTCTTTGGTCAAGGCATTTAACACCAGGTTAAGGTCCCAGGGGGGGATTATCGATCTTTTCTGGGGGCGCAGGCGACTAACTGCTCTCAGGAACCTGGTCACGTCCGGGTGGACTCCCAAGGACTTCCCCCGGACCTTGCCTCTATAGCAAGAGATGGCTGCCAGCTGGACCCGTAGGGAGCTGGGAGCAAGGCCTTTCTCAAAACCCGCTTGCAAGAACTCTAGAATCTCTGGGATGGAGGCTGAAAAGGGTTTCTTCTGGCGTTCCGTACACCAGGCTTCGAAAATGCGCCACACCCTCACGTAGGAAAGACAAGTGGAGCGCTTCCGCGCGCTCAGCAAGGTTGCAATCACTGAACCTGAGTATCCCCGCTTCCGAAGCCTCGCCCTTTCAATAGCCATGCCGTAAGCGAGAATCGATCCACGTGAGGCATCAGTAGGGGCCCCTGTCTGAGAAGGTCCTTCTTGCAGGGAAGATGGAATGGTTGGTCGACCGCCAATCTCACTAGGTCCGCATACCACGGGCGGCGAGGCCAATCTGGGGCAATGAAGATGACCAAGCCTTGGTGGGATTCGACCCTCTGAAGCACCCTCCCGATCAAGGCCCAAGGAGGGAATACGTAGAGAAGACCCCCGGAGGGCCACCTCTGGGCTAGGGCATCCAGGCCTTCGGACATCCTTTCCTTTCTTCTTCTGCTGAAAAAACGATTTGCCTTGGCCGACGAGTAGCGGGCCATGAGATCCATGATTGGGGGGCCCCAGAGGGAGACAATCCGGTTGAAGATTTCCTGATCCAGCTCCCACTCTCCCTGGTCGACCTTGAACCTGCTGAGGTAATCCGCTGTGACGTTGTCCGTGCCGGCCACGTGTTGAGCTGAGAGGGCTAATAACCGGGTCTCGGCCCACTGGAACAGGCTGGACGCCTCCTTCTCTAGGGCGGGACTGCTCGTCCCCCCCTGCCGGTTGATGTAAGCCACCGTGGTGACATTGTCTGAGAGGACGCGAATTGCGTTCTTCCTCACTAGAGGCTCGAGCGTCTTGAGCGCCAGAGTAACTGCTCGTAACTCCAGCCTGTTGATGGACCATTGCGACTCCACCGGAGACCAAAGGCCCTGAGCAAACTGTCCCTGGCAATGGGCTCCCCAGCCCGACAGGCTGGCGTCCGTTGTAAGCAGGATCCACTGTGGAGTTTCGAGAGGTGTCCCGCATTCTAGGTTCTTCGGACACCTCCACCACCGGAGAGCTTCCCTGGTTCGAGGTGCGCAGGGTAGAGGAGTGGACAAGGGATGATTCTGAGGCGACCAACGACGTAACAAGGAGCGTTGTAGGGGCCTCATGTGGGCTCTGGCCCAGGGAACTACCTCTATTGTCGCCGCCATGGTACCCAATAATTGAAGGTAAAGCCACGCTGAGGGGTTCCGTCTTTCCAGGAACTGTGTCACGAGAGACCTTAGATCCTTTGCCCGTTTTCGGGGTAGGAACACCCTTCCTCCTCTGGTGTCGAATCTTGCCCCGAGGTATTCGAGTTCCTGAGCGGGTATCAACTTGCTTTTTGACCGATTGATTATCCACCCTAACTCCTCCATGACCTCTACTACTCTGGCTGTAGCCGAGCGACTTTCCTCCTCTGATTTCGCCCTGATCAGCCAATCGTCCAGGTATGGGTGCACCAGGATTCCTTCCCTTCGTAGGAAGGCGGCCACCACCACCATTACTTTGGTAAAGGTCCTGGGAGCCGTGGCTAAACCGAAGGGCAGCGCCTGAAATTGGAAATGACCTCTTGGTACCGCGAACCTCAGGAACTGTTGATGAGATCTTCGGACCGGAATGTGCAAGTACGCTTCCGTCAGGTCGAGAGCTGTGAGAAACTCCCCGGCCCTTACGGCCGAAATGACTGACTTCAGGGTTTCCATTCGGAAATGGGGTACCTTGAGACAGCGATTGACCTGTTTTAGGTCTAGGATAGGACGAAAGGAGCCTTCCTTTTTTGGGACTACAAAATAAATGGAGTACCGACCGGAGCCGTATTGGTCTGGTGGGACCGGGGTCACCGCCCCGAGCGCTACCAGTCTTGACAGGGTGGCTTCTATAGCTTTCCTCTTTGTCGGAGAGCCGCAGGGGGATTGAATAAAGGCTGGAAGAATCTGTTTTCCAAATTCGAGGGCATAACCTTCTCTGATCACTTCCAGGACCCACTGATCGGAAGTGACCCGGGTCCAGGCGGGAAGAAATAGCCTTAGACGTCCCCCCAAGGGTAATTCGCCCGTCCGGACCCCTTCTATCTCATTGCGATTTTCTAGGTCCCGAGAAAGAGGTAGAGGCTCCAAAACCTCTCCCTGCTCCTCGAAACCCCTTAAAGCCTGACCCCCTGGCCGGAAAGCGACCCTTAGGAAAGGAGCTTGTTCTGGAAGGCCGAAACCTCCGAGAGTCTCTTGGCAGACTGCGGGAGGGCGCTGGGAGGCGAGGCTGCTTCGGTCTGTCCTCCGGAAGTCTGCCCCCCTTGGATTCGCCCAGGTCCTTCACTAGCTTTTCTAGGTCCTCACCGAATAGCAACTTCCCCTTAAAAGGAAGACGACCCAGGCGAGCCTTTGAAGAAGAGTCGGCTGCCCAATTGCGTAGCCATAAACAGCGCCTAGCTGCGATCACAGATGCCATGTTCTTAGCTAGGCTCCTGATAAGATCGTATTGACTATCTGCCAGGTAGGCTGCTCCTGATTCCAACCTAGCTGCCATTGGTTGCCCGTCTCCTGCGGAACCTTCCGACAGCTGAAGTTGTTGGGACCACCTTAGGCAAGCCCGAGCTACCCAGGCTCCAGAAACCGAAGCCTGTAAGGCGAGGGCACTAACATCAAAGGCCTGCTTTAGTAATGTGTCCATTTTTCTGTCCTGAGAATCCCTGAGGGCCGCGCTACCTTCCACTGGGATAGTCGTCTTCTTAGTAACTGCAGATACGGCCGCATCCACCTTGGGCGACTTCAGCAATTCTCTGTCCGCATCTGGTACTGGATAGAGGCGTGTCATAGATCGCACTCCCCTCAGGGAAGATTCAGGCTAGTTCCACTCTTCCTGGATCATCTGGCGGACGACCCTGTGTAAAGGGAATACCCGTTGAGACCTTCTGACTGCTTGGATCAGGGGATCCTCCAGCGCTTCGTCATCTGCTTGTGTGTCTGAAGCTACCTTGAGGGCCTTTAGAGACTCACTGATTAGCCCCGGGAGCTCCTCCCGGCGAAAAACCCGCACTATGCGGGATTGTTCCTCCTCCGGAAGCTCTCCTTCCTCGAGCTCCTCCTCCTCATCCCCTATCTCCTTGTCGGAGAACTCCTCCTCCTGAACGTCGTGAGGAGGGGAAGAGAACGGTTCTTCACTCGCTAGTCGCGCGCGTTTAGAAGCTGGCCCCCCTGGGATGCCGGGATCCTGGGGGGCGGACTTCCCTGGATTAATCCCCAGGTCTTCCTTCCCTGAGCTCTGGCCTCCTGCCCCGAGCCCCTGCTTGCGCATGCAGTAGGCCTTGTGCAGCAGGAGGACAAATTCGGGAGAAAAAAGGTCAGAAGGACCCTCTTCTCCAAGGGCAGGGGAGAGAGAGGACAGAGATGGAATGGGGAATTCTGATGTTGAGGGCGGAGGGATGCAGGGCTCTCTTTCGCCCTCCACATGCTCCACTGGGTTTTCATTAGCGTGAGAAGCAGCCAATTGAATGCCGTGCTTTACCGAGGCAGCTTCTGCAGCACAAGCCCTGCAGACCCCTGCCTCAGAGGCCGAGCCCCTGCGGGTGCCACAAGAGGGGCATCGGAGCTTGGACATAGTTTTCCACCAGAACCAAGTGAAATAAAAGGAAATAACTCTAACTCACTCCCGTGAGAACCCAAACTTCCTCCCCCCACACTCTCCGATAAAATAAAATGAAACAGAAGCAAAGTAGATGAGCTGAAAATGAAGCTAAAAATAAGTTAAAAATTAAATTATAAATAAAATCATAAATAAGTAAGTTAAAATTGGCCCAATGCAAATATATCAAAACAGGAGGGGAAAAAACCCCTGTACTTGCGTTTTCCCGGCTCCTATGATTATCGCAGATCTCCGAGGTGAAGAGTTGCCTGCGGGATACTACACGTGGCTGGGCCTCAGCCACGTGGAGTGCAGGCCGGGACCCGGCGTCTCGGCTTACACCGCCGTCCCGCACTGCCGATACGGAGCGATCCCGCCGCCGACTGCAACCTCCAGCTGCTCCCGAGCTGTTTCGCTAAGCCGGGAGCGCGGAGGGAGGGCGCGTTGTAACCTCAAGCGCTCAGCCGCCTGAGGGCTTCGGCGCGAGGCGGAAGAGGCCGGAGCTGAAGACAGAGAGCCGCCGGGCTGTAGGGCTTCCACGATCCACCCCCTGCTGCCGGCAAGCCTCTTTGGAGAGGGAGTCCCTTCCCTAGCACCCCCGCCACCGGTAAGGAGGGGGCCTTGCAGGCAGAGAGCTTGAGCTCGAACTCCGGAGGGTAGAGGGAGGGAGGGGGGAGGGAGCAAGGAGCAAGAAAGGCTTAAAGGGGCACTAACTACAACTGCAGAAAAATTAAATTGAACAGCAAACCTTAAATAAAATTATAAATAAAATTATAAATAAATTATAAATAAATTATAAATCTCCAATAAGGGGACTACAAGGGAGACTCCAGTAAGCCCTTGGCTTACGGAACCCTCCAGCTGCTTGGAGGCTGAGAATACTGGGGATTAGGGGTGGTGCCAGAGGTATTTATACCTAACCAACCTCAAAAGGGTTTGACTCAGCCTCCAAGCTGCTGGAAGGGTTACGCAACCCAGAAGTAAAGGGACTGGACTGGAGTGACGATAAGGAACTTTGCATTTTTCTCATCTTTTGATTCCAGGCGATTTTAATGTTCATTTCTCCTCCTCACTTAAATCTCAGTATAAATGCTCTCTCAGCTTTTCACCGACCTTTTACTTTCCCAATTAGTTCCTTTTCCCATGCATACTGCCGGACAAACTTTGGATCTTGCTCTTGTCTCACTACCTCTCCAGTCCACCTTCTCAGATTTTTCTTCCCTCCCTGTGCCCTGGTCTGATCATTTCTGCATGTTCTTCACTTGCTGTTCCTCCTTACTCCTATCAATCCTCCCTCTGGCTCCTCTTCTCTAGGTTCTAGCAGGAACCTTTCCTCTCATTCGCTTGAAAAATTTCCTCTAATAGCATTCTCCTTCTCTTAATTGTTCTTTAGTCTATATCTGGGTCCTCCCTTCCTGCTGTTTTCTCCTCTGAACACCTTAAGATCATCTCACCATCCTGCAAGACTACCTGCTCTGCAGATCCTATTCCCTCCACCTGGCTCACCTCTCCTTCCCTTGCTCTTCTACCTTTAATTCTGTCCATGATCAACAATAGCTTATCCTACGGATCATTCCCTCCCTCTTGGAAATATGCTACTGTCTGCTCTCTGCTAAAGAAACCCTTTCTTGATACCTCTGCCCTATCCGATTACCATCCTTTCTCCACACTTCTTTTTCTGTACAAACTGGTGGAAAAGGTAGCTTTCTCTCAGCTTTCTTCCTTTTTGGACTCTACCCATGCAATGCACCTTCGTCAATTTGGCTTTCGCCCTTGGGCACAGCATAGATATCCTTCTTTCCTTTCTTAGTGATGTGCACAGGGCTCATGATCGCTGTGACATCACGGTGGCGGTTTCTTTAGACCTGGTCAATCACACCACACTTCTGGCACAGCTCTTTGATCTGGGTATTAGGAGAACTGTACTCAATTGGTTTCGTTCCTTCTTGTCCCAGCTATCTTTTGCAGTCTCCACGGGTACTATTTCATCTTCCCCTCATCCTTTGCAATGTGGTGTACCCCTCAAGGTTCAGTTTTGGCTCCGCTTTTCTAACCTTTTTCTAATCCCTCTCACACTTCTAATTCAGCAACACAACGTTCTTGCTCACTATTATGCAGACAATATCCTTCTATTTCATCACACTAGCCCGGTATCTCCAGATCTTTCCCTTCTTAATGCTTGTCTCTCCTCTATTTCAACTTGGCTTTCTAACAATTTTTTACACCAAACTCCCACCAACTCTGCTGCAATTTGGTTCACTTTTGGTGCGTCTCATCCAGCTTTGACCCCTTTTCTCTCTGGTTCCACAATCCCCTTAAGCTGATTCTATCCTCTGTCTTGGTGTTACGTTGGATTAATCTTGGTCTTATCGAACACACTTATCGCTTCTCTCATCAGACAACGTTTCCTCTCCCTTCGGCAGATGTGTGTGATTTGGCATTTCCTTTCCCCCTCTGCGTTAACCAGGTTGAGTAGAAGAGTAGTTATGTCTAAAATGGATTATTGTAACAGTCTTCCTTGGTCTCCCTCAGTATCAGCTTCACCGGTTACAACTCATTCAGTACACAGCTATCCATTTCCTTGCCCATGCCTCTCGCTTTGAACATGTTTCTCCCCTCCTAGCTCACTATCATTGGCTTCCCATCAAATACTGATTACAATACAAGCTCCTCAATCTGGTCCACCATGCACTTCACACTGGTTCCCCCCGTTATCTAGCTGATGTCATATTACTCCATTCTCCCCACCAAGTTCTCAGTGGTATTCATGCAAATCGGCTTCACCTCCCTTCTGTTTCCCAAGCACAATTAGAATCCACCAGCTCCCCAGCTTTCTATTTTTTTGCTTCTGCGGTATGGAACTCCCTCCCCCCCCCCCCCCATCCTTCGTCATGAGCCTCTGTACCTCAGGTTTAAATCTCTTTTTAAGACGCATCTTTTCCATACAGCATATGACCTACAGCCACCTCGAGTTCTTCCTCTCCCCTCCCTGTCTTTCCCTTCCCCTCTCCCATTTCCTCTTCCTTTACTCCCTCCCCCCCTCTTATTTCTTAGTATAAATGATGTTGCCTTTCTTGTCTATACTGGCGTTCCCTTTCTGCTTTCCGACTTTCGTTTTGGTTGTTTTTATTAACTTTGTACACCACCTTGCTGCTACTTGTGAAAGGCTGTTAAGCAAACTTTTAAATAAACAAATATGCTGCGAGGGGGCATGATTGAGGCGTGCCAGGGGCATTACTAAAAAGATACATATGTGCCAAATTTTAGAACAGCATTGCACTTTGGAACTCGCCAGCGCACACATCCCATGTCTTTACCCGCCCCTGGATATGAATAAGCATCAGAAAAGTGCTTATTTCAGCAACCTGTGGAGAGAAGACGAAAAAGCCCTCTCATTCCCACAAAACCTCTCTCTATGCCAAACAAGCATGCAGGTAAATAAAGAGATGGCTTTTGTGGCTGTTCTGCCACTGCATATTTCCACTTTCAAAATGCAGACTAGAACATCTATGTGGCATCAGACAGACGTGTCCACTCTGACATACCATCACAGTCACATCTATGTCATCCAAGTCGCCACAGTCCATGCACTCTTCTAAAATGGGGCAGAAACTTGCACATGCCTGGCCCATTATTCCACACATTCCCATTTGCTTTTGCTTTCTGGAGAGAGGCCAACTTTAGAATGCACTTATACATGCTCACCTTCTCTCTGCTTCTCTGAATTGAATATCCTAGATTGCACCTACATGGCCTTTCTAAAATGTGTCTTCATGAGACTTAATAAAATAGCTCCAAAACAGGTGTCTTCTTGCTTATTTAACTGAGGAACCTGGTTATAAAATTATTCCAAGTATGTATGATGAGCATTTGATTTAAGTATTCAGCATCACAATCTAATATAGGGATTTTCAACAAGGAAAGTGAAAAAGAGCGGGATATGAGAAACCAGGTAAAAAAAAGTAGCTAGAGTTCACTTTCTAGCTCAGCTAGAAAGCACAGTTACTTACCTGTAACAGGTGATCTCTGGGAACAGCAGGAATAAGTCTTCACATATGGGTACGTCGGTACCGACGGAGTCTGCGCAGGAACGCTTCCCAGCATCCAATCAGAAAGCTTTTGGAAGCATCCCAACATGCCTGCGTGCTGGCCTTCCCGCCTTCCCAACTGCCTTCTCCTCAGTTAAGTTTTAAAGCTGAGACAAAGAGAGAGAGAGCAAGGAAGGGAAAGATAGAGATAGAGAAATGCAACTCCTAGGGGAGGTGGGTGGGTTGTGAAGACTTATTCCTGCTGTTCCCAGAGATCACCTGTTACAGGTAAGTAACTGTGCTATCTCCAGGAACAAGCAGGAATAAGTCTTCACATACGGGGGCTCCCAAGCTCAGATGCCCAGAGGAAGTGATAAGCATGTTGTAAGTCTAGAACGAGCCATGCTATTCCTCAGGACCTCAGGCATCCTGGGGATGGAGGATAGGAGTTGAATATAGAAAAGGAGCTGTCGAACAGCTGGCTAGAACAGGGCTTCTAAAGGGGAAGACCCTGTATAGAGGGCATTTAGTAGTAAAATATTGTAATCTGTGCCTCCCTTGTTGGCATTGCACAAGTCCACTGAGGTACATATGGATCTGTTAGAAAAGCCAGTGAATGTGCTCAAGGGGTACCTCACTGGGAAGTAGAGGTAATAAAAATAGAAAAAACAAGTGGAGGTCAGAAGCCTTCAGGGTGAGAAATAGCCCCAGGGGAAAAACTGGGGTAGTATAAGAGGTAGAGCTTCAGCGGAAGACGCAGAAGGTACTAGCAAAGAAAGCTTAAGCTGTTTTGGTCCAAAAACAGTAGAACCTAGGACCAAAAGAAAAATGAGTCTGACCCAGCTGGACTGGGAATGGAATCAGTACATGTAGGAGAGAAAGGGTATGGAGACCCTTGTATCTGATAAGAAAGGAAGGACAGACTCAGGAGCGCTAAGCTTTAGATTAACTGAAGCTCCGCAATGTCTTTCCTAAATGGGGTCAATTAGGAAAGAAAAAGGTACGGAGAGCTTCAGGAGTACCTAACCTTAAAAGGTTATGGTAAGGAAAAGGTTTGTTAATTATCACAGGAAGTGGCTATAAGTGTAGCACACTAAATATGCTGGCACAGCATTGATAGGGGTAGTGCCCATCTGTCAGGATCATATAGGAATGTAAGGGTATCTGAACCTAACAGACAGATAGATATGTATCCACATACTTATCTAAAAATATATATACATACACACACACATACATACACACACATATACATACACATATTGTGGACCGGCAGTCATACTAGGTGGCTGCCTAGTAGGGGTGGCGGGCCATATTACTTGTGTTTTGCTTCAGCCTGGTAGCTGAGGCCCTTAATTGTGTAGTTGTGGGGCAGTTAAAGCAGTCCAAGTGGAAATAGGCCAACACAGGAAAATTTATTTCTAAATTTTATTTTAATCATCAAGTTTTCAAATTGGACCTTGGCAGAAGTTTCCAAACCATTAACAGAAAGTGAGGATATTTTCTCCAACAAAAAGCTTCTTTGTAAAGGTACTTCAGCAGTGCTATAACAAATCAGTTTCCTTCAGTCCTTGGAACAAAACAAGTTTCCTTTTCCATCCAAACAAAACCACAGTTGAAAATCACTGTTACAAGTAAAGTCCAGCTAACCTTGTTAGCTTCTCCCAGCTGTTTCAGGTAAGCTTGAAAACACTCTACTTTTCAGCATAGGAATTAAACGGCTGTTGAAACAGTTTCAAAGCACAAGTACTATTTCAGCTTTAAAAATGAGACTTCTTTCCTTCCAGCACTTCACAGTATCACTGGCTCAGCATAAAATACTTCTTGGCTTTCTTTATAATATCTAATAAATGCTTTCTAAGCACTTCTCATGCATAATGAACATTCCATTGATACTTCTGTAGAGTCTGAATCCCCTTTATAGAATTCCACCTCCATTTCTTCCTCAGTGCTACAAGGTTCAGGGACTGGGATACGTTCAGGGATTTCTCGTTTCACTTTCTTTAAAAGCTTAAAAGGTTTTCCCCAATGAACATTCCTTCTTCCCCCTGGAATAATGTCAGTGCTCCTGGACTTCCTTCCCTTTAGTGAGTCACTTAAAGGTACTGTCTGGTTTATCTTGCTTGTAGAAACCTTCCTTCTGTCAGGCTTTCTAACAAGCTCCGTTTCTTGCTCAGAGTCTGAGCTGCTTGCTTCTGAGTTAGAATTATAGTCCTGGAACTCTCTCAAGCTTCTTCCTGCTCTTCTCTGGCCCTGCCACTCGCTTTGGCAGTTCTGTATGCTTCTCCTGGTTTCCCCAGTTCTCTCAGCTCTGTTGTGCTCTCTCTCTTCACTTGCTGACTGACCACGTTTAAATGTTTGCCAGCATGCTTCCCTTTCTGGCCCCACCCTCTCTCTCCCTGCTGTTGCCCTGGAGACTGGGTGTGGCTTCAGGCTAGCCTTGCAAGTGTGTGTTTCAGTATTACTTTCATTTTGGGACCTGTGCTTAGGTGAGCCCATCCCCCTGTTAGGAGAAAAAATGGAAATTACACTTACCTGGTAATTGATGTTCCTTGAGGGAGTACAGTTCAGTCCTCCACCACTGGGTAGTGCACCTCCTCCTGCAACATGGAGACTGGACAAGTCAAACTTGTGACATCACCGGGTATATCCTGCTGGTCTTCTCCCATGATCCCCCAGTGACCTACTGTCAAAGCAGACTCAAAGGAGCAAACAAACAACCAGTTAAAGTACTAAATACAAAGCTATGCTCAAACTTCAACTTTAAAATCACAGGGCACCAAAAAGAAAGGCCGAAAAATACCCTCCTCCGTGCCCCTGTCCCCCTGCGCACCAAACAGCGGAAGACAGAGAGCTAGAAGGAAGGAGAACTAAGGAAGAGTATAGGCAGAAAAGGTTGCTCTCGCGATTACCGGCCAATCAGAGCCCGTTGCCGACTCTAGGATCCGAAAGCATACTCGGAACTGATGCCTCGCGTCTGAAACATCCATCCCCGGGCGGGAATGAGGACTGAACTGTACTCCCTCAAGGAACATCAATTACCAGATAAGTGTAATTTCCATTTCCTTATCGGTCCTACAGTTCAGTCCTCCACCACTGGGATGTACCAGAGCAGTAATCATTGGGAGGGACCTATCCAGTCGGCTCGGCCCCTAAACGAACAGAGCAGGCACCGACCCCAGCCCGCTCCTCACGTCAACAGGCGGTAAGCCAACCAGGAAGACACGACCGAGAGCCCACTTGGATCCTCTTCACTGGTGAAAACAGCACAGAACTCTGCCCCAAGCAGCGCTAGTGCTTCAGAAAGACAAACTCACCATCGCAAACACACTGAACGCCCTAGAAACAGACCTACTGAGAAGGCTACCGGAGCTCCGCCTGAAAATTCCGCTTGAGCTCCCCCTTGGCTCTCGACCCCACCAGGGTGTCAAGTGTTAGCAACCGCTGCTATCCCGCAGAACCTGCCTCCACGGAGGGACAGGCAGCGAAGAGACCTCCCAGAAAGCGACGGAACCTCACCTAAGGTCCAAGGAACGCAGGTTACAAGCAAAGTGTTCTTGCGTAAGTCCCAAACCGACAACTAAACAGGCACAGCCGGATTCCACGAGGGAGAACGGAACCGAGGTCCATCCAGACAGAGGTGGGAAGCAAAATGAGGGAAATGGAAAAACCACCAGCGTCAAACACCCTATTTGTCATAACTCTTAAGGGCTTTATTCTTTGCAACACAAAGTAGCTCTACAGCTATGTCCTGGACCAGTTGGAGTCTTCTTAATTGAGAATGTGGAATGCAGCTAAGCAATGAGTTGCAATAAACCAAGCGTGATCCACCAAGGGCATATAAGAGGGTGTCAAGTGCCCCAGAGTCCAGCGTTGCTTCAGAAGATGTGGAGTCTTACATGGTGTGACAAAAAAGAAAGGAGACTCTGGTAGCCACGCCCACGACGCAATGCCAGTAGGCCAACCGCTTACATCACCTGGATATGCCCTCCGGAATTGGAGGAACCATGCAGAAGTAGCAATCGCCGACGTGATCCATGGGCCCTCTCCAGATCATTGGAACCGCAAAAGACTTTGATGGTCTTTTCCCATCCATCCACAGCCTGAGATCTGCTACACATGTATTGCAGCATATGTGTGGCGCCTAGCTTTTATCCTGATCTTTTATTCTGCAGCCAAAATATAAATTGTAGGCTTTCTGAACCGCCACAGTCATATGCCATTTTTGTGATGTAAAAGTCACATCACCACAACTAGAGCAGAAATTATCTGCATGATTAACACCAGGACGAGGAATCGCCAAATATGCTGTGAGTGACCTATCGGTATAAAATAAATATGTCTTTTTTTTTTTTTTTACTGTCAAGCGAGGCAAATTTAAGTAGTGACTGCAGCAACTGGTTTTGGACAGTTATTTCGATTGGTTGCAAGTAAATATTATGCAAGCTCACGCAAATGTTGCAGAATACACTGGTAATGGTCCCCACTGACTAATGAAGAGCACATATCTTAGCAACCAGACCCAGTCGGCCATTTTCACTATGACCTCTGAAAGGCATAGAATGGACCGGGCCACGGCCCCGTACCAATGCGTCGACGCTATCCAGTAGCCTCATATGTCCTCTGCTAAACATCGACCCGTCGCCGCAGACTGACAGGTCGCCATGAGGTCCAATATGGGCTGACCGCATCTGAGCACACGCGGCGCGCACACCGCCTGATGCAATCTCACTCCTCCGGCAAACACTCGGACCCCGCTAAGGACATTCGCCACCACAGTGTCCCCACCGAAACGCAGGCCGCCAAGGCTTCAACCGCGCACGCTGTCCCTTCGCTCGGGCCACCCTGACCACCCGACCGAATCCACCCTGCCGATCGAAATAGGCCACCATCCCGGAGATCTCAGACAGCACCTACAGCGCTCGATCCGCTACCGTGTCCGTGAACGCCTGCCACGGCTGACGTACCGCGTACCGTTCCAGTCAGACGATGGAACACTGGGTGTGCTGCGTACACTAAAACGCCTTGTACATAAAGGATCCCCAAAATGTACCTGAGTCTAACCACGCTCCGGCCAAGCTCCCAGAAGAGAGGGACAGAACCTTATAAAAAAGAAGTGGGGACAATTAGGAAGGCTTTCCTGTTTGATTATTCTTTTTTTTTTTTTTTTTTTTCCTTTTTACAACTCCATAAGGGCCACAAGGCACACAACCGAACAGGGCATTGTCCAGAGAACACAAGGCCCCTCCTCCAGGCTGACTCCACAGCCTAAACCGGCAGTCACCTTGGCTGATGCCGAGCAGCGCGGAAGCCAACTTGTAAGCCCAGCATATGAAGTATGCCTACTAGTACAGCATTCCACAATGGAGGGACATGTAACCGGACGGCTTTGAATATGAACCTACAGATATCCCGCGCTTGCTCCAAGACAAGCACTGTGCAGCCTACTGGTCTTCTCGGAGCACCGCCACGACCCGAAGACCTAAACCGGCCAGCAAAAGACGACGTACTGTATCGTTAGGATCGGAGCCTCCCCCCAAGGACTCAGCCCTGGCTGAAACCGGCTGAGCATAACTCCAGGCCCTGCGGCGAGCCCCCACAAAGAAGTGGGACGCAACGATGCCTTGAGGAAAGGGAAGGCCCAATGGGTGAAGCAAGTTGCTAGCTGACCAAGGGATTAATCCCCACACACGCACCTCAACGGAAGGTCGGAAGAACCGAGGATTCTGGTCCCACGGGTGCGCCTGCTAGCCTTTAACATACACCTCCGCAGGTACAAAAAACTTAAATTGTGAGCACCTTCAGGGGCAAGGGGAATAGACGACAGCCTCCGACTGTTGACCACCTTGTCTTGCACAACAGACAGCAGCACCCCACCAAACAAATGATTGGGAATATATGACCTCAGAACCCCAAGACAGAGATAAAACAGTAGAACGTGCAGTGGACGTGAATTTCCAGATCTGCCAGCCCCCCTGCCCACATTGAGAAGAGGCAGAGAAGAACTGGACCGGCGGATCTGGAGGGGTGCCTCCTGGACAGCCGGGCCTCCGAAGGGAAAGCTGATGACTGAGGCCCAGACTCCTCAGGATGGCCCCGTCTTGCATTGGCAACCCCATGCAATGCCATGACAACCCCGCTCACGATATCCTAAGCGATCTCTGTCATTGCTGCAACAATCACCTGAGCATGAGATCACAGACGGAACACGGACATGCAGACGCACTCAAGGAGAGCACACCTATGAGCCTATCCAACATCCAGCACCACATGTCCAGGTGTCCCACTCCTGTCACCCAAAACACAGGACGCTTGAACCTAGGTGACCGTCATAGCAAAGACAGGGAGGCCTGACTGCCGCTATCAACCCTTCCAGGACCCTGTAACACTAAGCCCCGGACTGTGCCATCCAGCAACACTTCTCACGATCCCCAGCAGGGGCCTTTCCCCAGATGGCCCAGACGGGCAGTGTTCCCGCCAAATGGGCAAGCTGCGCTCTGATAACATAGTGCAGAAAACCAAATCAAAGTGTCTTAACCTAGCTAATTTTTGCCTAATAGTGATCATTCATAATATCAGCCAGGCTCAATCATAACATTAGTATTAATGATCTCTAAAGATTGAAGAGTTACTAATGCAACACTAATTGTTTTTTTTTTTTGTTTTTGTTTTTTTTATTTTAAAGAGCTTCAAAGGCGATCTTGGAAACTACAGACCAATGAATCTGAGTTCAGTGCCAGTTAAATGATAGAACTTGTTCTGAAAAGCAGCACCAAGCTGTCTTTTCAAAGGGTTAATAAACATGTGAGTAAGTCAAATGATATGTATCGGGATGTTTTAGAAGGTACTTGACAAAGCCCCTTATGAACTTCTCCTGAGGAAGGAGATGATGTGCTATTATAGAATGGGAAATGGATCAAAAACAGGAACACAATAGGACTAAATGGCCAGTTTTCTCACAGGAGACCCATAAATAGTGGAATGTCTCGGGATCTGCACTGGAACTGGCATCTGGTAACATCTACTGCACTGAAATGATCTGGAAAAGAGATCAGCAAGCATGGCGATCAAATTTGCAGATGGCATAACGACATTTAGAGGCTGTCTGCACAATTTCCAAGCGTATAAACATGGAAATAGCATCCTTATGTAAATGACAATTTCAGAAAGGGCTCAATTTGTAGGTGGTTGTGCCGCCGATGACCCTGAATGGCCAAATCCTAGCACGGAAACCTGCTGCTGACAGACGTCGCTAACTGCCAGAATGCAGACAAAGGTAAAGGCACCCCCCAAGAAGTAAAACCCAAACCAATCACATTGCATTCAAAGAACTATAAACTATCATGAAATTAAAAGGAAATTAAAATTAGAATTAAAATTAAAAGTAACAGCAAAAGGAAGTCCTTATCTGGGTGTAGCCGTGTGGAACAGCGTCGTCTGCTCAAACGCGGGGCTGCTCCGCTCTCCGCCTCTAGGCCTCAGCCCTGCCGAGAAAATGGCGCCAATCCGAAGCAGGCCCGTTTGGCGCCAAACACCACAGAGGCGGCAAGAGCTCAGAACCCCTCCATGCGGACTCGAGAGACTCCCTTGTGGCATCGGGATGCAGCAGTTACCCCGCTGTAGCTGCGGGGTGAAGAGCTGTCCAGACACGCTGCTGCCTCGCGCCACCAGAAGTAGCAGACGCTGCGAGCCCCGGCCCACCGGCTAAAGAACCTCGAACGGCCTGAGGCTCCCGCCGCGATGGGAATCTGCCGCATGGACACTGCCAAAATGCAGGTGTTCCACAGAGCTCTCCCCCGTACAGTCCTGGGGGAGAGATCATCACCGGGCACAGAGACCGAAGAATCCCAAGCAGAGAGGCTAGCTGGCAGCGTGAACTTTGAAAAGGGACAGAACCCCCCTTTACACTAAGGCCGACTAGGTGAAAATAAATAAAGTAAAAGTAAATGAAATTAAATGAAAATGAAAATGAATTCAATTTACAGGATTACACCTAAAGAAGGGCAAAAGAAATGCAAGGTAAATCAAATCCTGACTAACTGCTCCTAAACTGCTTCTCAAGTGAGCCCAGCACCTAGGCTCACTACGTCCTCATGCTGCATGGAGACTGGACACACTGGGGGATCATGGGAGAAGACCAGCAGGATATACCCGGTGATGTCACAAGTTTGACTTGTCCAGTCTCCATGTTGCAGGAGGAGGTGCACTACCCAGTGGTGGAGGACTGAACTGTAGGACCGATAAGGAACCTTCTTTTTTTCCTCTTTCCCAGGTCTGTGCTGCACCTGCCTCACCACAATATATACACACACACACACACACACACACACACACACACACACACACACACACACACACAAACACACACACACATACACATATATACATACATACATACACACACATTTAAATATATACACATATAGGGTATGCATATATCTATAAAGAGATATGTATGGGCAGAAGACACACAGATATATATATATATGAATATGTAGGCATATAGACACATGTCTCCAAGTATGTGGATGGAGAGATGTCTATAGAACCAGATCCCCCCTAGGGATATGGGGAGAGAGGAAGATTCATCTGACAGCAAGAAGGTTGATACCTGCTTGAATAGATACATAGAGAATCCTCTTTTCCTGGTTATGACTGGCAGAGTCAGAGGAAGGGTCTCCCTGACAAGAAGTAGTCTAGATTCTTTTCAGAATTTGAGCTCTTGAATAACCAGGATGGCCTACGAGAAAAATGCAGAGGATAACTTCAGTCTGCAGGCAGGAAGTCCAGATCTCTCCAGAACTGCAGTATGGAGAATGGATAGAGGATGCCACTGGAGGAAGATACCATAGTGACCCGCCTATGAGGGCAAGATGGGTATTAGGCGTCCTCCAGCTGCCACTGAAAGAAAATTATCTCTGACGAGAAGACCAAAGGAGATATCGGCCAAGCCAGGGAATTGGCCCTTCTTTAGGCCTTTCATCGCGTGAAAACCTGAGTCTTATGTCTCAAAAGAGATTTAAGATGAGATGGTAAGGGTAGGGAATACCTACCAGTTATGGAACATGACTGGGGGACCCCCCCCCCCCTAACCATCTGGGGTTATCTGCTAGGCAAGATACTAATGCTCTCTAGCAAGGGCCCATAGTGCAAAGCTACTCTGTAGAGTTGCAGAGAGCATGCTGCAGGTTGGTTAGAAGAAAAAACTAGCTGTGTAAAGCCAGCAGGTAACAAACTATTCTGCCAAGGACAAGGGGGTGAAGAATAGAAGTTAACCAACCAGACTGTGATAATAGGGTTTCCCAAATGAGGTTGATAACCTGTTTGGGACTTAGTACCGAGGCTAGAAGGATTGCTAGTGAAGGGGAATCCCTGGTTGTGTGGTGAACAGAACCAGTGGCTTAACCGCTAGGAATTGCTGTATCTGCAGTAACTACCAGGGCAGCAGAGAAAATTTCTTTTCCCCTTCCCTTTTTTAGATTGGGAAAAAAGAAACAGACATAGGAGGACCTCCTATTGTCTGATGAGCTGCCCTAAGGTAACAAAGGGGGAGACAACTCCGAAAGGGAGAATCCCCCGGTAGAACAGGTAGAGGACCATAGGGGCTTACCAGTGTAAAAGAGCCACTCTTACAAACCAAATGTTGTAGTAAGAGGGAGGTAAGACAGAGTTGAAGGAGACTGACTATGGAGGAAGTCTCCGACAGGTGAGATGATACATGCCAGTACAGGGAAAAAACTATCTATTGATAGTTGTCACTTCTCTTTTCTCCAAGAGGAAGAGAAAAACCTGTTAAGCATGGGCATGATCATCATAAAGACTCAGAGTTAGATGTCTCATGAAGAGATATCTAGGAAGGATAGGATAAATTTAGTGCAGATACTGCAAATTAAAAGAAGCAGACTGCCACTCTGACCACCAACCAAGAGGGGCAATGATGATCTATTTGAAACCCTGCGACTGCTGGGTTTGTTGACCCTGTTGAGGTTGTGGAGTCTTCAGACCAGGGCGATGTTTCCCCTGTTTGGGAACATCTGTATAATGGGCAGAAGATGGATAAAACCTTCTCCCCCTAGGGGAAGAAAGTTTGGCAGGACATTTCCTACCAACTGGGAAAGAAGGCGGCGTAGAACAGCCCCTGGAAACAGGAAAGTCAGTGGTCAACTGAGCAACCTGGCGTAAAGACTCCTTGTTAAAGAGATTTTCTCCAGAGCAAGGAGTATTTCCCAGTCTTTCTTGTGCCCATTTGTCCAAGTCTAAAACTTGGAGCCAGGCTTTACGTTGTGCCACTATAGCTATAGCGGAAGTCCTGCTAACAGACTCGAAGGAGTCTAGGGAAGCACGAGTAAGAAACCTAGAGATATTTTGAGCATGATTAACCAGTGAGGAATAGTCTGCACTTTTGGGCTCTTGAAGAAAAGGAGTCAAAAAATGTAATTTCTTTGTGACCACCTCAAAAGACAAACCCATATAAAAAATATATGAGAGAATTCTTGCTGAAAGCTTGGATGCCTGGAAGGTTTGACGTCCAAAGGCATCTAAAGTCTTAGACTCACAACCTGGCGGATAAGAAGAGTGCTTTTTAGAACTCTTCACCCACCTCATTGCTGATTCTACAACAATGGAATGATGAGGAAGTTGAGTCCTTTGAAACCCTGGAGAGGGAGGCACCTGATATAGAAGATCAGTTGCTCTGAAAGGTGGGGGTACCTTTAAAAGCTTCCCACATTCGTAGAAGGATATCCTGCAAGGAATGATGCAAAGGAAGCATGATGTTCTCCTTTGCTCTCCCAGGAATATACAGGGATCCTGTATTCCCTTGTGTAGGATCCAGTCCAGGAATAGAAATGGCAAATGATTTTGCCATATCCAAGAGAAAAGCCTGAAAAGAAGAATCCCCAGCGGGAAATTCCTTTGGATAGGCTAGATCTGTTGAAGAACTAGCGTTGGCACCGAGGGATGTATCCAAGTTTATAGGAATAGAAGATCCTGAATGATGAAGTATGGGATCCTTAGAGGATGGTCGCCGGTACTGCAGGAGGTCGGGACCAGCGACAGTCGGTAGCACATCATCCATGCTAGGGATCGATTCCAAACTCTGTATCGAGGGAAGCGAGCCTGATGAGAGAAGCATGGAAGGCACCGACAGAAATGGTAATGTGGATAGCGGTACAGACTTCAGTACCGTATCCGATACCGGTGGATGAAGGCCAGCTGGTGGCAACTCTAACGGTATTGAAGAAACCTAGAGTGCCGGATCCGGATCATCGTAACCGAGCCTTCGGTACCGTCTGGTGTCGGTACCAAGGCGAGAGGGTACCAAGCCCTCCAGACTGGAGATCGATTCCAGACTCGGCATCGAAGAAAGCGAGTCTATCGATGCATATCTGTAGGGTACCGACGTCGGTACTAGTATCGGTACCAGTACCGATACTGGAAGATCGGTCTGCAGCGTATCCAACAGCCCCATAGGTACCGAGGATGCCAGACGACGATCCTTGGTGAGGAATGTTTCATCCAACACCATTGCCGATGCCAGGGTATCGGTACCGCTCGAAGCGGATGCCACCACCAGGCATGGCTCAGGTATGTTCCTGAGGTTCACCCCTCACAGAACAACCTGAAACCCCACACGGGATTTGGAGGCCGAAGACTCCCACCGGGGTTTTGAAGCCAGTGGATTCTCGAGGGCAAGGCTGGAGGCATCTCTATGCTGTGCATGAGATCTGCCACTTGAGGACTGGCTAGTCTTAACAGACTGTTTTTGGGTTACCTGATCCTGTGTAGAAGAAGATATGGTCGATGCCCTGAAGTTGGATGGGGACCGCGTGTCGAGGGGAACTCGATGTTGAAGACTTCTTCCCACAATACTATTGCAGGAGGGACACTCCGGAGGAAAATGGTCAGGACCCAAGCAGGTTAGACACCAATTGTGAGTGTCTAAAATTAAGTTTGTACCGCCAGTTTGTACATTTCTTGGGGGTAGTGGCTTGCGGTTCCATGAATGAAAGTGGAGAGGCCTAGCAGGCCTAAAAAACCATGGGACACTAAGATGGAAAAATATTCCTTAAAAAGGAAAATTTCTACGAGTAAAGAAAAAGAAACACCGGCGGTACCGGTGGCGTCGGGGAAGGCAGCCACGACCACAAGAAAAATAAAAAATAAAAGATGAATTTTCTGCGGTGACAGGAGGACATCCTGCCGGCTCCGCGGAAAAACGAAAACTGAGGAGAGGCAGTTGGGAAGGCGGGAAGGCAGCACGCAGGCGTTTGGGATGCTTCCAAAAGCTTTCTGATTGGATGCTGGGAAGCATTCCCGCGCAGACTCCGTCGGTACCGACGTACCCATATGTGAAGACTCATTCCTGTTTGTTCCTGGAGATCTACTTTTTTACATTTGTTTTTCTTGGTCTGAAATCAGAGCACTGCACTTTCAAATAAGAAGATTCCCAGCTGGAAAACATGTTTGTGTTAAGGTGAAAGTTTTCATTTCTTTCCAGAAGTCTCCGTCATATGATAGTTAAAGTGGCTTATAATAGAGAGTGGGTGTCTGTGGAAATGTGTCTGAATTGTGTTTGTAAATCTATGATTTAGGTCTGTATCTACTCACCGCACTCTTGTGGTCATTCTCGGATCGATTGATGTTGTTCAAGTTCTGCTCAATTGTTTTGAAGGAGCGTTTCTGCTTCTTCTTGACTTTCTGGATATTTTCCGGATCCCCAGAGCTATCTGAAAAGAGATTACAAAGCTGATGGCACTGCGCAAGATAATGGGAAAAAAAGGTGACATTTTACTTAATATTAATTTCCTTTCCTGTAGGTCTTTGCAGACCAGTCCAGACCAATGGGTTTAAGTCCCCCTAACAGACAACGGAGACAACGGAGACAGAGGCAAAGTGCCATGGGACTCTCCATACCTTTCACTCAGAGAGCACCCAAGACAGTAATTTCAAACAGCAGAACAAATGAAGCCAACACACACCACACACTAACAAACTCTCAGAGCCTCTTTAGCCGAGCCTGACTAATGTGTGGGGCTAATGCCTGAAGCCTGACTAGCTTGCCTGCGGCCTACAGAACAAAACTCCTGAACCAAACAATATGGACTCCTGCTCCAGAAACCTCTCACCTGTTACTGGGCCTCAGATCTGCAGATGCTACATAATCCCTTCTTACAAAGTACTGTGTACATAGATAATGAAGACGTTCTCTCTTCTGCCTATTTGCTGACCAGACTTTCAAGTTTTCCCTAGCCTGTTGGAAGTTGCAACAATGTATTGGACTTATGGTCATCTGCCTCTGCATTCCATCTCTATGGTCTCTATTGCGTGGGTGACCTCCTCCTGAAAACCGCATCCTGATTCATCCAACCATCTGACAAAGTCCAGGGTCTAGCCCAACCCAAGAATGGGGCATGGGCCAAGATAAGAACTCTGCAAAAACAATGTATGAAAAAAGCTGTGGGGTTTTGCCTTTGGCCATCTAACGTGTTTTCCTACTTGCACTAGCACAGACACACTGTGAGACAAGCTAAGACTCCCTCAGCTATTCTGTTTTTTTCCTATCTCCCCACACAGCTCCCTTACCACAGCTGGGGTCTGTTACTAGCAATCTGTCTACTTGGACTTTTGGCTACCTTGGCATCTGACTCTGAACCCAGTGACATTCCTTCCTATAGGCAGAACTGAAGCTATATCTTATCTTATCTGACTGCCTATACTCCTATAAGTGGAAGTGCAACAATCACCAGAAAAGTTACTGAAACATCAATACACAACTTTCTTCCCCTCTAAATGAACTCTTGCCATGAGGAATCCTCTGCAGACAGGTTAGCAATGAGAACCAAGCTAGAAAAGGGCGGGATCGTGGACTGATCTGATCAGACTGCAGGAAAGGAAATTAATGGCAAGAAAAATGTCACCTTCCTGCACGTCTACACCAGACCAGTCCAGATGAATGAAATGTACACAAGCAACCTAAACAACTGGGTGGACCTCTAGCACTGCTCCGATGACTCCAGAAAAAAATGCTGCCACCTCACTGGTCTGCACAATAAGCTTTATAAAGGAACATAAGGAGGACCAAATGGTCATTTTACAAATGTCTGCCAAACAGATCAAGCAGCACTCTGCCCAAGAAGCTACCTGCATTTGCAAACTGTACTGCTATGACACTGGAGCAGGGAGACGCACATACCCACAGGCATGCATCATGCATCACCAAGAGTGGAGTGCTTTATCGCCCCAGTTAGAGACATTGCCCAGCTAGGTATCCAGCCAATGACAAATGCAAACTAGGGAACTGCTGTGATCACAGAAATCAAAGATGGCTGGGTGGATTTACATTTGGCAGCTTTAGCCATCCTGGGCTCTGAAAGGAGAAATTTCACTTACCATTAATTTCCTTTCCTGGAATACTGCTAGACCAGTCCAGACAAGCAGGTTATGTCCCCCTGCCAGCAGATGTTGGTGACAGAGAAAAAACACTCCAGAGCTGTGATTGGTTGGGCTCTGGGTGACATAGGAGTGCCCCTAGAGGACCTAGTCAAAATTCCTTTGACAAGCACCAACATAAGGAGAAAACCTGACTAACCAACTCAACAATGTACAGGTAACAACTAATTCAATTAAAACCCTCAACTCAAACCATGAAGGGTGGAGAAGGATCAAACATCATTCCTTGGAGAAAAAACCTGAATCCACTGTTGTGGACATTCTCCGGAATATGCAATTGTTTATGTCTGAAGTAAGAAGAACGTTGGTTCCTCTGCACCAGCAGTCGTGACACTGACAGTGGGGTGGGTTCTGGACTGGTCTAGCAGTATTCTAGGAAAGGAAATTAATAGTAAGCAAAATTTCTCCTTCCAGTTCATACTGCTAGACCAGTCCAGACAAGCGGGAAGTACCCAAGCTAATGAACCCCAGGGTGGGCAGAGAGAGCCGCTGACAGCACACTAGCCCCAAAATGGCTGTCCTCACGTGCCTGAACGTCCAGGCGATAATGCTGGACAAAAGTAGACAAGAAAGACCAGGTTGCCGCTCAACAAATATCAAGAGGGACTACGTGTGATCGCTCGGCCAAAGACGTGGCTTGAGCTCGAGACGAATGTGCGCGAAGACCGGCAGGCACTTGCTTGCCTTGCAGAATATAGGTTGATTCGATGGTACGGCGTATCCATCTAGCGATAGATTTTGAAGCTGCCATATCTCGGCGCGGTCCAGAAAAGCACAAAAAGATGGTCAGTCTTGCGAAAAAAATTGGTGACTTTGACATAGGGAAAGAGAATCCTTTTGAGATCAACCGCCCGGAGATTCTTGGAACGTCCGGAACATTGTTCCTTTGAAAAGGCAGGCAACAAAAGAGGCTGATTGACATGAAAAGGAGTAATCACCTTAGGCAAGGATGAGGGAACAGTGTGAAGGGACATTCCCTCTGCGGAGAATGACAATTACAGATCCCTGCAAGAGAGGGTCTGTAGTTCCGAAATGCAACAAGCCGAAGTTATTGCCACTAAGAAAACTGTCTTAAGTGTCAAATCCGTTAAGGAAACTTCCTTTAGAGGCTCGAAGGGCGGAGACATCAAGGCCCATGGTACCAAAACACGGTCCCAAGAAGGGACAAGTGGACGGACTAGAGGGCGTAGAAGCTTGACTCCTTTAAGAAAAAGCGACACATCGGAGTGGGATGCAAGAGAACAACCGCGAATCGGTCCTCTATAACAAGTCAGCGCTGAAATCTGTACCCGTAGAGTGCCGAGAGCTAAGCCTTTGTTGAGGCCCTCCTGAATAAAGGCAAGAATGTCTGGAATTTCTGCACTCCAAGGAGAAAGATGATGTTCAGCACACCAGGACTCAAACACTCGCCACACCCTAGCATATGCTAACAACGTAGACAAACGGCAAGCGTTGAGGAGAGTCGATACTACCTTGGAAGAGTAACTCTTAAGGGCTAATCTACAGCGTTCAAGAGCCAAGCCGTAAACAAGTAGGGAGTTGGATCTTCCATTGAGAGAGGCCCTTGCCTGAGAAGTCTGAATGGAGTTAGTATCCGCAGAGGAGGGATTCAAGATAGTCTTATGAGATTGGCATACCATGGTCTTCGGGGCCAGTACAGGGCCACTAAGATTACTAGACCCTGGTGTTCACTGATCCGTTGCAGGACTCTTCCAATCACTGGCCAAGGTGGGAATACATAGAGCAACTGGTGTTTCGGCCATGGCTGCGCAAAGGCATCTATGCCTTGAGATTTGTGTTTCCTCCAGTGACTGAAGAAGATCAGAACTTTCGCATTCGTGGCTGACGCCATGAGATCTACTTTCGGCTGCTCCCAGTTCTGAACTATTGTCTGTAACGCTTGTGGGACAAGTTCCCATTCGCCGGGATCGAGAGTGTCGGCTTAGAAAATCCGCCTTCACGTTGCTGGTCCCCGCTATATGTGCTGAGAGAGCTTGAAGGTTCCTTTCTGCCTAAGGGAAGAAACAGGACATCTCTTTCGATACCCCTGTGCACTTGGTGCCGACCTGGTGGTTGAGGTAGGACACTGCAGTGGCATTGTCGCATAGGATCTGAACCGCTTGACCTTGTAGGAACCACTGAAACTTCAGTAAGGGGAATCGAGCTGCTCTCACTTCGGGCCTGTTGATTGTTCATCGCGCCTCATGCGTCGTCCAAGTTCCTTGTCCTGAGTGAGTGCGACAGTGCACTCCCCACCCGGACAGACTAGCGTCGGTTGTCAGCAAGATCCAGCGTGGGTTTCCCAACAGTACTCCCTTGGGGAGATCGTGAGATGCAAGCCACCACTATAGACTACGGCGGACCTGTAGCTGTAACGGAAGACGGATCTGGTAGTCTTCTGTCACTGGGGACTATCTGGAAAGTAGAGCGGCCTCTAGACAGCGCATGTGAGCCTTTGTCCAAGGCACGAGCTCGATGGTGGTGGCCATGGATCCCAGGACTTGGAGGTAATCCCATGTCCGGAGGGCACTTTGGGCCAAAAAACATCGGAGCAGAGAAACCAGCTTTAGGAAACGTGCTTGAGTCAGGAATACACACCCTTGACAGGTATCGAAGCATGCTCCGAGAAATTCACTCTTGAGACGGATGGAGGCAACGTTTGGTGCGGTTGAACACCCAACTGAGCTGCTGTCGGAAGGCAACTACTGTGGAAACAGTTTTGCGAGCTTCTGGAAGGAAATCCGCGCGAATGAGCCAATCATCCAAGTATGGGTGTACTATGATTCCCTGCTTGCGTAAGGCTGCCGCCACAACCACCATCACCTTTGAGAAGGTTCGAGGTGCCAAGGCTAGGCCAAAGGGCATTGCCCAAAACTGAAAATGTTGGCCAAGGACTGAAAAACACAGGAAACGCTGGTGATCTTCTCGAATGGGAATATGAAAATATGCTTCCGCGAGATCCAAGGATGCTAGAAACTCTTCCCGTACTGAGTGAATGACTGACCGTAGGATCTCCATTCGGAAGTGAGGTACTCAAAGGCTGCAATTTATGCCTTTGAGGTCCAAAATTGGATGAAAAGAACCATCTTTCTTGGGCACCATGAAATAGATGGAATAATGGCCTAGCCCTCTTTCTAATGGAGGGACTGGACAAATCGCTTTTAAGGAGAGAAGCCTCTGAACAGTAGTTTGAATGGCCACTCGTTTTTCCACCGAGCGTCCTGGAGAGACCAGGAAGGCATCGTGAATGGCTCGGCAACATTTGAGAGAATAGCCGTAAGAAACTATATCGAGGACCCATCGATCTGAAGTTATGAGTGCCCACTGTCGAGAAAAAAGGGTCAACCGTCTGACTACAGTCGGAAGGATCTCGAGTGGGCGGACCGTCCTGTCAGCGGGAAGAACGGGAGGCTCCAGGGAACTTCCCCGGGCCAGAGTACGAATCCGTTCCTTTGCGGGCTCCTTGAAAGGACTGAGCTCTCTGTCCAAAGCGACAGGCAGAAGAGGAAGAAGCACCTGGCTTAAAGGAATGGTATCTTTGTGAATCCTAAGATTTAGAAAATCGCTGAGAGGGGTGGTGGGGGGTCTAGGATGGGGTTGGGGGGGCAGGGGAGGATAGGAATGACTGTTGCTGGAGGGGTTTGCGTGGGAAGCTGGTTGGAGGTCTGAGTTTGTGTGTGTCAGTGTGGCTGTTTTGGGGCGCATGGATGCTGCTGGTGTGGAGGGGGGCCCTTGGCTGGGGGGGTCTCCGTCAAGCGGAATTTCGGAATTCTGTTTTATGGTATCTTTGTTCTCTCCTGTGTCATGAGTAGGGGACTTTGATTAGCCTCCTGGAATGTCTGTGGTTTGGGATCTCCGGTGAAGCGATATAAAGTGCTTCAGCATCTGAAACGTCAGCGGATTGGGGTTATAATGCTGCAGGAAACTCACCAGACGGCAGTGGAAAATGCTAAGCTGGGCAGGGGGCACATAGCCCATGTTTATGGGGCCTCCGCTGTTAGAAAGAAGCGGGGTGTGGTCATCCTAATTGCCCATTCGGTGGCTTGGAAGGAGGAGCGTGTGGTCTCTGATGTGGATGGTAGATATGTTTGTGTTTGGGGGCTGTTAGAAGGTAAGAAGGTAGTGCTGTGCTCGCTGCATAGGCCTAATGGGTATGAGGCCCGCTTCTATCAGGTTATTACACGCGTTCTGGCGGACACCAGTGGGTATCAGGTTATATTGGGCGAGGATTTCAATGAAGTACTGGATGTTGGCTTGGATCGTTCGGGTTTGGCTATGAGGGGGAGTACGTGGGGCCGTAGGCGCTTATGGGGTATCTGTGAAGCACACAAGCTCTTGGATATTTGGAGACTTCTTCACCCAGGAGATCGGGACTATACACATATGTCCAGAGCTCACGGAACGTGGTCTCGCATTAATTACACAGGTACACTACCAAAAAACTGCCTCCAGTTTTGCAACTGATTCCTATAGATTTTGGGGTGCTGAATCCAGGAAAAATAGCCAAAATGTTCCATCACGTCACGTTTTCTTGCAAAATTAGATTTCTTACCCATATAAGGAATGTTCACATAATTTCTTTTTAGCCAACTGCAGTTTATTTTCTTGGCCCAAAATAGAGGTTGTAATGGTTAACTAACTAGAAACACTCCCTCATGATATTTTAGAGTGTTTTGTATTCATTTTATACATTAACAGGACAATTGGGAGGCGGGGGGCTAAATCCAGTACTCGCGCTGGCGCATGTTCTTTCCTGTTCGCCTCGCCTCGTTCGCTCGCTCAAACACGGTGGTTGCGACATGAACGTTCCTGTCAAATTTCAGTTTCTTGCAAGTTCATTATTACCTTTTGTTTGCTCAGTCGTAATCCAGCTTTATTCCGAAGTGGTTCACTACAGTTGTAGTTTGCAGTGCTGTGTATTTGTGATGGCTCACAGAGCCAGAGGTTGCGTCAACTCTCCGGACAGTTTTTGTTTTATTTGTGGGGAATATACCGTGAAAAAGCAGCAGAGGAACATTTCTGCATTTATTAAAAAAGTATATTTCGCCTATTTCGGTTTGAAGTTAGGCGATCAAGACAAACCGTGGGCTCCTCACAAAGTGTGCAAGACATGTGAGGAAGATCTACGCTTATGGATGAAAGGTAAAAAACAAGCATTTCGTTTCGGAATACCTATGATGTGGCGTGAACAAAGAGACCACAGCAGTGACTGCTATTTTTGCTCTTGCATTGTGAAGGGATACAACTTAAAAAATAAGAACGTAATAAGTTACCCCAACCTTCCCTCAGCAATTAGGCCTATGCCTCATAGCAACGAAGTACCTGTGCCTGAACCACCAAAATCTTTGGATCATATTTGTGTGGACGGTTCTGATCATGATGAGACTCATCAGATGGCTTTTCCCGATGAGTCCAGTACTTCCGAGTTTGAAACTGAACCAGATCCGAAACCTGAACTTTTCTCTCAAGCTGAATTGAATGATTTAGTCCAGGATTTAGGACTCCCAAAAGATGCTGCCCAACTGCTAGGTTCTCGGCTTAAACAGAAAAATCTATTGTCACCAGGAACAACTTTTTATTGGTACCGCAACCGCGAGACACAATTTTTGAAGTATTTCAGCAAAGAGGAAGATTTGGTATTTTGCAACGATATATACGGAGTGATGGAAAAGTTTAAACTCAAGTATGATCCTGCTGAATGGCGGCTGTTCATTGATTCGTCAAAAGACAGCATAAAAGGTGTTCTTCTTCATAATGGCAACACATTCGCTTCAGTTCCTATTGCTCACTCTGTTATTCTCCAAGAAAAATACGAGAATTTGGCCCTGATTCTTCAGAAGATTCGTTATGATGAGCATAAGTGGATGATTTGTGGAGACTTTAAAATTCTATCCATGCTATTAGGGCAGCAATCCGGTTTCACCAAATATCCCTGCTTCCTTTGCTTGTGGGATAGCCGGGCCCGCGACCTACACTGGGGGAAAAAAGACTGGCCAATTCGGGAGTATTTGAGATCCGGTGAGAAAAATGTTCTTCATGAGAGCTTGGTACCTCGTCATAAAATTCTATTACCACCTCTCCACATTAAGTTGGGTCTCATTAAGCAATTCATCAAGTCCCTTCCAAAAGATGGTGAGTGCTTTCGGTACCTTTGCTCAAAGTTCCCCCGACTTTCTGAAGCAAAGCTAAAGGAAGGAGTGTTTGTTGGCCCTGATATAAGGAAACTCATTTCAGATGGAGCATTCGCTGAAACGATGTCTGAGAAGGAAAAAGAAGCCTGGGATTCCTTCAAGGATGTTGTTCTCAAATTCTTGGGGAACAGGCGGGATGAGAACTATAAGGATATTGTTGCCAGGATGCTCAATGCCTTCAAAGAACAAGGCTGTAACATGAGCCTGAAAGTCCATTTCTTGCACTCCCATGTGAACTACTTTCCCGAAAACTTGGGGGCGTACAGTGAAGAACAAGGTGAAAGGTTTCACCAGGACATCAAGGACGCAGAGAGAAGGTACCAAGGAAGATGGAACACCACTATGATGGCTGATTTCTGCTGGTTGCTGCTGCGGGAAACCCCAGATGAAAAATACGCCAAGCAGCGCACCAAGAGAAGCATTCGGGGGAAGAAGAAACGGGCCCACCAGGAGATTGATTGACCCAAGAATGACTTTAAAATCTAAACTGTGTTGACAAATATCGTGTTTTTACTAAACTTTGAAATAAAAATTTGCTAGTTATTACCACAGTGTCGGATCTCATTTATTAGAATTTTATTTTCACACCATCGGGTGTTTGTCTTCATGTATTGCAATGGTGCGGTTTGCGTTTTCTATTCTTACATACATACCTGTACAACATTTTTTGCACATTTCTTTGCTTTGCTTTGTGTCTAACCTCGCTCTTATATGCTCAATGTTTGTGCACATGTATGTGGCTGTTTTAAGTGCAGACAATTTTGCTACCATCACACTGTGTTTTGTTGACATTACTCTATTCTAATGTGCTGCCTTGTTACAATTTTCTTTATTCTTATTTGAATAACTACTAAACAATTAGTATAAAGAATTCATCCAAGAAACTTTTATCTCGATCACACTCAATCTGAAACGTTCACCTTAAACTGCTAACCCAATGTAGCAAAAAATCTGTACGTGATGGAGCAAATTGGTTACCAGATTTGGATTCAGCGCACCAAAAAACGTAAAAATCAATCGAAACATTAGAGGCAGTTTAAAAAAAAAATTTTTTAGTGTACCTGTGTTATTTTCTGATTTCAGATTCGTTATTCAGTTGCGTCTCGAAGGCAGAGATTGGGTCTCCCATCCTTTCGGATCATGCGATGGTACTATTGGAGTTGCGGGGTGGCAGTCCCTCTAGGAGTCGGCTGTGGAGATACCCGCTGGATCTCTGTGGAGATGTGCAATTTGAAGCACATTTGCGTGACAGCTGGAGAGAGTACTTGGCCTTTAATGACCAGCCCGAAATATCTCCTGCCCTACTCTGGGAAGCGGGCAAGGCCGTCTTGCGTGGGGAAATCATTAGTTATCATAGTCTCCGTCGGAAGCGTTTGAATCAGAGAATCCTTTTGTTAGAACGGGATTTGGGTAGGGCGAGGAGGGCGGTGGCTGGGTGCAGAACGACATCCAATCTATGTAAGTTGAGGGAGCTTCAGACTGAGTTGGAGATGCTCCTTCATCAGAGGGCTCAAAAATCTATGTTGTATTAGATATAAGCTATACCAACAAGGGAACAAGGCGGGGAAGTTGATGTCCTCTTTGATGAGGCCCGCAGGGGGCTCTCGGCGAATTGGAGCTATTCAGCACGCTGATGGGACTATTCGGCGGGAAGCGGTGGATATTGAGAATGTTTTCACTGATTTTTTTAGGAAGCTTTACGCAAGTGATGGGGATAAGGACCTAGAGGGCCGTAGTTTTCTAGATGGTTGTGTCCTGCCGCGGCTTTGTGCGGAGCATCTGGAGGTTCTTAACCAGCCCATTACGGGGCGGGAGGTCCAGGTTGGGATCAAGAACTTGAAGAACGGACGGGCGCCTGGGGTCGATGGGTATCGTAGTGATTCCTACAAGATCCTGGGTGACGCCCTCGTGGTTCCACTGGTGGGATACTTTGAGGACTTGGTGCAGCGGGGTAAATTCCCCTTTGAGGCCAATAAGGCCCTGGTCACCATTCTGCCCAAACCGGGGAGGGACCCACTTTTGCCGGGCTCGTATCGTCCTATTTCGCTTCTTAATGTAGACATTAAGCTCCTAGCTAAAATCATGGCTGATCGGCTAGCAATATACCTGCCGACCCTGGTTCATCGGGATCAGGTGGGATTTGTGCGGGGGCACCATGCAGCGTATAGTTTGCAACGTATCTTACTTTCTAGCAGTGCGGGACGGTTAGCGGAGGACCAATCCTTACTTATTAGCTTCGACGCTGAAAAAGCATTCGATCGCGTTAACTGGGGCTTCATGTATCAAGTGCTAGCGGCGATGGGGTTCACGGGTTTCTTTGTGGATGTGGTCAGACTGTTATATGCCGATCCCATCGGGGCTGTTCTAGTTAATGGGGCTATATCTGCTGACTTCAGTATCCAGAAAGGCACTCGCCAGGGTTGCCCGTTGTCCCCACCTCTTTGTTTTGACGCTGGAACCCCTTTTGATTCAGATTCGGGCACCTCTCAATTCTGCGGCATTCAGATGGGGCGGGAGGAGTTCCGTGTGGCAGCTATTGCTGACGATTTGCTGGTGCACTTGGGGGACCCTTATACAGGGCTGCCTAAACTCTTGCAGCTTATTAGGGACTACAGGATACCTTCCGGATTCCGACTTAATCTCGACAAATCGGAGGCGCTGCTAGTGGGGCCGGAAGGACGACCGGGATGGCAGGGGGAATTCCCCTTGAAATGGGCAGTGGGGTATTTCAAATATCTGGGTATCTATTTGCCGGCGAATCTAGGGGATCTTTATCATTTCAATGTCTCCAAAATACTTAGCGCAGTGGCGGTCAGTGTTGATAAATGGCGTCATCTGCCATTGTCATGGGGGGTCGGGTAGCATTATGCAAGATGGCCATCTTCCCCAAGATCTTATATCCACTTCAGATTCTTCCGTTGCTTTTAAAGCGCTCGGACCTTCATCAGTTGACGCGTTTATTCAACCAGTTCCTCTGGCTTGGTTGTAAGCCTAGGGTGCGCCTGGCGATTCTCCAGCAACCCTGGGCGTTGGGTGGCATAGGCTTTCCGGATATACAGAAATATAATATTGCTTGTTTATTACGGTGGACCTGGGACTGGCTATGGGATCTGGAGAACTGTTCCCCCTTGGGGTTGCTTAGGGCTGCGGCGCATCACCTACATCTACGATACCTTTTGCATGCTAAACGTGTTCAGGGGTTGTTTGGAGATTTCCGGGAGATCATATTGGCTGCCCGGCGGGCAGCGTGGAGATATTTCTGCTCAGGACACCGGATCTCGGCGAATTATACACCCTATCTTCCTATTAGGAGGAATGCCGAGTTTGTGCTGGGCCTGGGGAGGTCCCACTTTGCAGTGTGGGAGGAGCTGGGTGTGGTGAATCTGGAACATGTGTTGACTTTGGAAGGGGGGATGAATGCATTTTCTATGCTATGTCAACAATACCCCTTAGGGGGTAAGGCTATATTCTAATACGCGCAGCTCCGCAGTTAAGTTTGTGGTATTCCTGCGGGGGCTCTGCAGGGGGGGGGGGGGTATGCTCGATAATTGAGTTAGCGATCTTGGGGGGGGGGGGAGTCAGGGGCACGTGTGTCGGGATTATACAAAATGCTGTGGGTTGGGTTATTGCCCATCGGTGGAGATGAACTAGCGGTGGCTTGGGCTATAGATCTGGGCAAAGGGCTTAGTGGCGAGGAGCTAGTCGGTGGGTTGAATTCTATTCCGTCTTTAAGCACGGTGGTGCTCCATAGGGATACCCAGTATAAGATCTTGCGTCGACTATACTTTGCCCCCCTGCGGGCGTGGCGCGCAGGGGTGGGAGATAGTCATTGTTGTCCGCGATGTGGTGAACCGAGGGCCACCCTGGGACATATGTTCTGGCGTTGCTCGAGAGCTCAGGGATATTGGAAGCAGATATCGACGTACTTGACTACCTGCTTACAGCAGCCTATCTGTTTGACTGCCAAGAATATAGTGTTGGATTTGTGGGAGGACGTCTGGGGGGACAATTTGGGACAAGTGGGCCTGCGCTGGGTGCGGTTGGTTTTGGTGACTGCTCGTATGATTGTGCTACAACAATGGTTGGATGTCCGGGGACCCACTTACGGTGCTTGGAAGGTGCAGCTGCATAAGCTCCTGCTTATGGAAAGAATGCATGCTTGTGGGAAGGAGAGGGGCTGGCAGCGGTTTCTGGAGGCTTGGGGACCTCATTTACATTTGTTACCTTGGAGGGCTCGTAGTCGAATTTTGAGTGGGCACTGACAGTTTGGGTTTGGAGTATTCCCGTTCCTCCTTTCTCTTTCCTTATTCGGGGTGGGCTAGCTGCCCCCCAGGATAGTTGTAAACCCTGTTGAGCAGCGAAGTGGGGGGTGGGGGGATGGGCAGGTAGGGGAGGGTGGGGGCACAGTGGGGATTAACTGGCAGGATGGCCGATTAGCTGATGGGGCTGGGCCCGGGAGAAGAGCACACCCTGGGCCTGCCCATGTTTCTATCTCTTTAATAGTACTCTGCTGGCCTAGCGGGGCTTTATGGGCTGGTAATTTGGGGTCGGGGGGGAGGGGGGGTGGGATGGGTGGGTATAGGGAGGGGAGCATAATACTGTTTCAGTTATTGTTATAGTGGTATTCTCCCAATTTTTTTGTATTCTTTGCCTACATGTGGGAATCTCTGTTTTGGGTTGTGTGGACGATTCTGTATTATGTCTTATGGTATCGTGATTCCGAACATGGAGTAATACTTCTTGTTTTTTGGTTGTTTGAATAAAAAGATTTAAACATAGAAAGTCGCCGAAAACCATGGGATCGAGATCAACAACGAGAGGATGTCTTTGGCCTGTCCTCAGGTAAACGTTGTGGCTTCACCTCTCCCAGATCTTTCACCAATTTATCACGATCCTTGCCAAAAAGGAGCCTCCCTTTAAAAGGCAACTTAGACAGATGGGTCTTAGAGGCAACATCCTCTGGCCACTGACGCAACCATAGCCGTCTTCTAGCCACTGCCATCGCCGCCAAGGAACGAGCTGACAGTCGTAGAAGATCATAAAAGCCATCTGCCAGGAATGCAGCAACTAATTCGAGACGCACCAACTCTGGTTCGTCTGTAAGCTACTGAAACCATCGGAGGGAGGCTCGAGCCACCAAACCTCTACAAACCGCAGCTTGTAGGGAAAGAGTGGAGGACGAAAAAGCTGTCTTAAGTAGGCTCTCGACCTTACGGTCCTGTTGGTCTCGGAGTGCCGCTCCGCCCTCAACCGGAATAGTTGTATGCTTAGTGACCCCTGGTTACAACAGCATCCACTTTCGGGTATGTTAGCCAACGGTCGAGGTCAGTGGGAGACTGAGGATACAAATGACCAAAACAGCATGCGGTGTGGAAAGAAGAATCTGGAGAGTCCCATTCCCGAGATAAACATTTGCTGAAATTCCGCTGGAAAGGAAAAGGTTTTGGAAGGTTTAAGAATACCTTGAAAAATAGGATCCAGCTGCAACAGAGCTTGGAAACACTGTGGATCAGGCCTATGAGCAAGGCATAGCGACTATCACCTGTGTGATTAGGGCCAGCAACTCCTCTTTCCGAAAAAGTCTGTTATCTTGAGAGTCCTCTTGAACTGTCAGCGAAGAATCAGATGGAGAATATTCCCCATCTTCTTTCTCTGACGAATCAGGGCTCACCTCCAAAGATTTAAAGTCTTCTTGGATATCTGTAGTGTCCTGCAAGCCACATGCAACGTTCCTGGGAAGACGTACTGCTTTTAAGGTCTGAGGTCTTATGGGACTGATTGCAAGACCCTGCCATATCTTTGTCTGCTACCTGGGCGGGTGATGGAGATATTCCAAAAGACTCCGAATGCCACAGGTGCAATCCCTGGCAGAACAGCGTCAGGAACTCCCTGTCAGCCGAAGCTGCTGTGGCTTCCAACAGCTGTGGAAGCAAAATGGGAGCTGACTGAGTCCTTTCTGCAGGTAGACCCGGCTTCAGGGGCTCTAAGGAGGGAGGACTTAAGGCGCTGATGTCCCCAGCTGGTAGCACAGTGGGTATGGAGGAAGAAGATTCTCCTGGATGCAGCATACAGGGGGAAAACAAGCAATCCATTAACTCCTTCTGCTTCTTATTACATAACAATGCACCTGTGCAGAGAAAGCATAGTTAACTCACCTGTAACAGGTGATCTCCGGAAACAGCAGGAATTTAGTCTTCACATATGGGTATCGTCGGTACCGACGGAGCCTGCGCAGGAACGCTCCCCAGCATCCAATTAGAAAGCTTTTGGGAGCATCCCACAGCACCTGCGTGCTGCCTTCCCACATTTCCCAACTGCCTCTCTCCAGTTGAGTTTAAAGCTGAGACAAAGAGAGAGAGAGGGAAAGAGAAAGAGATAGCGTAGTTACTCACCTGTAACAGGTGTTCTCCAGGAGCAGCAGGAATCAGTCCTCACATATGGGTGACGTCGGCGCCGACGGAGCCCTCGCGGAGCAATTTTCCCCAGCTTTCAAAGAAAGCCTTTGGGAATTGCAGCGCGCATGCGCGGTCCCCTTCCCGCCCAAGGGTGCCATCTTAGCCAGTCAGATGACATAGCTAAAAGACAGCATAAAAATTTGCAAAAAAACTAAAGCAGATAATTGCAACTCCAAGGGGAGGAGGGAGGGTTGTGAGGAATGATTCCTGCTGCTCCTGGAGAACACCTGTTACAGGTGAGTAACTACGCTTTCTCCAGGACCAAGCAGGAAGTCAGTCCTCACATATGGGACTCCCAAGCTTAAGGCTACCGGAGACCCTAAGCACAAAAATGAGCTCCCTCTAGCTCAGCAGTACAGAAGGAAGGAATCTTCACTGAATTATTACCCACCGGTAGCCCCCATCCGGGATGGAGGGTAGGAGTTGCTCAAACCTCGAAGAGATTTCGGAGGACTGCCTGTCCGAAAGCACTGTCCCTGCGGGACTCCCTCTCGAGGCAGTAATGGACCGCAAAAGTCTGGCTCGAAGACCAAGTAGCGGCCCGGCAGATGTCTGCCAATGGAACAGAGCGGAGGTAAGCCACTGACGTAGCCTTCGCCCGAACACAATGAGCCGTGACTCACCCTTCTAACGAGAGTCCGGCTGTCCCATAAGCCCAAGCGATACAGTCAGCAACCCAGATGGACAGAGTACGCTTGGAGACAGGGAGCCCCAATTTATTGGGGTCAAAAGACACAAAAAGCTGAGCAGCTTTACGGTGCTCCCGCGTACGGTCAAGGTAGAAGTTCAATGCCCTTCTACAGTCCAGGGTATGCAGGACCATTTCAGCTCGGCTGGAATGTGGCCTGGGAAAGAAGGTCGGAAGTACCACCTCCTGATTGATGTGAAAAGGGGAGACCACTTTTGGAAGAAATTTAGGGTGAGTCCGTAGGACTACCCTATTTTTGTAGAACCGAGTGTAAGTGGGATCAGACACGAGGGCCTGCAATTCACTTACGCGTCTAGCGGAAGTGAGGGCTATCAGGAATAAGGTTTTCCAAGAAAGAAAATGGAGAGAACAGGTAGCCATAGGTTCAAAAGGCGGACAGGTGATCCGCTGCAAAACCACATTCAGATCCCAGTCAGGTGCTGGCGGGCACAGAGGTGGTTTAAGTAGAAGGAGACCTCGGAGAAACCTTGCCACGAGAGGGTCGCTGGAAAGAGGTCTGCCATCCACCGGCACATGATGTGCTGAAAGAGCACTGAGGTGAACTTTGACGGAGTTGGACTTAAGTCCCAGATTAGAGAGGTAGAGCAAGTACTGCAAGATCACCGACACCGAGCAGGAGAAGGGATCCTGAGACTGCTGGGCACACCAAGCGGAAAAGCGACGCCATTTAAGGGCGTAGCATTTGCGGGTAGAAGGTCGCCGGGAAGCTAGGATGACCTCTTCCACCTCTGCCGGCAGTAGAAGGGGAGCAAGGACTACCCTTTCAGCAGCCAGGCCATCAGATGTAGAGATCTGAGGTTGGGGTGTAGTAGGGACCCCTGATCCTGTGTTAGGAGATCTGGTTGAAACCCCAGAGGGAACGGACCCTCCACCGCTAGGTGCAGCAGGAGTGGAAACCACGGCTGTCTGGGCCACCGAGGAGCTATCAGGATCATGGAAGCTTTGTCTCGGAGAACCTTGAAAAGAGTTCGAGAGACTAGCGGTATGGGAGGAAAGGCATAGAGAAGGCTTTTCGACCATGAGAGCAGAAAAGCATCCGTCGCTACTCGAAGGGGATGCGGCTGCCGAGAGCAGAAGCGAGGAAGTTGCCGGTTGAGAGGACTGGCAAAGAGATCCATCGTGGGGAGGCCCCACTTCAGAAAAATTTTCTGAACTACCAAGGGATCCAGTCGCCACTCGTTCGGCTGGAGGATTCTGCTGAGTTTGTCCGCCAGGCAATTTTCTTGGCCTGGGAGATAAACGGCCTTGAGAAGAATGCCGTGGCTGACGGCCCAAGAGCAGAGTCTCTGTGCTTCTCGACAAAGAAGGAAGGAGCCCGTGCCCCCCTGTTTGTTCATGTAGAACATGGCAACTTGATTGTCTGTCTGGACAAGGACAGACCGGTGAGAAGTCAGGTGGGAGAAAGCCTTGAGAGCCAGACGGATCGCTCTGAGCTCCAGGAAGTTGATCTGCTGCGCAGACTCCCACGTGGTCCAGAGATCTTGAGTACATGCCCCTTGGCAATGCGCTCCCCATCCTAGGAGAGAAGCATCGGTCGTCAGCACTTGAGCCGGCGGAGGAGACTAAAAAGGCATTCCGAGTATCAGGTTCGGCCGATGAAGCCACCACTGCAGAGAAGAGGCCAGCAGGCCGGAGACCCGCACTAAGTCGGCTAGGCCGCCCGTGGCCTGTTGCCACTGCTTGCGAAGGCACCACTGAGCAGGCCGCATATTCAGGCGGGCATTGGGGGTCACGTGGACGGTGGAAGCCTAATGGCCGAGTAGTCTCAGGAAGCACCTGGCTGAGACCAGGGACTGGCTGCGAAAACGGCCGGCTAGGTCCATGAGCCGTTGAGCCCTGTCGAGAGGCAGGAAAGCTCGCGCCTGAAGAGTGTGCAATCTTGCGCCGATGAACTCGAGATCTTGCGAGGGGAGCAACGTGGACTTTGCGAAGTTTATGACAAAGCCCAAGTACTGTAGAAGAGTCACAGTGCGGTGTGTGGCTTTTGTGACTTCTGGAGAGGACGATGCTCTGATGAGCCAGTCGTCTAGGTACGGAAAGACAAAGAGGCCGTGAAGCCGGAGATAAGCCGCCGCCACTGCGAGACATTTTGTGAAGACTCGTGGTGCGGAGGATAGGCCAAAGGGCAGTACTCTGTACTGGTAATGATTTCCTGCCACCACAAACCTTAGGTATTGGCGGTGGCTTGGGTGGATGAGGATGTGCGTGTAGGCATCCTTTAGATCCAAGGAGCATAGCCAATCTCCCTGCTGGAGGTAGGGCAGAAGGATTCCAAGGGTAAGCATCTTGAACTTCTCCCTGACGAGGAACTTGTTGAGGTTGCGCAAGTCCAGGATGGGTCTGAGGCCTCCCGTTCTTTTTGGTATTAGGAAATACCTGGAATAGAAGCCTTGACCCCTCAGGTGGTGGGGCACCGGTTCCACAGCCTGTTCCTGAAGAAGACTTGCTAACTCCTGAAGGAGTAAGTCCCTGTGCAGAGGGAGTCGTGGAGGCTCCCCGGGAAATAGGAGGGAGGGACCTGGTGGAAGTGGAGAAGATAGCATTCTCTCACAACATGAAGCACCCAGGCATCTGATGTGATGTTGGACCACCTGTGGGCAAAGTGAACCAGCCGGCCTCCTGTGCTGGGAGGAACCAGCTGAGGGGGAGAGGCTATGCTGATGAAGTCAAAAACCCCCACCCTGCTGAGCAGGGGCCGGTGGTGCAGGCTTGGGGGCTTGCTGCCTACGGGACCCGTTACCCCGTCCCTTGGCCTGCTGACCCTGTTGGGGAGCTGCGGGGGCCTGATAGTGAGGGTAGTGTTTATAGGCAGCCGCCTTTCTCGGGTAAAAGGACTTCTTTCCCGAGCCCTTCTTCTTCTGGGAAGGGGCAGAGGTCTTCCTAGAGAGCCTAGTTCTGGTGAGAGTCTCAGTCTCGTTTTGTGCAGCCTTCTCCGCCATGGGCTTGCCAAAGAGGTTCTCACCTCGGCAGGGGACATCGACCAACTTGTCCTGCACCCAGGGTTCAAGGTCAGACGACTGAAGCCAAGCCTGTCGGCGGGCACCGATGCCGGCTGCGGCCACTCGAGCCGATGCTTCAAAGCCATCATAGGCTGCTCGAGAAATGAATTTGGAGCATTCCCGAATACCAGTTGTCAAGGCTAGGAACCTCCGCAAAGGTTCCTCGGACAGCCCAGCGGAGAATCCGGCTAACTCTTTAGCCAGGTCTCTAAGGTACATGCCCATGTAGAGCTGGTAGGTATGGACCCGACAAGCAAGCATAGAGCCCTGGAAACACTTCTTACCGAGGCCATCCAGGTTGCGGGCCTCCCTGCCAGGAGGCACCGAGGAGTGCATTTTCTGGCTCTTAAGCCTATGCATGGCCGATTCCACCACCATGGAATGGTGCGGTAGCTGTGCTTTTTGGAAGCCAGGGCTCTTGCGGACTCGATAGATGGAATCGACCCGCTTGCTTAATACCGGCGACGATGCCGGACTCTCCCACATGCGGAAGAGTAGTCGTTCCAGCATGGGAGGAACCGGTACAGTAAAGTGCTCCCTGGCGGGAGAGTCGTACTGAAGGGCGTCAAGCTCTTCGGCTCGAGGCTCCTCCTCGGGATCCGCAGGGAAGGCCAAAGCCTTGGCCATATCCCTGACGAAGTCCGAGAACCGGGCATCCTCCGGAGGGGACTGTTTCCGAGGTTCGGACTCAGGTGAGTCCGAGGGGACACACCGAGTCCGAAAAGAATCAGGTGACTCTTCCTCTTCAGACTCCCAGGCCAACTCCGAGGAGGAATCGGTGGGGTCGGTCCGGGCGGGCGGAGGCGCCAGCGAGGCTAGCGATCAGTGCCCGCTGCTGGTCCATGAAGGCAGATAGTCTGCTTTCCAAGGCCGTCAACCTGAGTCCGACCTCAGGTGACCCAGCAGCCCCCGACTCGGGCCCCGACGGCGTCGGGCCCGACGTCGGACCCCTCGGAGGCGAGTCCAGGAGGACTACAGGACTTACCCGAGCAGGCAACTCCGATTCCAGACGAGGTCGCTTCGGGAGACGTTCCTTCTCCAAAGACCCGGGACGGCTATCAGGGCTATGCGACCTGGCCCTCGCGGAACCAGGAGCGTCCACCGATGCCGCCCTCGCGGGTTTCACCTTCCGATGATGATCCCCGGAGGGAGAACCCCTGTCGGAGGAACTCCGGCGATGGTCAGAGCTGGAGCCCTGGACGCCGAGGCCTCCGACGAGGTACGGGTACGGGTGGGATCAGCGAAGATTCGTTCCCGCTGATGCCGCCAACTCCGTAACGCTTTGGAGGACATTTTGCTGCAGGCTCCACAGATCAGTTCCTCGTGATCCGGGCCAAGGCAGCGGAGGCAATTATCGTGTGTGTCAGTGAGTGACATATTTCTGTCACACTGAACACACCTTTTGAAACCACTGGCAGCCATCGGGGGAAAAAGGGCCCCTGCAAGGTCAAAGGACCGGGCTGCCAGCGAAAAACCGAAACTGACAAGAAAAATCAGAAAAAACGAAAAATAAGAGAAGGACTCGCAACGGCGTCGCGAGTCCGGGCAGGAAAGAGACCGGCGTCGAACCGAAGAAAAAAGAGAAATAAACGACGAAAAATCAACTTTTTCTGCGGGGACAAGAAGAGCACGTCTGTAGGGCTCCGCGGAAAAAAGAAGACTGGCTAAGATGGCACCCTTGGGCGGGAAGGGGACCGCGCATGCGCGCTGCAATTCCCAAAGGCTTTCTTTGAAAGCTGGGGAAAATTGCTCCGCGAGGGCTCCGTCGGCGCCGACGTCACCCATATGTGAGGACTGACTTCCTGCTTGGTCCTGGAGAAAGAGAGATACAGCTCCTAGGGGAGCTGGATGGGTTGTGAAGACTAAATTCCTGCTGTTCCCGGAGATCACCTGGTACAGGTGAGTAACTATGGAACAAGCAGGAATGTAGTCTTCACATATGGGGACTCCCTAGCTTTAGAAGACAGGGAGAGACCCCAGAAGTTGTGTGTCCCTGTGAAAGGGCTCCACTTCCCCCCATGGATCTCTGGCATCCAACCACGGATGGCGGGTAGAAGTTGATTAGGTATGGAACAGGTGTTGGAGAACAGCCTGACCAAACATGGCATCCCGGTGGGAGTCCTTGTCCAAGCAGTAAATAGGCTGTGAAGGTATGAACCGAGGCCCAAGTGGCTGTTCGACAGATGTCGACGATAGACACAGAGTGCAGATGGGCCATTGAAGCTGCCATGGCTCTCACATTGTGAGCTGCGACATGGCCCTCCAGAGGAAGGTTCTTAATCTGATAGGCAAAGGAAATACAAAGTGCAATCCATCTGGACAGTGTTCTTTTGGAGACTGGAAGTCCCAAATGAGACGGATCAAAAGCAACAAAGAGTTGAGAGGACTTTCTATGTTGCTGTGTTCTTTGTAAGTAAAAACTAAAGCACTTTTACAGTCCAAAGTATAAAGATTCCTTTATGCATTTGATGCTTGAGGCCTTGGAAAAAACACAGGCAGGTAGACCGCTTGGTTAAGATGAAAAGGCGAGACCACCTTTGGCATAAAGTGTGGATGAGTCCTAAAGACTACCTTGTCATGATGGAATCTTGTATAAGGTGGATCAGCCACTAGTGCTTGCAACTCACTGATGCGACGTGCTGATGTGATGGCAATGAGAAAGATCACTTTCCAAGAAAGGAATTTCAACGAGGTAGTAGCTAAGCGTTCGAAAGGTGGCTTCATGAGCTGGCCAAGAACCAGATTTAAGTCCCATGCCACAGGTGGTGGCTTAATGGGAGGCTTAGTTAGAAGAAGGCCTCTCATAAATCTTGCTATGAGAGAATGGGAGGAAATAGGTTGTCCATTTAAAGGCTTGAAAGAAGCCGCAATAGCACTTAAATTGTCTCTTACTGAGTTAGTTTTAAGTCCTGCATTGGATAAATGAAAGATACTCTAGTAATGATTCCAGAGGTATCGCAATGGGGTTAAGACCCCTCTCTGCGAGAACCATATGGTCAACCTTTTCCACTTGAAAGCATAAGAGCGTCTTGTGGAAGGTTTTCTAGAAGCATAAAGGATATCCTTAACTTGCTGAGGAAGGTTAAGATCCCAAAGATCTAGGCCTTCAGCAACCAAGCCCTGAGATGCAGAGACTGGGGATTGGGATGCCATAATATTCCGTCCTCCTGAGACAGGAGATCTGGAGCAGAGCCTAACTCCAGAGAGGGAGCATGAGAGAGATGTAGAAGCAGAGGGTACCACACTTGCCGTGGCCAATGCGGAGCTATGAGAATCATACGCCCTCTGTCTCTCTGAAGCTTGAACAGGGCTTTGGGAATTAGGGGAATGGGTGGAAAGGCATACAGGAAGTCTTGACCCCAATGAAGGAGGAAAGCATCGCTGGACTGAGAGCCCTGAGCCTGAATTCTGGAACAGAACCGGGGAAGTCTGGCATTCAATGGACTTGCAAGGTGGTCTATGTCTGGGGTTCCCCAAATTTGAAAAATCTTGGCCACCTGGTCTACATGTAGAGACCATTCTTGTGGAAGCAGAACTCGCCTGAGTCTGTCTGCCCAAGAGTTTTGAATACCTGGAAGATACACTGCCAGGAGATGAATCTGATGCTCTCTGGCGAGGGCCCATAGTCACAAAGCTTTGTTGCAAAGTGACAGAGAACCTGTTCCTCCCTCCTTGTTCACGTAGAACATGGCTACATGATAGTCCTCATCCATACGGACAGTCTTTGTAGCTGAGCAGGGTGTGGAATACTCGCAGAGCAAGGAAGATTGCTCTGAGCTCCAAGAGATTGATATGTAGATGAGTCTCCTGTGGAGTCCAAGTGCCTTGGGTGGAGAGGTCTTGCAGATAAGCTCCCCAACCCATTGGTGATGCATCTGTTGTGAGAGTTGCCTGGGGTAAAGTCTGTTGAAAAGAGGACCCCATCAACAGGTTTTGAGTGGACTGCCACCATTGAAGGGACAAAATATGGCGATTTGTGTTTGCTATTTTGTCTGACAGGCACCCTGATGCCTGGGTCCATTGGATGGATAACGTCCACTGGGCTGCTCTCATGTGGAGGCGAGCATAAGGAACCACATGTACAGTAGTTGCCATGTGGCCTAGTAGTTGTAATATTTCTCGAGCAGTGAGATGAGGCTTTAGCACTGCTTGAGAAGCTAACTGCACCATGCGAAGGCAACGGGACTGGGGGAGATAGGCCCTTGCTTTTCTGGTATCCAGCAAAGCTCCTACGAACTCTAGAGACTGAGTGGGAGTTAGACTGGATTTTGGGATGTTTATGACCAGACCCAAATACTGAAGGATACACACTGAGCAAGATAGAGCAAGATACGAATGAGCCAGTCTAAGTAGAGGAAGACGAATATTCCTAGAGTGCGAAGAAATGCTGCTACCACAGCCATGCATTTCGTGAACACTCTTGGTGCTGAGGCCAGGCCAAAAGGAAGCACCCTGTATTGGTAGTGCTTTCCTTGAAAAAGGAACCAAAGGAACTTTCTTTGAGTTGGATGGATGAGAACATGAGTTTACGCATCCTTGAGATCTAGAGAACAAAGCCAATCCTGACTGTGAAGGTATGGCAGTAGAGTTCCCAGAGAAACCATCTTGAATTTCTCTTTGAACAGGAATTTGTTCAATTCTCTGAGGTCCAGAATAGGTCTGTGTCCCCCTGTTTTCTTTGGGATAAGGAAATAAGGGGAGTAAAACCCTGTACCCTGTTGAGGAATGGGTAAGAGTAGTTACTCACCTGTAGCAGGTGTTCTCCAGGAGCAGCAGGAATCAGTCCTCACTTATGGGTGACATTGACGCCGATGGAGCCCCCGTGCGGAGCATTTCCCCAGCTTTCTATTTTTTTTTTTTTTTTTAAATTTATTTACATTCTCTTATATACCTCGCTATTCTGCATCAGTGCGGTTTACATTGAACAAACTGAAATTACATTGAACAGGGCATTATATCTTGGAGATAACTATTTTACAGGGAACATGGGCTATGGAGGGTTAAGTGGCTTGCCCAAGACCACAAGGAGCACCTGTGGGACTAGAAACCCCAGTCCTTCAGGCCCAAGGTTGCTGTCCTCTAGTGGGATTTGAACCCCCGACCTTCCGGCCTGAAGCACCTTGCCCCAACCACTAGGCCACTCCTCCACTCACCCCCGACCTTCCGGCCTGAAGTACCTTGCCCCAACCACTAGGCCACTCCTCCACTCCAAGAAAGCCTTTGGGAATACTGCACGCATGCGCGGTCCCCTTCCCGCCTAAGGGTGCCATCTTGCTCAGTCAGATGACATAGCTAAAAAAAGCACTCAAAAATGTAAAAATAAACTATGTACACCTGCAACTCCCAGGGGAGGAGGGAGTGTTGTGAGGACTGATTCCTGCTGCTCCTGGAGAACACCTGTTACAGGTCAGTAACTACTCTTTCTCCAGGACCAAGCACGAAGTTAGTCCTCACTTATGGGACTCCCCAGCTTCAGGCTACCGGGAACCTAGAGCTGAAAAATGAGCTCCCTCTAGCCTCAGCATCAGAGAAAGGATTTCACTGAAACATACCCCCACCGGTAGCCCAACCAGAGGGCTGGAGGGAAGGAGTTGCCTAAACCTCAAAGAGATTCCAGAGCACTGCCTGACCGAATGCACAGTCCCTATGGGACTCCCTCCCCAGGCAGTAATGGGCCGCAAAAGTCTGGCTTGAGGACCAAGTTGCAGCCCTGCAGATGTCTGCCAACGGTACAGAGCAGAGATGAGCTACTAAGGCAGCCATTGCCCTGACAAGGTGGGCCGTGACCCGACCCTGCAAAGGAAGGTCAGCTGCCCAGTAAGCCCAGGTGATACAGTCAGCCACCCAGATGGACAAGGTACACTTGGAGACAGGTACCCCCAAGTTTTTGGGGTCAAAAGATACGAAGAGCTGAGTAGCCCTGCTATGCCCCTGCATACGTTCAAGGTAGAAGGATAAGGCCCTCCTACTGTCCAGGGTATGCAGGACTGTCTCAGCCCGGCTGGCATGGGGCCTAGGGAAGAACGTTGGAAGAACCACCTCCTGGTTGAGGTGGGAAGAGGAGACAACCTTTGGGAGGAACTTAGGATGAGTCCTAAGGGCTACCCTGTTCCTATAGAAGCAAGTGTATGGCCTGTCACAGACCAGGGCTTGAAGTTCACTCACTCGCCTGGCCGAGGTCAGGGCCACTAGGAATAGAGTCTTCCCAGAAAGGAAGCGTAGAGGACACGTAGCCATTGGCTCAAAAGGTGGGCGAGTCAGTTGCTGCAAGACCACATTCAATTCCCACTCAGGGGCCGGTGGACGGAGAGGAGGCTTGAGCAATAGTAAGCCTCTGAGAAATCTGGACACCAAGGGATGAACCGACAAAGAGTGTCCTTCCACCATTGAGTGGTGAGCTGCCAGAGCAGAGAGGTGGACCCAAACAGAATTGGACTTAAGGCCCTGATTGGACAAGTGCAGAAGGTACTGGAGCACTACTGGCACAGTGCAGGCGAAAGGATTTTCCTTGCGTTGTTGACACCACAAGGAGAACCTCCTCCACTTCAGGGCATATGTTTTCCTGGTGGATTGCTTCCTAGAGGCCAAGACCACCTCTTCCACTTCCTGAGGCAGGTCCCAGGGAGCCAACACTACCCTTGCAGCCTCCGGGCCATCAAATTGAGAGATTTGAGATTGGGGTGCAGGAGGGAACCCTGATCCTGAGAGAGAAGACCGGGTTGGAACCCCAGAGGCAGTGGTGTTTCCACGGCTAGCTGAAGCAGAAGTGGAAACCAGGGCTGCCTCGGCCACCTGGGAGCTATCAGAAGTACCGAGGCCTTGTCCCTTAGAATCTTGAACAAGATTCGGGCCACCAGAGGCGTGGGAGGAAACGCATACAGGAGGCCCTGGGACCAAGGAATTAGGAAGGCATCCGCTGCTAACCTCAGGGGATGCGGTTGCCTGGAACAGAACCTGGGTAGTTGGTGATTCAGGGGACTGGCAAAGAGATCTATGGATGGAACTCTCCATTTCAAGGAAACCTTTTGAACCACTAACGGGTGCAGCTGCCACTCGAGGGGCTGCAGAATTCTGCGTAATCTTTCTGCCAGAAAGTTCTCCTGGCCAGGAAGATAAACAGCTCTCAGAAACATCTTGTGCCTGAGGGCAAAGGAACAAAGGGCCTGTGCTTCCAGACATAGGGGCTTGGACCCAGTGCCGCCCTGTTTGTTTACATAGAACATGGACATTTGATTGTCCATCTGAACTAGAACAGACTGGTGAGCCAAAGTGTGAGAAAAAGCCTGAGGGCTAACTGAATAGCCCGAAGTTCTAGTAGGTTGATCTGTTGCGTGGCTTCCCATGGAGACCATAGGCCCTGAGTGCAGCTCTCCTGACAGTGTGCACCTCAGCCCTGCAAGGAGGCATCTGTCGTCAACACCACTGTGGGGACAGGCACCTGAAAAGGCACCCCCTCAAAGCAAGTTGTGGGGGGTGTAGCCACCACTGAAGGGAATTCAAGAATGGTTTTGACACCCTGACTTTGTCTGCTAGGCTCCCAGTGGCTTGCTTCCACTGAGTTCTGAGGCACCACTATGCAAGCCTCATGTGGAGGCGGGCATTGGGGGCCACATGTACAGTTGATGCCATGTGTCCTAGGAGCTGCAGACAGAGCCAGTCAGAAACCTTCGGCATGCTGAGAAACCTGGATGCCAACTCCATGAGCCTTTGAGCTCTGGCAATTAAGCCCTTGCTTGCAGAGAGTCTAGTCGGGCTCCTATGAACTCTAGGTTCTGGGAGGGGAGCAAAGTGGACTTTGCGAAGTTTATGACAAAGCCTAGGTCTTGAAGGAGTGACAGTTCGGAAGGTGGCCTGCCTGGCCTCCTGGTAAGTCTGACCCCTGATGAGCCAGTCGTCCAGACAGGGGAAGACAAAAACACCTTGAGTCCTCAAGTAGGCCGCCACCACAGCAAGGCACTTTGTAAAGACTCTTGGAGCAGATGTTAGGCCAAACGGCAGCACTCTGTACTGGTAATGGTTTCCTCCCACAATGAACCTGAGGCACTTTCTGTGGTCTGGATGAATGAGGATGTGAGTGTACGCATCCTTTAGATCTAAGGAGCATAGCCAATCTCCCTGCTGGAGGTAGGGCAGAAGTGTTCCAAGAGTAAGCATCTTGAACTTTTCTCTCTCCAAGAACTTGTTGAGGTTCCTGAGGTCTAGGATAGGCCTTGGCCTCCAGTTCTTTTTGGCACTAGAAAGTACCTGGAGTAGAAACCGAGCCCCTGTAGGTGAGGAGGTACAGGCTCCAACACCTTGTCCAGAAGCAGACCTTGAAGTTCTTGAAGTAGGAGGTTTGTGTGCAGGAGAGGCCTTAGAGGCTCTCCTGGGAAGTAGGCGGGGGTAACTGCTGGAAATGGAGCATATAGCCCTTGTGGACTATGCTTAATACCCAAGCATCCCCTGTAATGGGTGGCCACCTGTGGGCAAACAGGGCTAGACGACCTCCTGTGGAGGAATGGGGCAGCAGAGGTGGAAAGGCTATGCTGTGGGAGTCAAAAACCCCTCCCTGCCAGGTAGGAGCAGGAGCCGGAGGCTTGGGGGTCTTCTGCCTACGGGGCCCATGTCCCTGCCCCTTGGCCTGCTGACTCTGCTGGGGAGGCCTGGTACTGAGGGAAAGGTTTGTAGGCAGCTGCCTTTCTCGGATAAAAGGGCTTTTTACCCAAGCCCTTCTTTTTGTGAGAAGGGGCAGAAGTCTTTCTGGACAGCCTTGTCCTAGTCAGGTGCTCGGTTTCGAGCTCAGCCGCCTTCTCGGCCATGGGCTTGCCAAAAAGGTTTTCACCTCGGCAAGGGACATCGACCAACTTGTCCTGCACCCAGGGTTTGAAGTCCGATGACTGCAGCCATGCCTGGCGTCAGGCTCCGATGCTGGCTGCCGCCACACGAGCCGAAGCCTCGAAGCCATCGTAGGCCGCTCGGGACATGAACTTTGAGCAGTCCCTGATTCCTGAGGACAAAGTCTGGAACCTCTGCAAAGGCTCCCCGGAGAGGCCAGCAGAGAACCCGGCAATCTCTTTCGCCAGGTCTCGTAAGTACATGCCCATGTACAGCTGGTAGGACTGGGCACAGCAAGCATCGAGCCCTGGAAGCACTTTCTGCCGAAAGCATCCAGGTTCCGATCCTCCTTGCCAGAGGGCACCGCAGAGTGCATCTTCTGGCTCTTCAGATGATGCATGGCCAATTCCACCACCATGGAATGGAACGGCAGCTGCGCCTTCTGGAATCCAGGGCTCTTACGGAGTCGATACATGGAATTGACCTGCTTGCTCGAGGCCGGTGTCTCCCACATCCGGAGGAGGAGTCATTCCAGCATCGGAGGAAACGGCACAGTAAAGGCCTCCTTCAGAGGAGAGTCATACTGGAGGGTCTCGAGCTCCTCGGCTCGAGGCTCCTCCTCGGGATCCGTGGGAATCGCCAATGCCTTGGCCATGTCACTCACGAACTCCGAGAACCGGGTGTCCTCCGGAGGGGACCTACTCTGGGGCTCAGACTGCGGTGAGTCCGAAGGGACGCACCGAGTCCGGAAGGTGTCGGGGGACTCCTCGTCCTCAGTCTCCCACGCTGACTCTTCCGAAGAGGAGTCGAGGGGCTCCGACCGCGTGGGTCTAGGTGGCACCCGCCCTGATGCCGAAGGCACTGGCATCGACGCCCTCGGTTTCGAGCGGGAGGTCGAGGGGGACCGTAACCGAGGACGACTTCGAGCCTTCATGGTCTCGAGTATCGGCTTGGTCCCCGGGGTCGACTTCGACGTCAATGTCCCAGTGGTCGAGGCAGATGCACCAGCGAGGCTGGCCATCAGTACCTGCTGCAGAACCATGAAGGCAGACAATCTGCAAGCTCAGGAGACTCAGCAGCCACCGACTCGGGCCCCGGCGGCAGCGCCGGGCCCAACGTCGGCTCCCTCGGAGGAGAGTCCACGAGGACTACAGGACTTACGTGTCCGACGGTCTCCGGCTCCACACGAGGTATCTTGGACGGCTTCTCCTGTTCCAAGGGCCCGGGACGGCAGTCGGGGGTCTTAGACCTGGCCCTCGAGGAACCAGGGACCTCTTCCGATGCCTCCCTCATGAGCTGTTTCTTCCTCTTGCGTTCCCGTTCGGGGGACCCCCTGTCTGAGGAACCCTGGCTATGCTCGGGATCAGACTCCCGAGACGTCGAGGCCTCAGACGAGGTCCGGGCCCGGCCGGAGGCAGAATCTGAGAAAATCCTCTCTTTCTGGTGCTGACGGCTTCGAAGTTCCTTGGTGGACATTTTGCCACACGGGCCACAGATCTTTGGATCATGATCTGGGCCGAGGCACCGAAGGCAGCAGTCGTGTGTGTCGGTGAGAGACATTAGTTTCTTGCACCGATCACACTTCTTGAAACCACTGGAAGCCATTGGGGAAAAAAGGGCCCCCGCGAGGTCAAAGGACCGGCCTTCCAGGGAAAAACAGAAAAGGGCGCGAACGCCAGCCACGAAGGGCAAAAAAACCGAAAAATAGAAGACGGGCTCGATACCGGTGTACCGAACCCAGCGGGAAGGGGAACCGGCATTGAACCGGAGAAAAAAGACAAAGTAATCGCTGAAAAAGACGTCAACTTTTCCGGGTGACACGGACAGGCGTCCGACGGGTGACACGGAAAAAGACAGACTGAGCAAGATGGCATCTTTAGGCGGGAAGAGGACCGCGCATGCGTGCAGTATTCCAAAACGCTTTCTTAGAAAGCTAGGGAAATGCTCCGCACGGAGGCTCCATCGGCATCGATGTCACCCATAAGTGAGGGCTGACTTCCTGCTTGGTCCTGGAGAACCTCTTCTATTGCCCTTTGGGCAAGAAGCATAGTGACCTCTTGAACTAACAGGTTGATGAGAGAGGTCTGAGAATTGAACTCTTACCATTGTGGGAGGGGGAATGCAGAAAATGAAGCTGTACCCCTCTTTTATAATGGAGAGAGTCCAATGTTCTGCTGTTATCTGCCCCCATCTGGGGGCAAAATGACAAAACCTTCCTGGAATGGTGAAAGGCTCTGATCCATTGAGAGCCAGGAAGGCTAAGTTCTCTAGATGAAAGTCAAAGGCCTTGTGGAGGCTGAGACTGCTGAGACGGTTGAGGTTTAGCAGTCTTTACTTTCCTTTGTTTAGCTGGTTGCTGACTCTTCCGGGCAGGCTGACCTGCGGAACGTCCCTGCTGGGAATAAGAGGGGTAGAACCTCTTCTTTATTGAGAAGAATGGTTTCTTGAAAGATTTCTTCCTTGCAGGATCAGCTGTGGCTTTGGATAACCTATCCAAAGTGGAGTTGTCAGCATCTAACTCATTTGCTTTCTCTAGCCAATTTTTGCTGAATAAATTCTCACCTGTACAAGGGATATTGCTCAGTTTGTCCTGCACCCAGAGTTCCAAATCGGATGCCTGGAGCCAGGCAATTCTACGTGCACCTATGGCAATGGCAGAGGTTCTGCTTATGCACTCAAAACAGTCAAAAGCTGCACGATTGACAAATTTAGAAACATCCTGGGCATGTTTAACCAGAGTGAGGAAATCCTGCATCTTATCTTCAGGAAGAAGAGGGCTTAGAACCTCTAAATCTCCTGTGATTTCTTTAAGGAACATTCCCATATATAAAAAATAGGAACTGATCCTGGCAGAAAGCATGGAAGCCTGGAAAGTACGATGTCCAAAGGCATCCAAGGTTCTACACTCACATCCTGGAGGATTAGAGGCATGCCTCTTCGCACTCCTAATCCTTCTCATAGCTGATTCCACTACAATAGAGTGGTGAAGAAGCTGAGTCTTCTGGAAACCAGGACAAGGAGGGACTCGATACATGGTATCCAGTCTACGAGAGTGAGGAGAGGTGGTAAGAGGTGTTTCCCACACATTCTTAACATGAGATCATGTAAGATCTCATGGATAGGCAAAGTAGCTGCCTCCTTAGGAGCTTTGGGAAATTGAAGAATCTCCAACTCCTTTGCTCTGGGCTCTGTTTCAGGAGCCACAGTAATGGAAAGACCTCGAGCCACCTCCCTGATAAAATCCTGAAAGGAGATATCTTCTGGAGGAGACATCCTACGTTTAGGAGAAGGCGGCTCCTCCGGGAGAAGTATCCCGGTACCGACAGAATCGTCAGAATCCTCAGACTCCTCTGAGGATTCAAAGTACCTTCTGTCAGGATGCTCTTGTAGAGCATGTTACCTGTACCGACCGAAGTCGGTACCGGGGGGAATCGGTACCGGTGTATCGGTACCGGAAGGCATAGCATGACTGGGTGCTGGCAAAGCAGACACCGATGTCAATGCTATCCGGTACCGGTGCCAGTACCGGATGAAGTGTCTGACGCGGTTCCGAGGGTGTCGATGCCGCAAGGAGAGCCGCCAGACTGCATTCAATAGCCAGGAACCTCTGGTCTATCGACGCTGCCAATGCCAGGGTGTCGGTACAGGAGAAAGCAGCCAGTACCCCAGAGCATGGCACCAGTAGTTCTGCTGAGGTTGAGGCCTTGAGAACATCATGGAGCCCCGATAATGCTTTGGAAGCGGAAGCCTCCTGTCGGGGCAATTTTGCCGGTACAGAACCCTCAAGGGCAACGCCAGAGGCATTTCGATGCTTAGGAGATCTACCCTTTGAGGACCGGCCAGACTTATGTTTAGTTACCTGAGATCCATGGGAGGAAGACGTTGATGCCACCAAAGCTGCATCGGAGGGAAAAAGGGTGCTGAGCTTAGCAGCCCGGTTTTGTCGATCCCTATTGGAAATCATGGCACAAGCCATACATTCCGAGATGGAGTGGAAGCCAGGCCTGACGGCGTACACCGATGCCGGCCGCTGCTACTCGGGCCGAAGCCTCGAAGCCATCATAGGCTGATCGAGATATAATCTTCAAGCACTCTCGAATCCCCGATGACAAAGCCTTGAACCTCTGCAAAGGTTCCTCGGAGAGGCCAGCAGAGAACCCAGCAATCTCCTTTGCCAGGTCTCAGAGGTACATGCCCATGTACAGCTGGTAAGTCTGGACACGGCAAGCCAGCATAGAGCCCTGGAAGCACTTTCTACTGAGGGCATCCAGGTTCCGGGCCTCCTTGCTGGGGGGCATGGAGGAGTGCATCTTCTGACTCTTCAGACGATGCAAGGCCGATTCCACAACCATGGAGTGGTGCAGTAGCTGTGCCTTCTGGAACCCAGGGTTCTTACGGATTCGATAAATGGAATCGACCCGTTTGCTGAGAACCGGCGCCGAGGCCGGTGCCTCCCATATGCGGAAGAGCAGCCATTCCAGCATCAGAACCACCGTTACAGTAAAGGCCTCCTTCGGGGGAGAGTCATACTGGAGGGCCTCGTGCTCTTTGGCTCGAGGCTCCTCCTCAGGATCCGCGGGGAAAGCCAAGGCCTTGGCCATATCCCTCACAAAGTCCGACAACAGGGTATCCTCCGGGGGGGACCTTCTCCGAGGTTAGACTCTGGTGAGTCCGATGGGATGCACCGGGTCCGAAAGGTGTCTGGGGACTCCTTGTCCTCTGTCTCCCACCCCGACCCCTCCGAGGAGGAATCGAGCGGCTCCGGTCGGGCAGGCACCGATGCCATCCGCCCCGACGCCGAGGGTACCAGCGTCGACGACCTCGGCCAAGGATTGGCTCTGCCTCCGGGGTCGACTGGGACGTCGAGGTCCCGGTGGTCGGGGCAGATGCACCGGTCAGACCGGCGATCAGCACCCGATGCTGTTCCATGAAGGCAGCCAAGCTGCTCTCCAAGGCCGTCAACCTAAGTCCGAGCTTAGGACTCAGCAGCCCCCGACTCGGTCCCCGACAGCATCGGGGCCGACATCAGCTCCCCTGGAGGATAGTCCATGAGGACCACAGCAATCACGTGACTCGGGTACTCCGGCTCCACACGAGGCAATTTCGTAGGCCTCTCCGGCTCCGAGGACCCAGGACGGTGGTCGGGGCTATGCGATCTGGCCTTCGAGGGACCAAGAGCGTCCACTGACGACATCCTCGCGATTTTATCTTTATCTTTATCTAAAATTTGATAAACCGCTTTTCGTCGAAACATAAAGCGGTGTACAATAAAAGGTCGGCAATGCAAAGACAAGGAAAAGGAACGCCAAAATAAGATAGGAAAGTGAAAGTATAAAAGCATAGACAAATAAAATAGATAAAACAAAACAAAAGGGCCAATAATTTAAGAACATAAGAGTAATAAAACATAAGAGTACAACGCAATAGTAGGCCCATGTAGGGGGAGACAAAACAAACTACGGGTAGACAAAGTACGTGACAGGACAAATGTACGAGCAAACAGAAGGACATAACAAATAAGTACATCAGGGAGGACCATCAGGAGAGAGATGAAAGGCTTGCTGAAACAGATGGGTTTTGAGTGATGCTTTGAATTGTGGATATGAAGATTCCAATCGGAGAAGTGGTGGTAGTGCATTCCATAGTACCGGGCCTAGAAAGAAAAAAGCTGCATGGCGGGTTTGCTCAAGGTGAGCTTGCGACGGGGAAGGAAGGGATAGACGGTTGGCATGTATAGAACGAAGCAGACGGTAAGGAGTGTGAAGAGAGATCCGATCTGCAAGATATAGAGGAGTATTGGTGTAAAGAGCACGATGAATCAGAATAAGAAACTTGTAGTGGAAACGAAAACAGAGAGGTAACCAATGTAGACGGAAAAGAATAGGAGTGATATGATCGAAACGATGAGAGAACATAACGAGACGGGCAGCAGCATTCTGAATACGTTGAAGACGTTGGAGCTGAAATTTTGGGAGGTTGGCAAGAAAAACATTACAATAATCTAAGCGGCTTATGACTAAGGCTAGGACAAGAGTGACTAAGGAAGAGGAGGGAAGGAGGGAACGGACAGACCTAATCTGTCGTAAGGCAGCAAAAGAACGACGAATAAGGGAAGTAAGGTGTTGATGGAAGGAGAGTGTAGGATCAAGAATTACTCCAAGATAACGGAAGGATGACAAAAGAGGGAGAGAAACAGAGCCAATCGAGGGGGCTAAAGTAGGGCAGGAACCACTCAGTGAGACCCACATAGCTGTAGACTTAGATGGATTCAAGTGCAGGAAATTGTGGGCTAACCAGGAGGAAATTTGAGAGAGACAAAGATTAAGCTGTGAGATATCCAAAGTTAGAGGAGAGGTATGAAAAAGCAGGATAATATCGTCAGCATACATGTAAAATGACACAGGGAACTGTTGGATCAGCAAGGGTAAAGGGGCTAGAAAGATGTTGAACAACAGCGGGGAGAGGACAGAACCCTGCGGTACACCACAAGCAAGAGGGAGGGAAGCAGAGGACTGACCAGCAGAGTAAACAGAAAAAGAACGAGCTGTGAGGAAGGAACAGAACCACTGCCAGACTATACCATGGAGCCCCACATCAGACAAACAAGAAAGAAGAGTTCGGTGGTCAATCAGGTCAAAAGCCGCGGAAAGATCGAGGGAAACAAGAAGAGTGATACCCCCATGATCATGAGCAACATGCAAGTCATTCAGGAGTGCAAGAAGAACCGTTTCCGTACTATGTCCGTGACGAAAGCCGGCTTGACGAGGGTGAAGAGTGTTAGTAGATTCCACGTGAGTTAAGTTGATCGAAGACAAAATGTTCCAGAAGTTTGGCCAGAAAAGGAAGATTTGAAACAGGACGCCAGTGAGATAGGACAGAGGGATCAAGAGAGGGCTGTTTCAGAAGAGGGCGGACAACAGCTGATTTCCAAGAGGAAGGGAAATGACCGGTTGAGAGACTAGTATTAATGATAGAAGTAATGATAGGTATGAACTGCAAGGAAGGCTCAGTCAGCCAGTGAGACGGAATCGGATCGAGGGGGCAGGTAGTCTTACTAGATTTAACCAACATTTGCAAAACTTCAGCAGAGGTGACTGGGTGAAAGGAAGACCAGGAATGAGCTAATGCCAGGTTTGGCGGAGAGGGGGGCGGTGACAGCTGATGGGCAGCGGCCAATGGAACAGAAGAGACAGGTGACAAGGGAGAACAAGGTGGGGACAAGGGCGGTGGGGGGGGGGGGAAGGATGCGAAAAGGACAGGCGTAGATTGAGAATCTTATCAGAGAAAAAAGTGGCTAGAGACTGAGGGTCAGGGGCCAAGTGCACTCGCCGACATTCAGGGCCAACATTGGAGAGCCTACGCAAGATAGAAAAGAGTTGTCTAGAGGAATTAGCAGCACCAGAGATCTCAGCCGCATGGAAGTCACGCTTGGCAGAATGAATAGCCGAGCGATAATCGGAAAAAAGCTGTTTGAAACGAAGACGTAATTCAGGAGAGGGCTGGCGGGCCCAACGACGTTGTAATTGCCGGAGCTGGGTTCGCTGAAGGCGTAGAGCAGGGTGATACCATGAAGAATGAGCAGGACCAGAATGATTAGATACCGGACGAAGTGGGGCAAAACCATCCAAAGCATCCGTAAGAAGGGAGTTCCAGAGGGAAATCTGTTTATCAGAGGGGAGTGCAGCAAAGTCTGGGGGGAAGAGGGAGGAAGCGGGTGGAAAGGCCCTAAGGGTATCAGGAGTAATCCGACGGCGGAGAGAAGTAGAGGGAGAGGGTGTAATCGGATCTGTAGGTGCCACGGAAGGGTAAGCAACTGAAAAAAGGACACAAAAATGATCAGACCAGGGGACACTAAACATGGTAGGGGGGGAGATCACCGATAACGTGGTGGGAGAGAGAACCAAATCTAGTGTATGTCCAGCCATATGGGTAGGACCAAGTATGTGTTGTTGCAAGGGAATATCATGTAGTAAATTCAGAAAGACACGGTCTTTCTGCCTGCTAGGGTGGTCAATATGGATATTGAAGTCTCCTAAGATAATAATGTTAGAAACTGCACAGTGACATCAGAGATGGTTTGAAGAGCCGCATCCCAGCGAGCGGCCGTCAGAGAAGGAGGGAGGTAAAGGAGAAGAAAGTAAAGGGGAGGGGAAGAACGAAGGCGAAGGAGGAGGGATTCAGGGTACAGGACAGAGGAGGAAGAAACTTCAATATCAATAGATGCGCGATGGAGCAAAGCCACCCCACCGCCACCTCTCCCTAACCTGGGAGTCGAAATTGCAGTGAACCCAGCGGGAAGAGAACTTCCTTTTGTGTTCCCGTGAGGGAGACCCCCGCTCAGAGGAGCCCCGACGATGCTCGGGGTCGGACTCCCGAGACGTCGAGGCCTCTGACGAAGTCCGGGCCCGGCCAGACGCAGAGTCAGAGAAGATCCTCTCTCGCTGATGCTGACAGCTCCTCAACGCCTTCGAGGACATTTTGCCACACGGGCCACAGATCATCGGGTCATGATCAGGCCCAAGGCACCAGAGGCAGCAGTCGTGTGTGTCAGTGAGAGACATCAGTTTCTTACACCAATCACACTTCTTGAACCCACTGGCAGCCATCGGGGGAAAAAGGGCCCCTGCAATGTCAGAAGACCGGGCTGCCAGTGAAAAAGAAAAAGAGTGCGAACACTAGTCTCGAAGGACAAAACCCGAAAAAACAGCTCTGTGCTCGATACCGGTGTACCATGCCAAGGTGGTAAGGGGAACCGGCTAAAAAAAAAAACACGAATCTTCGAAGGAAAAATCAACTTTTAACCGGGTGACTAGGACACATGTCCATCAGGCTCCGCAGAAAAAAGAAGACTAAGCAAGATGGCACCCTTGGGCGGGAAGGGGACCCCGCATGCGCGCTGCATTCCCAAAGGCTTTCTTTGAAAGCTGGGGAAATGCTCCGCACGAGGGCTCCATCGACGCCGTCACCCATATGTGAGGACTGACTTCCTGCTTGGTCCTGGAGAAAGGTACCGGTGCTTGACCGGAAAAAACAGCCAAAAGGAAAAGAAAGAAAATTCAACTTTTTCCGGGACAGGGACAGACTACGTCTGATGGGCTCTGCGGAAAAAAGGAGACTGAGCAAGATAGCTCCTTTGGGCGGGAAGGGGACCATGCATTCTTTGAAAGCTGGGGATTTCCTCCGCGCGGGTTCCATCAGCATCAACGTCACCCATATGTGAGGACTGACTTCCTGCTTGTTCCCGGAGAACAGGATCTTTCAAGTCAAGAACTTCCGAGGGCAGGAGTCAAGCACCTCAAAGGGAGCCTGCATGAGCCGAGCAAGGACCATGTTGAGGTCCTAAGCCATCGTGGGGGGGGGGGGGCTTAAGAGGAGCGAGCCCTGTATGAAGCGAGCGACCAAAGGGTGAGCTGAAACAGGCCTTCCTCCCGCACTGAGGTGAATTGGACGGAGTAGGATTTCAGGCCTGAGTCCGAGAGGCAGCAACAGCTGATCCACTGTGCAGGAAATGGGATCCAGTGCCCTGTCCATGCACCAGAAGGTGAATCTCAGCCACTTAAACGTGTAAGAATCAGGGCCAAATTCTCGTATTTTTCTTGGAGAATAACAGAGTGAGCAATAGGAACTGAAGCGAATGTGTTGCCATTATGAAGAAGAACACCTTTTATGCTGTCTTTTGACGAATCAATGAACAGCCGCCATTCAGCAGGATCATACTTGAGTTTAAACTTTTCCATCACTCCGTATATATCGTTGCAAAATACCAAATCTTCCTCTTTGCTGAAATACTTCAAAAATTGTGTCTCGCGGTTGCGGTACCAATAAAAAGTTGTTCCTGGTGACAATAGATTTTTCTGTTTAAGCTGAGAACCTAGCAGTTGGGCAGCATCTTTTGGGAGTCCTAAATCCCGGACTAAATCATTCAATTCAGCTTGAGAGAAAAGTTCAGGTTTCGGATCTGGTTCAGTTTCAAACTCGGAAGTACTGGACTCATCGGGAAAAGCCATCTGATGAGTCTCATCATGATCAGAACCGTCCACACAAATATGATCCAAAGATTTTGGTGGTTCAGGCACAGGTACTTCGTTGCTATGAGGCATAGGCCTAATTGCTGAGGGAAGGTTGGGGTAACTTATTACGTTCTTATTTTTTAAGTTGTATCCCTTCACAATGCAAGAGCAAAAATAGCAGTCACTGCTGTGGTCTCTTTGTTCACGCCACATCATAGGTATTCCGAAACGAAATGCTTGTTTTTTACCTTTCATCCATAAGCGTAGATCTTCCTCACATGTCTTGCACACTTTGTGAGGAGCCCACGGTTTGTCTTGATCGCCTAACTTCAAACCGAAATAGGCGAAATATACTTTTTTAATAAATGCAGAAATGTTCCTCTGCCGCTTTTTCACGGTATATTCCCCACAAATAAAACAAAAACTGTCCGGAGAGTTGACGCAACCTCTGGCTCTGTGAGCCATCACAAATACACAGCACTGCAAACTACAACTGTAGTGAACCACTTCGGAATAAAGCTGGATTACGACTGAGCAAACAAAAGGTAATAATGAACTTGCAAGAAACTGAAATTTGACAGGAACGTTCATGTCGCAACCACCGTGTTTGAGCGAGCGAACGAGGCGAGGCGAACAGGAAAGAACATGCGCCAGCGCGAGTACTGGATTTAGCCCCCCGCCTCCCAATTGTCCTGTTAATGTATAAAATGAATACAAAACACTCTAAAATATCATGAGGGAGTGTTTCTAGTTAGTTAACCATTACAACCTCTATTTTGGGCCAAGAAAATAAACTGCAGTCGGCTAAAAAGAAATTATGTGAACATTCCTTATATGGGTAAGAAATCTAATTTTGCAAGAAAACGTGACGTGATGGAACATTTTGGCTATTTTTCCTGGATTCAGCACCCCAAAATCTATAGGAATCAGTTGCAAAACTGGAGGCAGTTTTTTGGTAGTGTACCTGTGTTATCTTGGATTGGCGGACTGGAGCCAGGCCAGCCGCTGAGCACCAATACCCACCATCACCACTCTGCAAGCGAACTCAGAGGCCTAAGTGACTCATACCAAGTACCCGGAGCAGTCCTGGCTGTGGCCTATCAGGGCTCAGAAGGAGTCAAGGCAATCAGTGGGGACATGGGAGGCAAAAGTCTGCCAGATCCAACTTCCTTCAAGAACATACCCATATACAGTGGCAGGAAAGGATCCTGATGACCAGCATGGAGCCCTGGCAACATCTCCTCCCAAAGGAATTCGAAGTTCTAGCCCATCCCAGGGGCACTGAGGAATGAGTCTTAACGCTCTTAAAACGCTTCAAGGCCGATTCAACCACGATGGAGTTGTGTGTAACAGGGGCTTCTCAAAGCCCAGAGCCTTCTGAACCCGATACATTAAGTCCAGCTGCCATCAGATGGCAGGAACCATGAGGGGGCTCTCTCCCATAGCCTCAGCAGCACTCTCTGCAAGACATGGTGCATCGGCACCATCACTGCCTCGGGTGCTGAGAGGTACTGGAGGAGCTCAAGCTCCTCTACTCTTGGCTAGTCTTCGGCCTCCAAGGAGAAGGGTATGGCCTTGGCCATGTCCTGGAAGGATATGTCCTCCAGGGGCAATTTGCACTACTAATACAGAGAGGAAGGCTCAGAGGGGAGGTCTTGGGACCTCCTGTCCAAGATCAAAGAATCCTCCTCCTTTTCCAAGTCCTTGAAATCTGACTCAGAGGAAATCGAAGTAGCGTCAGGTTTCCTCCAGCCACCTGCTCTGGTCATGTGAGGACGACAGGCATTGGATGTGCAAACATGAGTGCCCTAAGATATCAGATCCCGATATGCTAGACAGGGAGATCGCTGTGGGAACCAGTGTGGATTCTGATCTCCTGCCTGATGCGCCTGCTTCAACCGGCAGCACATGGGTCTCCAGGATGGGTTAGACAGAGTGCGGAGACGACGCTAAGGTCATCATATAGTCCGCATGCTGCAGGGCTAAGACTGCCGTCATATGTACCTCAAGGGTCCTCACGCATTCCTCCAGTACCACCACCTCAGGTGATACAGAGTCCGACTTTGCGACCTCAGCCACGGTGTGATGGCAGGGATTCCATGACGACAGATATTTTGGGAAACATCCAATTGCCCTCCTTGGCTATGGGGATCGATTCCTCCCACCGGGGGAACTTGGCAGGATACTCCCGGCCCTTGCTATCCACATCCTGCCGAGAAGGGCTCTGATGTCGATGCATCCGGGGCTTGTCCCAGATGCTCCCTTTGACATTGAAGGGATCAGCATCAGGTCCTTCCTCAATTCCAATTGGATATCGGCAAAAGGTCTCCGCTTGATGCCATGGCTCCTCTGTTCCAAATGCACCTGGACATCCCTTAGTCGATGCCTCAGCAGAACTCCTCAATGGTTTCACAGATGCAGGAGCAGAGGATGCTGAATATGACATTCCGAAGAGGGACTCCTGCTTTTCCCAGTCCTTCAGACACCTCCTTGTCATTTGCAGGAAAAAATTGCAGGAAGCGGGCTGGTGATCGGGCCCAAGTCACTGCAGGCACCAGTTTTGTCTGTGACCAAAGTGGTGAGGCCACATTTTGTGCATTTCTTAAAGCCACTCACTGGCTTAGACATGTCCAGGAAGCTGAAAGCCTCGATTGTGTGGACAGCGGGAAAAGGCCTGGCAAGAGAAAAAGCACAAAAAAATTTTAAAAATGAAAACTTCTCTGCAGGCAGACTAAGCGACGGCAGACGGTGAAAAATACTTAAAAAGGAAACCTGCAAGGGGTAAACAAGAGAACATTTTTTTTCTGCTAGATCAAGAAACGTCCTAGAGGCTCCACAGAAAATAGAAGACTAGAGAAGATGGTGTCGTGGCAGACGGGAAGGGAGACACGCATACGTGCAGCTCCCAAAAGCTTCTAATGGAAGTTGAGGAGCATTCTGTGTGGGGCTCCATCGGTGACATCACCCATACATAAGGGCTTACTTCATGATTGTCTACGGAGAAGCAGTGGTTCTCAGTTTCGATCTGCTGGTAAAAGCATAAACCCACACAACTGCAATGATCTGGAGGGACTCAAGAAAATTAGTAGGCAAGATCTAATTTCTCTTCTCTTGGGGACGGATCTTATCAGGGGACAGGAAAAGCATGGAGGGTAAGAAGCCCCTACTCCAAAAGCTGCATCTTGCCCACAAGCCTTAGTTTGAGGATCCCCTAGCAGACACTGAAGAGGAAAAAGTAGAACTGTTTAACAAATATTTATGTTCAATGTTCAGAGAATAAGGACCAGGAACAGAACTGCATAAAAAGCAGATACAAATAGAAATGAAAGCAAGGAAGACCTCAATATACTGATCAAAAATGAAATCCATTTCTTAGGTATTCCATACTCAAAGAGCTTACCCTACTCCGTTCCAAACAAGTGAGCTCAGCTGTATGATTAGGAATTCCTTCATCCCCCTCCCTCATCACAATCACAGAAGGGCATAAGGCTGAGATCAGTTTTTCCCCACCACTATGTGCACAGCTTTTGTGCTACAATATAGCAGTTTACCATTACTGAATGCTCAAATTTCTGCTCTGACAAAAACGGTAACTCACCTGGATCTTTAGGATCCTGCATGTCTGAAGCCACAGGTTGAGAATCCTTCCCCAAGCCACCGAGCACTCTATATACATCTGCATGAACTGCATCCACTCTCACTGCATAAATCTTTGTACTGGCATCAAGTGTGCCAGCTGCAATCTGTTGAAGAGATTGGCTAAGCTATGTTATACAATATGTGAATCTGTTATATGCTATTGGTATGTTTCATAAATTGAAAATCAATATTTTCTATACATATCAATTTCTTAACATAACAGGTGTGGTCAACATTCTTGGAACCATTGCAGTTCAACCACTTAATGTCCAATATCTCCTAAAAAACACGTGGCCAGTAAAATGGCTTTGGACTACGTGCACGCGTTTGACACATAAAATAATCAAATAAAACAAAACCAATTAAAAAAGGAAAGATATAAAACATTGGGACACAGTCAAGACATGATTATTCAAACCACAAAAACTCAAATCCGTGCAGGAAAGAAAAATCCTCACATATGATACCAATTATATCCCACTAATTCTTAAAGGGGTTTTGGTGTTTATTTTTAAAAGCTAAGTCTTTTTTCTATACTAAAAAGGGGGGGGGGGATTTATTTTGTTTGCTTGTAGTGTAAGGCAAAGGCTCTGTCAGAGTTCACTGTCTTTGTTCTAGCTACCCATTCACAGTTAACTCTTTGAAGCTACTGACCTTATCAGGTGTTAGGTCCCTCCCTACCCACTCCAGCACCCACCCATCCCATTTGAGCCTTCTTACTTTATAGGGCAACACAACAATTAGCTGCACACAGGGACATAGAACAGCACTGTTAGAATGCACTTAAAAGAGGTTAACTGCTTTTTCTCTTAAAGGACAGTTGAGGAAGAGGTAGGGACTTTGGTAAGTCTCGCTCTTATTTCAACAAGTACCAATGCTCCATCAACTAAACAATGGCTGGGAAAAATCATATAGCTAAAGCTGTTGCCCCCATTACTACTACTACTACCACCACCACTGGGCATTTGTATAGCGCTGCAAGACATACGCAGCACTGCACAGACATGTAAGAGACAGTCCCTGCTCATCAGAATTTACAATCTAGTCAAGACAAGACAACACAAGGAAACACAAGGAGATCAAGTGAGTCAAGATCCGAAAGCAGCCATGAAGAGGTGAGTTTTTAGCCTGGATTTGAAAAGGGTCAGAGAAGGCGTCTGACATACAGACTCAGGTAGTTCGTTCCAGGTGTAAGGTGCAGCAAGGTGAAAGGAGCGAAGTCTTGAGTTAGCAATAGAAGGACACAGATGGAAGCAATTTTGCCAGAACAATGGAGTTCCCAAGGGGGGGGGGTGTAGGGAGAGAGAGAGTAAAGGTAATACGAAGCTGCAGAGTGAATGCACTTACAGGGCAGCAGGAGAAGTTTGAACTGTATGCAGAAAAGGATAGGGAGCCAATGAAGTGACTTGAGAAGAGCGGTAATATGAGCGTGACAAGGCTGATAGAAGATTAGTCGTGCAGCAGAGTGTTGAACAGATTTGAAGGGGAGAGAGATGATTCAGCGGGAGACCAGCAAGGAGTAGGTTACAATAGTCAAGATGGGAGATGATTAAGGAGCGGATAAGTGTTTTAGTGGTGTGTTCAGAAAGAAATGGGTGGATTTTTTAATGTTATAGAGAAACGGCAGGTCTTAGGTATCAGACGGATGTGTGCGGAGAAGGAAAGAGAGGAGTCAAAGACAACCCCAAGGTTATGAGCCGAGGAAACAGGGAGGAGTAGAGTTAGCCAGAGACTGAGAATGGAGGAAGAGGAGAGGTGGTTTTATTAGGGGCGAAAATAAGCAGCTCGGTTTTGGCCATGTTCAATTTCAAGCAGCAGTAAGACATCCAAACAGCAACATCAGAGGCAAGCAGAGATACGGGTCTGGATTTCCAGAGAGATTTCAGATGTAGAAAGGTACATTTGGAAGTCATCAACATAAAGATGGTATTGAAAGCCATGTGAAGAGATGAGCACACCAAGAGACTGAATATAGAGAGAGAAAAGGAGTGGACCCAAGACAGATCCTTGGGCTACACCAACTGAGAGAAGGATAGCAGCAGAGGAGGATCCACCAGAACAAACACGGAAAGAGCGATGGGAGAAATAAGAGGAGAACCAGGATAGTAGAGTCCTTAAAACCAAGCGAGGACAGGATATCAAGGAGAAGGTTGTGGTCAACAGTGTCAAAAGCAGCAAAAAGGTCAAGAAGGATGAGGACTGAGTAAAGGCCCTTGGATTTTGCCAGGAACAAGTCACTGGAGATTTTGGCAAGAGCTGTTTCAATAGAAAGTAAAGCTCGAAAGCCAGATTGTAAAGGATCCAGGAGGGCATGAGAGGAGAGAAAGCCAAGGCAACGGCGGTGAACCACACGTTCAAGAAGTTTAGAAATGAAGAGAAGGAGGGAGATGGGTCGATAGTTAGAAGGACAGGTAGGATCGAGTGAGGGTTTCTTGAGGAGAGGTGTAACTACAGCATGTTTGAAGGCTGCAGGGACAGTTGCAGTGGACAGCGACAGGTTGAGAATATGAGATGGAAGGGACAACAGTGGAGGAGATGGGGCTTAGGAAATGGGTGAGAATAGGATCAGAGGAGCAGGTAGTGTTGGGAAATTTGAGTTAGGTCTGCTTATATATTGGCTTTATATGACTGAACCCTTGCCTGGTGAAACTACACAGGAGGATGGATGGCACAGAAGACAAGACAGACAGACAAGAAGACAATAGCTATATGAGAGTATATGCTTGCCATAAGATAATGGATGCAGCCTGTTATGGAGGATTCTGGGAAACCATATTCTGGATAGAAGTATGCAGAATATTGGGCCTAACAAGAAATTACAGGTCAAGCAAAGAATTCAAACTAATGAGGACAAAATACTCTTTGACTGATTTCAATTAGTGCCAAGGAGGAGGAAAAATACAGGAAGGGTCAAAGGTCACAGGCCATGCATAGATAAACAGACCTAAAAGCAAATCCAGATGTATAGAGGTCACAGGCCATGCATAAATGAGCAGATCTAAGTGCAGGTCCAGATGTACAAATGTAAGGAGATTATCCCCTGGGAAAAGTGTTGCAGAACCCTGAGGTCCTGCTGACATCTACGTAGTTATGATGGATTCACTGAGGCTAATTTGAAGCAGACATTTGAGACGGGGAGAAATGTATATAAGGCAGTTATTTTGGAGGAAGGGTGGGCAGTATTTTCTCCCCCTTCACAGAGAGAGAGAAAGTACTGTCTGCCATTTCTATAGACAGACCTTACTGTTCTGCATGATGCTGGAAATAAAAGTCTTTGTAGATAAAGCAACTGCTGTCTAAGTAATTCTTTGATTGGCGATATTTGGGCAACCGTTGTGGGAACCAGAAGCCACAGTAGTGAGTTTGGAGGAGGAAAGGTGGTGTGCGATTTCCTCCTCAAAGATCACAGAAAAGGAAGAAAGGGTAGCAGAGGTAGAGGGGGAAAGTTGGGAGTGAAAAGGGGGAGGAGGGGAAGTAGCTGACTTTGTGGGGAATTGGAAGGTGATCTTGTGGATTTTGTCATGGAAATAGTGAGGCAGGGTTTGGGCAGAAAGGAGGGAGGGAAAGCTTCTGCTTCTGTCCAGACAGAGATCCCAATGCCATTTAATGGACCAGTTCCATGAGCAGGATGCCTGCATGCTGAGGCTATTAGGAAAGAAGTGGAGGAGCTCAGGGAAGAGGTGTCGAGGCTAAGAAGCATTCGAGACACTGAGAACTACACTGATGAGATGCTTCTTGAAACATCAAAGCTCTACGACAGAGGTGAAAGATGGGAGGCTACAGAAGGTTGGACACGAGTCACCAGAGCCTGCAGTATCAACACTCCAATTCATCAAGCCCTTGAATTGACGAACCAGTATGCAGCCCTGGAAATGGAGGAGATGGAAGCATCCGAGGAAAGGGGAGATCCACAGCTCGAGCACCCCAAAGTTGCAGAATCAGTCACCACTAGGAAGTGAAGGGTAGAGTTGGTTGGTGACTCTCTTCTGAAGGGTACTGAGGTGTCCATCTGCCAACCAAATTTGATGTCCAGAGAGGTGTGCTGTCTGCCAGGTGCCAAAATCTGGATGTTATGGAAAGTTTGCCAAGACACCTACTGACTATTTGATGTTGCTCATCCATGATGGCACAAATGATACTGCTAGGAATCCCTCCGAGCATATCAAATGTAACTTCATGGCTCTGGGACAGAGGGTGAATCAGATAGGTGTGCAGGTGGTGTTCTCTTCAATCCTCCCTGTTGAGGGTAAAGATTGAGGCAGAGAAGCTTGCACTGTGGAGATGAATGCATGGCTGCATGGAAGGTGTCAGAGAGAGCATTTTGGTTTCCTGGACCATGGGATGATGGTTCCAAGGGCTGCAGAGCAGTGATGATGTCCATCTATCCAAGAAGGGTCAAAGCGCCTTTAGCAGCAGACTGGCTAACCTACTGAAGAGGGCTTTAAACTAGATTTGATGGGGATGGGTGAAGAGAGCCCCCAAGTAAGTGAAACATTAAATACCTCTGTAGAAATGGGTAATAGGGGAAACATCTGGAAAACGGTGTGTATAAATGCCTGTAGCATGGGAAATAAGATCCCAGATGTTGAGGATTTTTAATGGAAGAGGCAGACTTGCATTTAGTGGCAGTTATGGATACATGGTTCACAGACAACCATGACTGGGATGTAATTATACCGGGCTATACTTTATTCAGGAAGGTCAGGGTAGGAAAGAAGGGGGGGGGGGGTGAAGTGGCACTATATGTAAAAATTAAAGCTATAGAATTGCAAGGCTTAAAAGGAAGAGAGGAGGCACTGTGGGTTAAACTAGAAAGAGGGAAAGGGAAATCCATTTGCAATGGAATTATATACAGATCCCCCACATAGAGAGAAGTGGAAAGTGGATGAATATTTAATAGAAGACATATACAGTATTGAGATGAAAGGAGAAGTGCTACCGATAGGAGATTTCAATATGCCAGATGTGGATTATTGGTACATCCCTGCTGCGGTGTCATCAAGAAGTAAGGAGATCCTGGATTCTCTACAGGGAGAACTATTCAGGCAACTAGTTACAGAACCCACATGTGATGGGGCCATTCTGGACTTAGTGCTTACCAATGGGGAAAGTGAGTCTGATGTTACAGTGGGAGATCATCTCGCACCCAGTGATCACCAGATGATATGGATCAGTATTAGTACTAGGGCTGATAAAATACATTCAAAAGCGAGGATCTTAGACTTTAGGAAAACTAACTTTGTCAAGATGGGACAATACCTCAGGGAGTTGTTAGTGGAATGGGAATGGCTGGGGACGTAGAAAAACAGTGGACAAAACTGAAAGGGGATATTTTAAGGGCAACAAATCTTTTTGTTAGAAAGGTAAATAAATGTAAAAGGAAAAGGAGGTCACTATGATTCTCAAAATAAGTAGCTGAAAAGGTGAAGAAAAAGAGGGAAGCCTTTATGAAATACAAGTGATCACAGAAAGAGGAAGACAGACATCTATATATAGAAAAACCTAGAGAAGCTAGCAAAGTAGTCAGGAAAGCAAAGGTACAAAAAGAAGAAGAAATAGCCAATGCAATAAAATGCGAGGATAAGGCATTTTTCAGATATGTTAGTGAGAGGAGGAGGGGCAAAAGTAGTATTGTCAGAATCAAGAGTGCAGGAGAGGAACATGCAGAAACTGAAGAGGATAAAGCGGAACTGCTTAACAAATATTTCTGTTCTGTATTCACAGATGAAGAGCCAGGAGCAGGACCTCAGAAAACACCCACAAAAAGGAACAAAGGTGACGTGGATCTCCAACAATTTTCAGAAGACTCTGTTCATGAGGAACTAACTAAACTAAAAGTAGACAAAGCGAAGGGACAGATGGAATACTGAGGGAACTTGGGGACATTCTATTGGCTCCACTGACAGACCTTTTGGATGCCTTTTTGGAGTCAGGAGTGGTGCCAGACTGGAGAAAGGCACATATGGTCCCTTTACACAAAAGTGGATGTAAGGATGCATTGAGAACTACAGGCCGGTTAGTCTAACCTCTGTAGTTAGTAAATTATTGGAAAGGCCACTAAAAAAGAGAGTCCAGTGGATTAAAGGATCTGAAGCAGCATGGATTCACCAGAGGCAGGTCTTGTCAGACAAATCTGATTGATTTCTTTGACTGGGTGACCAGCGAGTTTGACCAAGGGAGAGCCCTAAATGTGGTGCATTTAGATTTCAGTGAAGCCTTTGACACTGTTCCGCACAGGTGACTTATAAAGAAACTGAGCAACTTAGGTATGGGCCCTAAGTTATTGACTGGGTTAAAAGTTGGTTGAGTGGGAGGTGAAAAAGGTTACAGATAAATGGTGCTCACTCTGAGGAGGAGGTTACCAGTGGTGTGCTGCAGGGATCTGTCTTTTGTCCAATTCTTTATAACATCTTTGTTAGTGATATTGCGGAAAGGCTGACTGGTAAGCTTTGCTTGTTTGCAGAAAATACCAAAATCTGCAATAGAGTAGACCCCAAGAAAGGAGTAGATAACATGAGAAGGGATCTAGCTAAGCTTGAAGGTGGTCTAGAATTTGACAGCTGAAATTTAATGCTAAAAAATGCAGAATCATGCATTTGGGCCGCAAAAAATCCAAAGGAGCTGTATGTCAGCACACATTTCATGCAGCTTTGGACTCTGGTGACTTCAGTCTCCAAAGGTAATATGACAGTTTACAAGATGAGATTAACTCTGACCCCCTGGTGATTTCATTCTCCAAGGCCTGTCTGAAGCCCCTCCTTGCTAAATCAAGAATGGCAGACCTTAAAGGGAGTGGCTAGCAGACCTCAAGGGGAAGGGCTGGAGAGGATTCAATTCACTATAAAAGACAGAAACACTTCCTCTCTCTCTCTCACACCATCCATCGGACATGAAGGACAGGAGGCTCTGATAATCAATTCCCTTCACCCCTCCCCCGCTCTCTCTCCCCCTTGCCATGAGGCTCTGAGCCACATGTTCGGGCCTCTCTCTCTCTCTCACACTTCACACATGCACATGCACACACAGATTCATTGATACACACTGAAACAGCTCTGTAACAATCACTATATACCTCTGTTCAATACCTATGTAATAAGCCTATTTCTACATAAAAAACCTCTCTCCAAGCCACACCTGTTTGGTTGTTTTATTTCAAACCCTACTGCCTCTGTGAAGTGAAATGAACCCAGGGCCTACAGAAGAATAACTGACCAAATCTTACATCTTTATGGGGGCTCGTCTCTCGGATTTCACAGCAGATCACCAGTTGGGTAAGTAATAATTTTGTATAATACATTAAGTAGATTTCAGACAGAATCATAAGTCCTTGTGACCATTTACAATTGACAGACTGGATGACACTTAGACACTATTTAGTGAACAGTTCCAGTGATAAATTTGTTTTGTGGGTTAGACAAGGTGAGATTTTTATTGTCAAAAGGCTCTGTAAGAATTTAGAATTTTAAAGACATCACACAGAGTGGCTTGCAATTGTCTTATTATGATGTATAGGCTTGCTATAGTATTTGAGCTGCTAAGAAAAGACAGAGAGATAGTCCAGATTTAGTTTAGAAGTGGTACACAGGTAAACAGTCCCTCATTGAATACAATATACATCTTTCCTGATAAAGCTATTACCTCCTGTCCCTTTTAACTTTTATTTCTCTGTCTCCTGTCAGTGACTATCTTAGTGAGAGCAGGCTTAAAGCTGGCTGCAGTTGATACAACAATTCTGTTAATCTCCTAACACCCTTCTTACTATAACTTCACCCTAAACCTCCACCCTGTTAAAAAGGTGGGAAGCACTTTTTATTCAGGTATAATTTTAAGGTGTGGTCTTTATGCCAGTACTCTTTACTGAACACCCATAAAATTTATACCATTCCAACTATAATTCTCACTTCTTCATAAAAGTGAGCATTCCTCCTTCTAAGGTTACACATTTGAGATAGTCCAACTACAGCCTTTCTGCAGTATCAAATATGGAAGCCTTTGATTTTAAAGAACTTAAAGAAATGGTAATTTCATACTGTAAGAGGAAAGGGGGTCCCCCTTTGAAGGTGAATTCCCTGAGTCATCATGGTATAATATTCAAAGACAAATGTTAAACCATGATCAAGAATTCAAAAAGAAAACAAATAAAAGAAAATGCCTTTTTATCCAAGGCATGTGCAGGGGACTCATTAGCATGAAAAAAAGACAACTCTGAACTGACTTCTCAGTGTACCCAATTGACCAAAGACCGTGAGGAGGCACAAATTTGCATCTCTATACAAAGAACTCAAGTGATACAAGCCACAAATTATTTTATAACTGTTAGTGAGCAATTAGAAGCACTTAAACTTGAATTGAGTCACGTTAAGGATCAATTGGCCTCTGTAAGACAAAAGCCAACACCCACTCCCTCAGCTCCTTATGCCTATGACACACCTTATGAGCAATGCATACAAGCTACTGACAAACAAAAGAATACTAAAGTATGCATAGCTGGACTTAGGAATGGGAAGAATACAGATGAATCACATGAAGAAAATCATGATAGTTTCTCTCAGCCAGAACCCAGCAATAATCAGGATCTCCGTCAGGAGGATAATTCAGATGATTTACTCAGAGCACCAGTTAAAGTAATGCTGCAGGACAATTTAAAAGATAGAGATATAGAAAAAATAGTTGAGAAAATTGGCACTATGCCTCTTAATGTAAATCAGTGGGTTAAATGGGCGAATGATATTCTGATTCACTGGGGTCTAGGGAAATACAGAAGAAAACAATCAGACTTTGATAGACTTATGCATTTGGCTCTGGGGCCACACTATTATAGAGTTGGCTCTCTCACTCACCCATATACCAGTTGGTTAAAAGGGGTATTGAGAAACTATTTCACTGTTCCCCAATGCAAGTATTTAAAATTATTTCACCTCTACCAAATGATACACTGGAACAGTTTGCATATAGAGCATGGATTTTAAAAGCAGTTCTTAATGAGCAGGAGTCCTGGCCCAAGGCAGAAGATTATGGGGAGAGTATGCATAAGGAATTTGTATTAGAATTGCTATCCCCTGAGATTACAAAACACCTTCTGTTATTTTCTGAAGACCCCGAAGCAACCCCTTTTGATACTTTAATGCTCAGAATTGGGTCTATTTGGAAGACCCAGCCCTCACAGGTCATTACAGTATCAGAAGCACGGAAGTGGCAAGCCGAAGAATCCTCTCAGTACATAAGAAACACAGACAGAGGACACACACCTAAGTGGCAAGCCGAGGGATCCTCTTAGTACACAAGAAACATAGAGGACACACACCTTGGAGAGCACATGGCAGAGGTACTTTTAGAAACTCCTCAGGTTACATTCCTTTTCAGGAGCTCAAAGCACAGAGAGATGGGCTAGAAAAGGAGAAAACTAAATGGGAACAAGACAAACATATACTGCAGATAGAACTAGATAAATTAAAACAGGATTTACAAGCAGCTCAGGACAAACACAAGGCTAGTGCATAGGGATGTCCTGACCTCTTGAGTTCAGATATCAAAATGTCTCAAGCCTTCATAGCCCAGCCTGCCTCCTTTATCTCAGCAGAGGACTCAATTCCAGAGCCTCTGTATGATGAAATCGATACAGGACCAGGACACAATTTAAGGCTTGTAACACCCTTGATACTGGACTCTTGTGCACGCCCCAATGATATCAATAGAATAGGGGGTCAGGATAAATTAGCTTTGATTGACACAGGGGCTGGAATTAGTTTTACTAACAGAGCTTCTCCCACTGCAGATCAGAAAAATATGGGAATTTATGAAATTCAAGGAATTAATGACACAGCTTCCAAATGTGTGGCTATCCCAGTTAAATGGGGTATCTCTGTGCACAGTGAACAAAATAAGGAAATGTTGGAAACCACTGCCTCCACTATAGTAAACACACCAAAAGAAATAATTGGAATTGATGTTCTCAACCACTTAAATTTGGTGGTGGATATGGCTAATCTTAAATTGTGGCAGTATTCAGGAACTTCAAGTGCTTCTAAAACTTTAGTGCATGAAGTCATTCCCATGCAGTTAGCAACTCAGTGCACCAAGGCAGCTCAGCAGTATGATCTGTGTGGAATTCCTTCAGAGGTGGCTGATATTCCAGTCTGGGCTCAAGACAAGTTAGATTGTGGGAAAATGCACACAGAAATACTGTTGGAAGGTGAGGATCCTCCACCACAGAAGCAATACCCAGTACCTCATCAGGCTATAGAACTAGTGACTAAAATTGTGAAGATACTGGAGGAGAGGGGTCTGATTAGACCTATTTCTTCCACATGTAATTCACCAGCCTGGCCGATAGATAAACCAGGGGTTTCCTTCAGGCTCACTATGGACTTCCGTGCCCTGAATCAAGTTTCAAAATCTGTAGTGCCCGTGGTAGCCTCATACCCTGAAATGATCTCTAAACTGAACCCCAAATGTGCATGGACTGTGAATAAACAATATGCATGGACTGTGCTTCCACAGGGATATAAGGATTCCCCATCAATATTTCATGAATACATGAAGGAAGCCCTGTCACTAGTGTCTTGCAGAGATGAAACCTAGACCAAACCTCCCCTTTGGAACTGCACAGTGGGAGGGACCGTACTTAGTTACTGATACCTTAGGCCCAAGCCTATACCAGATCCTAATGCCTGACAACCAACAGTACTGGAAACACATCACCCAGTTAAAACCATATGGGTAAAACGTGTTTTATCAGTCTTTGTTTTCAGATACCACCTGAAGACAGCACGGACAGCTGCTTTCTGAACAAAAGTCGCTTGAGGACGGTAAAGCGTAGTTACTCACCTGTAACAGGTGTTCTCCAGGAGCAGCAGGAATCAGTCCTCACATATGGGTGACGTCGGCGCCGACGGAGCCCTCGCGGAGCAATTTTCCCCAGCTTTCACAGAAAGCCTTTGGGAATTGCAGCGCGCATGCGCGGTCGCCTTCCCGCCCAAGGGTGCCATCTTAGCCAGTCTGATGACATAGCTAAAAGACAGCATAAAAATTTGCAAAAAAAAAAATTAAGCAGATGATTGCAACTCCACGGGGAGGAGGGAGGGTTGTGAGGACTGATTCCTGCTGCTCCTGGAGAACACCTGTTACAGGTGAGTAACTACGCTTTCTCCAGGACCAAGCAGGAAGTCAGTCCTCACATATGGGACTCCCAAGCTTAAGGCTACCGGAGACCCTAAGCACAAAAATGAGCTCCCTCTAGCTCGGCAGTACAGAAGGATGGAATCTTCGCTGAATTATTACCCACCGGTAGCCCCCATCCGGGATGGAGGGTAGGAGTTGCTCAAACCTCGAAGAGATTTCGGAGGGCTGCCTGTCCGAAAGCACTGTCCCTGCGGGACTCCCTCTCGAGACAGTAATGGACCGCAAAAGTCTGGCTCGAAGACCAAGTAGCGGCCCGGCAGATGTCTGCCAGCGGAACACAGCGGAGGTAAGCCACTGACGTAGCCTTCGCCCGAACACAATGAGCCGTGACTCGACTTTCTAAGGAGAGTCCGGCTGCCCCATAAGCCCAAGCGATACAGTCAGCAACCCAGATGGACAGGGTACGCTTGGAGACCGGGAGCCCCAATTTATTGGGGTCAAAAGACACAAAAAGCTGAGCAGCTTTACGGTGCTCCCGCGTACGGTCAAGGTAGAAGTTCAATGCCCTTCTACAGTCCAGGGTATGCAGGACTCGTTCAGCTCGGCTGGAGTGAGGCCTGGGAAAGAAGGTTGGAAGTACCACCTCCTGATTGATGTGAAAAGGGGAGACAACTTTTGGAAGAAATTTTGGGTGAGTCCGTAGGACTACCCTATTTTTGTAGAACCGAGTGAAGGGAGGATCAGACACGAGGGCCTGCAATTCACTTACGCGTCTAGCGGAAGTGAGGGCTATCAGGAATAAGGTTTTCCACGAAAGAAAACGCAGAGAACAGGTAGCCATCGGTTCAAAAGGCGGACAGGTGATCCGCTGTAAAACCACATTCAGATCCCAGTCAGGTGCTGGCGGGCGCAGAGGTGGTTTTAGTAGAAGGAGACCTCGGAGAAACCGTGCTACAAGAGGGTCGCTGGAAAGAGGTCTGCCGTCCACCGGCACATGGTGTGCTGAAAGAGCACTGAGGTGAACTTTGACGGAGTTGGACTTAAGTCCCATGTTAGAGAGGTAGAGCAGGTACTGCAAGATCACCGACACCGAGCAGGAGAAGGGATCCTGAGACTGCTGTACACACCAAACGGAAAAGCGACGCCATTTAAGGGCGTAGCATTTGCGGGTAGAAGGTCGCCGAGAAGCTAGGACGACCTCTTCCACCTCTGCGGGCAGGAGAAGGGGAGCAAGGACTACCCTTTCAGCCGCCAGGCCATTAGATTGAGAGATCTGAGGTTGGGGTGTAGCAGAGACCCCTGATCCTGTGTTAGGAGATCCGGTTGAAACCCCAGAGGGAACGGATCCTCTACCGCTAATTGCAACAGGAGTGGGAACCACGGCTGTCTGGGCCAGCGAGGAGCCACCAGGATCATGGACGCTTTGTCCCGGAGAACCTTGAACAGAGTTCGGGAGACCAGCGGGATGGGAGGAAAAGCATAGAGAAGGTTTTCCGACCATGAGAGCAGAAATGCATCTGCCGCTACCCGAAGGGGATGTGGCTGACGCGAGCAGAAGCGAGGAAGTTGCCGGTTGAGAGGACTGGCAAAGAGATCCATCGTGGGGAGGCCCCACTTCAGAAAGAGTTTCTGGACTACCAAGGGATCCAGACGCCACTCGTGCGGCTGGAGTATCCTGCTGAGTTTGTCCTCCAGGCAATTCTCCTGGCCTGGGAGATAAACTGCTTTGAGAAGAATGCCGTGACTGACGGCCCAAGAGCAGAGCTTTTGAGCTTCTCGGCAGAGAAGGAAGGAGCTCGTGCCGCCCTGCTTGTTCACATAGAACATGGCAACTTGATTGTCCGTCTGGACAAGGACGGACTGGTGAGAAGTCAGGTGGGAGAAAGCCTTGAGCGCCAGACGAATAGCTCTGAGCTCCAGGAAGTTGATCTGTTGAGCAGATTCCCACGCGGTCCAGAGACCTTGAGTACATGCCCCCTGGCAATGAGCTCCCCAGCCCAGGAGGGAAGCATCGGTCGTCAGCACTTGAGTCGGCTGAGGCGACTGAAAAGGCATTCCGAGCACCAGGTTCGGCCGATGAAGCCACCACTGTAGGGAAGAGGCCAGCGGTCTGGAGAGGCGCACTAAGTCGGCTAGCCCGCCGGTGGCTTGTTGCCACTGCTTGCGAAGGCACCATTGAGCCGGCCGCATATTCAGGCGAGCATTGGGGGTCACGTGGACGGTGGAAGCCATATGGCCGAGTAGTCTCAGGAAGCGCCTGGCGGAGACCAGGGACTGGCTGCGAAAACGGCCGGCTAGGTCCATGAGCCGTTGAGCCCTGTCGAGAGGCAGGAAAGCTCGAGCCTGAGGAGTGTGCAGTCTTGCGCCGATGAACTCGAGATCCTGTGAGGGGAGCAAAGTGGACTTTGCGAAGTTTATGACAAAGCCCAAGTACTGCAGAAGTCACCGTGCGGTGTGTGGCATTGGTGACTGCCGGAGGGGACGACGCTCTGATGAGCCAGTCGTCGAGGTACGGAAAAACAGAGGCCGTGAAGCCTGAGATAGGCCGCCACCACCGCGAGACATTTTGTGAAGACTCGCGGTGCGGAGGACAGGCCAAAGGGCAGTACTCTGTACTGGTAGTGATTTCCGGCCACCACAAACCTTAGGTATTGGCGGTGGCTTGGGTGGATGAGGATGTGCGTGTAGGCATCCTTTAGATCCAAGGAGCATAGCCAATCTCCCTGCTGGAGGTAGGGCAGAAGGATTCCAAGGGTAAGCATCTTGAACTTTTCCCGCACAAGGAACTTGTTGAGGTTGCGCAAGTCCAGGATGGGTCTTAGGCCTCCTGTCCTTTTTGGTATTAGGAAATACCTGGAATAAAAGCCTTGACCTCTCAGGTGGTGGGGCACCGGTTCCACAGCCTGGTCCTGAAGAAGACTTGCTAACTCCTGAAGGAGTAAGTCCCTGTGCAGAGGGAGTCGCGGAGGTTCTCCCGGAAAATAAGAGGGAGGGACCTGATGGAAGTGGAGAAGATATCCTTCTCGCACGACTTGAAGCACCCAGGCATCTGAAGTGATGTTGGACCACCTGTGGGCGAAGTGAACCAGCCGGCCTCCGGTGCTGGGAGGGACCAGCTGAGGGGGAGAGGCTATGCTGAGGAAGTCAAAAACCCCCACCCTGCTGAGCAGGGGCTGGTGGTGCAGGCTTGGGGGCTTGCTGCCTACGGGACCCGTTACCCCGTCCCTTGGCCTGCTGACCCTGTTGGGGAGCTGGAGGGGCCTGATATTGGGGGTAGTGTTTGTAGGCAGCCGCCTTTCTCGGGTAAAAGGACTTTTTTCCCGAGCCCTTCTTTTTCTGGGAAGGGGCGGAGGTCTTCCTAGAAAGCCTGGTCCTGGTGAGAGTCTCCGTCTCGATTTGTGCAGCCTTTTCAGCCATGGGCTTGCCAAAGAGGTTCTCACCTCTGCAGGGGACATCGACCAACATGTCCTGCACCCAAGGCTCAAGGTCAGACGACTGAAGCCAAGCCTGTCGGCGGGCACCGATGCCGGCTGCGGCCACACGAGCCGATGCTTCAAAGCCATCATAGGCTGCTCGGGACATGAATTTGGAGCATTCCCGAATACCAGATGTTAAGGCTAGGAACCTCCGCAAAGGTTCCTCGGACAGTCCAGCAGAGAATCCGGCTAGCTCTTTAGCCAGGTCTCGGAGATACATGCCCATGTATAGCTGGTAGGTCTGGACACGACAAGCCAGCATAGAGCCCTGGAAACACTTCTTACCAAGGCCATCCAGGTTACGGGCCTCCCTGCCAGGGGGCACCGAGGAGTGCATTTTCTGGCTCTTCAGCCTATGCATGGCCGATTCCACTACCATGGAATGGTGTGGTAGCTGTGCTTTTTGGAAGCCAGGACTCTTGCGGACTCGATAGATGGAATCGACCCGCTTGCTCAATACCGGCGACGAGGCCGGACTCTCCCACATGCGGAAGAGTAGTCGTTCCAGCATGGGAGGCACCGGTACAGTAAAGTGCTCCCGGGTGGGAGAGTCGTACTGAAGGGCGTCGAGCTCTTCGGCTCGAGGCTCCTCCTCGGGATCCGCCGGGAAGGCCAAAGCCTTGGCCATATCCCTGACGAAGTCCGAGAACCGGGCATCCTCCGGAAGGGACTGCTTTCCGAGGTTCGGACTCAGGTGAGTCCGAGGGGACACACCGAGTCCGAAAGGAATCAGGTGACTCCTCCTCTTCAGACTCCCAGACCGACTCCGAGGATGAATCAGTGGGGTCGGCTCGGGCAGGCGGAGGCGTCGGCCGCCCCGACGCCAAGGGAGTCGGCGGCGACGACCTCGGTCCCGAACGGAAGGCCGAGGGTGACCTCGACCGAGGATCGACTCGAGTTCGCATGGACTCGAGGATCGGCTCGGTCTCCGGGGTCGACTTAGACGTCGACGTCCCGGCGGTCGGGGCAGCGGCGCCAGCGAGGCTAGCGATCAGTGCCCGCTGCTGGTCCATGAAGGCAGATAGTCTGCTCTCCAAGGCCGTCAACCTGAGTCCAAACTCAGGTGACCCAGCAGTCCCCGACTCGGGCCCCGACGGCGTCGGGCCCGACGTCGGACCTCTCGGAGGCGAGTCCAGAAGGACCACAGCGCTTACCCGAGCAGGCAACTCCGACTACAGGCGAGGTCGCTTCGGGAGGTGCTCCTTCTCCAAAGACCCGGGACGGCTGTCGGGGCTATGCGACCTGGCCCTCGCGGAGCCAGGAGCGTCCACCGACGCCGCCCTCGCGGGTTTTGTCTTCCGTCGATGGTCTCCGGAGGGAGAACCCCTGTCGGAGGAGCTTCGGCGATGTTCAGAGCTGGAGCCTCTGGATGCCGAGGCCACCGACGAGGTCCGGGTACGGCTGGGGTCAGCGAAGATTCTATCCCGCTGATGCCGCCGACTCCTCAACGCTTTGGAGGACATTTTGCCACAGGCCATTTCTTCATGATCCGGGCCCAGGCAGCGGAGGCAATTATCGTGTGTGTCAGTGAGTGACATATTTCTGTCACACTGACCACACCGCTTGAAACCACTGGCAGCCATCGGGGGGAAAAAGGGCCCCTGCAAGGTCAAAGGACCGGGCTGCCAGTGAAAAACCGAAAACGAAACTGACCAAAATCAGAAAAACCGAAAAATAAGGGAAGGACTCGCAACGGCGTCGCGAGTCCGGGCAGGAAAACGACCGGCGTCGAACCGAATTGAAAAACGAGTAAAACTCACGAAAATCAACTTTTTTAGCGGGGACACGACGGGTACGTCTGTAGGGCTCCGCGGAAAAAAGAAGACTGGCTAAGATGGCACCCTTGGGCGGGAAGGCGACCGCGCATGCGCGCTGCAATTCCCAAAGGCTTTCTGTGAAAGCTGGGGAAAATTGCTCCGCGAGGGCTCCGTCGGCGCCGACGTCACCCATATGTGAGGACTGACTTCCTGCTTGGTCCTGGAGAACTATTTACTCCTGCTGTATAGTTGACATGTGTGTAATAGTTATGTAAATAAGTAGTAAAAATTATTTTTTTTTGTTTTGTTGTTACATAGTATAAGTGGGGACGGGGAGCATTAGTTTACTCCCTAGTAGAGTGAAACAAGTTTGCTTTTATTATGTCTCGGTTTCCTGTTGTTCTTGTATCTGCTCTCTTCTACTCAAGTCTCATTACAGGAACTATCATCCGAATATGCACGATTGGCTGGGCTAATTCCACAGGTGGAGTGTATTGCTACCAAGAAATACCCCCACCTTTCCCAGAAGGAAAGGATCTGGTCATCCTGAGTTTCTGTTCCGTACAGGACAAGCCAGTGTTCTATTCATTAAACATCACTCAAGTACAGTGGGAGCCACCAGTTTCCACTTCTCTAGAAAGGACACAAGAATTGAGGGCATGCCCAGAACGTTACTTTCTAGGTCCTCCTGCTTTGATTTTGTACAATATTTCCTGTCAGGACAGAGGTACCTGGAAAATAACTTATACATGGGTTGTGAGTGATCAACAGCACATCACTGAGACTTCATTCCTTTTGGATGTACCTTGTTTACCTACCACCCCTCATCCCACCCCTCCCACCACTTCTGCTCCTCCTGTACTCTACCTTTCTGATATCCACCCATTTCAGGAAGGACATCCCTTTCAGATTAAATATGATGCACCACACGATGTTTTATATGATGTGGAATACCATTTTCTTACTTGGCATCTATTTCCCAAATTGTTTCTAGTTACTCACAAATATCCAAATTGCTCTCAGTTTGTTGCCAACCACATACAAATGCTCAATACTTGGTTTGATATGCAGTCAGTAACACCCCGAGCCAAGCAATTTCGACACAAGCGTGAATTAATTGATACAATTTTAGGTGGCACAGGGACTGCACTGGGTGCCCTTAATATAATCGATATAGAGGTGCTCCGTAATAAAATGGGTTCCACTGCTCAGCATGCGGCTGATGGTTTTACCTCACAACATAATGAAGCTTCCTCTAAACTGTCCAATGTAGTTGTAGATACCTTTGCTCTTATATCTCCCATTATAGAACAGAAAATTGTTACCTTAGCACATGCAGAATATAGATTGGGAAAGAATATTTCCTGGGCTCTTGCCTGTGATCAAGTACAGATCGAGCTTATTACTATACTAAAGGAAATTCTGATCACTGCTAAGTTAGGACACTGTCCACCATCTCTCATCCATATGGCTAGTACCAAAATACCTGAATTTGCTATAGCTCACCTTGATTGGTGGACAGTTAGTGTTCCCATTTGTTCACCACAAGGCTGCTCTATCTGTACTTTGATCCCATGGTCAGGGCAACACACAGTTATTTATCCTATTGTTAATATTGGGGTGCAGTTTGATAATATGCTTATGTATCCTGTGGACCATCTCACATGGGTGCAGCCACTGGACGACACCTGGACTTCATTCAAGCCAATAGACCCCAGTTTGTGTGAGCAGACTACATTTCAGTTCAAGTGTCAACCTCACCAGTTTAAAGAGGCTGACACCTCCTGCTGGAACAATTCCTCCTCTTGCTCCCTGACTGTTAAGCTCTCATATTCCCTGACTACCTCACACAGTTTGTATTACCTTGGAGCTGGACACTTTTGTTTTCATCTGTTCTTTCCCCAGAATGTTTCTTTTTCGATTGCTCCCAGAATGCATGACATTCGCCTTCCCAAGAACACTTTGTTGTACAGTTCAAACTATTTACCAAACAATACCTGGTGCAGTCATACACCACTGGTCTCCCTCACCATTAATGGGACAACTTATTCCACACCTCTGGTTACCAATGACTCTATGGACATTCCAGACTTTATCTCATATGCTGTGCATCCCTTACCACTTGGCATGGGAGAAGAGACACTACATAAACTGCTCAACTTTACAGAACTCCATGCCTATATTGATCACCTTAAAACAACATCCACTGAAGTGAATCACATCATCGCTTATGAGAATGGACACATTCAACAAATTGTTGGACACTTGCTACAAGATGCTCATGTGTCTGTGTGGGAATTGTTATTTGGTTACTCACCTACTGCTGATCATGTCTTTTTAATGTTTTTATTCACCCTATTATTATTTTAACTGCTGTACAAATATTTCTATGCATTATCATAATTTTCCTGTGTTGTAAAATGAAACAAATGTACATATCCTTGCAGCACATGTCATACAGAAACAAAACATTTTAAGGTAGTTACCCTGAACTTCTCCAGCATTCACCCCTACATTTCAAACCCTACTGCCTCTGTGAAGTGAAATGAACCCAGGACCTACAGAAGAATAACTGACCAAATCTTACACTGTACAGTGTAGGGGGTGAGGTACTTCTGTCCACAAAAGAGAAGCAGGACCTGGGTGTAATTGTATCTGATGATCTTAAAGTAGCTAAACAGGTAGAAAAGGCAACTGCGAAAGCCAGAAGGATGCTTAGGTATATAGGGAGAGGAATGGCCAGCAAAAAAAAAAGGAGGCGATAAGTCTCTGATGTGACCACATTTGTGTGCAATCCTGGAGACAGCACTTTCAAAAGGATATAAGGAGGTTGAAGTCGGTGCAGAGGGTGGATACTAAAATTTTTAATGGTCTTCATTACAAAGCATATGAAGACAGACTTAAAGATCTTAATATGCATAATTTAGAGGAAAGGCGGGATAGGGGCGATATGATAGAGACATGTAAATACTTCCATGGCATAAATGCACAGGAAGGTCACTTTCAATTGAAGGCAAGCTCTGTTACAAGGGGACATAGCATGAGAGTGAAAGGGGATAGACTCAGGAGTAATATGCAGAAATATTTCTTTATGGAAACAGTGATAGATGCATGGAATAGTCTTCCAATGGAGGTGATGGACAAAAGGACAGCATCTGAATTCAAAAAAGCATGGGACAAACACAGATGATCTTGAAAAGTAAAAAGGGGATTATTGTAGCTGATATGGAAGGGCAGATTAGATAGGCCATGTGGTCTTTTTCTGCTGTCATGCTTCTATGTTTTATGTCTTGTCTGATCTTGAGTAGGACATGGGTGATGAGTAGAAACTATGGAAAAGCATACAGGAGTCCTCGTGACCAGTCCATTGCAAAGGCATTGTGAGTCCACTGGTGCTGGCTGGGTTGAAGAGAGCAGATGATAGGCCATTTGGCATTTTCTTCAGATACAAAGATCGGCATCCGGCATGCCCCAAGCACTGAAAATGGCCTGTAAGGCCATCAAGTCAAGGAATCACTCATGTGGACTGAGCTGACAGCTGAGTGTGTCGGACAGCCGAGAATATCGGCCAATCAACTGAGTGCTAAAGGCAAGTATGTAGCCTGGTGGGACGCACCAATAGAGAGGGCAAAAGTCCAAAGACGGGTTGCCTCACGGCAGAGTTGAAGTGACCCTGTGCCTCCTTGCTTGTTGATGTAAAACATGGAGACTTGGTTGTCGGTCTGCACCAAGATAAGCTTATGTAGGGTTCAGTGCCAGAAAACAATGAGTGTGTATTAGACAGTTCGAAGTTCTAAAACGTTGATGTGAAGCGAATGTTCACAAGACCACCACATCCCTTGATACAGAGTTCCAGAAGGCATGCTCCCCAAAATGTGTGTGGAAGTATCAGTCATCAGAGTAAGCTGGTGAGGGGGTGTCTGGAATGGACATCCCTCAGAGATGTTTGACGGTGTAATCCACCATCAGATGCTTTGCTGATCTTGGGCATGATTCTTCCTCCTCATGGGGATTTTGTAAGATGCAACTAGTAACATTGATTACAATTGAGTTTAAGGTGCCACTAGAGCGGACGCATGTGCCCTAGTAGTTGCAAGAGCAGATGACATGTGGCTAGGATATGACAGAGCTGGTGTGGGGCCTGGGTCCTGGTCCCTGGGCAGAAAGGTTTTTGCCAACAAGGTGTCTATGTGTGCTCCAATAAAGTTCAACCGTTGCTGTGGTACTGGCTCAGACATTTGCACATTGAGTAGAAAAGCAAGGGCATGAAGGATGGCGGTAATATGGTCAGACTAAATTACCACCCTGGAAAGCCATTGAGATGAGCCAGTGGTCCAGGTAGAGGTATACACAATGACCCTAACACCTAAGGTGGTGGGGTCACACCACAAGACATTTTGTGAAGACGAAGGGTGTTGAACAGAGTCCAAAGAGAAGTACCTTTACTATTAGTGCCTGTTAAGAAACTTGAAGTGGAGGTACCACCACTGTTAAGGGTGAATGGGGACGTGAGTATAGGTATCCTGCAGTTTATAGTTTATTGGAATTTGATATATCGCCTTTGGCACGTATACAAAGTAGTTTACAAAAATACAGCTGTTGAGAAGCTTAGAAAGGAACTACAATGTATAATAGGAAAGAAGGGGACAGTAAAATAGTCAGCAGGGACAGGAGGCAACAGCACGTTATTCTTGGTGAGATAGCCAGATCCCAAAGGTCTTTTCGAGCAGGTAGAGAGGCCAGCTAGTAGTTGCAGCCAAGCAGAGGAAGGTTAATATTTAAGGAATACATTTTTAATTTTTCTCTTCATATGAAAAGGTTGAAATGACAGAGGTCGAGAATCAGTTTTAAGCCCCCTGATTTTCTGGAAATCAGGAAAAAAAAACATGAGTAGATACCCTGGTTGATCTGATTGGAAGGGACGAGCTGAATGGCCTCCTTGGGGAGCAATTGTTGTATTTCCTGAGCCAACCGATGGATGTGATCCCCCGGAAAATGACTGTTGCTGGGAGCTGGGTAGATAGGTGAAAAAGATGAGAAATTTAGTTTGCAACCACCCTAGATGATGGTGAGAACCCAGTGGTCTGTGGCAATGGATTGCCAGGCCTCCCTGAAATACTGGATCCTGCCTCCACCGGCCGGTAGTCAAAAACTGGGGGTGGGATTAGGAATGGTAGTTGGGGAAGCTGTTGGAGATTCCTTTCATGTTGTTGAGGTTATCGACTGCAGGGTCATAAGGTTGGTATTTCCAATGTAGAAAGAATTGTTGAAAGTACTGGTAATGGTAGGGCCAACGGAATTCAGGGAGTGGCAGCCTACAAGGTTGCGGCATTGAGTCCGCTGGCAGGGCGGCTAGCTCACGAACTATGGAGGAGTGGTCTTTCACCTCAGAGATGGCTTATTGAACCTTGGATCCAAAGAGGCTGCCACCCTGGCACAGGGTGTCTGCTAAGCAGTCATGGAGGTCCTCTCTAAGTCCAGATCTTCTGAGCCAGGCAGTGCTCTGGCAGAGACAGCTGTAGCTGCTGTGCATGACACAGAGTATAGATATCATACGTTGCCTGTAAGATGTGGTAGAGGGATTCATTAAGATCTGTTGCCAGCTGAGATGTATCCTCTGTGGAAGGGTCATTCAGCTGAAGGAGAAGATCATGATGATCGTGGAACATCTGTAGTTGGTCAGCTAGAGTTTGCATGGCTAAGGGACGGCTTTAGTACGTTTTCCGTCTGATGGTGTCTAGACTACCTTGCACCATTCCCAGAGGTGTTTGTGACAAAAGCTTTGCGCTTTTGGACTTTTAGGATCACCACCAATATTACTGATAGAGGGAGCTGCTGGGGTTCAAATCCAGGGCCTGGAAGAACTTTATACTTCAAATCAAGATGCCAGGAAGCGGCACTACCTGAAGTGAGGATTTTCCAAATGGAGGCTTGTAGATCTTAAAGAATCTGAGGAAATGGAAGAGCAAGGACTTCCCAGGGAGCACTGCAGGCTTTGGAAATGGACTGGAAATCCCTTTTATTTGTCAGCGATTAGGAGTGACTGAGGCTGAAAGCCCAGGAGATCTTTTGAAGAATTTTGGGGTAGGAGAGATCTTCCACTGGTTTCTCAGGGGGTCCCTGTTCTAGAGGGGGAGAGTCCTCACCCGTGATAGAATGTGTGTTTCAAGCAGTGAGAACACAGATTCTATTGCGTCATCATTATTTATTTATTATTTATTTATTTTATTTACTTATTTCTTCTATACCGCCCCTTCCAGTGATCAAGGGCGGCTTACATGGAACAAGTTATGTATACTAATTGTATACTTTACATGGAACAGGAAACTTTCTAACTTTTTACATGGAATAGCTTAACAAATTATGTGTACTACTGTATACATTACATTGAAACAGAGAAACTTTCTAACTTTTTACAGAGGTGACAGGTGTCATAAACTGTCCAAACTATTTACATAGGTTATTTACAAGTGATTCTATACAGTGGTTTACAAGATAATCGTGCATCATGTGTGAGTGTGTGGTGGAATTTATTTCCGTTTTACCAAGAATTTTGTGTGTGTGTGAGGGGACTATGTAAGGTTATCTAGTTGTGGTGTAGGGGGGTTCTGAGTTGGTGTGTCTGAGGGTGTTGTGGGACAGAGCTAGGGGGGTAGGAGATTTGGAAATGTTCGGAGAATAGATATGTTTTGAGTTCCTTCCGAAATTGGGCAAGGTCCTTTATGGTGCGGAGGTCTAGTGGGAGATCATTCCAGAGCATGGGGGCAGTGAACGAGAAGGCTCTGTCACTTGTGGATTTTTTAGTCTTCTTGAATGATTTTGGTATGTGGAGTGAGTGGACTGCATTTTGTCTGCGAGCTCTCGATTCAGATGGGGTCTGAAGTAATGTTGTTAGATGTGATGGGGCGAGGTCATTTAGGAGCTTGAATGTTAGGAGAATTTTGTATTTGATACGGCTGTTTATAGGGAGCCAATGTAGTTCTAGGAGTATAGGGGTCACATGGTCTGTTAGGTGAGCTTTAGTAGTTACCTTTGCGCAGATGTTCTGGGCTCTTTGTAATAGGTATGTGTTTTTTTGTGGTAGGCCAATCAGGAGACTGTTGCAGTAATCAAAATGGGGTGTGATGAGTGTATTGGGGTTGGGCAGGCCACTAGTCGACAAGGGGAGGAGTTTTGGGGGTTCCAGAGTAAAAAGAGACCTTGGGGTCTGCAAGAGTCTCAAGTGAGGGGAGAGGGTGAGCTAGGGAAGGTGGAGGATGACTGAGCTGTCTTGGACAAATTTCCAGAGAATAGAGATAGCGTAGTTACTCACGTGTAACAGGTCCTCGCATATGGGTGACATCAATGCAGACGGAGCACGCACAGAGCAATTCCCAAACTTTCACAGAAAGCCTTTGGGAATGCTATCATGCATGTGTGGTCCCCTTCCCACCCAAGGGTGCCACCTTGTTCATTCAGATGATATTACGAAAAAGGACTTGAAACAATTTAGGGAGGCAACTCCAAAGGGAGGAGGATGGGAGGGTTGTGAGGAATGATTACTGCTGTCCCTGAAGAACACCTGTTACAGCTGAGTAACTACACTTTCTCCAGGCACAAGCAGGAAATTAGTCCTCGCATATGGGACTCCCTAGCTCCAGGTTGCTGAGGACCACACCACGACAGTACTACCAGCAACCCATTAGATATCCATAAGTTGCAGAAGGTGCATCCCGACAGAGACTCTAAGACCCTAGTGTTCACCAACACTATCACTCTGGCAGCCTGAACACAGGAGGGTTGGAGGGCAAGAGTTGCCTACACACCGAAAATATTATGGAGTACTGCCTGCTTGAAGGCACTGTATCTGTGGAACTCGCTCTCCAGGCAGTAATGAGCTACAAACGTATGAACTGAAGACCAGTGGCAGCCCTGCAGATTTCCGTCACCAGCACTGAGCAGAGGATGGCTACCGACATGGCCATAGCCCGCACGTGATGTGCGGTGATCCGGTGCTCAAGGGAGAGGCCCGCTCACTCATAGGAGAGGGCAATGCAATCTGCTACCCAAGTGGACAGAGTTCACTTCGTTACCAGGAGCCTGAGAATACTGTGGTAATATGACTAACAGCTGAAGAGCTTTGCCATGGGCCTGGGTCCTCTGAAGGTAGGATGACAGGGCCCGCCTACAGTCTAGCATATGCAATACGAGTCCCTCCCTGACGGCATGGGGCCATGGGAAAAGGGTGGGAAGGACCACTTCCTGGTTGAGGTGGAAGAGGGATACCACCTTGGGGAGGAATTTAGGGTGTGTGCAGAGCACTACCCTATTATTATAGAATTTGCTTATGGCGGACCTGCCACCAAGGCCTGGAGTTCACTCAATCTCTGAGCGGATGTGATAGCCACCAGAAAGACCACTTTCCAGGAGAGGTATCACAAATGGCAGGTGGCCAGAGGCCCGAATGATGGTTTGGTGAGTTGGGAGAGCACACATTAAGGTCCCATACCGCAACCGGAGAGCGGATAGGGGGCTTCTATTGCAAGAGGCCCCAAAGAAACCTGAAGAACAGGGGCTAATTTGAGAGGGATTTCCCATCTACAGGGTGACGGTGAGCAGCTATGGCACTCAGGTGAACCATCAGCGAATTAGACTTCAGATGCAGTAAGCAAGCATAGTTACTCACCTGTAACAGGTGTTTCTCCAGGGACAGCAGGAATCAGTCCTCACATATGGGTGACGTCGGCACCGAAGGAGCCAACGTGGAACATTTCCCCAGCTTTCAAAGAAAGCCTTTGGGAATACCATCACGCATGTGTGGTCCCCATAGATACCATAGCTAGAGCCCTACCAAGAAGATGGCAAAAAAGGACAGCAACTCCAAGGGCAGGAGAGAGGGTTGTGAGGACTGAATCCTGCTGTCCCCGGAGAACACCTATTACAAGTGAATAACTACGCTTTCTCCAGGAACAAGCAGAAACTCAGTCCTCAAATATGAGACTCCCTAGCTACAGGCTACCGAGGACCTGTAGGAAAAAATCACAGCAGAGCCGTGAGCAGTCGCCAGTGAAAAAGAAGACAGCCAGAGGACCCCGAGTCCCTGGGTGGCCACGCTCTCGGTAGCCGGAACAAGAATGGTCGGAGGGCAGGAGTTGCTTAAACCCCGAACAGGTTATAGAATAGGCCTGGCTGAAGGCGCTGTCCCAATGGGACTCCCTCTCCCAACAGAAATGCACCACAAAGGTGTGAGCGGAGGACCAGGTGGCGGCCTGGCAGATGTCTGCCAGCAGAATCGAGCACAGGCTAGCAATAGACATCGCCATCACTCGGACATTGTGTGCCATGACTCAGCAATCCAGGGGAAGCCCGGCCTGGGCCAAGGTAATACAGTCCGCCACCCCGATGGACAAGGTTCATTTGGTGACCACCAGCCCCAGGCAGCTGGGATCATAGAAGACAAAGAGCTGCCCAGGATCTGCAGTGGTCCTGAGTCCGCTGCAGATAGGAGAGAACCCTCTTGCAGTCCAGTGTGTGCAGAACCGCTGATGCCAGGTCAGCATGGGTCTTCAGGAAGAAGGTGGACAGCACTATCTCTTGGTTGAGATGAAAAATCTGAGACAATCTTCGTGAGGAACTTGGGGTGAGTACGCAGGACCACCCTGTTCCTGTAGAACCTCGTGTACAGGGGCTTGGCCATCAGCGCCTGGAGTTCACTGATCCTCTGGGAAGAGGTTAGAGCCACCAGGAAGGCCACATTCCATGACAGGTGCCACAGCAAGCAAGTAGCCATGGGCTCAAAGGGCAGCTTAATGAGTTACAAGAGGACCACATTGAGGTTCCATTCTGCAGGAGGGCGGCGGGTGGGGAGGCCTGGAAAGGAGCAAGCCCCGCATGAAGCGGAAGACCAGCGGTTGCCCCGAAAGGGGTTTCCCCTCGATGGGGCGGTGGTTCGCCGAGATTTATTTAACATTTTTTATATACCACCTTTCAGATTCTCAAGGCGGTTTACCATGAACATAACTTTGTAAATAGTTCTGAAGAAAAGTTCAATGTAAGCAATGTCAAATAGAAACAGTGTTTACAGATAAAGCGTAGTTACTCACCTGTAACAGGTGATCTCCGGGAACAGCAGGCACTGAGTTTTCACATATGGGTGACGTCGGCACCGACGGAGCCCACGCGGGAATGCTCCCCAGCATCCTATAGGAAAGCCTTTTGGAGCATTCCACTGCACCTGTACTGCTACCTTCCCACCTTTCCAAATCTCCCTCCTCGGTTGGGTTTGTAGATGAGATAAAATGAGACAGAGAGAGAGAGAAAGAGAGCTACAACTCCTAGGGGAGGAGGGTGGGTTGTGAAGACTCAATTCTTGCTGTTCCTGGAGATCACCTGTTACAGGTGAGTAACTACGTTATCTCCAGGAACAAACAGGAATGTAGTCTTCACATATGGGACTCCCTAGCTTGGAGATGCCAGGGAGATGACCCCAGAGAGAGCAGTGAAACACAAGCTGAAGTGGGTCATGTTTCCTCCCAAGGATCACTGGTATCGAAACCCAGGACAGGGGGTAGGAGTTGTTCTGAAAGAGATGTTGGAGAACACAGCCTGGCCAAACGAGGCATCCCGACGGGAATCCTTGTCCAAGCAATAATGGGCCGCAAAGGTGTGGAGGGAGGACCCAGGTTGCTGCTTTGCAGATTTCATCAATCGCCACCGAGTGTAGATTTGCCATAGAGGTAGCCATTGCTCACACATTGTGTGCTGTGACATGACCTTCGAGAGAAAGTCCTTTACTCTCATAGGTAAAAGAGATACAGTCTGCAATCCACTTGGAGTGTTCTCTTAGAAACTGGTAGACCGAGGTGACAGGAATCAAAGGCAACAAAAAGCTGTGAAGCCTTTCTGTGCTGCCTAGTTCTCTGAAGATAAAAGGCCAAAGCACCCTTGCAATCCAGAGTATGTAGATTCCTTTCTGCACTAGAGGCATGAGGCCTAGGGAAGAAAACAGGCAGGCAAACCGACTGGTTCAAATGAAAAGGCGAAACCACCTTTGGCATAAAGTGGGGATGAGTCCTAAGGACTACCTTATCATGGTGGAACCGTGTATAAGGCGGATCAGCCACAAAAGCTTGGAGCTCACTGATGCATCTTGCAGAAGTGAGGGCAATTAGGAAGATGACTTTCCAAAAAAGAAACTTCAGGGATGTAGTGGCTAGGGGTTCGAAGGGCAGCTTCATGAGCTGTCCAAGGATAAGATTGAGATCCCATGCCACAGGTGATGGCTTAATGGGAGGCTTAGTTAAGAGTAGATCTCTCATAAAATGTGCTACAAGCGGCTGAGAGGAGATAGGTTGTCCATCAAAGGATATGTGAAAAGCCACGATGGCACTGAGGTGAACTCTTACTGAACTCGTTTTAAGTCCAGAGGATGAAAGGTGGAGGAGATACTCAAGTAACACCTCTACTGGAACAGAAAAAAATTAAGATCCTTTTTTGAACACCAAATTGAGAACCTTCGCCATTTAAAAGTGTAAGCACGCCTTGTAGAAGGTTTCCTAGAGGCCAGAAGGATATCTTTAACCTGTTGAGAGAAGTTGACATCCTGGAGTTCTAAGCTCTCAGCAGCCACGCCATCAGGCGCAAAGACTGAGGATTAGGGTGCAGAAGCGTCCCGTTCTCCTGGGATACAAGATCTAGAGCACATCCCAACTCCAGAGGTTTGCCTTGAGAGAGACGTAGAAGCAGTAGATACCACGTCTGTCATGGCCAGCATGGGGCTCTGAGGATCATATGGCCCCTGTCTCTCTGAAGCTTGAACAGAGTCTTGGGAATGAGGGGAATGGATGGGTAGGCATATAGGAAGTTCTGACCCCAGTGGAGGTGGAAAGCATCCACCGCCTGACTGTTCTGAGCAGGAATTCTGGAACAGAAACGGGGATTCTGAGGACTTGCAAACAGATCTATATCTGGGGTTCCCCAGATTTGAAAGATTCGAGCAATTTGCTCTGAATGGAAAGACCATTCGTGTGGCAGTAGTACTCGGCTGAGTTTGTCTGCCAGGAGATACACCGCTATTAGGTGTTCCACCTGTTCCACCCTGAGAACCTGTCCCATCCTGTTTGTTCACATAGAACATGGCAACCTGATTGTCCGTCTGGACTAGAACTGTTTTGGAACAGAGGTAGTCCTGGAACACTCTGAGAGCACTGAAGATAGCTGAGTTCTAGCAGGTTTATGTGAAGCTGAGCCTCCTGCTGAGTCCAAAGACCATGAGTGGAGAGATTGTCCAGATGAGCTCCCCAACCCAATTTGGACGCATCTGTCGTTAGGGTGGACTGGTATGGTGGCTTCTCAAAAAGGTGACCCTACAAGTAGGTTTTTGGTGATTGCCACCATTGGAGGGACGAAATGAGGTGTGCAGAGTTCCTGATTTTCTCCCCCAGATGACCTGATGTCTCAGTCCATTGCAAAGCTAGGGTCCACTGAGCTGCACACATGTGTAAACGAGCATAGGGAACCACATGTACAGTGGAAGCCATATGACCGAGCAACTGAAGCATTTCTCGAACAGTTAGGGAGGTTTTCATAGCTGCTTGAGAAGCCAGCTGAACTATTTGAGCGCAGCATACCTGTGGCAGAAAAGCCCTTGACTGCTGCGTGTCTAGAAGAGCCCCTAGGAACTCTAAGATTTGAGAAGGGGTGAGTTGGGATTTTGGAAGATTTATTAGAAACCCCAAACGTTGAAGAACCTGCATTGTGCGAGAGAGAGCAGAGGTGGCCTCTGGAGCCGACGATGCTCAGATGAGCCAGTCGTCTAAGTAGGGGAAGACAAATATCCTTAGAGTTCTTAGAAATGCTGCTACTACTGCCATGCATTTTGTGAAGACTCCTGGGGCAGAAGCCAGGCCAAAGGGTAGAACCCTGTACTGGTAAATGTCTTCCCTGAAAGAGGAACCGAAGAAACCTCTTGTGTTCTTTGTGAATAAGGATGTGTGTATATGCATCCTTCAGGTCTAGAGAACATAGCCAATCCTGACTCTGGATGTAAGGGAGAAGTGTTCCGAAAGAGAACATCTTGAATTTCTCTCGGAGCAGATACTTGTTTAATTCTCAGAGATCCAGAATGGGCCTGTATCCTCCTGTTTTCTTTGGTATAAGGGGGAGTAGACGTCCAGGCCTTGTTGGGAAAGTGGCACTTCCTCTATCGCACCCTGAGCGAAAAGGGGTGGTGATCTGCTGGCACAAGAGAGTGGTAAGAGTGGGCTGGGAGCTGAACTCTCTTGGAATGGAGGGAGTGGGCATACTTTGTAAGTGAAGTTTGTAGCCCTCTGTCACTCTGGAGAGAGTCCAATGTTCTGATGTTATCTGGTGCCATCTTTTGGCAAAGTAGCACAGCCTGCCTGGGATGTTGACTGGCTCTGGAATTTCCAGGGGTAGGATAGCTAAGTTCTCTGGCAGGAAGTCAAAGACCTTGTGGAGGCTGGGTCTGCTAAGTTGGTTGAGCTCTGGGGGCCTGAGCCTTCCTTTGTTGCTTCGGTTGTTGCTGTCCCTTCTGGGCCACATGGACTGGACAGTGAACTGCATGGGTGTAAGAAGGATAAAACTTCTTGTTGAAAAAGGGCTTCTTAACCGTCTTTTTCTTAGCTGGGTTGGCAGTGGTCCTAGAGAGCCTGTTTAGGGTGGTATTCTTGGACTCAAGCTGAGAAGCTTTGTCTTGCCAATCCTTGCCAAAGAGATTTTCTCCCGTGCAAGGAATATGCCCCAGCTTATCTTGCACCTACTGTTGTAAATCAGATGCTTGTAACCAAGCAATCTGACGTGCACCGATGGAAATAGCAGAAGTCCTGCTAATACACGCAAAACAATCAAAAGTTGCCCTGTTCATGAACTTGGAAACATTTTTGGAATGTTTAACAAGTGTCAGGAAATCAGCCCTCTTGTCATCTGGGAGAAGAGGAGCCATTAGTTCCAAATCTTTAGTCACCTCCCGAAGAAACATACCAATGTAGAGTATGTATGAACTTATTCTGACCGACAGCATGGAGGCCTAGAAGCATCGACAGCCAAAGGCGTCAAGAGTTCTTGCCTCATGGCCCGGGGGATTAGATGAATGTGTCTCAGCACTTTTAATTAAACGCGTTGCAAATTCCACAACCATGGAATGGTGTGGTAACTGCATCTTCTGAAAACCGGGACACTGTGGTATCAAGTCTTCGAGAATGTGGAGACACTGTTAAAGGTGTTTCCCACTTCCTAAGCATGAGGTCATGCAGTATCTTATGAATGGGTAAGGTCGCGGCCTCCTTAGGAGCTGTCGGATACTGAAGAATTTCAAGTTCTTCAGCTCTCGGCTCCTTCTCAGAGGTCACTAATCGAGAGGCCCCGAGCTACATCTCATATAAAGTCTTGAAAAGACATGTCTTCCGATGGAGACATCCGGTGTTGTGGGGAAGGAGCAGGATCTTCCAGAAGAGCCTCTCTGGTACCGATTGATTCATCAGAAGAATCGGAAGACTCGAACTATCGACAGGCCAGGTGCTCCCGCCCGGCCTGACGGCACCGATCTAAATCGGCATCAGAATGCCTTGGTACTGGACCCTCGATCCCAGAGACTGACTCGAGGGCCAGCATGGGTGGTAGCGTGGAGAGCAGCGCAATGGTCGATGCCGATACCTCCGGTACCAGTACCAGTGCCAGTACCGATGGCTGCAGGGGCTTTAGCGGTACCAAGGCCGCCAGCAATGCCGCAAGACTCCGCTCAATGGCTAGGATACGTTGATCCATGGAGCCAGACGATGCCTGGGTATCGGTGCCTAAACAGCGGGCCGCAACCTCAGAACACGGCACCAAGAGCTCTCCAGAGGTGGATGCCTCGAGAACATCTTGGGACCCTGATAATGCTTTGGAGGCAAGGACCTCCCGCTGGGGCCGTCTGGCCAGTCTATTCTCCTCTAGGGCAATACTTAAAGCATCTTGATGCTTAGATCTACCCTTTCAGGACCGACCAGTCTTCGAAGACCACCTGGGTTTTGTTACCTGAGATCCGTGGGAGGAAGATGAAGCCCTGGATGACGTCGATGCCACGAACATTGCATCCGAGGAAAAGAGGGTGCCGAGTTTCGTAGCTCTATTCTGCAGGCCCCTCTGTCATCTTTCTGCAAATGAGACATTCAGACGGTGAATGGTCTGCTCCCAAACATTTAAGACACAAGTCATGGGTGTCGGTAACAGGAATGGTACTGCTACATTTGGAAGACTTTTTGAAACCACTAGTAGGTTTCTCCATTCTGAGGAACAAAGGGGCTTAAGGCCCAAAAATGGCGCCTAAGCACCTAGAGAGCAAAGACCCTCCAAGAAACTTTTTTTTTTTTAAGCAAGAAAAAAAAAAGAAAAGAAAACTGAAGATACCGGTGCTGGTGTCGACGGGAAGGCAAACGCACCACAAATAGAGAGGGTGCGCTTAGTGACTGCTTGCCCCTGCCGATTGGGACCGTAGGTCACGAAAAGTCTGTCAGACTTGCAGTAAATCTGGGTACGCTGCAAGTAGAAGGCGAGGGCCCGTTTGCAGTCGAGGGTGTGGAGAGCCCCCGATGCCTGGTCAGCATGGGGACTCGGGAAGAAAGTCAGCAGCACTATCTCTTGGTTAAGATGGAAGTCTGAAACGACCTTGGGTAGGAATTTAGGGTGGGTACGGAGGACCACCCTGTTCCGATAAAACCTGGTGTAAGGGGCAACAGCCATGAGCACCTGAAGCTTATTGACTCGGCGAGCTGAGGGCAGTGCCACCAGGAAGGCCACCTTCCAGGGTAAGTGCCGGAGCGAACACATAGCCATCAGCTCGAAGGGCGGGAGAGTGAGTTGCGTGAGTATCACGTTCAGGTCCCATTCCACCGGAAGGGGACGGATGGGCGGCTTGGATAGTAGAAGGCACCACATGAAGCGTTGAGACCAACGGCTGCCCAAGAGGGGCTTGTCCCTGACAGGGAGGTGACTGACCGAGATGGCACTCAAATGAACTCTGACAGAGATCGACTTCAGCCCTTCCTTTGAGCGGTGGAGGAGATACTGGAGAACCCACCGGACCGAACACGAGAAGGGGTCGATCTGGTGTACCGAGCACCAGACGGAGAAGTGTTTCCACTTAAAGGCGTAAGCTCGCCTTGAGGAGTCCTTCCTAGAGGCGAGGAGGATTTCCTCGACCTCCTCCGGAAGGGCCAGAGGGGCTAAGGAGACCCGTTCAGCCGCCAGGCCGTGAGGGATAGGGAAGCTAGGTTTCGGTGTAGCACTCTATCCTCCTCCAGCATTAGCAGACCTCTGGCAGAGCCCAGGGGAACCAGAGGCTCCGTCAACAGCCGGAGCAGGAACCAAGGCTGCCGAGGCCATGAGGGGGCCACGAGAATCAACGATGCCCTGTCCCATTGAGCCTTGAACAGAGTCCTCGCAATGAGGGGGAAAGCAGGGAATGCATACAGGAGACTAGAGGACCAGTCCAGGAGAAATGCATAGGGGCCCTCCCTGCTCGGGTGAGGTACCGGACCGCAAACCTGGGGGAGCTGCATGTTCTGGGGACTGGCGAAGAGGTCTATCGCCGGAGTCCCCCAGTGTAGAAACAGCCAGCCCAGTAATCTGGAATCCAGCCATCACGCGTGGGAGCGAAGGATTTGACTGAGTCTGTCCGCCAGGTCATTCTCCTGTCCCGGGAGGTATGTAGCACTGAGAGATATCCTCCGTTGGGCAGCAAAAGAACAGAAAAGGACCGCCTCCTGACAGAGGGAGCGCGATCCTGTGCCCCCCTCCTTGTTGATGTAGGACATGGCTACACAGTTGTCGGTCTGTAGTAGAACCAGACTTTCCGACAAGGTGATCCTCGAAGTCCCCTCAGGGCCCATCAGATGGCGCGGAGTTCAAGCAGGTTTATCTGCTGCTGAGACTCCTCGGGTGACCAATGCCCCTGCGTGCAGAGAGGCCTGCAATGTTCTCCCCACCCTAACAGGGAAGCGTCTGTAGTCAGCTCCACATCGTGCTGTGGAGCCTGAAAGGGTGATCCCTGCAAAAGGTTGCGGGGGTTTTGCCACCAATTCAGGGACAAGCAGAGGTTGGGGAGAACCCTGATGTGGTCCCTGAGGTATCTGAGGGATTGGCTCCATTGGTTACTGAGGCACCACTGAGCCGTTCGCATGTGCATGTGGGAGTGAGGAACCACGTGTACGGTCGAGGCCATGTGGCCCAGGAGACGTAGCATGGACCGAGCGGTGACCTAGTGAGCGCTTTGGACACAAGCCTCCAGAGCTTGGAGGCTGGTGGAGCGATCCACCGGTGTTGGGGCTTTTCTGTGCTTCCCCTAAAATTATTTGGGGATTTTCTATTTTTGTTTTTGGCTGTTTGTATTCGACCCCAACATACATGTACAGGACCTTAAACAAATTGCTCGTGCCACCATAAAAGCACGTAAAAGTTATTTATCTGATCAGGTCTGTAACATCACAAGCTCTACTTTTGATTTATAAAAGGTACAAATTTCAATATCAATCCATAGCATCAATACATCTATATAAAGCAGAGCACCTGATTTAAGTGAAAAAAGTCCTGGGACAGAGAGAGAGCCTTACTCCAGTGAGATCAGCTACCGTCTGCCTATTAAGATTTCTTCTCCATATTTATATCAAAAAAATACTGATAAATAGATTTCCCTTCTTTTCTCATTCTCCATCATCTTAAGCAAATCTGCTTTCCGATCCTTTGCCCTCTTTCCACTCTGTAGCATCCTGTCTTCTTCCAGTCTCACTCGCCTTGTTGCTGTGTGCTGACTCTGTATCCTGTAGATAAGCTGTAGATACTGATGTTCGTCTTCCTTGTTTACATTCTCCTTTTGTTCATTCGAGAGGCCCAGGCGACAGTCTTTCATTAACTGTATAGCGTTCAGAGTCTCTCATTGTGTAAGCTCTCTGGGACAGGATATTAGCTCATTTCATTGCTCAATCTTGCTGAATTAGCAGCTTCAGTGTGAAAAAGTCAGAGTAAGCTGTTTCTTAGGCCTGAGCTATAGACATTAGCACAAGATGGATTCAACCTGTAATAAAGGTACCTGAAGGGGATTCATCTTTTCCCCCACACTGGCAAGAAGGCAATGGCCTGCTGAGTACACTGGTCAATATTGAAATCGTTACTGACTTTAAAAGGCCCTAATCTGTAGTATCTTGGTGAGCTGAACACGAATATAACATAAAAAATTTTTAATTGGCTCTCGTTTTGAAGATACTGCATGTAGTTCATTTTTGACGTTTCACTGTGTAAATTTATCCAGTAGGACATCAACATCCCAAATAAGCCTTGAATGATGTAATATTGCATCACATTGCATAATACCAACATGCACACATCATCCAGAGTTGATTGCATCATTTTCTGATGCAATGCAATACTACTGCCAGACGGCTGCTGAAGCCATCTGACGTCAGCAGTGTACTATACGCAGTCGGAAAGGAAAGTAATCTCGTATCCTGTTCCGATATTGAAAGCCTCATGAATGCCTTAAAAATCACTCATGACCCACAAGACTGGAGACTATTTATAGACTCTTTGAAACTGAGTCTGAAGGCTGTGCTTTTGAACAATGGAAACAGTCTTCCATCTATTCCAGTAGCGTATGCCATCCACATGAAAGAGACATACGATAACTTAAAGCATCTACTGACTTTCATTAACTATAACAAGTACAGCTGGCACCTCTGTGGTGACTTGAAGGTAGTTGCCCTTTTAATGGGACTGCAGCAGGGATATATAAAATACATGTGTTTCTTATGTGAGTGGGATAGCCGAGCAAGGGATTGGCACTACTTGCGGAAGGAATAGAATCGCAGACAAAATTTAACAGTTGGAGAGAAGAATATCCAGCACCCAGCTCTGGTTGAGGCTCACAAAATCCTGCTACCACCCCTTCACATCAAACTAGGTTTGATGAAAAACTTCGTGAAAGCCATGGACTGCACTTCGCCAGCTTTCCGATACCTGCATGAAAAATTCCCTCGACTCAGCAAAGCAAAGATTAAAGAGGGAGTTTTTGTGGATCCTCAGATTCGAGAGCTCTTCAAAGATGACCGGTTCAACAACTTGCTGCAGGGTGATGCGAAACAAGCATGGAATGCTTTTCGCCTAGTGTCAACAACTTTCTCGGGAATGTTAGGGCAGAAAACTACAAGGAACTAGTGGAAGACATGCTGATGCAGTATCAGAAACTTGGCTGCAATATGTCTCTAAAGATCCATTTCCTTGATTCCTATCTCGATTTCTTTCCTGACAACTGTGGTATGGTTAGTGATGAACAGGGCGAACGTTTCCACCAGGATATCGCAACGATGGAGCAAAGATTCCAGGGAAAATGGTCCATTACAATGCTGGCTGACTACTGCTGGACACTCCCCAGAGAAGCTCCCAAACTGCTGTACAAGAGATAGGCGAAAAAATCTAAGAAGTAGTCTATGACTTGGTTTTTTACAGGTATTAACCAAAGGCCTATTATATTTACTATTGACATGCATTTTGTGATGTAAACATTAATTCTTGTAGATTACAAAAAAACTAGAGCCAACTTTGCAATTTCACTGTCATATTCGTGTTCAGCATATAAAAATTGATAAGAAATGACTATTTTTATTTCAGTAACAAGACTTCTGTAAAAATTTGTTGACCAGTGGTATCGAGGCGCGCCCCGATGAACTTGAGAGCCTGCACTGGCTCGAGGTGAGACTTTGGGTAGTTGACCAAGAACCCCAAGCTCTCCAAGAGGACGACAGTGCGCGACATCGCTTGGCGGGCCTCATCGACAGAGAAGCCCGTAACGAGCTAGTCATCAAGGTAGGGAAAAACCGGCACGCCCCGGTGTCGAAGGTGAGTGGCGGCCACGATGAGGCACTTCGTGAAGACAAGTGGGGCAGACACAAGGCCGAAGGGGAGAACCCTGTACTGGAAGTGCTCTTCCTACACCCTGAAACACAGGTACTGCCTGTGTTGGGGGTGGATCAAGATATAGGCCACACACCAAGAGCCCCAACAAGAGGCTTTCGGCTTTTCAACAAGGAAGTTATACTAACAAGTACCCAACCACTCCTCAACAACACAACACTCAACCTTGATGAGTCAATTGAAGCCTGGAACAACAGCCTCAACGCCGTTGCTCATCTACCATACAAAAAGAACATATCAAGGAAAAGAACCTCTGCTCCATGGTTCTCTCCTGACCTGCAGTCTTCTCTTACGCACCTAAGACTCAAAAAACGCTGGCGCCGATCACAGTCCATCGATGATCAAACAGCCTACAATCTCCACTTAGCAACTCACCGCGAAGCAATCACAACCAAAAAGAAGCAATATCACACTGATACGCTCAAAAGATCATTGAACAAACCTCGTGATCTTTTCAACTTAGTAAAATCACTATCAAAGGAACCACTATCCGAACAAGAGGAGGATATTCACCCGCAAGAATTTGCTGATTACCTGCAATCAAAACTTCTACAGACGGATGAGCTATCAAAAACTAACATACAAGAAACAACCTGCCAAACTTCCTTATCTGCATTTACCACACCCTCGGCTAAACACATTGAAGACACAATCACCTCACTCAACACTACCACCGCTCAAAGCGATCCTTGCCCAGCCTTTTGGATAAAGGATCTTCGAAGTGCATTTAGCCCTTTCATTGCAAGAATCATGAACCTTTCATTTACAACCGGCTCCTTCCCCTCTGCTCTAAAGATCACATCCATCAGACCACTGCTAAAAAAACCCAAATTAGACCCAAAAAGGGCTGACTCATACAGGCCTATTGCTAGTATCCCCCTCCTAGCAAAGATTTTTGAGAAAGAGGTGCAACGTCAAATTCAAGACCAAATAGATTCCGCAGCCCCGCTAGACCATTTTCAACATGGCTTCAGAGAATATCATGGCGTTGAAACACTTATCACCACCCTCTTCAATAATATACTCACTAGCATAGATAACATCCGACAAGGCGTTGTGCTAATCTTCTTGGATATAGCAGCAGTGTTTGATTCGGTAAATCATGAGATACTCCTTGCACGACTGAAGGAAAAAGGCATCGGTAGCTCAGCACTTGAATGGTGTAAATCTTACCTGGATACTAGAACGCAATATGTAAAATCTGCAACAGGAGAATCTAATCTCTTCCATCAAAAACAAGGCGTTCCGCAAGGGTCCTCTCTTTCATCTTTCATGTTTAACATATATATGCAGCCTATCTGCAATATCATCAGATCATTCAATGTGAAATGTATGATGTATGCAGATGATATCCTACTTTACATGCCATTTTCCACAATGCAAACAGATTTATTGCCTATAATAAATTGCTTCGACGCAGTCTCAGAGTGGCTCCTCTCACAGAACCTCCGCATCCAGCACAAGAAAACTGAGGTTCTCTTTATCACAAGAGACCCCAACTTCATTCCACCATCACATATACGTGTTAAGAGAGCTGATCTATGCACTAAGGAAACAATAAGATACCTCGGAGTCACGCTGGACCACCGTCTCGATATGAAATCACACATAAATAATATTGTAAAAGCTGTATACTTCAAGATACGCACACTCAGGCACTTACGTTCCTTACTGGACCCAGAGGACTTCAGAACCATCTACCAAGCACTCATCTTACCGCATTTCGATTTCGCCAATTCTATTCTACAATGACTCCCACAATCCACCCTGAGTTCTTTACAGCTTGCTATGAATTCTGCTGCAAGGGTTCTACAAGGAGCGTCCAGGAGTGATCATGTTACACCTATCCTCAAACAGCTCCATTGGCTCCCAATACAAGGCAGGCTTATATTCAAAACTTTGATTCTCACATACAAGGCCATCCATGGTCTATCACCCAACTCACTTACTGAGCTCATACAAACTGTACCACCAACCAGATCTAGAAGACAAATAGCGCTAAACACTCTAATAATGCCAAAAGCCATAACATGCAGCCGATCGACAGCGAACAGAGCTTTCATGTTCTGCGCCCCAAAATGCTGGAACTCCCTACCACCTGACATCCGTGCCATAACCGACCTAGCCCAGTTCAGAAAGGCCCTTAAATTCAACCTATTTATCAAGTAATACCCTGTATGAAGTGCAATATAATAGTCACACCATAAACTTGTGTAAATAGTTCTATCATGTTATCGATTTAACAGATTATATATTCTATGTATATAGTTCTCCCATGTTTTCCAAGTTGATACTCCTGTTATATGTAATACTGAACAGCCTGTTGTTCTGGTCTTTTATGTTCTCTGTAAACCGCGCTGATTCTGAATAGTGCGGTATATAAGAAATTGAAATAAATAAATAAAAATAAAACAGGCGTAAGCGTCCTTTAGATCCAAGGAGCATAGCCAGTCTCCCTGCTGGAGGAAGGGGAGCAGCACGCCAAGAGATAACATCTTGAACTTCTCCCGCACCAGGAACTTGTTTAGCCTGTGGAGGTCTTCGAGATGAGGAAGTACCAGGAATAAAAGCCCCGACCTCGAAGGTGGGGAGGGACCTTCGACTGCCTGTTGGGCAAGGAGGGAGTGCAATTCCCACTGTAGCTGAAGCTGGTGTGTGGGGAGTCAAGGAGGCTCCACCGAGGAGAAAGGTGGAGGACCCCTGTCAAAATCGAGGCGATAGCCCTCCTGGACAACCTGGAGGACCCAAGTGTCCGAGGTGATGAGCACCTACAATGGGGCGAAACAGGACAGAAGTCCCCACCACTGGCTGCTGCATCGCCAAAGGGCGAGGGGCCATGCCGCTGGTGTCAAAAACCCTGAGTGAGTTGTGGGGGAGCCGGCGTTTGGGTCTTTGGGCTCTTTGATTTGTGGTGTCCCTGTCCAGGCTTTCCCTGAGCCGGAGTAGCTGGTGTGGGGGTAGCCGGGTATGGCGGATAGCTGCGATATTGGAGGTCTTTCCTGTGAAAGAAGGGCTTCTTGGTTGGCTGCTTCTTCTGAGGTCTTGCGGGAAAGACGGGTCCTGGTAATGAACTCCGCCTTGATCTCTGCAGTCTTCTCCTCCATCGGCTTCCCAAACAGTTGTTCACTCAGACAGGACACATCCAGGAGCTTCTCCTGCACCCATTGCTCCAAATCCGAGGATTAGAGCCATGCCTGGCGACAAGCATCAACGCCCGCAGCCATCACCTGAGCTGATGTCTCGAACCCATCATAGGAGGCTCGAGATATGTACTTGGAACAGTCGGCCACGGATTTCAGCAGGGTGAGGAATCTGTCAAGGGGCTCCCCCTCGAGGCCCATGGAAAAACCCCTACGCCCCTTTGTCAAGTCGCGTAGGAACGTACCAATAAACAATTGGTAAGCCTGGATGCGACAGGAAAGCATGGAACCTTGATAGGCCTTCCGGCCCAGGGCATCATGGGCTCTCGACTCTCGGCCTGATGGAACCGATGAGTGTGATTTCGGGCTTTTCTGCTTCCGCATGGTTGACTCCACCATCATCAAGGTGTTTGAGAGCTGGGTTTTTCAGAAGCCTGGCCCACGCTGCACCTTGTACACATTGTGTCAAGATGCTTGCTCACAATGAGGACCAAGGCTGGGGCCTCCCACATGCGGAGCAGCAGCAGAGATAGAATCGGCAGCACAGGCAAGGTTAGGGATTCCCTGGGTGGGGACTCATACTGAAGAATATTGAGTTCTTCAGCACGAAAGTCCTCCTCGGCCTGGGTGACCAGGTTGAGAGCCCCGAGCCATGTCCCGGATAAACACCAAGAAGGAGCTGTCTTCGGGTGGTGAATGCCGCTGGAATGCAGGCAGCAAGGGGTCCAACGGAAGATCCTGGTGGGTGTGGGTCTCCGGGGAGGTGTCCCCATCGGATTCCCAGTCCGAAAAGTCAGTCGAGGGATCAGAGCCGGGCGGTTTGCCCTATCCGATGGCCAGCGGCCTGGAGCCAGAGACCCTGGACGATCTCACCTCCGAAGAACGGGAGGGGGGGTGAGCGAGACTAACGTCGAGGACCCCCATGAGGCCCATGGCTCTCGGGGGTTTTCCTGGAAGGATTTGGGTGTCCCACGCGAGGGACCCGTGGTCTCTGGGTGCGAGACAGCGAAGCTGGCCATGAGCGCCTGCTGAGAAGCAATGAACGCAGAAACGCTGTGTTCCAGTGCCAGGATACAGGGGGTCCTGGGACGCCGATACCGGGGTCACCAGATCGGGCGTCGAGGAGGACAGGTAGTCCTCACCGGGACAACCCTCAGGAGACTGGGCACCTTCGCCGGAGGCCTCCATTTCTCTGCGAGGTACCTTACGGGGCCGCTCCTTGTCCTACTCTCGGGAACGCCAAAGGAAGCTAAGCGACTTCGAGGCCTTCTTCTTTGTGACATTCCAACTCGGGGGACCACTTGTCAGAGTGCTGCCTGGAACGCAGGGCCACAGGGGGACAACCCACCGTAGGAGAGATGACCGAGGGCACCACCAGAGACTCCGAGGCGGCCTTTTGAAAAATTTCTTCGGACTTCTGCTTATGGCTGAGCAGGGCCTTAGAGGACATTTTCTTACAGAGCAAGCAAAGTTCTGGGTCATGGTCGGCTCTCAGGCACCGTAAACAAAAGTCATGAGTGTCCGTAAGCGACATTTTCCTAGAGCATCTATCGCATTTTTTAAATCCGGTGGCCATGGGGGCAAAAATGGCTCCTGCAAGGTCGAACACCCACGCGGCCAGCAGTTAGGGAGAGAAAAAGGGCACGAAGCCCGAAAAGAAAAAAAATAGGAAAATGTATCCCCGAAAGCTCTCAAAAATAGAGCAAGGGGAAGGACGGCTTCAGGACCGGTGCAAACGGAAAAGAGAAAAAGAGCCTGTTAAGGCAAAGAAAACAAAGCTTTTTCCGAGGGACGAGGACGTGCGTCGGAAGGGCTCCGCGGAAAAAGGGAGACTGAGCAAGATGGCACCTTTGGGTAGGAAGAGGACCATGCATGCGTGGTAGCAATCCCAAAGGCTTTCTGTGCAAGTTGGGGAATTGCTCTGCACGGGCTCTGTCGGTGCTGGAGAAGACAGACTTTTCCATTCAGTCCTTCAGCAATATCACTCGCTGATATATTGAAAAGTACTGGTCCCAGGACCGAACCCTATGGCACACCATTAATCACCTTCTTTTCATCCGAGTGAGTTCAGTTTACCGTCATCTTCTGTCGACTGTCAGTCAACCACTTTCTGATCAAGTTCACCAACTTGGGACCCATCCCAAAGCTGTTGAGTTTATTGATAAGCCTCCAATAAGGAACAGTATCAAAGGCTTTGCTGAAATCTAGGTAGTTACTCATCTGTAATAGTTGTTCTCCAAGAACAGCAGGAATCAGTCCTCACAAATGGGTGACGTCAACGGAGCCCACACAGAAAGCCTTTGGGAATGCTACCACGCATGCGAGGTCCCCTTCCCACCCAAGGATGCCATCTTGCTCAGTCAGATAACATTGCAAAAAAGGACAGAAAACAATGTAGGGAGGCAACTCCAAGGGGAGGAGAGAGGGAGGGTTGTGAGGACCGATTCCTGCTGTCCCTGAACACCACCTGTTATAGGTGAGTAACTACGCTTTCTCTAGGAAGAAGCAGGAAGTCAGTCCTCACATATGGGACTCCCAAGCTCCAGGTTGCCGAGGACTGAACCACAACACCACCAATGATGACCAAACGAGTAGCCTGAGTTACAGATGGTGAGACCCGACAGAGAGACTCTGCACGACCCTAGCGTCCAGCAACACTATCACTCCGGTAACCTGAACACAGAAGGGTCAGAGGACAGGAGCTGCCTACACACCTAAAATATTACAGAGTATTGCCTGCACGAAGATACTGTCCCTGTGGGACTCACCCTCCAGGCAGTAATGAGCTACAAACGTATGAATCGAAGACCATGTGGCAGCCCTTTAGATTTCTGTCACTGGCACTGAGCAGAGGTTGGCTACCGATGTGGCTGTAGCCTGCATGCAATGTGAAGTGATCCGGTGCTCAAGGGAGAGGCCCACCCACTCGTAGGCGCAGGCAATGCTGTCCATCATCGAAGTGGACAGAGCTCGCTTTCACCGGAAGCCCAGTCAACTGGGGTCATATGACACACACAGCTGAGGAGCTTTACGATGGTCCTGGGTCCTCTGCAGGTGGAAGGACAGGGCCCACTTATAGTCTAGCACATGCAATATGATCTCCTCCCTGCCGGCGTGGGGCTGTGGATAAAAGGTGGGAAGGACCAACTCCTGGTTGAGGCAGAAGGGAGAGAACGCAATGGGGAGTAATTTGGAGTGTGCGCGAAGCACTACTCTGTTATTACAGAACCTTGTATATGGCAGATCCACTACCAAGGCCTGGAGTTCGCTCACTCTCAGAGCAGACGTGATGGCCACCAGAAAGATCACTTTCCAGGAGAGGTACTTCAAATGGCAGGTGGATGGAGGCTCGAACAGCGGACTCTTGAGTTGGGAGAACACCACATTAAGGTCCCATTTCGCTGTCAGAGGGCGAGTGGAGACTTCAATAGCAAGAGGCCCCGGAAGAACCCGGAGACCAAGGGCTGGCTTGAGAGGGATTTCCCCTCTACAGAATGGAGAGCGAATATGGCACTCAGATGCACCCTCATCAAATTAGACTGCAGGCTGGCATGCGAGAGGTGCAGCAAGTACTGTAGCACTAGTTGCACGCAGCAGGATAAAGTGTTCTCTCCTCTCTCTGCACACCAGACAGAGAATCTTCTCCATTTGAAGGTGTATATTTGCCTGGTGGAGGGTTTTCTGGAGGCAAACAAGATCGCCTCAACTTCTCCTGGGAGATTGAAAGGAGCTAAGGCTACCCTTTCAGCAGCCATGCTGTCAACGCTTCCGACCAGAGGTTGGAGTGCAGGAGGGAGCCGCCCTCCTGGAACAGGAGGTCCAGACCCTGCCCAGTAGGACAGAGAGCCACCGACAGGGACAGCAGCAGAGGGAACCAGGATGTCAGCTCCATCTGGGGGAAATCAGAATCACTGATGCCTGCCTGCTCTGGACCTTGAAGAGGGTTTTGGCCACCAGCGGTGTTGGTGGGAAGGCATAGAGGAGGCCCTTGGACCACGGGATCAGGAAGGCATCCGCTACCATCCTCCCCAGGTGCGGCTCATGTGAGCAGAAGCGGGGCAGCTGCATGTTGTCTGGGAAGGTGAACAGGTCCAGAGCAGGCCAGCTCCAGAGGTGGAAGAGTCTTTGTGCCATCCTATGGTTCAGATGCCATTCGTGTGGGTTGAGGATGCTGCTGAGCTTGTCTGCCAAGCAATTGTCCTGACCTGGGAGGTATACTGCTTGTAGAAGCATTCTGTGGCGTTCTGCAAAGGAGAGGAGAGCTACCACTTCCTGGCAGAGGGAGTACGAATCCAGTACCCCGTTTGTTCACATAAAACATGGTAACTGGGTTGTTGGTTTGGATCAGAACAGGGTGGTTGCACAGGACATGGCGGAATGCTCGCAAGGCCAGGAAGATGGCTCCGAGTTCCAGGAGGTTTGTTCTGTAGGAATGACTCCTCTTGCGACCAGATGCCTTGAGTGCGGAGGTCTCCACAGTATGCACCCCAAAACAGAAGGGAGGCGTCCGTGCTGCAGGCGCCTGGAATGGCATCCCTGCCTGGAGGTGTTGTAGGGACTGCCACCAGTTTAGGGAGTCCACCAGTTGACAGGTGACCCTGACCCTGTCGTGCAACCTTCCTGTGGCCTGAATCCACTGGGAGCAGAGGCACCACTGGGCTGTCTGCATGTGCAAGTGACCTAGAGGCATGACATGAACTGTGGACGCCATGTGGCCCAGTGGACGGAGGAGGCAGGGCGCCAGTATGAACTGGTGAGCCTGCACCTCTCCCACCATCTGCATGAAGTGATGTGCCCTTTCCTTTGGAAGGAAGGCCTTGACTTGTAACGTGTCCAGCTGGGCATCTATGAACTCCAGGTTTTGGGGTGGAGAGAGGTGGGATTTGGGGTAATTGATGACTAACCCTAGGTGATGCAGGAGAATTGTTCGCCCTGTGGCCTGGCTGGCTTCTGAGGTTATGTTGCCTCTGATGAGCCAGTCGTCCAAAAAGAGGAAGATGAAGGCCCCCAGTAGGAGCATGTCGGCAGCTATGAATGCAAGGCACTTTGTAAAGACCCTTCTCTCAGGGCATCCAGTTTCTGAATGTTATTCTCCAGGTTCCCCATAACCTAGGTATGCCCCACGATACACTTCTCAACCTCCTCCACACTTCTGCCCAGATTTATTTCAGAGTGCAGGACTTCTATACTTGCCATCACTTCCGTGCATACCTGCGCAGGTGAGGTTCTTCCGTTAGGCCATCAGAGGCAACAGCCTCAGGCGGCACGCTGATGGCACTCCGGCTCTGTTTTAATTTTAGATTTTGCAACCTCTGATCTGCCTCCGATTTCCCAGAAAGGAAGGCAGAGGCAGGTTAGAGACTGCAAAATCTAAAAGTAAAACAGAGCTGGAGAGCTGACGGCATCAGACAAATCAGCCTGATCACTTGCAGGAACCCTGCAAGTGATCAGGCTGATTCGTGTGGTGGCAAAACTCCGGCTGTATTTATTTTAGATTTTGCTGCTTCTGGCCTGTCTCTGCCTTACCGCCACATATTTTTTCACACTGCAAGCATTCTTGAGGAAAGCATAGTTACTCACCTCTAACAGGTGATCTCCGGGAACAGCAGGAATTTAGTCTTCACATATGGGTATCAGTACCGATGGAGCCTGCGCTGGAACGCTCCCCAGCGTCCAATAGGAATGCTTTTTGGAGCATCCCTCAGCACATGCGCGCTGCCTTCCCGCCTTTCCAACTGTCCCTCTGTAGTTAAGTTTGTAGCTGAGTGAAAGGATAGAGGGAGAGAGGAAAGAGACAAAGAGATAGAGAGAACTCCTAGGGGAGGTGGGTGGGTTGTGAAGACTAAATTCCTGCTGTTCCCGGAGATCACCTGTTACAGGTGAGTAACTATGCTATCTCCAGGAACAAGCAGGAATGTAATCTTCACATATGGGGACTCTCTAGCTGAAGATGCCAGGGAGATAGCCCCAGGAAGGTGCCAACCCAGAAAGATAGGCATCCTACCTCCCATGGATCTCTGGCATTCCACCAGGGTTGGGGTGGGTAGGAGTTGAATTAGGTCTGAAAGAGATTTCGAAGAACAGCTTGGCCAAAGAAGGCATCCCGACGGGAGGCTTTATCCAGGCAGTAGTGGGCTGTGAAGGTATGTACCGAAGCCCATGTGGCTGCTCGACAAATGTCATCGATAGACACAGAATGGAGATTAGCCGTGGAAGTAGCCATGGCTCTCACATTATGAGCTGTGACATGGCCCTGAAGAGGAAGACCTCTTTGGGCATTCCATTTAGATAAAGTTCTTTTGTAGATTGGAAGTCCCAAATGACTAGGGTCAAAAGCTATAAAAAGTTGCGAGGACTTTCTATGTTGCTGTGTTCTTTGTATGTAAAAGGCTAAGGCCCTTTTACAATCCAAAGTAAGAAGGTTTCTTTCTGCATTAGAGGCATGAGGCCTCGGAAAAAATACAGGAAGAAAAATAGATTGATTTAAATGAAAAGGCGAAACCACCTTTGGCATAAAGTGTGGATGAGTTCTAAGAACAACCTTATCATGATGAAACCTAGTAGAAGGAGGATCAGCCACCAAAGCTTGCAATTCACTAATGCGACGTGCAGAGGTGATTGCAATTAGGAAGATGACCTTCCAGGTCAAAAACCTAAGGGCTGTAGTGGCCAAAGGCTCAAAAGGCGGCTTCATAAGCTGCCCGAGAAAGCATAGTTGCTCACCTGTAACAGGTGATCTCCGGGAACAGCAGGAATTTAGTCTTCACATATGGGTATCGTTGGTACCGACGGAGCCTGCGTGGGAACGCTCCCCAGCATCCAAATAGAAAGCTTTTGGGAGCATCCCACAGCGCCTGCGTGCTGCCTTCCCACCTTTCCCAACTGCCTCTCTCCAGTTGAGTTTAAAGCTGAGACAAAGAGAGAGAGAGAGAGGAAAGGAAAAGAAAAAAAAAGAGATACAACTCCTAGGAGAGGTGGGTGGGTTGCAAAGACTAAATGCCTGCTGTTCCCGGAGATCACCTGTTACAGGTAACTATGCTATCTCCAGGATCAAGCAGGAATGTAGTCTTACTCTGATAGGTATAAGAAATACACTGTGCAAGCCAATTGGACAATGTTCTCTTGGAGACTGGAAGTCCCAAATGAGAAGGATCAAAAGCAACAAAGAGTTGAGAGGACTTTCTATGCTGCTGTGTCCTTTGTAAGTAAAAAGCAAGTGCTCTTTTACAGTCCAAAGTATGAAGACTCCTTTCTGCATTTGAAGCATGAGGCCTTGGAAAAAATAAAGGCAGGTAAACTGCTTCGTTTAAATAAAAAGGTGAGACCACTTTTGGCATAAGGACTACCTTATTATGATAGAACCTCCTATAAGGAGGATCAGCCACTAATGCTTGCAACTCACTAATGCGACGTGCTGATGTGATTGCAATGAGAAAGACAACCTTCCAGGAAAGGAATTTTAAGGAGGTAGTAGCTAGAGGTTCAAAACGCGGCTTCGTGAGCTGTCCAAGAACCAGATTTAGGTCCCATACTACCGGGGGTGGCCTAATGGGAGGCTTAGTTAGAAGGAGGCCCCTCATAAATCTCGCTATGAGAGGAAATAGGTTATCCATTTAAAGGCTTGAAAGAAGCTGAAATAGCACTTAATTGGACTTGTACTGAGTAAGTTTTAAGCCCTGCATTAGATAAATGAAGGAGATACTCCAATAATGATTCCAGAGGTATCGCCAGGGGGTTAAGACCAATGTTCCCTCTAATTTTCTGTAGGCTGTGTGCGCATAAAATTTCAGCTGTGCGGCTTTTGAAGGAAGGTTAAATTTTTTGTGCGCTACATAACGACACTTGGAGTTATATACTTTAAAATTTGACTACACATTAGAATACAGTATGTACACCACATTGATGTTAATCAAATTAAATGAAAATAGACGATTACTAAATGAAGCGGAAAATTTCTAGTAATTACAATCACAAGTGTGGTATTATTTCAGTTAATTTTTATTGAAAGCCATTGTTATTCCATGTAAATAATTTATGTATGGAAGAAGAGTTCGGTGTCCTACATGGAGTGGTGGGTTCACCCCTAAACAAACACATGGGGAGAGGTGGCCTGCACAGAGCAACAGGTGCACCTACTCTTGCTGGGCAGACTAGATGGACCATGCTGGTCTTTATCTGCTGTCACTTACTATGTTCTCAAAATTTCTCTCTTCGATCTTTCAAATGTACCCAGTCTGAATAAATTTTATCAATGTCTACTGATCCGCCATCTTGAAGATGACTCTTAACACGCATCAGCATTTCCAAATGTTCTAAATGTAAGCGATTCCTTATTTTGGTTTTTAAACTGTTCATCAAGCTGACACCACGCTCACAATCTGCACTAGAAGCCAAAAATGTTCCACCAATATCAATCAGTTTCGCTAAATCTGCAAACTGAGCATTCTGAAACGCCAAAGTCACCATATCCGGAAAACTGTTTATCAGTTTGCTTTTGATTTTTTCTGCGACTAAAAACTTGAAGTCATTGTACTGCTGAACAATAATATGTTCCTCCATAAGAAATTGTTTGTACTTTAAACAGAGTGATCGGACGTTTTCAATTCCAAATTCATAATCACACTGTGCTATTGCTGTCAAATCAAAAGCAGACCATTCCTCAATTTCATTTTCAGGAAATCTTTCCCCTAAATGGAGACACAGCATATTAATGAAAGTAAGTGTGGAACCAGTATCCACTGAAGCGTCTCCAGGTATCTTGTCGAGAAGATTTTTAACATTATCAGTCCATTTTACTGTGTCACCCAAGTATTGCATTCGGATTTTGTTCAGCTTACCCTGTGCAAGATGATATGCTTCCAGTGGTGTTAGCCCACGTTTCTGAAATGCCATTGTTAATGAAGCTAGTTCAGATAAAACATCATTCAAAATTTGCAATGTTATATGGAATTGATGGCTGTTTAGCTTTTTATAACAGTACTTTGCAATGGGATCATTATCCTTATCTTCTTCAAAGTATTTTAATAATGGATCATAATTTCGAATAATTGCTTGAAGAGCAAAATGTCTAGATAACCACCGCACTTCGTTCAGAGGTCTAAAAGCAATTGACTCGCATTCAGAAGCATCTGCTAATTCTTTAAATTGTGACCTTTTAGTAGAAGATCGACAAAAGGTTGTGTAAACAGTTCTCATAAAAGTTTCAACTTCTTTCATCAACTTTACTTCCTTCCATGATTCAGAGATCCCCAAATCTTCACGATGGGCAACACAATGCTGCTGCACTAAATGCAAAATATTTTGTTTGAGCTGCGCAGCAACACCATTTATTCTGCCTGACATGACAGAGGCACCATCCGAAGTAAACATGACCATTTTGTTAAGGTCAAGCTTGTATTTCCCATAGAATTCCCGGAGTGCACTGACTATTGATGCAGCATCGCATGCTTCCAACTGTAGCATCCCACCAAATGAAGTTTTATACAGACATGAATTTACTGGCCGATATTTGAAGTACAATATTAAGTATTTGTTGACAGAAATGTCTGTGCTTTCATCAATAGTTAATGTATGATACGCTGCTGATGCAACATCTGCCATGAGCTTATCTTGGACATTCATGTTTATAATTTCAAGAAATTCAAACGAATAGTTTTTGCTTCTCCAGCTTTCAGGTATGGTTATGTACTTGGACATGTGTTCATTAATATCTTGAACAGAGAGCATGGAAATATTCATCCGAACCGCCAGCAAAACACTATCAATTAGAATTTTAATTTCTTCTGGTGTAGAACGCTTCCGTTCATTACTAAATTTGCCTTTTCTCTTTTTCAGCGTTGCTCTCAAGCAACAAGTTAAATAATCCTCCTCTTAAATTTGGATTTTTAGCTCTACGTTTCTTAACACTTTCAGCATGAGTCTTACTAGACAGATGTCGTTTCAAAAAGTCCAGTTTCCACACATCATCCCAAATTTTGCCATTCGAAAACTCTCCGATGGTTTTTGCATCTCGGCAGTATAAACAGATTACTCCGTCATCCTCTTCGTAAGTGAATATTTCACGCAGTTGAACGCACATTTTATCCCGAGATTTCAGTGTCTCTGTTTCAATCATTTCTTCAAGCCATTCAGGCTTAAAAGCTCTGGCCGTTCTCTTACGTTTTGCACCTCTCATTGCTATTGGTTTCGACATTTTAAAAGTGGTGTGGTGGTCACAGCAGGTGCTTTATTATTCAAAAGAAATGCCCACAGCCTACAGAAAATTAGAGGGAACATTGCTATAAGGTATGTACATGTATAAAAACAACATACACCAAGATTTTATGTAAAGCAACTCAAAAAAAAAAACATATGGCATAGTGACTTACCAAAAAGGTCAAAACATTAAAATGACATTAAAATAGCTGAACACTAAAAATCGACGACCAAGGGATAACAAGCATCAGTAACATGGGGGGGGGGAGGAAGGGGAAGAAAAAGAAACTGACATTGTATTGTAAGAGCTCTATCTGTTTAAAAGAAAAGGGAGGAAAACAAATGGGACTAAAAAAGTACCACTAATAAAAAAGGTGATGGATGCATATGTAGTAAAAATAATAAATACTTTTGGCATTAAAAGATCTCTCTGAAGATAAGTACAAATGTATGATAAGCACATTTGGCAAAAAGAAAGATCATCTCTGGTTGAAAGAAGAGAAAAGTGGGGGCAAGTCAAGGACATTTTCCCTCTTTCACAGGGTTCCTATGCCTGTACTCGCCAGCTCTATGGGGAAACCACCTGAAATAAAAAGGGGGCAAGAACTTAGAAATCCCACTCCTCATTTCTTAAGTGCTTTCCTGCGACATTCTTCACCTTCTCATTAAAACACAGATGAATAGTACCATTTAGAGAAGAGCAAAACACACACTGAAATTCTAGGGGGCCTTACACAACAGATAAGAATGGTGTCAGGGAATAAATGGCTTTAAACAAACTTTCTGAAGAAAGTAGCCAGTGACAGTTGTGAGAAGAGCATCCTCAGTAGGAGCAGCAGTCCCATAGTGTTTTTAACATGCTCCTTCAGTAATCATAAATGCACAATCAAATACCACTGATAAGACAATAAATAAGCAAACAAATTAATGGAGGACTAATTACATACAGAGAAGCAGGAGTGAAAGAATTCATGGAGAATTGATGAAAAGGCAATTTACCTTGGACCAGAAGAGGCCACAGTACGAACCACCCAATCTACTGTGGAGTATTAAATAAATGACTTACTGTAAAAAGATAAAACGGGTCGATACAAATAAGTAAGTAAAAAAATTGGAATCGCTTGTTGACCAGACAAGCCATAAATTTCCATTAAAAGGAGGCCATTTTGAAACAAAATGTTGAAATGAAAGAATGAAAAAAAGTATATACCATAGACAAGCTGATGAAGCGGCTTTCACAGCATGCACCAAGGTGCCAGCAGCAATCAATGTGAAAACAAATCGTGTTTATAAATATAACAAAAGAAATAAAAATGAACCAATGAAAAGGTATGGCAATAAAAAAAACCCAAGTGTTTAAACTATAAAAACAGCACGGTCTGGTCGTAGCGGCTTTGTTTAAAGCGCCCTTAAATTAATATGTAGAGCCGCGGGAAACAAGAAAGGGGGGGGGAGAGGGAGCTATAAAAGTTGTTGTTTTACTAACAGCCATTGCTCAGCCATTTTGAATGTGAATTCTGCTCGAGACTTGTGCACAAATAAATGATTTGGACCTTCTGAACTGACTCCTGGTATCATTGGTTTGTCTGCGCTCTGCTGCTACAGTCCGAAAGATCTCTCTGCTGTTTTCGTTTTATTTGGTACCAAATGAATTATATATTCTTCTGTTGATTTGTCTGCTTGGAAGTGATATTGTTGCTTAAACCTGGATTTAAGGTGTCCCTTCCCCCATACCCTATACACACACACACACACACACACACTTCCAGTAAGTGTTCCTGGTACTAATCTTAGGGATGAGCATTTTATTTAACAAATAAATGATATATACCCTCTACCCCAACTTTGCCACATGCCCCCAAAAGGATGCCACCTTTTTGAAAGGTACGGCGTTCTCTCTGTCCTTGCTATAGGCCGATTGCCCCCAGACTGACATTTCTGGGAAGGAAGCCTGCCATAATATTCGGAGGGGGGGGGGGGTGCGCAGAGGCTGAATCGGGCTACGCGAAGGTGGGCTGCAGTGCCCGGATTCGGACGTTAGGAGGAGCAGTGAGATTTATCTCAGTCTCCCCCTGCTCACAGCAGCTATTGCTTCCGATCACGCTGTCTGAATGTGCCCGTGTCAAACTCGCGTGCCCGGGGCTGGGGGAAGGGAAGAAAGCGCGAGCGGGTGATAACAAAGCACATTGCTACCTGCGCTAGGGGACGGGGGATACCTGGCCTGAGTCCCTCTGCCCCCCTAAATCAGGCAGGCGCGGCAGTGAACCGCCAGGGACCCCCTCCCTCCCTCGATCGGGCACCTGGCATCGGTCTGGAGGTCCGAGATCACCGGGGGCCAGACCGGGAAGGAGGAGGAAGGCAGATCGCTCCGTGCTTGCATCTCTGATTTCATTTTTTTGCTCGTCTCTCTGCCAGCGAGGGTGGCATTTTATTTTATTTTTCGCTCTGCTGTTGCTGGGGGGAGCGGCGATTCGCAGAGAGCTGCGAGTGCGAGCGTGCCCCCCCCCCATGTTGCGCCCGGCCCCCCCTGCACCCCCCCACGCTACGCCTCTGCCATTGACTATCTGAAAATTAGCCTTTTTCCATTAAATAATTGGAAAGTAGGGTAACACTGCTGTTAGTAAGTTTGTCCTTGGTATCCAGCTCTTAAGGATTTACATCTAAAAGGACCTAGAGAGGGAAACAGCGTAAGAGTGCACTGCTTGCTGTTATCTTTACTTACATATGGGTGACGTCGGCATGCGCGGTCCCCTTCCCGCCCAAAAGGCAAATGTAAAAAATTAAATAAAATAAAATAAGCTATAACTAATCAAAGAAGGAAGCACTACCTAAAACATCCATGTCCCGACTCCCGATGCACCGGTGTGTTGCTCTCGCATCCAAGGCAGCACGTGGCACTGAAGGCTGGCTGAGGGAGGGATCCAAGGAGGTGCGTGGCTGGCAGGCAAGCAGGCACAAGAGCAGAAAGAGGCTGGCTTGCTGGCTGCCCCTCCCTTTTATTTCCCTCTAGCCTGCTATGATTCGTCAATCGTCCGGTCACATGTGAGAGGAGTGAGGGCAGGGGACTCAGTGCAGACAAAGGAGAGATTCGCAGAATGGCAGTAGATCGGTGGTGCAGCCGCGGCCTTAAAAAACCCAAGGTATGAAATCAGTAATTTTTGTGCGCTGCTTGAAAAGTTGTGTGCGCTCGCTCGGCGAGGTGTGTGCGCGCGCACACGCGCACAGCTTAGAGGGAACAGTGGTTAAGACCCTTCTGCGAATACCATATGGAAAATCTTTTTCCACTTGAAAGCATAAGAGCGTCTTGTAGAAGGCTTTCTAGAAGCATATAAGATATCCCTTACTTGTTGAGACAGGTTAAGACCATGAAGGTCTAGGCTGTCAGCAACCAGGCCCTGAGATGCAGAGAGTGGGGATCGGGATGCCAGAACATCCCCTCCTCCTAAGAAAGGAGATCTGGAGCAGACCCTAAGTCCAGAGATGGAGCTTGAGAGAGATGTAGGAGCAGAGGGTACCACATCTGCTGTGGCCAATGTGGAGCTATATGGCCTTTGTCTCTCTGAAGCTTGAATAGGGTTTTGGGAATTAGGGAAATGCATGGAAAGGCATATAGGCAGTCCTGACCCCAATTGAGGAGGAAAGCATCCCTGGCCTGAGAACCCTGAGCCGGAATTCTGGAACAGAATCGGGGAAGTTTGGCATTCAACGGACTTGCAAAGAGGTCTATGTCCGGAGTTCCCCAAATTTGAAAAATCTTGGCCATCTGGTCTGCATGCAGAGACCACTCGTGTGGAAGCAGAACTCAACTGAGTCTGTCTGCCCAGGAGTTTTGAATGCCTGGCAGATACACCGCAAGGAGATGAATCTGATGCTCTCTGGCAAGGGCCCATAGTCGCAAAGCTTTGTTGCAAAGCGACAGAGCCTGTTCCGCCCTGCTTGTTCAGATAGAACATAGCTACTTGATTGTCCGTCTGAATTAGGACTGTCTTGTAGCTGAGCTGGGTGTGGAACACTCGAAGAGCAAGGAAGATTGCTCTGAGTTCCAAGAGATTGATGTGTAAATGGGTCTCCTGTGGAGTCCAGGTGCCTTGGGAAGAGAGATCTTGCAGGTGAGATCCCCAACCCACCTGTGAGGCGTCTGTTGCTAGAGTGATCTGGGGTGGAGGCTGTTGGAAAGGGGACCCCACCAACAGGTTTTGGGTTGACTGCCACCATTGTAGGGACAAAATAAGGCGACTTGAGTTTGCTATTTTGTCTGATAGGCAGCCTGATGCTTGAGTCCACTGAGTGGACAGTCTATTGGGCTGCTCTCATACGGAGGTGAGCATAGAGAACCACATGCATAGTAGATGCCATGTAGCCTAGCAATTGTAATATTGCCTGAGCAGTGAGATGCGTTTTTAACACTACTTAGGAAGCTAACTGCACAATGCGAAGACAGCGGGTCTGTGGACGATTAGACCCTTGCTTTCCTGGTATCCAGCATAGCTCCTATAAACTCTAGAGACTGAGTGGAAGTTAGGTTGGATTTTGGGATGTTTATGACCAGGCCCAAATACTGAAGTATACGCATTGTGCAAGATAGGGAAATTCTGGCCTCTGATTCTGATGGGGCTCTAATGAGCCAGTCGTCTAAGTAGAGGAAGACTAATATTCCTAGAGTGCAAAGAAATGCTGCCACTACAGCCATGCATTTCGTAAACACCCTTGGTGCTGAGACCAGGCCAAAAGGATGAACCCTGTACTGGTAGTGCTTCCCCTGAAATAGAAACCGAAGGAATCTTCGGTGAGTTGGATGGATGAGAACATGGGTGAATGCATCCTTGAGATCTAGAGAACAAAGCCAATCCTGACTCTGAAGGTATGGCAGAAGAGTTCCTAGAGAAATCATCTTGAACTTCTCCTTGAACAGGAATTTGTTCAATTCTCTGAGGTCTAAGATGGGTCTGTGTCCCCCTATTTTCTTTGGAATAAGGAAATAGGGGGAGTAAAACCCTGTACAATGTTGGGAAATGGGTACATCTTCTATTGCCCCGTGGGCAAGTAAATTGACCTCTTGACTCAACTGATTTTGGAGTGAAGTCTGAGAATTCAACCGTCTTACAACTGTAGGAGGGGGCATGTTGAGGAAATGAAGCTTGTACCCCTCCTTTACAATGGAGAGAGTCCATTCTTCTGCTGTTTTCTGCTCCCATCTGGGGGCAAAATGACACAACCTTCCTGGAATGGTGGAGGGCTCTGGCCCGTTGAGGGCCAGGAAGGCCAACTTCTCTAGATGGGAGTCAAAGCCCCTGTGGAGGCTGAGTCTGCTGGGCCGGTTGAGGCTTAGCAGACTTTGCTTTTCTTTGTTTTGGTGGCTGTTGTCCCTTTCGGACAGACTGACCTGCAGAATGCTCCTGCTGGGTATAGGAGGGGTAAAACCTCTTCTCTTTAAAGAAGAATGGTTTCTTGTAGGATTTTCTCCTTGCAGGATCAGCTGTAGCCTTGGATAGTCTATCCAAAGTGGTGTTAGCATCCAGCTCACTAGCTTTCTCTTGCCAATTTTTGCCAAAGAGATTTTTGCCTGTGCAAGGGATATTCCCCAGTTTGTCCTGTACCCAGAATTCTAAGTCAGATGCCTGGAGCCAGGCAATCCTACGAGCACCAATGGCAAATGGCAGAGGTTCTGCTTATGCATTCAAAGCAGTCAAAAGCTGCACGATTAACAAACTTGGAAACATCTTGGGCATGTTTGACAAGTGTAAGATAATCTTGCCTCTTATCAGGCAGGAGAGGGCTCATAAGCTCTAGACCTCCTGTAACCTCCTTAAGGAACATTCCCATATATAAAATGTAGGAACTAATCCTGGCAGAAAGCATAGAGGCCTGGAAGGTTCGATGCCCAAAGGCTTCAAGAGTCCTACATTCAACGTCCTGGTGGATTAGATGCATGTCTTTTTGAACTCTTGATCCTTCTCATAGCTGATTCCACTACCATGGAGAGGTGTGGTAACTGGGTTTTTTGAAATCCAGGACAAGGAGGTACTCGATACATGGTATCAAGCCTATGAGAATGAGGAGAGGTGGTAAGAGGTGTCTCCCACATTCTTAGCATGAGATCATGCAAGATCTCATGAAAAGGCAAAGTAGCTGCCTCCTTGGGAGCTTTAGGATATTGTAAAATCTCCAATTCCTTGCTCTGGGCTCTGTTTCAGAAGCCACTGTGATGGAAAGACCTCTAGCCACCTCCCGGATGAAATCCTGAAAGGATATATCCTCTGGAGGAGGCATCCTACGTTTAGGAGAGGAAGGCTCCTCAGAGAGAAGTACTCCGGTACCAACAGAGCTGTCAGAATCCTCAGAGTCATCGGAGGATTCATAATATCTCCTATCCGGGTGCTCTTGCAAAGCACGATACCTGTACCGATCGAAGTCAGTACCGGATGGGTACGGTACCGGCCTGTCGATACCGGAGGAAACAGCATGACTCGATGTTGGTAACACTATCGCCAATGTCGATGCTGTCGGTACCGGTATCGATATCGGTGCCGGAACCGGTGTCGATACTGGTTGAACCGTCTGAAACAGTCCCAAAGGCACCGAAGCCGCAAGGAGAGCCACCAGACTGCGTTCAATAGCCAAGAACCTCTGGTCTATTGACGCTGCCGATGCCTGGGTATCGGTACTGGACGAAGCGGCCGGTACCCCAGAGCATGGCACCAGTAGTTTTGCCGAGGTTGAGGCCCCGAGAACCTCCTGGAGCCCCGATAGTGCTTTGGAAGCCGAAGCCTCCCGCCGGGGCAATTTTGCCGGTACAAGTCCCTCACGGGCAATGCCAGAGGCATCTCGATGCTTGGAAGGAGATCTACCCTTTGAGGACCGGCCAGATTTATGTTTGGTTACCTGAGATCCATTGGAGGAAGACGAAGCCCTGGAAGACATCAATGCCACGGATGCTGCATCGGAGGGAAAAAGGGTGCTAAGCTTAGCAGCTCGGTTTTGCCAACCCCTCATCGACATCATCCCACAGGCAACACAATCCGAGATGGAGTGGTCAGGCCCTAAACATTTAAGGCACCACTCGTGAGTGTCGGTGACGGAGATGGTACCGCAACACTTGGAACACTTTTTAAAACCAGAGGCGGGTTTTTCCATTCTGAAGGAAAAGTTGGGCCTACTGCCCAAAATGGCGCGTGGCAACCGACAGAAAAAAGACTGGAAAATCCAAAAGAGAGATTTAAAAAAAAAAAAATTTTGTAAGAAAGAAAGAACCGGCGGTACAGGTATAGCGTCGAGGAAGGCAGACCCTACCGCAAAAAATAATGAAAAAGATGGGATAATTTCTGCAGTGACAGGAAAAACGACCTGCTGGCTCCGCGGATAACAAAGAACTGGAGAGAGGCAGTTGGGAAAGGCAGGAAGGCAGCACGCAGGGGCTGTGGGATACTCCCAAAAGCTTTCTAATTTGATGCTGGGGAGCGTTCCCGAGCAGCCTCCGTCGGTACTGACAATACCCATATGTGAAGACTACATTCCTGCTTGTTCCTGGAGATCTAGATTTAGATCCCATGCCACCGGTAGTGGCTTGATGGGAGGTTTGGTTAATAAAAGGCCTCTCATAAATCTTGATATGAGTGGATGAGAGGAAATTGGTTGTCCATTCAGAGGCTTATAAGAAGCCGCAATTGCACTAAGATGGACTCTTACTGAATAGGTCTTTAGACCAGAATTTTATAAGTGAAGGAGATACTCTAGTATCGATTCTAAGGGTATGACAAGGGGGTTTAATCCCCTCTTGGAGCTCCATTTAGTAAAACGTTTCCACTTGAAAGCATAAGATCTTCTTGTGGAAAGTTTCCTAGAAGCCTGAAGGATATCCTTTACCTGTTGGGACAGGTTGAGATCCTGGAGGTTTAAGCCTTCAGCAACCAGGCCGTGAGGTGCAGGGACTGGGGATTCGGGTGCCATAGCATCCCGTTCTCTTGGGAAAGGAGATCGGGAGCATGCCCTAACTCCAGAGGTGCCGCTTGAGAGAGATGTAGAAGCAGGGGATACCACGTTTGTCGTGGCCATCATGGTGCTATGAGAATCATGCGACCCCTGTCTCTCTGAAGCTTGAAGATTGTTGTGGGGATGAGGGGAATGGGTGGGAAGGCATAAAGGAAGTTCTGACCCCAGTGAAGGAGGAAGGCATCCCTTGCCTGACAATTGTGCGCCGGAATCCTGGAACAGAACCGGGGAAGTTTGGCATTAAGTGGACTTGCAAAGAGGTCTATGTCTGGAGTGCCCCAGAGATGAAATATCTTTGCCACCTGGTCTAGGTGGAGGGACTACTCGTAAGGCAGCAGTACTCGACCGAGTGTCTGCCCAAAGGTTTTGAATGCCTGGAAGATATACCACTAGAAGGTGAATTTGATACTCTCTGGCAAGGGCCCACAGTCGTAAAGCTTCGTTACATAACGACAGAGAGCCTGTCCCGCCTTGCTTGTTCACATAGAACATTGCTACTTGATTGTCCGTCTGGACTAGGACTGTCTTGTAGTTGAGCTGGGCATGGAATACTCAAAGAGCTAAATAGATTGCTCTTAATTCCAGGAGGTTTATGTGTTGACCAGCCTCCTGTGGAGTCCAGGTTCCCTGGGTAGAGAGATGATTCAGGTGTGCTCCCCAACCAACCCATGATGTATCTGTTAGGGTGGCATGAAAAGGGGGTTGATGAAAAGGAGACCCCACTGTCAGGTTTTCTAGTGATTGCCACCATTGGAGGGACAAAATTAGTCATTGAGAGTTTATTATTTTGGCCGACAAATGACCTCTGGCCTGTGTCCACTGAGTGGATAGGGTCCACTGAGCTGCTCGCATGTGGAGGCGAGCATATGGGACTACATGAACTGTGGATGTCATATGTCCCAATAACTGTAGTAGCTCTCGAGCAGTGAGGGAGGATTTGCCTGCTGCTTGAGAAGATAGTTGCATTATACGAAGACACCGGGCCTGTGGAAGGAAAGCCTTTGCCTGTCTGGAATCTAGACAGGCTCCTATGAATTCCAGACATTGGGAAGGAACAGGTTGGGATTTTGGGAAGTTTATTACCAATCCCAAGTATTGGAGAACTCGCATTGTACGGGACAGTGCAGTGCTGGCCTCTGCAACTGTAGGGGCTCGAATGAGCCAGTCGTCTAAGTAAGGGAAGACAAATATCCCTAGGGTTCGTAGAAATGCATCTACTACTGCCATGCATTTCGTGAATACCCTTGGCGCTGAAGCCAGACCAAAGGGAAGAACCCTGTACTGGAAATGCTTTCCCCTGAAAAGGAAACATAAGAATTTCCTGAGAACTGGATGGATGAGAATGTGAGTGTATGCATCCTTTAAATCTTGAGAGCAAAGCCAATCCTAGCTTTAAAGCTATGGCAGAAGAGTTGCTAGAGAAATCATTTTGAAGTCTCTCGAAACAGGTATTTGTTCAATTCTCTGAGGTCCAGAATAGGTCTGTGTCTTCCTGTTTTCTTTGGAATAAGAAAATAGGGGGAGTAGAACCCTGCACCCTGTTGAAGAATGGGTACCTCCTCTATGGCCCCTTGGGCAAGAAGTGTCGAGACCTCGTGATCTTGCAGATTGTCTGCGGAGGTTTGAGAATTGAATTGCCTTAGAATTGAAGGAGGAGGCATGCTGTGAAAATGAAGCTTGTACCCTTCTCCTACAATGGACAAAGTCCAATCTTCTGCTGTTATCTGATGCCATCTGTTGGCAAAGTGGCACAACCTGCCCGGTATATTGGAGGCTTGGGGACCCATCAGAGGCAGGAAGGCAAAGCTCTCTAGGAAGGAGTCAAAGCCCTTGAGGGGGCTGAACCTGGAGAGCTGGTTGGGTTCTCGGGCCTTTTGGCTTCTTTTGCTGTCTAGTTTGTCCCTTTTGGGCAACCTAACCTTGAGTTTGACTCTGCTGGGTATAGGAAGGATAAAATTTCCTCTTTTTGCTGAAAGAGGGTTTTTTATAAGGCTTCTTTTTGGCTGGAGTGGCTGTAGATTTTGACAATCTATCTAGAGTAGTATTGTTAGCATCTAACTCGTTAGCCTTTTCCTGCCAGTTCGTGCCGAAGAGATTCTCCCCCGTGCAAGGAATGTTGCCTAACTTGTCCTGTACCCAAGTCTGCAAGTCTGATGCCTGTAGCCAGGCAATCCGTCGTGCACCAATGGCAATAGCAGAGGTTCTGCCGATGCATTCGAAGCAGTCAAAGGCTGCACGATTAACAAACGGAGACATCTTGAGCATGTTTAACTAGAGCATGAAAATCTTGTCTCTTGTCATCTGGGAGAAATGGGCTCATAAGTTCCAAGTCTCCTGTAACTTTCTTGAGGAACATTCCCATATATAGAATATATGAACTGATCCTAGCTGAAAGTTGAAAAGTTTGGCGCCCAAAAGCATCCAGAGTCCTGCATTCACGACCTGGAGGATTGGATGCATGCCTCTTTGCACTTTTCATCCTACGCATGGCTGACTACACTACCATTGAATGGTGTGGCTGCTGAGTTTTCTGAAATCCAGGACATGGCGGAACTCGATACATAGTATCAAGTCTCCTAGAGTGAGGAGAAGTAGTCAGAGGTGTCTCCCACATTCTGAGCATAACGTTATGCAGAATTTCATGGATAGGCAGAGTGGCTGCCTCCTTAGGAGCTTTAGGATATTGGAGAATTTACAATTCCTTTGCTCTGGGTTCCTCTTCAGTTGCCACTGTGATTGAAAGACCTTTGGCCATTTCACGGATAAAATCCTGAAAAGACATGTCCTCTGGAGGTGACATTCTGCATTGTGGAGAAGAGGGATCTTCCGGGAGAAACCCTCTAATACCAGCAGAATTGTCAGTCTTCGGAATCGGAGGAATCAAAGTATTCCTGACCCCGATGCTCTTGCAAAGCACGGTCCCGGTATCGATCGAAGTCTGTACCGAGTTAACCCGATACCGATCTGTCGATTACAGCCAGAGATGGCATGGGAAGAAATCCCACCGGGACCAGTACCGTCGGTACCGGTACCAGTGTCTGTACCGGTGTTGGTACCAGCATCAGTGTCGATGTCGATGTCGGTACCGGTGCCCATTGCACCAACGGTACCGCAGCTGAGAGAAGAGCTGCGATGCTGCATTCGATAGCGAGGAACCTCTGGTCTATCGACACTGCCGATGTCTGGGTGTCGGTACCAGTAAAAACGGCTGAAACCCCCGAGCATGGCACAGGTAGTTCTTGCGAGGTTGAGGCCTTGAGAACATCCTGAAGCCCCATCGATGCTTTGGAAGCCGAAGCCTCCCGCCGGGGCTGTTTTGCCGGTGTGGTTCCCTCAAGGGCAATGCCAATGGCCTCTCGATGCTTAGCAGGAGAGCTACCCTTTGAGGACCGGCTTTTATGTTTAGTTACCTGAGATCCATGGGAGGAAGAAGAGGCCCTTGACGATATTGATGCAATGGATCTGGCGTCCGAAGAAAAGAGGGTACCGAGCTTTGCAGCCCGGTTCTGCCTTCCTCTTTTAGTCATCCCCATACAGGAGAGACATTCAGTTGGAGAATGTTCAGGCCCTAAACATTTAAGACACCAATCATGGGTGTCAGTGACGCTAATGGTACCGCCACATTTAGTACATTTTTTAAAACCACTAGTTGGTTTTTCCATGTTTTAGGAATATGGGGCCTAGTGCCCAAAATGGCGCCTAGCACCAAAAGAGAAAAGTTTCTGAAGAGAAACAGTTTAAAGCATAAGGGTTTTTAGGGGGGTTTTTTTGAAAAAGAAAAGAAAAGAACCAGCGGTACCGGTAAGCGCCATGCGCAGGCAAACGCGACCACAAGAAAAGAAATTTAAAGACGGAATTTTCTGCAGTGACAGGGAACAGATCCTGTCGGCTACGCGGAAAACGAAGAACTGAAGAGGGACAGTTGGAAAGGCGGGAAGGCAGTGCACATGTGCTGAAGGATGTTCCCAAAAGCGTTCCTATTAGACACTGGGGAGCATTCCCACGCAGGTTACGTCGGTACCGACGATACCCATATGTGAAGACTACATTTCCTGCTGGTTCCTGGAGATATAAAAGCTGCAAGAGTGAAAGGCAGGCCAGAGGCGGCAAATCCTAAAATAAAAACAGCCGGAGTGCTGCCGCCATTGCTGTATGAGAAGTGCATGTGGAGGGAGTGGGGAGAGGAGGAAGACAAGGAGAGACAAAGGGAAGAGACAGGGGGACAAGTGCTGGACAAAAGGGGGAGACAGGGGACAAGTGCTAGACAACAGGGAAGCAGGGCAGGAAGATAAATGCTGGACAACGGGGGAGGGGGTAGAAAAGAGGACAAATGCTGGACAACAATGCGGGGGGGGGGGTAGGGGCACAAATGCTGGACAACAGGTGAGGTGGCAGGAAGACATGCTGTAGGGGGGAAGCAGGGAGACATACTGGACAATGGGGGGAGGAGAGACAGGACGACAACACAAAGGGAAAGAAGAGCTGGGGAATGGAAGGACTGGGGATGAAGGCTGAAAAGCGGTAGGTAGAAGGCATAAAAAGAGAGAGGAAGATTGAGAACTGGATAGTAAGGAGTAGTGAAATCTGTGTGGCCAGAGAGAGAGAGAAATAAATGGAAGGAAGGTGGAAAGAAAAAAAGATCAGGAGGAAGTGAAGAAAACAAAAGGAGGGACAAGAAATGGTAGATGGAGTCAAGACCGTAGAAAAAGAGCTAAGAAAAGACAGAAGACAGCAGAAGCTTCAGATCGGGACCAGCATGACCAGAGTATAAAATGGTCAGACAACAAAGGTAGAAAAATAATTTTATTTTCAAATGAGTGATTGGACTTTGCACTATTTTTATATTTTACACAGTATAGGAAAATGAGTCTCTTATTTCTCTGGTATTGTACTGCATGCAGTGTCTGTCGTCTTAGGATTTCAGTTTAATTTTTGTCTACATATTTTTATTTTAACTAAGTTATCCTCACTTATTCTGTACTTGGTGAGGGTTCGTGTTCTGAGTGTGTGACTGAGGCCAGGAGTCCTATTCACATGGAGTATGTACAAAGGGACCTGGTACTGTAGTAATTTGACTTGTTTAGCTTTTCAATCCATGTATGGATGTTCTAGGGCAGCGATGGCGAACCTATGGCACGCGTGCCAGCTGTGGCACGTGAAGGCCTTGCAGCTGGCACGCGGGAAGGTCCGCAATCGAAAAAAAAAAAAACAACCCTGTCTGCTGCCGTTGTCGGGGCCGCCGCGGCAGAATCGAGCGTGCCGCGGGGCCCCCCTGTACCCGGCAGATCCTGCCCTCCCCGTAGCAGCTCTCCCTTTGGAGCTACAGTCAGACGCGCCGGCTTGCAGAGCACGAAGGGAAGAGTTTCCCTTTCGCGACTCTGTTAAGCCCGCGGGGGCTGATGGGAACTTCCCATCAGCCCCCGCGGGCTTAACAGAGCAGCGAGGGAACTCTTCCCTCGCGCTCTGCAAGCCGGCGCGACTGACTGCAGCTCCAAAGAGAGAGCTGCTACGGGGAGGGCAGGCTCTGCCGGGTGGGTACAGGGGGGCCCCGCGGCACGCTCGATTCTGCCGCGGCGGCCCCAACGGCAGCAGACAGGGTTGTTTTTTTTATTAATTTTCCCTGGGCTGGGCTGGGCTGGGGGGGGGGGTTAGGAGTGGTGATGGGCTGGGGGGGGGGTTAGGAGTGGTGATGGGCTGGGCTGGGCTGGGGGGGTTAGGAGTGGTGATGGGCTGGAGGGGGGTTAGGAGTGGTGATGGGCTGGGCTGGGCTGGGGGGGGTTAGGAGTGGTGATGGGCTGGGCTGGGCTGGGGGGGTTAGGAGTGGTGATGGGCTGGGCTGGGGGGGTTAGGAGTGGTGATTGGCTGGGCTGGGCTGGGGGGGGTTAGCAGTAGTGATGGGCTGGGCTGGGCTGGGCTGGGGGGTGTTAGGAGTAGTGATGGGCTGGGGTGGGGGGGGTTAGGAGTGGTGATGGGCACTGGGCTGGGGGGGTTAGGAGTGGTGATGGACACTGGGCTGGCTGGGGGGGTTAGGAGTGATGATGGGCGCTGGGGCTGGCTGGGGGGTTAGGAGTGGTGATGGGCGCTGGGCTGGGGGGGGTAGGAGTGGTGATGGGCGCTGGGGGGTTAGGAGTGGTGATTGGCTGGGCTGGGCTGGGGGGGGTTAGGAGTAGTGATGGGCTGGGCTGGGCTGGGGGGGGGTTAGGAGTAGTGATGGGCTGGGGTGGGGGGTTAGGAGTGGTGATGGGCACTGGGCTGGGGGGGTTAGGAGTGGTGATGGACACTGGGCTGGCTGGGGGGGGTTAGGAGTGGTGATGGGCGCTGGGCTGGCTGGGGGGGGTTAGGAGTGGTGATGGGCTGGGCTGGGCTGGGGGGGTTAGGAGTGGTGATGGGCTGGGGGTTAGGAGTGGTGATTGGCTGGGCTGGGCTGGGGGGGTTAGGAGTAGTGATTGGCTGGGCTGGGCTGGGGGGGGTTAGGAGTAGTGATGGGCTGGGGGGGGGGGGGGTTAGGAGTGGTGATGGGCACTGGGCTGGGGGGGTTAGGAGTGGTGATGGACACTGGGCGGGCTGGGGGGGTTAGGAGTGATGATGGGCACTGGGCTGGCTGGGGGGGTAGGAGTGGTGATGGGCGCTGGGCTGGGGGGGTAGGAGTGGTGATGGGCGCTGGGGGGTTAGGATTGGTGATTGGCTGGGCTGGGCTGGGGGGGGTTAGGAGTATTGATGGGCTGGGCTGGGCTGGGGGGTGTTAGGAGTAGTGATGGGCTGGGGTGGGGGGGGTTAGTAGTGGTGATGGGCGCTGGGCTGGGGGGTTAGGAGTGGTGATGGACACTGGGCTGGCTGGGGGGGGTAGCAGTGGTGATGGGCGCTGGGCTGGCTGGGGGGGTTAGGAGTGGTGATGGGCGCTGGGCTGGGGGGGGTAGGAGTGGTGATGGGTGCTGGGGGGTTAGGAGTGGTGATAGGCGCTGGGGGGGCTTAAACTAAACATTGAGTGATGGGGGATTAGGACTGGGAGTGGGCTGATGGGGAGGTTAGGACTGGAAATGGGCTGGTGGGATTAGGACTGGGAGTGGGCTATGGGGGGCTAGGACTGGTAATGGGTTGGGGGGGTTGCTAGGACTGTAAATGGGCTGAGTGGAAGGGGGCTTGAACTGCAATTTGCTGGTAGGGAGGGGGCTTGGAATGGAACTGGGCTGAGGGGACGGGGGGGGCTTGAAGTGCAAATAGCTGATGGGGACGGGGCTGGGTAAGGAAAGGGGCGGTGGGGAAGTGTGGGGCGTGAAGAAGGTAATGGAGTCTGGGTGAGACTGGAACTCGAAGCTAGCTGATGTGTGGTGAGGATTAGAATGGGATGGGGCTGGGAGAGTAAAATGGAGAGGGGAAAAATATTTTGTGTAGGAGGGATGAAAAATCTACAATTGGCCAGGTATTGGGAGAGTAATTGGGGATTGAGGATGGAGGGGTAAAATTTGTGTGGATGAAATAGGAATGAGGAAAGAGCAAAAGGAGAAAGATTAGTATGTTAAAGCAGATGTAGAGAGAGAGAGAATGGAAAAAAAACTAGAAGAGAGAAGAAAGGACAAATGGACAGCAGACGATGGAGAGTTAGCAGAAAACATGAAGAAACCAGAAGAAAATGGCTGGACCAATTGCAACTGAAAAAAAATGCACAAAAGGTAGAAAGATATCTCTTTATTTTGAATTTATTAACTGGAATATGTCAGCTCTGGGAAATGTGCATCATAACATCTGCGCTTTGTTTGGTACAAGAGGAAATTCCTATTTGACGTTGCCACTTGTTCTCTTTCCCCAGTATTCACTGAAATGTATTGGTTTAATATTTGCAGTGTTGCCTTTTGATAGGTAGGGTATGGTGCTTTGTGAGTCCTGGTAATGCTGTCAGGATACGGCGGGTTTGCTATGGGTTCTAAATGGGCAGCGTTTGTAGTAGTTCCTAATGTGCCTGGCGGTTGGCACTGGATTATAGTAATGTAGAAATCTTTTAGTCTTTCTTTATCCATACACTCATTAAGAGACATGTTTACTAAAAGTTAGTGTATGGTAACATTATGCAGATATTTATGCAAATAAGACCACTTATGCAAATGACGTGCTGGCACTTTGAGGAAATTCTTTGGTTTTGTGCGGCAGTTTGGGCACTCGGGCTCAAAAAGGTTAGCCATCACTGTTCTAGGGCCTGCTACGGTACTTATAGTGCTGCTTTTATCTGGGTAGGCCCCTTCTTGTATGAGTTTTGGAGGCTTATGCTGGTATGATATGGTTGATTTGGCCTTGTAGATCATCTGTGACTTTTGTAGGGTTTTGTATTAGTTCACAATATGCCTGGTACTGGAGAATGTTTGTTAGTGAGATGATCAGAATCAGATTTTATTTTGTAAATTAGATATTGAGTTTTGTGGGTGGATGTCCTAGTTCTGCTCTGCATCCATTGTTGAAGGGGTGAGGGGGGGTTCTGTGAATGCAAAATGTATGTTCAAAAAGCAAAAGTAACAACCCTAGCACAGTTTATAACAAAATAAAAATGAGTTATTTAATTTGGTATTATAAACTATGCAGTGGTTCTCACTTTTTCTTAGTTCCATGGTATGCGAACATCGTTTTATTTTCTCCACATTATCTAATTAACTTTTTGATTTGGTTCAGTCCCCGACTGCAGTTTTGAGGAAGCCCCCCCCCCCACCCCGGCTCGGGGGGGAGGGCACCATCTCATCCGTCACCTCAGGCAGCAGATTGCCTTGAGCTGCCCCATACCTGTGATATATCAAGCTTCAATTCTTTAAATCATGCTCTCATCTCTGCTTGAAAAGCTTCTTTTCTGTCAGATGCAGCGGTGGGGGGTTTTCTCCAAGTGCATTGCCTCTTGTGATCTTGGGCTGGAACTTCCCACTGTTCGCACCGCCAATCCCGCCCGTCTTTTCTGGTTTCCGCAGCATGGGCACTCCTGCATAGGCAAACTCTTTGAGATGCATTTTTTTTGGCCTTTATTGCCATCAGGGTCCTCGAAGTATTTCCCCTGTTAGTGCTGGATCGGTAGCGGGCAGGGAACCAGATTTTGGCTTATTTACTCAGTGGGCAGCGGGAACTTGAGCTCAGCCGGCCATCTTGCTTGGTGAGGTCACAGGACTCTGCAGCCGACTGAGAAATTTATGACACATCCTAGACTTTGTAGTTGGGCAATGACCCTCTGTGTCGCCTGTGCGCTCTTGTTCTTGCATTTCGCCTGGACTAGCCAGTTGTCCAGATGAGGATGCATTAAGACACCTTCCTGCCTCAGTGCCATGACCGCCACCACCACGATCTTGGTGAAAGTACGGGGAGGGGGCAGTCGCGAGGCTGAAGGATAGCGCACTGAACTGAAAATGCCCAATGGGTACTGTAAGACTGAGAAGCCTCGTATGCTCCGGCCTCACTAGAATTTGCAAATATGCTTCTGTGAGATCGAGCGCTGTCAGAAACTCTCCTTCCCGCGTGGCTATGATCGAGTTCAGGGTTTCCATTTGAAATCGGGGTACTTTGAGAAAGCGATTCATATGCTTCTGGATTAAAATGATCCTGAATGCCCCCTCCTTTTTGGAGACGACAAAGTAGATGGAGTATCGACCCAGTATGCATTGGTCTGGTGGGACCTCCACCACTGCCTGCAAGTCTCTTAACCATGCCAAGGTGTCCCGCACAGCCATTACCTTGAGAGGGGCCTTGCAGGTGGACTGCACAAAGGCGTATGCAAGCGGTTTGAAGAACTTGAGGGCATAACCTCCCGAATGACTTACAGTACCACTTGTTGGTCCTGACCTGGACCCAGGCAGGGTAAAACTCCTGCAGCATCCCCCCTACGGATACTACCCATGCCTGGGCTCCCCCCTCACTTCACTGTGATTTTTTTTTTTTGACACAGCCGAGGAGGCGGCATAACCTCCCCTGCCTGATCCTTAGAACTCCCAAAAGGGCTGCCCTCTCAACAGGAACCGACCCCACTGGTAAGGTGCAAAACCAGTGGTGCAAAAGCATCAGAAGTCCCACGGCTGTCCCTGCAGCTCGTATCGGCTTCTGCCTATCTTCTGGCAAAATCCCACCCTTAGACTCCAACTCCTTCACCAACTTGTCTAACGCTTCCCTAAACAATAGTTTCCCCTTGAAGGGAAGCCTACTCAAATGGGATTTGGAAGAGTCATCTGCTGACCAGTTCCGCAGCCATAAATAAAACTGAGCGGCCATCACTGAGGCCATGCTCTTAGAAAGACCCCTGATAAGGTCGTAAAGGGTACCTGCCAAATAAGCAGCCCCCAACTCAACTTAATCGCCTCCAGCTGCTGGGGCTGCCCGCCTCTCAGTGCCTCTAGGATCCCTAGCAACTAGTGCAAACAGGCCTGGGCCACAAAGGCCCCACAGGCTGACGCCTGCAGCAACAATGTGTTGATATCAAATGACTGCTGCAGCAAAGTTTCCAATTCTGGTTCTGCGTATCCTTGACAGCCGTACTGCCCTCCACCAGGATACTGGTCTTTGTGACCGCCGAAACTGCAGCATCCACTTTCAGGGAATGAAGGAGCTCTGTCTCCAGCTCTGGCAAAGGATAGAGCCACGCCATCGCCCGCGTCTCTTTATGTCCCGCTTTCGGGACATCCCATTCGTCTTGAATCATCAGCATGATCACTTGGAGGGGGAACACAGTCTGTAGCTTCTTCATCACCTGAAACAGAGTCTTCCAGAGGCTCTTCCTCCTACGGGACCACCATTGACATATTCAACACCCGCAAATACTGCATGATCAGCATCACCAACTCTTCCCTGCGTTTAACACCTGCACAATTCAAGCCTCATCCTCCTGAGGAATCTAGCCACCTTCCAGGTCCACCGACCCTTCCGTGGCCTCCTCTGTCACCAGGTCATCATCCTCCTCAGACTTCAGAGACACCATCTCCTCTCAAGGGTGCTCCTCTAGACGCCTACGACTGGGACCTGGCTCCTCCTTCTCTCGCAGGCAAGGGGGATCTGAGAGACCATGCATCAGTGCTCTCTTGTGGCCCATTGGGGAGCTCGGACCTCCCTACTGCGTCATGCAAAAAGCCTTATGCACAAGCAGAATAAACTCGGGGGGGAAAAACGCTGGCATACCTACCTGCACATCCTCTCTGGAAGATGATGGCTGAGACCCACCTCTCCCAACCATCACTTCCAAGATCGAGAAAGCGTAGTTACTCACCTGTAACAGGTGATCTCTGGGAACAGCTGGAATTTAGTCCTCACAAATGGGTATCGTCGGTACCGATGGAGCCTGCGCGGGAACGCTTCCCAGCGTCCAATAGGAACGCTTTTTTGAGCATCCCTCAGCACATGCGCGCTGCCATCCCGCCCTTCCAACTGTCCCTCTTCAGTTAAGTTTGTAGCTGAGTGAAAGGACAGAGGGAGAGAGAAAAGAGACAAAGAGAGAGACAGACAACTCCAAGGGGAGGTGGGTGGGTTGTGAGGACTAAATTCCTGCTGTTCCAGGAGATCACCTGTTACTGGTGAGTAACTACGCTATCTCCAGGAACAAGCAGGAATGTAGTGCTCACATATGGGGACTCCCTAGATGAAGATGCTAGGGAGATAACCCCAGGAAGGTGCCACCGTTGAAGGTGAGAATCCTTCCTCCCATGGATCTCTGGCATCCCACCAGGGTTGGTGGGTAGGAGTTGGTTTAGGTTTGAAAGAGATTTTGAAGAACAGCTTGACCAAAGAAGGCATCCTGACGAGAGGCTTTATCGAGGCAGTAGTGGGCTGTGAAGGTGTGTACCGAAGCCAAGGTGGCTGCTCGACAAATTTCATCGATAGACACAGAGTGGAGATTAACCATAGAAGCTGCCATGGCTCTCACATTATGAGCTGTGGCATGGTCCTGAAGGGGAAGACCCTTACTCTCATAAGCAAAGGATATGCATTGGGCAATCCATTTAGATAAAGTTCTTTTGGAGACTGGAAGTCCCAAATGATGCTAGGGTCAAAAGCTATAAAAAGTTGTGAGGACTCTCTATGCTGCTGTGTTCTTTGTATATAAAAGGCCAAGGCCCTTTTACAATCCAAAGTATGAAGATTTCTTTCTGCATTAGAGGCATGAGGCCTCTGAAAAAATACATGAAGGTAAATTGATTGATTTAAATGAAAAGGCGAAACCACCTTTGGCATAAAATATGAGTGAGTTCGAAGAACAACCTTATGATGAAACCTAGTATAAGGAGGATCAGCCACTAAAGCTTGCAATTCACTAATGCGACGGGCAGAGGTGATTGCAATTAGGAAGATGACCTTCCAGGTCAAAAACCTAAGGGCTGCAGTGGCTAAAGGCTCAAAAGGCGGCTTCATGAGCTGCCCAAGAACTAGATTTAGATCCCATGCCACCGGTGGTGGCTTGATGGGAGGTTTAGTTAAAGGACTCTCATAAATCTTGATAGAGTGGATGAGAGGAAATTGGTTGTCCATTTAGAGGCTTATAAGAAGCTGCAATAGCACTAAGATGGACTCTTACCGAATTGGTCTTTAACCCAGAATTCGATAAGTGAAGGAGATACTCTAGTATTGATTCTAAGGGTATGACCAGGGGGTTTAATCCCCTCTTCGAGCACCATATAGTAAAACGTTTTCGCTTGCAGGCATAAGAGCTTCTTGTGGAAAGTTTCCTAGAAGCCTGAAGGATATCATCTACCTGCTGGGACAGGTTGAAATCCTGGAGGTCTAAGACTTCAGCAACCAGGCCGTCAGGTGCAGGGACTGGGGATTCGGGTGCCATAGCATACCGTTCTCCTGGGAAAGGAGATCTGGAGCATGCCCTAACTCCAGGAGGTGCCACTTGAGAGAGATGCAGAAGCAGGGAATACCACGTTTGGCGTGGCCATCCTGGTGCTATGAGAATCATGCGACCCTTGTCTCTCTGAAGCTTGAAGAGTGTTTTGGGGATGAGGGGAATGGGTGGGAAGGCATAAAGGAAGTCCTGACCCCAGTGAAGGAGGAAGGCATCCCTTGACTGACAGTTGTGCGCCGGAATCCTGGAACAGAACCGGGGAAGTTTGGCATTCAATGGACTTGCAAAGACGTCTATGTCTGGAGTGCCCCAGAGATGAAATATATCTTTGCCACCTGGTCTAGGAGGAGTGACCACTCGTGAGGTAGCAGTACTCGACTGAGTTTGTCTGCCCAAAGGCTTTGAATGCCTGGAAGATATAGCACTAGAAGGTGAATTTGATGCTTTCTGGCGAGGGCCCATAGTCGTAAAGCTTCGTTGCATAACGACAGAGAGCCCGTTCCGCCCTGCTTGTTCACATAGAACATGGCTACCTGATCGTCCGTCTGGACTAGGACTGTCTTGTAGCTGAGCTGGGAGTGGAACAATCGAAGAGCTAAATAAATTGCTCTTAATTCCAGGATGTTTATGTGTAAACCAACCTCCTGTGGAGTCCCGGTGCCCTTGGTAGAGAGATGCATCACAGGTGGGTTGGGGAGCACACCTGAATCATCTGTTAGAGTGGCCTGAAAGAGGCGTTGATGGAAAGGAGACCCCACTGTCAGATTTTCTAGTGATTGCCACCATTGGAGGGATAAAATTAGTGGTTGAGAGATTGTTATTTTGTCTGACAAATGACCAGTGGCCTGTGTCCACTGTGTGGAGAGGGTCCACTGAGCTGCTCGCATGTGGAAGCAAGCATATGGGACTACATGAAATATGGATGCCATGTGTCCCAGTAAAGCATAGTTACTCACCTGTGACAGGTGATCTCCGGGAACAGCAAGAATTTAGTCTTCACATATGGGTATCGTTGGTACCGACGGAGCCTGCGCGGGAACACTCCCCAGCGTTCAATTAAGAAGCTTTTGGGAGCATCCCACAGCGCCTGTGTGCTGCCTTCCCACCTTTCGCAACTGCCTCTCTCCAGTTGAGTTTAAAGCTGAGACAGAGAGAGAGAGACAGAGAGAGAGAGAGAGAGAGATACAACTCCTAGGGGAGGTGGGTGGGTTGTGAAGACTAAATTCTTGCTGTTTCTGGAGATCATCTGTTACAGGTGAGTAACTATACTATCTCCAGGAACAAGCAGGAATGTAGTCTTCACATATGGGGACTCCCTAGCTTTAGATGCCAGGGAGAGACCCCAGAAGTTGTGTGTCCCTGTGAAGGGCTCCACTTCCCCCCATGGATCTCTAGCATCCAACCAGGGATGGCGGGTAGGAGTTGATTAGGTATGGAACCGGTGTTGGAGAACAGCCTGACCAAACAAGGCATCCCAGCGGGCGTCCTTTTCCAAGCAGTAATGGGCTGTGAAGGTATGAACCGAGGCCCAGGTGGCCGCTCACCAGATGTCGTAGATAGACACAGAGTGCAGATGAGCCATTGAAGCTGCCATGGCTCTAACATTGTGAGCTCTGACATGGCCCTCCAGAGGAAGGTTCTTACTCTGATAGGCAAAGGAAATACACTGTGCAATCAAGTTGGACAGTGTTCTCTTGCAGACTGGAAGTCCCAAATGAGAAAAATCAAAAGCAACAAAGAGTTGAGAGGACTTTCTATGCTGCTATGTTCTTTGCAAGTAAAAGGCTAAAGCTCTTTTACAGTCCAAAGTATGAAGATTCCTTTCTGCATTTGATGCATGAGGCCTTGGAAAGAACACAGGCAGGTAGACAGCTTGATTAAGATGAAAGGGCGAGACCACCTTTGGCATAAAGTGTGGATGAATCCTAAGGACTACCTTGTCATGATGGAACCTTGTATAAGGTGGATCAGCTACTAATATAAATATAAATAAATAAATAAAATAAATAATAGTGCCTGCAACTCACTGATCCGGCGTGCTGATGTGATTGCAATGAGAAAGATAACTTTCCAAGAAAGGAATTTCAAGGAGGTAGTAGTTAAGGGTTCGAAAGGTGGCTTCATGAGCTGACCAAGACCCAGGTTTAAGTTTATGCCACCGGTGGTGGCCCAATGGGAGGCTTAATTAGAAAAAGGCCTCTCATAAATCTTGCTATAAGAGGATGAGAGGAGATAGGTTGTCCATTTAGAGGCTTGAGAGAAGCTGCAATAGCACTCAAATGGACTCTTACTGAGTTAGTTTTAAGCCCTGCATTGGATAAATGAAGGAGATAGTCCAGTAATGATTCCAGAGGTATCGCAAGGTGGTTAAGACCCTTCTGCGAACACCAAATGGTAAACCTTTTCCACTTGAAAGCATAAGAGCGTCTTATGGAAGGCTTCCTGGAAGCATAAAGACATCCTTTACTTGCTGAGGGAGGTTAAGATCAAAGATCTAGGCCTTCAGCAACCAAGCTCTGAGATGCAGAGATTGGGGAATGGGATGCCATAACATTCCGTCCTCCTGAGACAGGAGATCTGGAGCAGATCCTAACTCCAGGGAGGGAGCTTGAGAGAGATGTAGAAGCAGAGGGTACCACACTTGCCATGGCCAATGTGAAGCTATGAGAATCATACGCCCTCTGTCTCTCTGAAGCTTGAATAGGGTTTGGGGAATTAGGGGAATGGGTGGAAAGGCATAAAGGAAGTCTTGACCCCAGTAAAGGAGGAAAGCATCCCTGGCCTGAGAGCCGGAATTCTGGAACAGAACCGGGGAAGTTTGGAATTCAGACTTGCAAAGAGGTCTATGTCCGGGGTTCCCCAAATTTGGAAAAATCTTGGCCACCTGGTCTGCATGTAGAGACCATTCATGTGGAAGCAGAACTCGACTGAATCTGTCTGCCCAAGAGTTTTGTATGCCTGGGAGATACACTGCCAGGAGATGAATCTGATGCTCTCTGGCGAGGGCCCATAGTTGCAGAGAGCCTGTTCCTTCCTGCTTGTTCACGTAGAACATGGCTACCTGATTGTCTGTATGAATGAGGACTGTCTTGTAGCTGGAGCAGGGTATGGAACACTCGAAGAGCAAGGAAGATTGCTCTGAGCTCTAAGAGACTGATGTGTAGATGAGTCTCCTGTGGAGTCCAGTTGCCTTGGGTAGAGAGGTCTTGCAGATAAGCTCCCCAACCCATCGGTGAAGCATCTGTTGTGAGAGTTGCATGGGGTAAGGGTTGTTGAAAAGGGGACCCCAGCAACAGGTTCTGAGTGGACTGCCACCATTGGAGGGACAAAATAAGGCGATCTGTGCTTGCTATTTTGTCTGCCAGGCACCCTGATGCCTGGGTACTTTGAGTGAATAAAGTCCACTGGGCTACTCTCATATGGAGGCGAGCATAAGGAACCACATGCACGGTAGATGCCATGTGGCCTAGTAGTTGTAGCATTTCTCTGGCAGTGAGATGAGACTTTAGCACTGCTTGAGAAGCTAACTGCACTATGCAATGGAAACGGGTCTGAGGAAGATAGGCCCTTGCTTTTCTGGTATCCAGCACAGCTCCTATGAACTCTAGAGACTGAGTGGGAGTTAGACTGGATTTTTGGAAGTTTATGACCAGACCCAAATACTGAAGGATACGCATTGTGCAGAATAGAGAAGTCCTGGCCTCTGGCTCTGATGGGGCTCAAATGAGCCAGTCTAAGTAGGGGAAGACAAATATTCCTAGAGTGTGGAGAAATGCTGCTACCACAGCCATGCATTTCGTGAACACTCTTGGTGCTGAGGCCAGGCCAAAAGGAAGCACCCTGTATTGGTAGTGCTTTCCTTGAAAAAGGAACCAAAGGAACTTTCTCTGACTTGGATGGATGAGAACATGGGTGTACGCATACTTGAGATCTAGAGAACAAAGCCAATCCTGAAGGTATGGCAGCAGAGTTCCTAGAGAAATCGTCTTGAATTTCTCTTTGAAAAGGAATTTGTTCAATTCTGAGGTCCAAAAAAAGTCTGTATCACCCCTGTTTTCTTTGGGATAAGGAAATAGGGGGAATAAAACCCTGTACCCTGTTGATGAATGGGTACTACTTCTATTGCCCCTTGGGCAAGAAGCATAGTGACCTCTTGATCTAATAGGTTGATGAGAGAGGTCTGAGGATTGAACTGTCTTACCATTGTGGGAGGGGGCATGCACAGAACATGCAGTTTGTACCCCTCCTTTATAATGGAGTGTGTCCAATGCTCTGCTGTTATCTGCTCCCACCTCGGGGCAAAGTGACATAACCTTCCTGGAATGGTGGAAGGCTCTGGTCCATTGAGGGCCAGGAAGGCTACGTTCTCTAGAAGAAAGTCAAAAGCCTTGTGGAGGCTGAGACTGCGGAGACGGTTGAGCCTAATCAGTCTTTGCTTTCCTTTGTTTAGGTAGTTGCTGACCCTTCTGAACAGGCTGACCTGCAGAACGTCCCTGCTGGGAATAAGAGGGATGAAACTTCTTTTTTGAGAAGAAAGGCTTCTTGAAAGATCTTTCTCGCAGGATCAGCTGTGGCTTTGGATAGCCTATCCAAAGTGGAGTTGTCAGCATCTAATTCATTGGCTTTTTCTTGCCAATTCTTGCCAAATAGATTCTCACCTGTACAAGGAATATTGCCTAGTTTGTCCTGCACCCAGAGCTCCAAATCGGATGCCTGGATCCAGGCAATTCTACGTGTACCTATGGCAATGGCAGAGGTTCTGCTTATGCACTCAAAACAGTCAAAAGCTGCACGGTTGACAACCTTAGACATATCCTGGGCATGTTTGAGCAGTGTGAGAAAATCCTGCCTTCTATCCTCAGGAAGAAGAGGGCTGAAAACCTCTAAATCACCTGTGACTTCTTTAAGGAACATTCCCATATATAAAATATAGGAACTGATCCTGGCAGAAAGCACGGAACCCTGGAAAGTACAATGTCCAAAGGCATCCAAAGTTCTACACTCACATCCTGGAGGATTAGAGGCATGCCTCTTTGCACTCCTGATCCTTCTCATAGCTGAATCCACTACAATAGAGTGGTGAGGAAGCTGAGTCTTCTGGAATCCAGGACAAGGAGGGACTCGATACATGGTATCCATTCTGCGAGAGTGAGGAGAGGTGATGAGAGGTGGTGAGAGGTGTCTCCAACATTCTCAGCATGAGATCATGTAAGATCCCATGGATAGGCAAGGTAGCTTTCTCCTTAGGAGCTTTGGGATATTAAAAAATCTCCAACTCCTTAGCTCTGGGCTCTGTTTCAGGAGTCACAGTAATGGACAAACCACGAGCCACCTCCCTGATGAAATCCTGAAAGGAGATATCTTCTGGAGGAGACATCCTGCATTTAGGAGAGGAAGGCTCCTCCAGGAGAAGTATCCCGGTACCGTCAAAGCCATCAGAATCCTCGGAGTCCTCCGAGGATTCGAAGTATCGTCTGTCTGGATGCTCTTGAAGAGCCCGATACCTGTACCGACCGAAGTCGGTACCGGGGGTAAATCGATACTGGTGTATCGGCACCAGAAGGCATCGCATGACTGTGTGCCGGCAAAGCCGATACCCATGTCTATGTTATCGGTACCGGTGCTAGTACCGGTACCGGTTGAAGCGTCTGATGCGGTTCCGAGGGTGTCGATGCCGCAAGGAGAGCTGCCAGACTGCGCTCAATAGCCAGGAACCTCTGGTCTATCGACGCTGCCGATGCCTGGGTGTCTGTACCGGAAACAGCTGGTACCCCAGAGCATGGCACCAGTAGTTCTGCTGAGGTCGAGGCCTCGAGAACATCCTGGATCCCCGATAATGCTTTGGAAGCCGAAGCCTCCCGCCGGGGCAACTTTGCTGGTATGGAACCCTCAAGGCCAACGCCAGAGGCATCTCGATGCTTGGAAGGAGATCTACCCTTTGAGGACTAGCTGGACTTATGTTTAGTTACCTGAGATCCATGGGAGGAAGACGAAGCCCTGGAAAACGTCGATGCCACCGAAGCTGCATCGGAGGGAAAAAGGGCACTGAGCTTGGCAGCTCGGTTCTGTCGACCCCTTTTGGACATCATGGCACAAGCCATGCACTCTGAGATGGAGTGGTCAGGACCTAAACATTTAAGACAACACTCGTGGGTGTCGGTGACGGAGATGGTACCGACACACTTGGTGCATTTTTTAATACCTGAGGCGGGTTTCTCCATGGTGGAGGAAATTTTGGGCCTAATGCCCAAAATGGCGCGTACACCTGGAAAGAAAAGTTTAGAAAAAAAGAATTTTTTTCTTTTTTGAAAAGGAAAGAAAGAAGAACCGGCGGTACCGGTGTGGCGTCGAGGAAGGCAGACGCGACCACAAAAAATAAGAATAAGGAAAATTATGTTCTGCGGTGACAGGAACACGACCTGCTGGCTCCGCGGAAAACGAAGAACTGGAGAGAGGCAGTTGGGAAAGGCGGGAAGGCAGCACACAGGTGCTGTGGGATGGTCCCAAAAGCTTCCTAATTGGACGCTGGGGAGCGTTCCCGCGCAGGCTCCGTCAGTACCGACGATACCCATATGTGAAGACTACATTCCTGCTTGTTCCTGGAGATCTGCAGTAGCTCCTGAGCAGTGAGGGAGGATTTGCCTGCTGCTTGGGAAGCTAGCTGCATTATGCGAAGACAACGGGTTTGTGGAAGGAAAGCCCTTGCTTGTCTGGTATACAGACAGGCTCCTATGAATTCTAGGCATTGGGAAGGAACTAGTTGAGATTTCGGGACGTTTATTACCAATCCCAAGTATTGGAGGATTCGCATTGTACGGGACAGTGCAGTGCTGGCCTCTGCAACTGTGGAGGCTCGAATGAGTCAGTCGTCTAAGTAAGGGAAGACGAAAATCCCCAGGGTTCGTAGAAATGCTGCTACTACTGCCAGGCATTTCATGAATACCCTTGGTGCTGAAGCCAGACCAAAAGGAAGAACCCTGTACTGGAAATGTCTGCCCTTAAAAGGAAACGTAAAAATTTCCTGTGATCTGGATGGATGAGAATGTGAGTGTATGCATCCTTTAAGTCTAGAGAGCAAAGCCAGTCCTGGCTTTGAAGGTATGGCAGAAGAGTTCCTAGAGAAATCATTTTGAATTTCTCTCGAAACAGATATTTGTTCAATTCTCTGATGTCTAGAATGGGTCTGTGTCCTCCTGTTTTCTTTGGAATAAGAAAATAGGGGGAGTAGAAACCTGCACCCTGTTGAAGAATGGGTACTTCCTCTATTGCCCCTTGGGCAAGAAGTGTGGAGACCTCGTGATCTAGCAGATTGTCTGCAGAGGTTTGTGAATTGAATTGCTTTAGAATTGTAGGAGGGGGTATGCTGTGAAAATGAAGTTTGCACCCCTCTCCTACAATGGACAAAGTCCAATCTTCTGATGTTATCTGATGCCATCTGTTGGCAAAGTGGCATAACCTGCTCAGAATATTGGGGGGTTGGGGACCCCTCAGAGGCAGGAAGGCAAAGCTCTCTAGGAAGGCGTCAAAGCCCTTGAGGTGGCTGAACCTGGAGAGCTGGTTGGGCTCTCAGGCCTTTTGGTTTTTTTTGCTATCTAGTTTGTCCCTTTTGGGCAACCTGACCTGGAGTCGGACTCTGCTGGGTATAGGAAGGATAAAACTATTTCTTTTTGCTAAAAGAGGGTTTTTTATAAGGCTTCCTTTTGGCTGGAGTGGCTGTAGACTTTGACTATCTAAGGTAGAATTGTCAGCATCTAACTCGTTAGCCTTTTCCTGCCAGTTCTTGCCGAAGAGATTCTCCCCCATGCAAGGAATGTTGCCTAACTTGTCCTGTACCCAAGTCTCCAAGTCTGATGCCTGTAGCCAGGCAATACGTCGTGCGCCAATGGCAATAGCAGATGTTCTGCCGATGCATTCGAAGCAGTCAAAGGCTGCACGATTGACAAACTTGGAGACATCCTGAGCATGCTTAACAAGAGCAAGAAAATCTCGCCTCTTATCTGGGAGAAATGGGCTCATAAGTTCCAAGTCTCTTGTGACTTCGAGGAACATTCCCATATATAGGATATATGAACTGATCCTAGCTGAAAAGCATGGAAGCTTGAAAAGTTCTGTGCTCAAAAGCATCCAGAGTCCTGCATTCATGACCTGGAGTATCGGATGCATGCCTCTTTACACTTTTCATCCTACGCATGGCTGATTCCACTACCATTGAATGGTGTGGCAGCTGAGTTTTCTGAAATCCAGGACATGGTAGAACTCGATACATAGTATCAAGTCTCCTAGACTGAGAAGTAGTCAGAGGTGTCTCCCACATTCTGAGCATCAAGCTATGCAGAATTTCAAGGATAGGCAGAGTGGCTGCCTCCTTAGGAGCTTTAGGATATTGGAGGATTTCCAATTCCTTTGCTCTGGGTTCCTCTTCAGGAGCTACTGTGATTGAAAGACCTTTGGCCATATCACGGATGAAATCCTGAAATGACATGTTCTCTGGAGGTGACATTCTGCGTTGGGGAGAAGAGGGATCTTCTAGGAGAAACCCTCTAGTACCAGCAGAACTGTCAGAGTCTTCGGAATCGGAGGAATCGAAGTATTCCTGACCCCGATGCTCTTGCAAAGCACAATCCCGGTACCGATCGAAGTCAGTACCGAGGTGACCCTGTACCGCTTTGTCAATTCCAGCCAGAGATGGCATGGGAAGAGTTCCCACCGGGGCCGATACCGTCAGTGTCAGTACCGGTGTAGGTACCGGCATCAGTGTCAATGTCGGTACCGGTGCCCTTGGGACCACCGGTACCGCAGCTGAAAGAAGAGCTGCGATACTGCACTCGATAGCAAGAAACCTCTGGTCTATCGATGCTGCTGATGCCTAGATGTCGGTACCGGTAAGAATGGCCGGAACTCCCGAGCATGGCACAAGTAGATCTTGCGAGTTGAGGCCTCGAGAACATCCTGAAACCCCATCGATGCTTTGGAAGCTGAAGCGTCCCGCCGGGGCTGTTTTGCCGGTGTGGTTCCCTCAAGGGCAATGCCAATGGTCTCGCGATGCTTAGCAGAAGAGCTACCCTTTGAGGACCGGCTTTTATGTTTAGTTACCTGAGATCCATGGGAGGAGGAAGAGGCCCTTGACGATGTCGATGCAATGGATCTATAATTAAAACTCACTCAACCTTCACCATACAAAAACTCGAACTTTTTTTAAGACTATTTTATAAATTCCCAAAGGTCTCAGACAAATAACAGCATTTAAAACTTGGACCCAAATTATGAGTCCTAATCCTGTGCTTATTGACATCAACAACCTTCTCAATGGAATTAACTGGTGATGTAAAAAATTTTTTAGTGAGAACTCCACTTCATTCATTTCTTCAAACTTATCCAAAAGTACTCAGCTTCATTGACCTTATGTATCTTTAGATTATTCACTCGTGTTTTCACAATTTGGAAGCACCATTGTTATTCAAAAAAACAGTTCTATGACCAAAATTCTTATGCTGCTGCTCGAGTACTGAACTTTCCTTTTCTTCTCGAGGTGCTCTCTCACACTTTCTCGTGTGTCCCTGTGTGAGAGAGCACCTTGAGAAGAAAAGGAAAGTTAAGTACTCGAGTGGCAGTATAAGAACTTTGGTCATAGAACCGTTTTTTTGAACAACGGTGCTTCCAAATTGTGAAAACATGAGTGAATAATCTAAAGATACATAAGGTCAATGAAGCTGAGTACTTTTGGATAAGTTTGAAGAAATGAATGAAGTGGAGTTCTCACTAAAAAAATTTTTACATCACCAGTTAATCCCATTGAGAAGGTCGATGTCAATAAGCACAGGATTAGGAATCATAATTTGGGTCCAAGTTTTAAGTGCTGTTATTTGTCCGAGACCTTTGGGAATTTATAAAATAAATAGTCTTAAAAAAAAACTTTAAAAAGTTTGAGTTTTCGTATGGTGAAGGTTGAGTGAGTTTTAATTATATTTGCGCTTCTTACAGTAATCACTAGGAAGAGAGACTGCATTTACATTTGTTTAGATGCAATGGATCTGGCATCTGAAGAAAAGAGGGTACAGAGCTTTGCGGCCCGGTTCTGTCTTCCTCTTTTGGTCATCCCCATGCAGGAGAGACATTCAGTTGGAGAATGATCAGGTCCTAAACATTTTAGACACCAATCATGGGTGTCAGTGACGGAAATGGTACCGCCACACTTAATACATTTTTTTAAAACCACTAGTTGGCTTTTCCATGATTTAGGAAAATGGGGCCTAATGCCCAAAATGGCACCTAGCACCAAAGAGGAAAGTTCCTGAAAAGAAACAGTCTAAGTTTAAGTTGTGGGGTTTTTTTGTATGAAAAGAGAAGAAAAGAACTGGCGGTATGGTAGGCGTATTGCGGTAGGCAAACACGGCCACAAGAAAGAAATTTAAAGACGGAATAGATCCTGTGGGCTCCGTGGAAAAGCACAGTTACTTATCTGTAACAGGTGATCTCTGGGAACAGCAGCAATAAGTCTTCACATATGGGTACATTGGTACCGACGGAGCCTGCACGGGAACGCTCCCCAGCATACAAAAAGAAAACCTTTGGGAGCATCCCACACACATGCGTGCTGCCTTCCTGCCCATTCACCTTCCTCTCATCAGTTGGGTTTTGTAGCTGACACCGAAGGAGGGAAGTAGACGAGAGAGAGAGAGAGATATATTCACTTAACAAGAAGGGGTAAGACCTGCTTGAGAATATAGATAGAGAATCTCTTTCTGGTTACAAGTGGAAGAACCATAGAGAAGGTTACATGGAAACCAGTGGAATGTTCTTACTTAGAAGAGGTCTAGATTTCTTTAAAAAGTCTAGACTTTGAATAACCAGAAATGGAGACCTACGTGAAGGGGTGCAGAGGAGATCCTTAGTCTTAAGACAACAAGTCTGGATCCTTCTATAACTTCAGTGTAGAGAAGACGACCCAATACAAGGGGATACCATGTTTGCCCCTCTATGAGGGCAATATGAATATCATGCATTCTTTATTCAGCATAAGCTTCAATGAAGTAATGGGAATTAGAAGGAATGCACTAGACAAGGACCGACTGCAGTGAAAAGGAATGCATCCCTATTGTAAGAGTTCCACTGGAGATGTGGAACAACCCAGGGAACTGAGCAATTCTTTATGCTTTCACGTAGTCTAAGCCCAGGTTCCTTTTCCTTAAAAGGAAATTTAAGGAAGATGGCAAGAGTAGGAAAAACCAGTCATGTAGGAGCATGACTGGGCAAAGCCTTTTTAACCATCTGGAAGTTACTTATTAGGAATGGCTCTGACACTCTCTGGCTAAGGCCCATAGTTGCAGAGCTTTTTGTATAATTGCAGAGAGCATGTTGTAGGTTGCTTAGGTGAGGTCTGGCTGTTTAATTGCCAGTGTGCAACCTAATCTATTCTGTTGGAGCCAAAAAGAATTGAAGATGGCTAAGAATAGCAGACAGGCCGGTTGCCTGCAATGATAAATTGTCCAAGTGGGTTTTGGAACCTCTCTTGGAATTGTTATCAAGACAGCAGAAAAAAATTAGGTCCTATAGATTGGAAAAGGACCGACAGACATAATTAGGAGTGGTAAAACTCAATTATCGTCTGGTAAGCTGTCTTAAAAAAAATATTTGAGAAGATTGCAAAGGGGAAGAAAGCTCTGTATGGAAAGCACTTACTGGAGTAGATATTGAAGAAAATCCTATGGGCTTAAAAAGTAAGCCCTCCAGTTGAATAGTATCACTCTTAGACTGAATGTCTCGACTAAGAGGGATAGAAAGTAATACAGAGTTGAGAAGACTTACAATTTGGTAAGTCCCTGAAAAAGGTAAAGTCCCCTTGCAGTCAAAACTATGAGAGATCCTCATTCAGGAAAAACTGTCAAGGTGAAGGGCATAGCCAACCTTGTTAATAGTTGTCCCTCCTCTTTTTCCCTCAAAAGGGAAAGAAACCCGTTACCTGTAGGGCATGATTACCCTCAATAGCTCTAGGAGCTAAAAGAATGGATTTCTCTTGTGGCAAGAGATTCATGCCTAGAGTCGAGGATTGAGTCAGTGTATCACTGATCTCTCAGTAAGGATCAGATGAACTGTAGATGCTTCTGTTGATAAGAAGTAGGTTAGCTGTTCTAAACCTCAAACAGGAAAAAGAGATTTAATGAATAAAATATCAAACCCTGCGAATGCTGGGTTTGCTGAGCCTGTTGAGGTTTTGATTTTCTTAGCCTGGTTTGATGTTGCTCTTCTTTGGAAACATCTGCATGATGGGTAGAAGATGGATAAAACTTTTTCCCCTAGGGGGATAAAGGTTTTAGGAGATTTTTTACTAGCTGGAATAGAGGAAAGTTTTGACAATCCTCTGAAAGCAACAATATCAGTGTTTAACTGATTAGCTTGGAAAGCATAGTTACTTACCTGTAACAGGTGATCTCTGGGAACAGCAGGAATTAGTCCTCACATATGGGTAAGTCGGAACCGACGGAGCCCGCGAGGGAAAGCTCCCCAGCTTTTCAGATGAAAAGCTTTTGGGGCTTCCCACAGCGCATGCGCGCTGCCTTCCCGCCTTCCTTACCAGCTCTCTTCAGTTCGAGTTTATAGCTGAGACAATAGAGAGAGGAAAGGAAGGTAGATAGATAGAAGATACAACTCCTAGGGGAGGTGGGTGGGTTGTGAGGACTAATTCCTGCTGTTCCCAGAGATCACCTGTTACAGGTAAGTAACTGTGCTATCTCCAGGAACAAGCAGGAATAAGTCCTCACATATGGGGACTCCCTAGCTGATGCCTGGGAGATCCCCCTCCAAGGGTAAACCATCTTCGTATGGATCTCAGGCATCCATTCAGGGAAGGTGGGCAGGAGTTGCTTAAGTATGGAACAGGTGTTTGAGGACAGCCTGACCAAACAAGGCATCCCGGCGGGAGTCCTTGTCCAAACAGTAATGGGCTGTGAAGGTATGAACCGAGGCCCAAGTGGCTGCTCGACAGATCTGATCTATGGATACAGAGTGAAGATGAGCCATAGAAGTAGCCATGGCTCTCACATTGTGAGCTGTGACATGGCCTTCCAGAGAAATGTTCTTACTCTGGTAAGCAAAAGAAATACACTGAGCAATCCAATTGGAAAGTGTACGTTTGGAGACTGGAAGTCCCAAATGAGAAGGATCAAAAGCCACAAAAAGTTGGGAAGACTTTCGATGTGGCTGAGTCCTGTTGAGGTAAAAGGCGAGAGCTCTTTTACAGTCAAGAGTATGAAGGTTCCTCTCTGCACTGGATGCATGAGGAGCCGGGAAAAAAACAGGTAGATATACCTCTTGATTAAGATGAAAAGGCGAGACCACTTTGGGCATAAAGTGGGGATTCGTCCTAAGGACCACCTTATCATGATGAAATCTGGTATAAGGTGGATTAGCCACCAAAGCCTGCAGTTCACTGATGCGGCGAGCCGAAGTGACTGAAATAAGGAAAAGAACCTTCCAGGAAAGAAATTTCAAGGAGGTAGAGTCCAAAGGCTCAAAAGGTGGTTTCATAAGCTGACCTAGAACTAGGTTCAAATCCCATGCTACCGGCGGAGGTCGGATGGGAGGTTTAGTTAGGGTCAGGCCTCTCATGAACCTTGCAACGAGAGGATGAGAGGAGACAGGTTGTCCATTTATAGGTTTTAAGGATGCTGCAATAGCACTTAAATGGACTCGTACTGAATTCGTCTTGAGGCCTGCATTGGAAAGATGCAGGAGATACTCTAGTAGAGAATTCAAAGGAAGTGCCAGAGGGTCAAGACCCTGTTGAGCACACCAAATGGAAAAACGTTTCCATTTGAAAGCATAGGAACGCCTGGTAGAGGGTTTCCTAGAGGCATGAAGGATATCTTCCACTGCCTGAGAAAGATTAAACTCATGAAGGCTTAAGCCTTCAGTAACCAAGCTCGGAGATGTAGGGACTTGGGGTTTGGGTGCCACAAAGTCCCTTTCTCCTGAGACAGAAGGTCTGGCGCAGCTCCCAGGTCCAGGGAGGAGCCCTGGGAGAGCTGTAGAAGTAGAGGGAACCACACTTGGCGTGGCCAGCGTGGAGCTATAAGGATCATCGACCCGTGATCCCTCTGAAGTTTGAACAGAGTCTTGGGAATCAAAGGAATGGGTGGAAAAGCATACAGGAATTCCTGACCCCAATGCAGGAGAAAGGCGTCGTTGGCCTGAGCTCCCTGACACGGAGTCTTGGAACAGAACCGGGGAAGTTTGGCATTCCACGGACTTGCAAAGAGGTCTATGTCCGGGGTCCCCCATTCCTGGAAGATTCTGTGTATCTGGTCCATATGCAGGGACCACTCGTGTGGAAGCAGAACTCGACTGAGTCTGTCTGCCCGAGAGTTTTGAACTCCTGGAAGATACACTGCCAGAAGATGAATTTGATGCTCTCTGGCGAAAGCCCATAATCTGAGAGCTTCGTTGCAAAGCGACAGAGAGCCCGTCCCTCCTTGCTTGTTGACATAGAACATGGCCACCTGATTGTCTGTCTGAACTAGGACAGTCAGGTTGGCAAGGAGGGTATGGAAGACTGTGAGGGCAAGGAAGATTGCTCGCAGTTCCAGAAGGTTGATATGAAGGGTGGTCTCTTGGGGAGACCAGGTTCCCTGAGTGGAGAGATGTTGAAGATGAGCTCCCCACCCTGTTTGGGAGGCATCTGTTGTGAGGGTTGCTTGGGGCAACGAAGGTTGGAAGGGGGTCTCCAACAACAGATTTTTGGAGGATGTCCACCACTGGAGAGACCAAAACAGACGTTTTGAGGTGAGTACCTGGTCTGACAGCAGTCCCGATGCTTGAGACCACTGGGTGGCCAATGTCCATTGAGCTGCTCTCATATGGAGACGAGCATAGGGCACCACATGAACCGTGGAGGCCATGTGGCCCAGAAGTTGCAGCATTTCTCTGGCTGACAAGTGACTTCTGGACTGAGCCTGGGAGGCCAAGCTTATTAGCCGTTGGCCTCGGACCAGAGGAAGGTAGGCCCTTGCAGTGGTGGAATCCAGATAAGCCCCTATGAATTCCAGGGACTGAGTAGGGATGAGTTGGGACTTGGGAATGTTTACCACAAGTCCCAGATATTGAAGAATACGCCTTGTGCGGTCCAAGGAAATCTGGACTTCTGACTGAGATGGAGCTCAGATGAGCCAGCCGTCCAGATATGGGAACACGAAGATTCCCATGCCTCTTAGAAATGCGGCTACGACTGCCATGCATTTTGTGAATACTCTTGGAGCAGAGGCGAGACCGAAGGGAAGTACAGTCAAACCTCGGTTTTCATGATTAATCCGTTCGAAAAAGTCTGACTAAAACCGAAACGTATGAAAACTGAAGCAATATTTCCCATAAGAAATAATGTAAATCCAATTAATCCGTTCCAGACACCCAAAAATATTCACAAAAAATACATTTTATAGAGAATAACTATATTTTTACATACAGAAAACAATGAGAAATAAATATAAATGACTAATGAAATGGATAAATGAACATTTAACATCACTGAAAGCAAGCTAAGTACACTACTGTACAGTACAGTATGTTAACATCTGGCCTTAGCCACCCCTGACAAGCTGCTGTGCCCAGCTCTCTTCGGAATCACATTGAATTCAGTCCATTAAAATACCTTTACATTATCTGCTCAATGCTTCAGAATGGCAGAAAATCTTAATGATATAGCTTCAGACGTACCCTGCAAGAGAAAGAACTGCCTCCCACATTCATGCAACATCTCCTGCTTACGTTGACAGCTTTTCTTCCCTGCTACCGGGACAAAATCTCAGTCAAAAGACGTTGAAAACCGAAGCAATGCATGAAAACCGGGACAAAATCTCAGTCAGAAAAGACGTTGAAAACCGAAGCGTATGAAAACCGGGGCAAATGAAAACCGAGGTTTGACTGTACTCTGTATTGGAAATGTTTTCCCTGGAACAGAAATCGAAGATATTTTCTGTGGGATGGATGGATGAGTATATGAGTGTACGCATCCTTGAGATCTAGAGAACAAAGCCAATCCTGACTCTGAAGGTATGGAAGGAGAATGCCCAGAGAGCATTTTGAATTTCTCCTTGAATAGAAACTTGTTCAATTCTCTCAGATCTAGGATAGGTCTGAAGCCCCCTGTCTTCTTTGTTATGAGAAAATAAGGGGAGTAGAACCCTAACCCCTGTTGAGGAAGAGGAACCTCCTCTATTGCCCCTTGGGCAAGGAGAGAGGAGACTTCCTGACCCAACAGGGTCAGAAGAGATGGGGGAGAACTGAATTGCCTCACCATGGTATGGGGAGGAAGGCTGGAGAAATGAAGTTTGTAGCCCTCTCTGATGATAGAGAGGGTCCATTGCTCTGATGTTATTTGCTCCCATCTGGGAGCAAAGTGAGCTAACCTTCCCGGTATGGTGAGAGGTTCTGGTTGTTCCAGAGCCAGAAATGGTAAGTTCTCTAGGGGCAAGTCAAAACCCCTGAGGGGGTTGAGCCTGCTGGGGTGTAGCAGACACTGCAGACTTTGACTTTACTTGCTTAGATTGCTGACGTTTAGCAGCAAAGCGAGGCTGAGAAGATTGTTGGCCAGTATTTGTGGAAAATCTGGCCTTCTTGTAGTACGGCCTTTTAAAAGGTTTCTTTTTGGCAGGAGTAGAAGTAGACTTAGAAAGTCTATCTAGAGTGGCATTTTCTGCGTCCATTTGAGCAGCTTTAATTTGCCAGCCCTCACCAAATAAGTTCTCTCCTGTACAGGGCAGATTCCTTAAGCCATCCATGACCCAAGGTTCTAGGTCAGAAGCCTGGAGCCAAGCAAGACGTCGGGCTGCAATAGCGATTCCCGAAGCCCTGCCAGCAACCTCAAAGGAATCAAAGGCTGCCCTGTTGGAAAACTTGGAGACCTCTGAAAGTTGTGTCACCAGAGTAGTGAAGTCCTCCTTTTTATCCTCAGGGATAAAGGGGGCTAAATGCCGTACCTTTAGGGCAAGTTCTCTGAGAAACATGCCCATATAAAGGCTGTAAGAATTGATCCTGGCTATAAGCATACTAGCCTGAAAGATCTTTCTACCAAAAGAGTCGAGGGTCTTACATTCTCGCCCTGGAGGGGTAGAGGAATGCCTTTTAGGACTCTTTATCTTCTTCATAGCAGACTTCACCACAATGGAGTGGTGAGGCAGCTGAGTCTTTTGAAACCCAGGAGGAGGGAGGGACCCGGTACATGGTGTCCAACCTACGGGAATGAGGAGACAGGGTTAGAGGAGTCTCCCACAAATCCATCAAGTGTTCTTGAAGGATTTCATGGATAGGCAGAGTAACTGCCTCTTTAGGAGGTTTAGAGTATCCTAAAATATCCAATTTTTTTGATCTGGGTCCCTTTTCAGCAGATGTAGCAATAGAAAGTGCTTTAGCTACATCAACAATGAAATCCTGAAAGGATAAATCCTCTGGAGGAGACATCCTCCTCTTTAGAGAAGAGGGCTCCTCAGGAAGATCAAACTCAGCAGAGTCATCAGAGGAATTGAACTCATCAGAAGAATCTGAGTATTCTCTCTGTGCTTGCAATGCACGATACGCGTACCGATCGATATCGACATCGGGCGTATCGGGCATGGGATTGGTATCGGGCAAAAGCCTGAATCCAGCAAGCGGAACCGATCGACGCTTGGAAGTCGATGGTCTCGGTTCCGGTGTGGATACCGGAACCGGGGTCGGTACCGATGGAATCGGTACCGAGGGCGTCGCAGCCTTAATGAAAGCCAAAACGGCCTGCTGCATGGTCTGGACAGTATTGCCCATGGACGCCACTGCTGCCTGGATGTCGGTACCGGTATCGACCGGTACCCCAGAGCAGTCTAACAGGTGATCAGTCGAGGCCGTGCCATCGATGTCAACCTGTAACCCCATAGGTGATGCTTTGGAGGCCGGAGCCTCCCGCCGGGGTTTTTTGGTCTGGGCAGAATCCTCGAACTCAAGATTGAGAGCCTCTCGATCTTTTGAAAGAGATTTGCTTTTAGAGGATTTGCCCACAGAAAGTTTGGTTACCTGAGATCCATCCGGAGAGGAAGACCTGGATGACTGTGATGCTGGATTATCTGAAGCAAACAGCACATGGAACTTGTTGGCCCGGTTCTGCATACCACGTTTAGACATCTGGGAGCAGAATGGGCAGTCCGGTATGGAGTGGTCAGGTCCTAAACATTTAAGACACCATTCATGGGTGTCTGTGAGAGAAATAACAGCATTGCACTTGGTACACTTTTTAAAACCAGGAGCTGGTTTCTCCATGAGGAGAATTTGTGTAGGCCTGAAGGCCTAACAAAAGTTACCAAGCTGTGCTGAGAAAATAAAAAAAAGAGATTTTTTTTTTTTTTTTTTTTAAAGAAAGAGAGACCGGCAGTACCGGTTTTGGTATGGGGAAGGCAGGTACGCGGTCAAAAGAAACAAATTAAAATAACAATTTCTTCAGCTGTGACAGGAACATGACCTGCTGGCTCCGCGTAAAAAGAGAAACTGAAGAGAGCTGGTAAGGAAGGCGGGAAGACAGCGCGCATGCGCTGTGGGAAGCCCCAAAAGCTTTTCATCTGAAAAGCTGGGGAGCTTTCCCGCGCGGGCTCCGTCGGTTCAGACTTACCCATATGTGAGGACTTATTCCTGCTTGTTCCTGGAGATTAAAGCATCCTTGTTAAAGAGATTTTCATCAGTACAAGGAGTATTTGCCAGCCTCTCTTGCACCTATTTGTCCAAGTCTGAAGCTTGGAGCCAGGCCATATGTCGTGCCCCTATGGCTATAGCAGACGTTCTGCTAATAGACTCAAAACAGTCCAGGGAAGCACGATTAAGGAACTTAGACATTTTGAGCATGACTGACTAATAAGAAATAGTCTGCTCTTTTATGTTCTTGAAGCAAAGTTTTAAATTCTTTGTGACCTCTTCAAGAGATAATCCCATATAGAAAATATATGAGATAATTCTTGCTGAAAGCATAGATGCCTGGAAGCATCGACGTCCAAAGGCATCTAAAATCCTAGACTCACGACCTGGCGGATAAGAGGAGTGCTTTTTTGCACTCTTAATACGCTTCATTGCTGATTCTACAACAATAGAATGATGAGGAAGTTGAGTCTTTTGAAAACCTGGAGAAGGTGGCACCTTGTACACAGTGTCAAGTGTTTTAGAAGTTGGGGATAACATTAAAGGAGTTTCCCACATTTTTAATAGTAGATCCTGTAAGATCTGATGCACAAGAAGCATGATCACATCATTTGGAATCCAGGGGAATTGCAGTTTCTGAATCCCCTGGTATAGATTCTTCACCAGGTATAGAAATGGCAAGTAACTTTGCCATATCAAGCAAAAAAGCTTGAAAAGAAATCTCTTCTGAGGAGGACGCTCTGAAATGAGGGGTAAAGGCTGAAATTGTTGAAAATTCAGCCTTGGCACCGATGGATTCATCCCAGTCATTGGGATCGGAAGACTTGAAAGGATGAAGCATCGGATTTTCTTTAAAGAGATGTCTTCGGTACAGCCCGAGGTCAGTACCAAGATGAGTCGGTACCGAATCCTCCATGCTATGGAGCGATTCCAGGCTCGGCATGGAAGGGAGCGAGTCTGTCGAAGAAAACATTGACGGTACCGATACTGATACTCGAGGAACGGTCTGCAGCAACTCTAGCGGTACCGAAGTAGCTGAGAGCGCTAGACTACATTCATCGGTGAGGAGTGTTTCATCCATCACCATAGCCGATGCCGGGGTGTCGGTACCGCTCGAAGCAGCCGCCGCCACCACCACCGAGCATGGCCCAGGTATGTCCATGGAGGTAAGAAACTCGGGAACAACCTGAAGCCCCGTAAATGCTTTGGAGCCCGAAGACTCCCGCCGGGGCTTTATTGCCAAAATGTCCTCGAGGGCAACGCCAGAGGCATCTCGATGCTTAGAAGGAGATCTACCACTCGAGGACTGGCTAGTCTTAACAGACTTTTGCTTGATTACCTGATCCTGTGAAAAAGAAGATATTCTGGCTGGTGACATCGAGTCCGATGAGAACCGGGTATCGAGTTGTGCTAGATCCTGAAGACTTCTTCTGTTTGAGCTCCCGCAGGAGAGACACTCCAGTGGGCAATGGTCAGGACCTAAACATTTTAGACACCAAGTATGAGTGTCTAAAAATATATTTGTACCGCCACACTTTGAGCATTTCTTAAGGATAGTGGCTGGCTTTTCCATAATGGAAGGATATAGAGGCCTAGTGGCCTAGAAACCGTCAGGCACTAAACAGGAAAAAATTCCTAGAGAAAAGAAGAAATTTTTAGTAAAAGGAAAGAAAAGCACCGGCGGTACCGGTGGCGTCGAGGGAAGGCAGATGCGACCACAAAGAAACAAAAATAAAAAGGAAGAATTTTCTGCGGTGACAGGAGTACGTCCTGCTGGCTCCGCGGAAAACTGATGAGAGGGAAGTGAATGGGCGGGAAGGCAGCGCGCATGCGTGTGGGATGCTCCCAAAGGCTTTCTTTTTGGACGCTGGGGAGCGTTCCCGCGCAGGCTCCGTCAGTACCAATGTACCCATATGTGAAGACTCATTCCTGCTTGCTCCTGGAGATACGAAGAACTGAAGAGGGACAGTTGGAAAGGCAGGAAGGCAGCGCGCATGTGCTGAGGGATGCTCCCAAAAGCATTCCTATTGGACGCTGGGGAGCGTTTCTACAAAGGCTCCGTCGGTACCAATAATACCCATATGTGAGCACTACATTCCTGCTTGTTCCTGGAGATAAAAACTCTGCTCCATGGTTCTTGCCATCCCCTTGCTGTCAGAGAAGAAAGCTTGGACCCCTCCAAGGTCTTTTCCCCGACACCCTTCTGTGACTTCTCTACCAACAACTCTTTTTCCGATTGAGAATCTCAGGCCAGAGGGAGTGGGGTTTCTAGTCCTATAGGCACTCCTTGTGGCCTTGGGCAAGCCACTTAGCCCTCAGTTACCTCAGGTACACATAGATTGTGCGCCCTTTGGGGACAAGGGAATGTATCCAGTACCTGCTTGTAGTAATTACATAATGTAAACTGCTTTGATTGAAGGATAAGGCGGTACAGAAAACTGGTTAAATACGTTTCCCTGAGACGGCACAGTTTCCCATGCACCACGGGATGATCAGAGGCGCAGCACACGGTCCCTGGCCTTGTTGGCATTCCTCTGCCCAGCTCAGAAGGACCACCACAAAAACCCTGAAAACAGCTGCCCCGATGCGCTGAAGGAAGAACTACCTCTCAAATAACCCATCGGCAGCTCCTTTCCCACCCGGCATGCTCGGTCTTGCACTCTGTGTCAGCGGGTGTTCCTAGCAGACCTCTGATGTCACAGCCAACAGTGGCTCCTCACTCACTGAAGGGATTGAGAGCCGCTGCTCTCTACCCTGTCTCCTGCCTAATAGAGCCCCTGAGTCTCTGGGTTAGCCTGCTGCTTGTGGCTTTTTTTTTCTCTCAATAGCTTTTATTGTAAGGTATTGGCCCCAGATCGAAGACTCTGAGCTCCAACCATTAAAAGGAGAAATTAGACCTTACCTGCTAATTGTCTTTCCTTGAGTTCTCTCCGGGCCAGTCCAGGTACAGTTGGGTAGTCAATCCCTTCTAGCAGCTGAGGACTGAAAGCTGAAACTTTTGCTGACAGATGTAATAGCTCCCTCTAGTGTTAGCAAGCCAGTCATCTATTGTCAAAGCAGAGTACGAACAGAACCAACCCGTTCCTAAATAAGGAAAAACCAACTCAAACTTCAAAAACCTGAACAAAAACAACTGGCAACTCAGACGAATGGTGCTCAGAAGCGCCCTCATACCAAACTCTAGCAGGGCTGCGCCAGATCCTTGCAGTATGAAGAGTCCCCTCCACAGAGAGCCGGAACCCTCCAAGATCCTTTTCCAAATGCGATCGAAATCTGCAAGCGCGGAAGCACGCAAAAAACTGTAGTGAAAATGCGAACGCTCCAAGAGACCCTTCACGAACCACCGCTCGCAAAAAGACCAGATGGGTGGGACCTGGACTGGCCCGGAGAGAACTCAAGGAAAGACAATTAGCAGGTAAGGTCTAATTTCTCCTACCTCTTCGTCTCTCCGGGCCAGTCCAGGTACAGTTGGGCAGTACCAAAGCAGTACCTAAACTGGGGAGGGTCTTGCGAGCCCCGCCAAAATGGTCGAGGCCCCCACGGTAGCATCCTCCCGGGCCTGCACATCCAACCGATAATGCTTTGTGAAGGTATGCAGAGAGGACCAGGTCGCCGCCCGACAGATATCTGCTGGCGGAATCAAACTCATCTCCGCCCAAGACGTCGCTTGTGCTCTTGTCGAATGTGCTCTGAGCTCCTGCGGAGGCGACCTACCCCGCGCCTCATAAGCTCTAGCTATCGCTTGTTTCACCCAGCGGGCGATAGAAACCTTGGTCGTCGCTAACCCCTTACGAGGGCCTCCAAACAACACAAACAACCGATCCGACTTCCGAAACGGCTTGGTATGCCGCAAATACTTCCAGAGAACGCGCCCCAAATCCAACCTGCTCAACGCTCTGTCCCGCTCATTGCCGTGGGACGGAAAGGTAGGCAGGGAAACTGATTCATATGGAAGCCGGATACCACTTTCGGCAGAAACGAGGGAACGGTCCGCAGAACTACCTTCTCCTTCGAGAAATGAAGATACGGTTCCCTGCAGGACAGCGCCTGCAAATCCGAAACCCTCCTAGCTGAGCATAGGGCCACCAGAAAAGCCGTTTTCCAAGTAAACTCTCGCAAGCCGCCGGGCAGTGCCGACTCAAAAGGCGGACCCATTAAGGCTGAGAGTACCAAATTCAAATCCCAAGGAGGCACCACCAGGCGACGAGGCGGACGAATATTCTTAGCCGCCCGAAGAAATCGCTGCACATCCGGATGCGACGCCAGAGACCAGCCTTGCACTCGGCCGCGGAAACACACTACGGCTGCTAAGTGCACTTTGAGAGTGTTAAGAGCTAAGCCCTTGACTAGACCGCCTTGAAGAAATGCCAAGATGTCCGGGCAAGCCGGCGGAACGGGGAGAGATCCCCCTTTCTGTAGACCATGCCTCAAAAATGCGCCACACACGTATGTACAATAAAGTCGTTGAACGCCTCCTGGACTTCAACATAGTAGAGATCACAGACTCGGAGTACCCTTTACGCCGCAAACGCTCCCGCTCAAGAGCCAAGCCGTAAGCAAGAATCGATCCACCTGAGGCATGAGAACTGGACCCTGACTCAAGAGATTTATCCGAGAGGGTAACCTCCATGGAGGAGCTACTAGCAACCGCACCAGATCCGCATACCAAGGATGCCTGGGCCAATCCGGCGCAATGAGAATCACCGTTGTCCCGGTGAAGTGAGATTCTCCGAATGACACGCCCTATCAACGGCCGGGGGGAAAACGTACAGAAGCTGGTCTTCTGGCCAGGGCTGGACCAACCCGTCCAAGTCTTCCAACATGTGTTCTCTGCGTCTGCTGTAAAACCAAAAGGCTTTGGCATTGGACAGGGTCGCCATGAGGTCCATAACCGGGTGACCCCAACGAAGAGAGATCTCGTGGAAGATTGCCAAATTCAGTTCCCATTCTCCGGGGTCCAGGCGATGCCGACTGAGAAAATCGGCTTGAACATTGTCCTTTCCCGCTACATGAGCCGCCGAAAGCGAAGCAAGGTTCATCTCCGCCCACTGTAGCAGGACCTGGCTCTCCAGAAGTAACGGAGCACTGCTGGTGCCGCCCTGCTTGTTGATGTAGGACACCGTCACGAAATTGTCTGAAAACACTCGAACTGCCTGCGCTGCGATCAGATCCGAGAAATGTAGAAGCGCTAACCGAACTGCCCGAAGCTCGAGACGATTTATAGACCACCTGCTTTCCGTTATCGACCAAACTCCCAGCGCCACCTGGGACAGACAATGAGCCCCCCCAGCCGGACAGACTGGCATCGGTCGTGATCAAGATCCACTCTGGCTCTCGCAGCGGCACTCCCGCATGAAGATGAGCCGGAAGTATCCACCAATGAAAACTGCGTCGAACCTCCTCCGCACAGGGAAGCCGTTGAGAGAGCGGATGAAGTTGCGGAGACCATCTAGAGAGCAAGGTGTGCTGCAGAGGACGCATGTGCGCCCTGGCCCAAGGCACCAGATCCAGAGCTGCGGCCATCGATCCCAACAGTTGAAGATATCTCCACGCAGTTGGGGCCCTGAGCCGAAGAAAAGCGTTCACTTGACCTAACAGCTTCCTCCCCCGGTCCCGCGGGAGTAGAACCAAACCGCTCTTTGTGTCGAACACGGCCCCGAGGTAAACCAACCGTTGCACGGGAAGAAGATGACTCTTTGCTCGTTTGATCACCCAACCGAGGTGTTCCAAGAACTGCACCACCTGTGCCGTCGCCGCGATTGAGTCCTCCCGAGTACTCGCCCGGATGAGCCAATCGTCTAGATAGGGATGGACTTGAATCCCCTCTTTGCAAAGAGCTGCCGCAACCACCACCATAACCTTGGTGAAGGTGCGAGGAGCAGTTGCTAGACCAAACGGTAATGCCCGAAACTGAAAATGCCCCATGGGGACTGCAAACCACAGAAAACGCTGATGCTCCAGGCGTATCGGAATGTGCAGGTAAGCTTCCGTGAGATCTATGGAAGAGAGCCACTCTCCCGGTCTCACCGCTCATATAACGGAACGTAGAGTCTCCATACGGAAATGTGGCACGCGCATCGGTTCACGTGTTTGAGATCCAGAATCGGACGAAAAGAACCCTCCTTTTTGGGTACTACAAAATAAATCGAGTATCGACCTGTAACGCACTGGTCTCGAGGAACTGGAACCACCGCCCGCAGGTCCAACAAGCGCTGAATAGTATCTGTGACCGCTCGACTCTTTGCTCGAGTACCGCAGGGAGAAAACACAAAGGCATCCGCCACGGGAGCAGCGAACTCCAGAGCATAGCCGTCGCGGATGATCTCCAAGACCCAGAGATCGGAGGTTATGGCGGCTCAGGCGGAGAGAAACCCCTGCAAACGACCTCCTACAAGGCTCTCCGACTGGACCAGCCTCCCTTCATTGCGGTTTCTTAGAAGGAGTTTGCTGAGAGCTGAAGAACCCTCTGCCAAACCCCCGGGCCCCTCGAAAGGACTGACCCCTGGAAGGAAACCAACCCCTTTGGAAGGGCACAAATCTAGAACCGCGAAACCGACGAAACTCCCTATTGTGCCCCCGTAGCATAGGTGAGGACTTAGCCCCCCCTAGGCTTATCCTCCGGAAGATGACCCCCTTTGGAGTCGCCCAAATCTTTCACAAGCTTTTCCAATGCTTCCCCAAATAACAACTTGCCTTTATACGGAAGCTTACTCAGACGGGATTTAGATAACGTATCCGCCGCCCAATTGCGCAACCAAAGAAACCGCCGAGCCGCTATTACAGAAGCCATGGACTTTGCCGAAATCCTGATCAAATCATAAAAAGCATCTGCTAAATACGCCGCTGCCGATTCAAGCTTAGCGCCTTCCGGAGGGGAGTCCTGCTTCAAAGCAGCCTGCTCGCCCTGAATCCAGCAAATAGCGGCCCTGGACACAAACCCCCACAAACAGACGCTTGAAGGGACAGGGCATTAGCATCAAAAACCTGTTTCAGAAAGGCTTCCAACTTCCAATCCTGAACATCCTTAAGGGCAGCACCTCCCTCTACAGGAATCGTGGTTTTCTTCGTAACTGCGGACACAAGAGCGTCGACCTTAGGCATTTTCAACAACTCCCTCTCTTCCTGAGGAACCAGGTAAAGGCGGGCAATGGAACGCCCCCCCCTCAGTAAGTTAGCCTCCGGACACTCCCATTCAGACTCTATCATTTGCTTAATCACCCTGTGCATAGGGAAGCAGCGCTGCTCCGCCTTAAAACCTTGTAATAGAGGATCCTCCAGAGGCTCTTGTTGTAAGGAAGGAGGCACAATATTTAATGCAGAGAGAGATTGGACAATCAGCGCACCCAGTTCTTCCTTCCTGAATACCCTAAACACATTAGGGTCCTCTCCCGGCCCCAGTTCCACGTCTTCCAACTCCTGAGGCCAAGAGTCTAGCCACATCTCAGAGGAGATCTCCCCCTCCTCAGGCAGGAGAGAGTCAGAAGAGTGAGGGACGCGCTCCTCATGAGAAAAATCCCTACAGGGTAACTGAGAAGAGGAACCTTCACCGGGATCGAGAAGCTGAGAATCCTTCTGCAGTGAAAGCCCCAGATCTCCTGCAGCTGCACCCTCCATCGGGTGAGACTCTTTCAGTAAATAGGCTTTATGTAAAGCCAAAATAAAGTCTGGGGAGAAAAAAAGATTGTAATGCCCCTTGAGAACCGGGAGACAAAGGTTTACTAATGTCCCCAACGGAAGGCTCCTTGTGTGACTTTGATTTTCGTTTCCCTGAGCGCTGCAAAAGCGCGGGAACAGGAGCGGCGTCTGAAGGGAGCGCGGTTGCCGCTGCCGCGGACAGATTCTTCCCCTGAGACTTCTCTCCCGATAGCTCACCGGGACCGGCACTCTCCATTGTGAAGGATACCCGAAAAACAAAGCGGCCACAATAAACGAAGATCCCCCGGCAAGTCAAAATGCTATGAAAACCCGACGATCGAGAAACATGCGGTACTCAGAAAATGGCGCCGAAACTACCCGCTGGCGGCAGAAAAGCACCCACCGGACCGGAGAACAAGTCAGAAAGTGCCGCTTACCTCAGTAACAAGACAGACAGGCACGATCTCTAAATCTCCGCTGCTAGCGAAAAAGAGACAAGTGGAAGCATCGCGGGAAAAGGATACTGGGGCTCCCAGCTCCATTCAAGCCCACATGAAATTCAGCGATCCCCAGGAAGCAGGCTCTGCCCCCGACTCTAACACAAAAATAAAAAATCAAATATAAACACAGGATCGCTGAAATATCCGTGCCTCCGATTCTCCCCCCTCTACAGAGGAACAAGGAGGAATTGCTTGCTATTATGCCCTGCTAGGGACAGTGAGCAAGGTCTCTGTCTGAAACAGCAAGTTGAGTTGCCTTTTGCTTTTGAAAACTCCTAGCATTAAGCTGATCCCGTTTGCTGCTGTATGTATTTTATCTTTTTATTTTTTTTTTTAATTCAGTTTATACTGTCTAAAGAATTTCGTCTCTCCTGGGAGCCTGCCAGAGATACGTCCACTCTAGCTGCTGAGGACTGAAGACTGGCTTGCTAACACTAGAGGGAGCTATTACATCTGTCAGCAAAAGTTTCAGCTTTCAGTCCTCAGCTGCTAGAAGGGATGGACTACCCAACTGTACCTGGACTGGCCCGGAGAGACGAAGAGGAATAGGTATATTCTCAGGTCTTTGAAATTGTTCTCTTTTTTTAAATTTTTTGTTTTTTTAATCCTTGCCACGTATTTGTTGTTCAGCAAGTTCAACTGGTAGAAGTCACTTTCTCCAGCTGCTTGGAGACTGAATACTGGGACTGGTGGGTTGTGCCAACTGGTTATATGAGGTGATGCCACTAAAATATTCATCATCAGTCTCCAAGCAGCTGGTTGAGGGTGACTACCCACAAGTTGGGACTGGACTGGAGGTACAATAAGGAAGTTGGGAATCACCGCTCTTACACATCATTCTTATACACCATTCTCCTGCAACCTGGGTCCCCCTTCTACAGCATGGAGAAGCATGTATTATAATCAAATTTAAACAGTGCCATCTAATTACAAGCAAGCTATAACAACTTTTCTGTCATCATTGGAGCACATAGGAAAAACCATACCTGATAGTCCAGAGTTATACAAGAATTAGATGTGCCCACTCTCCCAAGAAAAGATAGACCTTAGTCTTGCAGAAAGGATAAGTCCCTTACCTTAAAGTTAGTCAGCTCAGAGTCCTTCTGTTTCAAGATTTCTGCCATGTAGTCTATCAGGTGCAGACCAAAAGCATTTTTTGTGGTGATTTTCTGTGAAAAAATAAATGGTTATTTTCCTGACCCCAAAAGCCTTCTGTAAATGAAAAAATGTGGATTTAAACAGGAATGCCATAATGAAGTGCTGTTAATCCCAACTTTGGATTGTTATAGATTTCTTCTCAGTTCTGTCAGGAACTTTATTTTTTTAGGGTTTTTTTCACTTTGATTGAAAAAGAAAAACCCTAAGACATCTTGTAATTCAAACTGGGTCACCCCAGTGGCCAAGGTGACATTTTACTTGCCAGATAATGTCCTTTCCTTGAGTCCTGCTAGACCAGTCCAGACAAGTGGGTTATGTTCCCCTACCAGCAGATAAGTGGAGACAAAACCAATGAAATGTTCAGGTTTCAACAACATTACTTCCATGCTTTTATCAGCCTGAGCCATTAGAGGCAATTCAGTATTCATTCCCAAGCCAAGCATATGGTAACGAATGGCAGCACTCACACAACCTCAATGAGGGCAACAATGTTTAACCAAATTGCAGGAAACCATGTACAGGAGTAGATTAAACAGAATGCTTGTCAAAAGGTTATGAGATGCAGGGCCAACCACTCAAATCATAGTGGACAAAAAGGCAACACTGCATTATAGCAGACTAATTCAGTTCCAGGGGTGGGTCCTCGACTAGTCTAGCACCTTCCATATCATCCTTCTAGACCCGTCCAGACAAGTAGGATATAGCAAAGCTACGCTTCAACTGAACAGGAAGACAAAGCAGCTCACAAAACCTTTGAGTGAAGGCAGTGGACATCCACATGGTAATTCTTGACAAAAGTGAAAAGTGATGCTCACACTGCCACCCAAAAAGGTCTGAGGGGTCTACTGAACCACATTCCACCCACGAGGATGCTTGTGCCCGAGTAGAATGTGCATGCAAACTTTCCGGAACTAGACGGTTCTGTAACAGGCACACCAAGACAACAGCCTCCTTTATCCAGCACCCCAGCATAGACTTGGCAGCAGTATCACCCTTGCATAGCTCAGCAGACAGCACAAAAAGGTAATTAGACTTACGAAAGGAATTCGTAAACCTTCAAGCACCAGAGAATCACCCTCCAGATGTCCACATGGCGTGGCCCTTAGGCGTTGGTTCGTGGCGTCGGTCTCTGGAGGCTATATTGAAGACCTGTTTATTTTTGTGGGTATTGTGCTGTTCCGTGTCTTTCTCCTCTTATCTGCTTGACTGTGTCTGTACTCTACTCTGTCCTATTTTATAATTGGCGTTCCTTTCTTTTTCCCTAAATGATGAAGTATTGTAAACCGCTCTAATACCTTTTTGGTCTGAGCGGTATATCAAATTCAAATAAACAAACATAAACACAAGGTGAAGATCCTTCTTTCCCTTGACACTACTCCTTAGAAAAGGAGGACAGTTAAGAAGAGTGTATTACCTATGAGATTTAAGTTGGAGATGTTGGAAAATACTTCTAGAGCTGTGAATCTTCGTGTGGTTAACTTTCCTAGGGTACCATTGATTTCTGCGAGGGACATGTTACGGACTTATTTGGTGGAGAATTTGGGTATTACTCCTGAATCCCATCTTCCTATTGCTAAAATGTATTTGCCATCTGGGAAAAAAGATGAGAGTTTGAGGGTGGTTAGAGGCATATCAAATACGGATGTTCTAAATGTAACAGCAATGTTGGAATCATCGCAGGAGGAGCAAGTGGTGTCCTCTACTTTGATTACATTGGCATTGCTTTCTGATAAGGAATGGCTTTTGAAGTTGTTTGTCAAGATGCGGCATATTCTTGAACATGGTGAACTCCAGTAACCTCCTCAGCTTTGGGAACTGCTAACATCTAATCAGGAGTTAGTGAGCTTGACTTCCTGAGAGCAGCTGAGGGCCTGCAAAAAAGGCTCCAGTGCCCTGCCCTGTTCAGGCTTTCCTACAGAAGCTCTCCAGATCAACCAACAGTAAGGATTTAAGGATTTGTTTTATTATATTAAGTTGTTAGCTCTGACTGGGAGCTCTTAAAAGGGTTTTTTGTACATTTTAAAGCAAGGTTACTTTTTTTGGTGCTTTAGTGGGACTTTCCTTGAGCACAGTAGGTGGTTGAACTCCAGTAACCTCCTCAGCTTTGGGAACTGTTAACACCTAATCAGGTGTTAGTTCCCTCCCTACCCACCCCGACTCCCACCCACCCCTAGCGAGTAGTCTTGCTTTATAGGGCACCTCCCCATTTGACAAAGCACAGAGAATTGGAGCAGCACATTTTGAATATAATTAAGGAGATTTAACTGCTTTTTTCTCTGAAAGGACAGCTGGGAAACCGGCTGGTACTTGGTAGATCTCTCTCTTTTGCTTTAACAGATACCCAAGCTCCACGAACAGAACAATGGCTGGGAAAAATCGTATCTCTAGAGCTGTTGCCCCCGTCACAGCTTCTGCCTCGGTCCAGACAGAGGACCTAGTGCCAGTTGAAGGACCGGTTCCATGTGCAGGGTGCCTGCATGCTGAAGCTCTGAGGAAACAAGTGGAAGAACTCAGAGAGGAGGTGGTGAGGCTGAGGAGCATTCAAGACAGTGAGAAGTACATTGATGAGATGCTTCTTGCAGCAACCAAGCTCTCCAGCACAGGAGAAGATGTGTGCCAACAGACTGTCGATGGTTGGACACAAATCACCAGGGCCTGCAAAATCATCAATCCAACTTCCCCAGCCCTTGAATTGAAGAACCATTATGCAGCCCTGAAAGTGGAGGAGGTAGAAGCATCCCTGGAAAGGGAACAAAAGCTCAAGTACCCCAAAGTTGCAGAATCAGTAACCACAAAGAAACGAAGGGTAGTGGTAGTTGGAGACTCTCTTCTGAGGGGTACTGAGGCGTCCATCTGCCGACCAGACTTGATGTCCAGAGAGGTATGCTGTCTGCCTGGTGCCAAAATCCAAGATGTTATGGAGAGTTTGCAGAGACTCATCAAGCCCACTGACTATTACCCAATGTTGCTAATCCATGTTGGAACAAATGATACTGCCAGGTATACCTCAGAACGTATCAAAAGTGACTTCATGGCTCTGGGACAGAGGGTGAAGCAGTTAGGTGCACAGGTGGTGTTCTCTTCAATCCTCCCTGTTGAGGGTAAAGGCCAAGGCAGAGAGGCTCGCATCCTGGAGATGAATGCATGGCTGCGTGGATGGTGTCATCAAGAGCGTTTTGGTTTCCTAGACCATGGGATGCTGTTCCAAGGGTTGCAGAGCAGAGATGGCATCCATCTGTCCAAGAAAGGTCAACGCGTCTTCAGTAGTAGACTGGCTAATCTACTGAAGAGGGCTTTAAACTAGATTCGTTGGGGATGGGTGAAGAAAGCCCCCAGGTAAGTGAAAGCCCCCAGGTAGGTGATGCATTAAATACCTTTATGGAAATGGATAACAGGGGTAACATATGGAAAGCAGTGTGTATAAATGCCCGTAGCATGGGAAATAAGATCCCTGATGTTGAAGCTTTGGTGGGAGTGGCTGACTTGGATTTAGTGGCAGTTACAGAAACATGGTTCACAGAAAACCATGATTGGGATGTAACTATACCTGGCTATACTTTATTCAGAAAGGACAGGGTAGGAAGTAGGGGAGGAGGAGTGGCACTATATGTAAAAACTACTATTAAAGCTTTGGAATTACAGAGCTTAAAAGGGAGAGGGGAGGCATTGTGGGTTAAACTAGAAAGAGGGAAAGAGAAATCTATTTACATTGGTGTAATATACAGACCTCCCTCACAAGAGGAAGAGGTGGACAGAGAGTTAATTGAAGACATGTGCAGCATTGCTAGGAAAGGGGAAGTGCTACTGATAGGAGATTTCAATATGCCAGATGTTGATTGGCACATTCCTGCTGCAGCATCATCTAGAAGTAAGGAGATCCTGGATTCTCTACAGGGAGAACTATTCAGGCAATTGGTAACAGACCCCACACGTGAAGGGGCCATACTGGACTTGGTGCTTACAAATGGTGAAAGTGTTTCTGATGTAGTGGGAGATCATTTTGCATCCAGTGATCACCAGATGGTGTGGTTCAGTATTAGGACTAGGGCTGTTAGAATCCATTCAAAAGCGAGGATCTTAGACTTTAGGAAGACTAACTTTGCGAAGATGGGCCTCAGGGAGTCGTTAGTTGGATGGGAACAGCTGAGGGATGTAGACAAGCTGTGGGAAAAACTGAAAGGGGATATTTTAAGGGCAACCAACCTTTTTGTTAAAATGGTAAATAAAGGTAAAAGGAAACGGAGACCACTATGGTTTTCGAAAGAAGTAGCTGAAAAAGTGAAGAAAAAGAGGGAGGCCTTCATGAAATACAAGAGATCACAGAGAGGAAGACAGGCATCTGTATTTGGAAAAACTTAGAGAAGCTAGCAAAGTAGTCAAGAAGGCAAAGGTTCAAAAGGAGGAGGAAATAGCCAATGCAATAAAATGGGGGGATAAGACGTTTTTCAGATATATTAGTGAGAAGAGGAAGGGCAAGAGTGGTATTGTCAGACTCAAGGGTGAGGGGAGGAATATGTAGAAGCTGATAAGAATAAAGCGGAATTGCTTAACAAATATTTTTGTTCTGTGTTCACAGATGAAGAACCAGGAGCAGGACCTCAGAAAACACCCACAAATAGAAACAGAAGCAAAGGACATCTTGAACAATTTTCAAAAGACTGTTCGTGAGAAACTATCTCAACTTATAGTAGACAAAGCGATGGGACCGGATGGGATACACCCGAGAATACTGAGGGAACTTCGGGACGTTCTAGCAGCTCCACTGACTGACCTTTTCAATGCCTCGTTGGAGTCGGGAGTGGTGCCAAAGGACTGGAGAGAGGCTCATGTGGTGCCTTTACACAAAAGCAGAAGTAAGGATGTGGTTGAAAACTACAGGCCGGTTAGTTTAACTTCGGTGGTGAGTAAATTATTGGAAACGCTGCTGAAAGAGAAAATAGTGAGGTTTCTGGAGTCCAGCGGATTACAGGATCCAAGGCAGCATGGATTCACCAGAGGCAGGTCTTGTCAAACAAATCTGATTGATTTCTTTGACTGGGTGACCAGGGGAGTTGGACCAAGGGAGAGCCCTAGATGTGGTGTATTTAGATTTCAGTAAAGCCTTTGACACTGTTCCTCACAGGCGACTTAAACAAACTGAGCACCCTAGGGATGGACCCTAAAGTTACTGCTTGGGTTAGAAATTGGTTGGGTGGGAGGTGACAAAGAGTACAAGTAAATGGAGCTCACTCTGAGGAGAAGGATGTTATCAGTGGTGTGCCCCAGGGATTTGTCCTTGGTCCGTTTCTTTTTAACATCTTTGTTAGTGATATAGCGGAAGGGCTTTCAGGTAAGGTTTGCCTCTTTGCGGATGATACCAAAATCTGCAATAGAGTAGACACCCAGGAAGGGGTAGATAACATGAGGAGGGCTCTAGCTAAGCTTGAAGAATGGTCTAGAATTTGGCAGCTGGGATTTAATGTTAGAAAATGTAAGGTCATGCATTTGGGCTGCAGCAATCCTAGGGAGCAATATAGTATAGGGGGTGAAGTACTTTTGTCCACTAAAGAAGAGCGGGACCTAGGCGTGGTTGTGTCTGATGATCTTAAAGTAGCTAAGCAGGTAGAGAAGGCGACGGCAAAAGCTAGAAGGATGCTTGGGTGCATACGGAGAGGAATGGGTAGCAGAAAAAAAAGGTTATAATGCCTCTGTATAAGTCTTTGGTGCGACCTCATTTGGAGTATAGTGTGCAATTCTGGAGACCGCACCTTCAAAATGATGTGAACAGAACGGAGTCGGTGCAGAGGGTGGCTACTAAAATGATTAGTGGTCTTCATTATAAAGCATATGAAGACAGACTGAAGGATCTTAATATGTACACCTTGTGATAAGGAAGCTTATCATAGCTCAGGAAGGAGCTATAGAAAAGGTGAAGTGACTCTGAACAATCAACCTGTCAGTTCTGGTAGAAATAAGAAAACAGAATTTTCCCATAAAAGACTACCAGTCCCAGAATGCACCAGGTTTCCAACAGCCATTAGAGGAGCTGAAGTGGGGAAACGTGTGTTCAATCAGGAGGGCTATGAGGTAATCCCTAAGCACTCATCTCAAAGGGCAGGGCCTGATTCAGCACAGCTGCGCTGTGTTAGGAAGGAGCACTCATCCAAGCAGAATAAGAGTAGAGTTTATTCTACAGATGACCATCTTCATGATCACCTTGGATATACAGAGAATTATCCTCAGTTTCATCTGAAGGATTATCAGAAGCAGAAGCCAAACCGGACGGACAGAGAGGGAAAGAGACCCTCTGGAAGAAGGAAGAGAAAAGCCTTTGAGAGGTCTAGAAGAGTCCAAAGCAGTACGTATACTGGGAGGTATTCCAAGGGCCAGCATACACCATTGGACTGGGGAAAGCCTGAGGAATGGTGCTGCAGAGCTAGGAATCACCAGAGGCTACCTGTGAGGGAGACGGCTGCACGTGGAAGGGACACTAAGACCTGTGCCAGAAGGTATGTGAAGAGAGATCCAGTGTCCAGGGATCTGGATTGGAAGGCTGGACATAAGAACTGGACTACATACTGGCCAGGCTATATAGAGAGGAACTCTAGCAGCAATGGAAGCTCAGGTATGAACACTGATCTATGCCCTAGCTATAACCTTGAAAGACAGCAGGGAAACAAGTATTCTCCTGAAAATGTTCCATTGAGAGATTCATCTGTGCCAATACATGATATTGAACCCATGCTTGTTGAACAAGGGGGAATAATAGCAGATGAGGATCCTGTTTATATGGACTGCTCTCTATCTAAACTCCGTTGGTAACTTTCTGTTATAAAGTACAGCAACCATCACAAAGAAATTCAAATTTGTTCTTTAATCTACTCAGAAAAGCTCCTGAAGCAGGATTTGACCCACACAGTGGAAGGCAAGCCAGCTAAGGGGTTTCAGCTGGTAACTGCTAGCAATTAAGCCTTACCTAATTGCTTGTGAGCTAGGAGAGAATCACTTCTGTATCTGTGTGGGAAGTAATCAGAAGTTAATCTGAAAAGAACAGTTTGTTTCTTGCTTTGTGGCTTTTCATTTGTTGTTTTCCTGATTTTGACTTTGTTTTTCCAAGTTAACACTGAAAGCAAGTTACCTAATTTATGTGCTACCAAGCATATCTGTATTGGGAGAAATAACCCCATAAATAAAAATCTTACTGGCTTTACCCAAGAGCACAACTAAATTATTGTCAGCAGCTGTGTCTGGTGTGAATGAACTACATTGCCCACAATACCTTGCAAATCATATAGAAATATGCACTTGCCAAGAGTGTGAAGATTCTCACCCAGGCAGCCGTCTGACAACCTTAGAGGAAAGGCGGGATAGAGGCGATATGATTGAGATGTTTAAATACCTCCATGGCATAAATGTTCAGGGAGAGAGCCTTTTTCAATTGAAAGCAAGTTCTGCTACGAGGGGACATGGGATGAGGGTGAAGGGAGATAGATTCAGGAGTGATATGAGGAAATATTTCTTTACGGAAAGAGTGGTGGATCCGTGGAATAGTCTCCCAGTGGAGGTGGTAGAGATGAGGACAGTAACTGAATTCAAAAAAGCATGGGACAAACACAGAGGATCTCTAAAGGTAAAAAGGGGACTGTTGTAGTTATGGAAGGACAGACTAGATAGGCCATGTGGTCTTTTTCTGTCGTCATATTTCTATGTTTCTATATGTTATTTAAGGGATTAACTGTCCGTATGTTTCCAGATCTCTCCAGGGAGACCCAGAAGAGGCAGCGAGATTTTCTCCTTTTACGTCCTGGAGTTCAGCAATTGGGAGGGCTCTTTTTTCTAAAATTTCCTTTTTCAGTGTCTGATCAATTATCTGTCTGATTCCTTTATTTTTTATGAGCCTTCCCAATTGCTGGACTTTATAAATGCCCGACATTCTGCGGAGGTAGATGCTCCCCCTTTTGCTTCTGTATGAGCATAATGGGTATCAATTGTTTAGCACACCTTTAATTGCCCTTCAGATGTTGTGGTTATCTTTTCTTCTTATTGTATCCTTCCCTTTTTAGGGGCTAGAGTGGGTTGGGTATTTGATTTTTTACCTTTGTTGTATTGGCGGGACTGTTCAGTTCTATGTGATTGTTTTCCTTACCCTTCTCAGTTTCTGTTTCAAGATGTATTCTTGATATGTATGTAGAAAGTCATAAATATTAAATAAAAAAAAAGAAAAGGAGGACAGAAACCACTTGGTTCACATGAAAGGAAGGGAGGTACAAGGGAAGGCACAGGCCGAAGACAGCCTCCTCCGAAAAGGACAGACATGGATCCTGGCAAGCCAGAGTCAGAAGCCACAGAAATCTGTCTTACTGAGCAAATCGCTAGAAAGGGAAAAAATTAAACAAACAGTCTCAAGAGTCAACTCCTCAGTGTAGCACACTTCAAAGAGTGCCGATATTAAGGCCCTAAGCACTAGCACTAGACAGATATCCCAGGATGGAACAATTGACTGGGGAAGGGGGGGGGGAGCAAACGCTGAACCCCTTGAAGAAAAACATGAAACATCCGGGTGTGAGGCTAAAGACTTTCCAGCCACCAGACCCCTGAACAACAAAACTGCCACCTGAACTTTCAGGGAGTTAAGGGAAAGGCTCTTTTCCAGACTATCCTGCAGAAAAGGCCAACACAGCCAGCACTTTTGCCGCCTTAGGAACAAGCTGTTACTTGCCGCACCAATGCTGAAAGACATATCAGACTCATATGTATACCAGGTTGGTAGAACCCCTCAGGTCTTTGAGCAGGGTGGAAACTCTTTTCAAGAACCAAGCTGTAAGCAAGATGGGAGTCGGGTCGTCCAGTCTCCTGATGCAACTGGCCACAAAAAAGGGGGCAGACAAAGAGGAGGTTCCTGTAGGAGCTGGAGCAGGTCCCCAAACTATGCTCTCCTCAGCCAATCCACCACAAACAGAACAATCCAGCCCAGATTGTGGTCTATGTGCCGAAGCACATGCCCCTACAGCAGCCACAGAGGAAGCCCATACAGCAGGCATTGCAACCAGGGAGTCAACAACTTTGGACCCCGTTTCCATGTGGCAACTGAAGAAAACTGCACATTTTAGCACTGGATCAGGATGTCATCAATTCCATCACGGAGCAAACTAAATGGCAGAAAATCATCTAAAACATCTCCTAACTCAACTCCCACTCTCCAGGATTGAGAGAGTGAAGACTGGAGTAAGACCACTTCCATACTGACCATCTCGGCAATGTGCCAAGCTGATAGAACTAGAAGATTCTTTTCCACCCAGGCAAACCAGAGAATCATCTTCAGGGTCACTCCGGCACACTTCGTGCTGCCTTGGCGATTAACATATGCTACTGCCGTGGCACTGTCAGAGAACACTCGCCCCACCCTGTCCTTGACCAAGGGCTGAAAACACAAGAGGGCCAGCTAGAAAGCCCTTGCTTTGAGACAGGTGATGGACCACATTGCCTCCCTGTTGCTCCAACAGCCCTGGCCATTCAGTCTTGACAAGGGCTCCCCACCCTGTAGGTGGCATTTGTTGCTTGAAGAATCCACAAGTGATCATCCAGCGGCATGCCCCTCTTCAGATAACGTGGCCATAGCCACCACCTAAAGCTGGTTCCCACTCCCAGATGGAGGAGTGGAAGCCTGAACTTAAATTCTGGGGAACTCAGAGATCACAGTCAGGAAGGATCGCTGGAGCAGCCTCATAGGAGCACGCACCCATGGTACCATCTTGATCGCCGCTGCCATGAAGATGAGAAGCTGTAAGTTATCCCAAACCCTGGGAAATGGTTGAGAATATAATACCTCAAGTCATTATAACAATCTCTGCACTCTCTCCTCCGGCAGAAAGACTCTGCCCAATTGGGCACTGAACCATGCTCCCAGGAATTCCAGGGATTGAGAAGGCTCTAGCGGACTCTTTCCCCAATTGATCACCCAGCCGAGGCCATCCAGAAGGATACCACTCAGACCGAACCATGAGATGCCTCAGACAGAGAACAGGCTTGGATGAGCCAGTTTTCCAGAAAAAAAGGGTGTACACATAGTCCATGATGCTATAGCACAGTACCCACCACCACCATAACCTGGGGGCAGTGGAGAGACCGAAGGGAAGAGTGGCAAACAATGTGTGAGCCAAGCACAGCAAAACAGAAATCCCTGTTGATCCTCCCAGACCAGGATATGAAAATAAGCTTCAGCCAAAGCCAGAGATACTAGGAAATCTCTTCAGCGCATCTCCGAAATCACAGATCTCAGAGTTTACATTCGTAAGCGCAACATACACAAGTGACCATTGACCCCCTAGAGGTCAAGAATTGGTCAGAAGGAGCCATCCTTCTTTAGCACCAAGAAATAAGTGGAGGTTGTCTTGAAATATTCTTGGAATAGGATGGTTTTCAGCTGTTTTCTGAATGATAGGAGGTCGTTATTGTTTCTGAGGTGGTTTGGTAAAGAGTTCCATAAGGATGGTGCGTAGAGTTCGAAGGCTCGGTTGCATGTCTTGAGAGCTTTTGGTTCTTTTGTGAGGGACGGTGATGGGAATGATGGCTCACTTTGTGATCCCCATGATCTGCGCATCTACCTTTGGGTGTGCTGGACCACATGATGCACTCCTCCTCCAGGAAAGTGTACTCCTTTTACATACCTTTAACCCTTTAGGCAGGGAATTGGGAAGGTCCCATCCGACCGGGGCATGTTTTTGACAATCCCCAGACACAGGAAGACTACTGTGAATTTCCGCACTCCTTGTAGGAGTGGATAAACCCGCAGCTCCTGCTCTACTACTGGAGCATCAGCCAAATACAAGGCGCTAGCTCTCCCTTCTGGAACAGGCAGATAATGCCAGCTTTCACATGATCCTCTGAAGGTGAAAGCACTTCTTCCTCTGCATCAGACTCCTCAACTGAGACGCCAGAACCAGCATTCAAGTACCAGTTTCAGACAGACCCCAGCTGATCCACATCTGTAGAATGCAACCTCTATCCGGATTCGCTTAGAAGGCAGCACTTGAGCCAAGCTTCCAGCCTGTCCCTCACGTGACTGAGCTCAAGGGAGTCCAGAGGCTTCAGGTTCTGAATTTCTGCGCCAAAAAGACCAGACTTGCTGCAGAAAGGAAAGGAATTCCAGGACAACCCAGATTTCTGGGAGCTAGCCTTCCTAAGAATGACCCCCAATCACAGGAGACACAGCCATGGCCAAATCCTCTGAAGAAGGGGAGCAGCCAGAAGCGTGGTCACCAGAACCCAAGGCTGAGCTATTATTCTTACCTACAGCACCATCAGTCACTTCCTACCTAGAGGAAGATGATGGCAGGCCAACTGAATCCCCTTGATAGAAGAAGGGAGATAGGGCCAACAGTGATAAGTCAGAGGCTGCCATGCAAGATGAACAAATTCTAGAATCCAGTAATGAGGCTCTTCACTTGCCACAGCTCAAACCGCTTTCTGGAAGATGACAAAGAATTAAGGCAAAGCAAAACACTTGCGCACGCTAAGGCCGCATAAGAGCATCTGTAAAGAAACATGCATTATGGGCGCTTGGGCAGGAATGTGCATTGAAGCCACTCAAGCAGTACCCGCACTGGGACCATGCTTGGGTGCAAGGCACACAAAGACAGAAAACGCTAACAAGGTAAACTGGAAAAGCGAAAGCCCCGATGCTGCCCCAATGGTCGCCTGCGATCCACCCTGACTTATGCCCCAAAAACTTACGAGTTTGGGAGCCCCCCCCCCCAACAAGGACAAAGATGAACCCCAGGCAGGGCAAACTGTGCCAGCTCAGTGCTATTCCTCAGATGCTGTTTTGTTTTTGCTTTTTTTTTTTTTAAACAGGCTTGCAGTCACATACCTCTGAGCTGTCTTCAGTCTTTAGGGGAGAGTAGGGGGGGGGGAGAGGAGAGGGAGGGGGGGGGAGAGGAGAGGGAGGGAGGGAGGGCGTTGAGTTTGTGTGAAGCAGCTTAATTCCAATCCTTCCAATTTTCTGGCTGCTCAACAGGCCCTTAAGAGGGTAACAGTTTAGAGCTGAACCAATTTTCCCTTTTTTTTTTTTTTTTTTTTTTAATGTTCAAGTCACTGTTGATTCCTGGCAACCCAACAGCCCCTGCTTTTCTTGGCAAGGTATGACCAGAAGTAGATTGCCAGGCCTTTTCTTCCAAGGCAATGGAAGGTCAAGTGACTTGCCTAAGGTGACATGGAGTACCAGTGGGAACCCTGATCTCTCGGGTACTAGGCTGTTATAACCATTAGGCTACTCCTCCACTCCTTCCCTCCTCCTATAGCTACCAAAAAGACCGCAGTCTATTGGAGCCTCCCACATTGTGCTTAATTGAGTCACCCACAGGTGGTCAGTCGAGTGAAATCCATCTTTTTCTTTTCAATCATTTGCTCAGATTTTATCAGAGCTTTTATCAGAGTTGACAAAATCCAGCTACCATCTGCACGAGACAGAAAAATACTGAATTGCCCCTATTGGCTCAGGCTGATAGAGGCATGGGAATGATGTCATTGAAACCTGAAGATTTCATTGGCTGTATCTCCACTCATCTGCTGATAGGGGAACACAACCCACTTGTCTGGACTGGTCTAGCAGGACAATATGGAATAGAAGTTCTGAGCTCCATTTTGGCACCAGACTTCTGCTTTCTGGGTGGCAGGTGAGCAGCACACACAGCTCACGAGGGAGGAGTGTATCACATAATACCAGTGCACTACACTTTTAAACACCCATCCTTGACCATTTCAGGATGCCAACAAGCACTGCACAGACTTCATTTATGCACATGCTCCTGTATTGGTCTCCTCCAACCGCACCTTGAATATTGTGTGCAATTCTGGTCACCGTATCTTAAAAAGGATAACATTATTAGAAAAGGTACAGAGAAGAGCCACCAAAATGGTAAAGGGGATGGAAGAATACCCCTTTGAAGAGAGGCTAAAAAGGTTAGTGCTCTTCAACCTGGAAAAGAGTCGGCTGAAGGGAGATATGATAGAGGTCTATAAATTAATGGAGTGGCACGAGTAAACATAGATCAATTGTTTACGCCATCAAAATATAAAAAGACTAATAAGAGAAATTTTTTTTCACTCAACGTGCAATCAAACTCTGGAATAAGATGCCAGAGGATGTAGTAAAAGCTGTTAATGTAGCCGGGTTTAAAAAAAGGTTTGGACAAATTCCTGGAGGAAAGGTCCACAAACCACTGGGGACCCAGGATATCCACTGCTTGCCACAAAACAAGCTTTGTGGAACCTGTGCCTTTTAGGGAAACTGCTAGGTACTGTCACCCAGCAGACCTGGTTGAGAGAAAGGAAAATGCTTTAAATAAAGAAAAAGGTACATACAAGCTGCAATATCTGGAGGAACCAGATAGAGGGAGCAAGAGGGACTCCAGAGTGACTGAGGAACCACGCCCCACTGATCATGAGGTAATGCCAGCCAACCTCCAATCCTCGAGCACAGGAGGACTTCTTAAGGAGGAAGACTGGAAAGCAGAGGAAGGAAGTGGCAGCGGAAAAAGGGGCAGCGGGAAAGGCAGCGGTGAAGGCAGCTGGAAAGCAGGCAGCTGGAGAGGAGGCAGCAAGAGTGAATGCAGCAGGACAGCGTGCAGCAGGAAGGAAGGCAAGACAGAGGAAAAGAGGTTAGAGTGCAAACCTGAATATTCCACTGCCAGAAGATCACCCAGAGTGAAAGGTGATTGACTGAGAGCTAAGGAGGAACCTGGGAAGGTCTCAGCTCACAGAGGAGTAAAAGCTGTTTGCCCAGAGAGGCAAAGGCATTGCTGCAACTGTTGTCCAAAACCAACAGGGTCACAGCCTGAAGACCTAAGCCGTGCTGTACAGGCAAGCCAACGGAGAAAACTGGTGCAGGCCTCAACCTTCACTGGAAACAGAGAAGCCAAATTCCCAAGGTAAAGCTTTTTATGATACAAGCTATAGGAAAAGTTTACCTGATAAGAGAGTTTTGAATAATAAGTGTTTTTATAAAGCTGCCATAAAACCTCTAAGGAGAGAGGAATTTCCTCAATGCAAAACAGCACAGAGCCGACGCCCTACGAGTTACCCAGAACATTGGGCTGTGCTAGAAGTGCTATATAAGAAGCCTGACTATAACCTACCTGAACCTAGGGACTCGGAGTCAGAGGCTTCCGCCTATGAGCCAATGCAAGTGGAACTGGCAAATGAGGTTTCAGATACAGAAATGGACTGTACGTACTGTACCACGGGAAGCCTAGAATCTTTGCCAGGCTTGTAAGCTGTATGTGTTGCTGCCTAGAACATTCCTGTTGTGTGAATACCAACGCTACTGTGAAAGTAACAGTTTTGCTTTAAACTTTTGTTTTACTTTTTCTTGCCTGAAGTAAGGACATTTGCGTTGTTATTGCCCAATCCTTTGAACCCTTGCGAGAAGGGGAAATAAAAGCCTTTATTTTCCCACCACTTGTGCAGTTGAATTCTTTGGAAGATTAGGATCCAGGAAACTAACAGGACCAAAAGCCAATTGGGCCTCTGGATTACTGGCCAATCTCCTCCCTATATAGTTATGTCCGACCTGCCCTGACTGCTACTTACCGCCAGGGTAGTGCTCGCAACAGTACTTGTGATATAGATTGGCCACTGTTGGAAATAGAATACTGGGCTTGATGGACCTTGGTCTGACCCAGTATGGCATATATTATGTACTGAACTGGATTCCCATTTGCTTCTGTGCAACTACTCTGCACACAAGGCATTTCCTGGTAGCTTCTGGGGAGAGAGACCACAGCAACCCAGGGATCACAAAGGTTCCCACAAAAGATACCTACAGACACACACCTAAGATAATGGGATAACCCAGCAATTCACTTAGGTCAGTCACTGATCAGTAACCAACACAGAACTAATAGTCTAGTTATTAAAAGAGGACAGTGAATTTGTGAATTCTGCAAAAAAGGGGGAAAAGAAAAAGTTGCTCAACACCACACAGTAATGCCTCAGTCTGATAACTAGTTGGATTATAGAATACAAATTCAAGGAGAAGTGGGAGGGCTTTCTAAGGACTATCCTGCTGTTCAGGTATACCAACTGCTACAGATGAGAAACTGTTTTCTCTGTAAACAAACAGGATAATTCCTCAAATTTGGGAAGCTCTAGCTACTGGCTGACTCAAAAGTAAAAAAAACTAGACCGGGGGGGGGGGGGGGGGGGTTATGGAGTTGTATTCTAATCCTTGAACAGATTCTGGAGAACAGCCTGACCAAACCTACTATAACATCAGGAATTCCTTTTCGGACACTAGTGAGATGTAAATGTGTGGACAGAAGTCCATGCTGCAGTTTTGCAGATTTTTTCCATGGAGGCTAACTCAAATGGACTACCAATGCTGTCATAGCTCCAACATTATCAGCCTTGACATGACCCTAAAGAGGCAAGCCTGCCTGACATCAGTGAAGGAGATGCAATCAGTTAGCTAACTGGCAAGTGTGTGTGTTGACAGCAACCTCTCAGCTTGTTTGGGTCAAAACAAATAGTTGGGTGTACTTCCTAAGGGCTTTAGTCTGCTTCAAACAGAAGACCAAGGCGAACATGAGGACTGGGAAAAAAAGCTGGTAGAACAATCGACTGATTAAGGTGAAAGTATGACACTACCTTATGAAGGAACTTAGGGTGGCTTTGTGTACTCATCCTATTAATTGTAAAACTTGATATGGAGGTGGATCAGTTAACTGAGCCTGGCACTCACAAACTCTGCAAGCTGAAGTACTGCCATCATCAAAAATAAGGCTTCTAAGTCAGGTTCTTCAGCTCACAAATATCTAGCAGCTCAAAAAAAGAAGTCTTCATCAATCAATGTTTAAGTTCCATGACATGAAAGGATGCTTCATTAGAAGCCTCATATGAAACAAATAACTAAAGGCTGTAGAGAGATAGGTTGACCTTCTGTAGGATGATGATGTGCTCCAATTGCAGTAAAGGTATACTCTGAGTTGGTCTTCAGATCCGACTCCAATAATCGTAGAAGGTATTTAAGCAGGGGGGTTTTTGTGGGAAAAGTGAAAGGATCTCGAGCAGAGGTTCCCAAACCCATCCTGGGGACTTTCCCAACCTGCCAGGTTTTCAGGATATCCACTATGAATATTCATAAGAAATTTGCATATACTGCCTCCACTGCATGCAAATATACCTCCTGCATATTCATTATGGATATCTTGAAAATTCGACTAGCTAGGAGTCCTCATGATAGATTTAGGAACCACTAATCTAGAGCCTGTCTATCACACCAGATAATAAACCTCTTGTATTTGAAACAAGATGATCTTCCAGTGGAATCTCTCCTGGAAGCCAGAAAGCATACTTACTCACCTGTAACAGGTGATCTCCGGGAACAGCAGGAATTTAGTCTTCACATATGGGTATCGTCGGTACTGACGGAGCCTGCGCGGGAACGCTCCCCAGCGTCCAATTAGAAAGCTTTTGGGAGCATCCCACAGCGCCTGCATGCTGCCTTCCCACCTTTCCCAACTGTCTCTCTCCAGTTGAGTTTAAAGCTGAGACAAAGAGAGAGAGAGGGAGGGAGAGAGAAAAAGAGAGAGATAGAGAGATACAACTCCTAGGGGAGGTGGGTGGGTTGTGAAGACTAAATTCCTGCTGTTCCCGGAGATCACCTGTTACAGGTCAGTAACTATGCTATCTCCAGGAACAAGCAGGAATGTAGTCTTCACATATGGGGACTCCCTAGCTACAGATGCCAGGGAGAAACCCCAGAAGTTGTGTGCCCTTTTGAAAGGGCTCCACTTCCCCCCATGGATCTCTGGCATCCTACCAGGGATGGTGGGTAGGAGTTGATTAAGTATGGAACAGGTGTTGAAGAACAGCCTGACCAAATAAGGCAACCCAGCGGGAGTCCTTGTCCAAGCAGTAATGGGCTGTGAAGGTATGAACCGAGGCCCAGGTAGCTGCTCGACAGATGTCGATAGACACAGAGTGAAGATGAGCCATAGCGGCTGCCATGGCTCTGACATTGTGCGCTGTGACATGGCCTTCAAGAGGAAGGTTCTTACTCCGATAGGCAAGAGATATATACTGTGCAATCCAGTTGGACAGTGTCCTTTTGGAGACTGGAAGTCCTAAATGACTAGGATCAAAAGCAACAAAGATTTGAGAGGACTTTATGTTGCTGCGTCCTTTGCAAGTAAAAGGCCAAAGCTCTTTTACAGTCCAAATTATGAAGATTCCTTTCTGCATTAGAGGCATGAGGCCTTGGGAAAAAAACAGGAAGGTAAACTGCTTGGTTTAAATGAAAAGGTGAAACCACCTTTGGCATAAAGTGAGGATGAGCCCTAAGGACTACCTTATCATGATGGAACCTTGTATGAGGATCAGCCACCAATGCTTGCAATTCACTGATGCGACGTGCTGATGTGATTGCAATAAGAAAAATAACCTTCCAGGAAAGGAATTTCAAAGGTGTAGTAGCTAATGGTTCAAAAGGCGGCTTCATGAGCTGGCCAAGAACCAGATTTAAATCCCATGCCACCGGTGGTGGCTTAACAGGAGGCTTAGTTAGAAGAAGGCCTCTCATAAATCTCGCTATGATAGGATGAGAGGAAATAGGTTGCCCATTTAAAGGCTTGAGAGAAGCTGCAATAGCACTCAAATGAACTCTCAGTGAATTGGTCTTAAGCCCTGCATTAGACAAATGAAGGAGATATTCCAGTAATGATTCCAGAGGTATTGCAAGAGGGTTAAGACCCTTCTGCGAACACCATATGGTAAACCTTTTCCACTTGAAAGCATACGAGCGTCTTGTGGATGGTTTCCTGGAAGCATAAAGGATATCCTTTATTTGCTGAGAAAGTTTAAGACCATGAAGTTCTAGGCTTTCAGCAACCAGGCCCTGAGATGTAGAGACTGGGGATTGGGATGCCACAGCATCCCATCCTCCTGGGATAGGAGATCTGGAGCAGATCCTAACTCCAGAGATGGAGCTTGAGAGAGATGTAAGAGCAGAGGGTACCACAGTTGTCGTGGCCAATGTGGGGCTATAAGAATCATATGGCCTCTGTCTCTCTGAAGCTTTAATAAAGTTCTGGGAATTAGGGGAATGGGTGGGAAGGCATACAGAAAGTCCTGACCCCAAAGGAGGAGGAAGGCAACCCTGGCCTGACAATCCTGAGCCGGAATTCTGGAACAGAACCGGGGAAGTTTGGCATTCAGCGGACTTGCAAAGAGGTCTATGTCCGGAGTTCCCCAACATTGGAAAATTTTGGCCACCTGGTCTGCATGGAGAGACCATTCGTGTGGAAGCAGAACTCGACTGAATCTGTCTGCCCAAGAGTTTTGAATGCCTGGAAGATACACTGCAAGGAGATGAATCTAATGTTCTCTGGCGAGGGCCCAAAGTCGCAAAGCTTCGTTGCAGAGCGACAGAGAGCCTGTTCCGTCCTGCTTGTTCACATAGAACATGGCTACCTGGTTGTCCGTTTGAATTAGGACAGTTTTGTAGCTGAGCTGGGTGTGAAACACTCAAAGAGCAAGGAAGATTGCTCTGAGCTCTAGGAGATTGATGTGCAGATCGGTCTCCTGTGGAGTCCAGGAACTCTGGGTAGAGAGGCCTTGCAAATGGGCTCCCCAACCCACCTGTGAGGCATCTGATGTTAGAGTTACTTGGGGTGGGGATTCTGGGGTGACTGCCACCATTGGAGAGACAAAATAAGACGATCTGAGGTTGCTATTTTGTCTGACAGGCAGCCTGAGTCCACTGAGTGGATAGAGTCCACTGGGCTGCCCTCATATGGAGTCGGGCATAAAGGGACCACATGCATGGTGGATGCCATGTGGCCTAGCAATTGTAACATTTCCCGAGCAGTGAGGTGAGACTTTAGCATTGCTTGGGAAGCTAACTGCACAATGCGAAGGCAACAGGACTGTGGAAGATAGGCCCTTGTCTGTCTGGTATCCAGCAGGGCTCCTATGAACTCTAGAGATTGAATGGGAGCTAGGTTGGATTTTGGGACGTTTATGACAAGTCCCAAATATTGAAGGATGCGCATTGTGCGAGATAGAGAAAACCTGGCCTCTGGCTCTGATGGGGCTCGAATGAGCCAATCGTCCAAGTAAGGGAAGACGAATATTTTTAGGGTGCGAAGAAATGCTGCCACCACAGCCATGCATTTTGAGAACACCCTTGGCGCAGAGGCCAGGCGAAAAGGAAGAACTCTGTATTGGTAGTGCTTCCCTTGAAATAGAAAGCGACGAAACCGTCGGTGAGTTGGATGGATGAGAACATGAGTGTACGCATCCTTGAGATCTAGAGAACAAAGCCAATCTTGACTCTGAAGGTATGGCAGCAGAATTCCTAGAGAAATCATTTTGAACTTCTCTTTGAACAGGAATTTGTTCAATTCTCCGAGGTCCAAAATGGGTCTGTGCCCTCCTGTTTTCTTTGGAATAAGGAAAAAGGGGGAATAGAACCCTGCACCTTGTTGATGAATAGGTACTTCTACTATTGCCTCTTGGGCAAGAAGCAGACTGACCTCGTGATCTAACTGGGAGTTGAGAGAGGTCTGAGAATTGAACTGTCTTACCATTGTAGGAGGGGGCATGCTGAGGAAGCGAAGCTTGTATCCCTCTCTTACAATGGACAGAGTCCAACTTTCTGCTGTTATCTGCCCCCATCTGGGGGCAAAATAACAACCTTCCTGGAATGGTGGAAGGCTCTGGCCCGTTCAGGGCCAGGAAGACAAAGTTCTCTAGATGAAAGTCAAAGCCCCTGTGGAGGCTGAGTCTGCTGAGCCAGTTGAGGCTTAGCAGCCTTTGTTTTTCTTTGTTTAGGTTGTTGCTGACCCTTTTGGACAGACTGAACAATGCCCTTGCTGGGTATATAGGAGGGATAGAACTACTTCTTTCTAGTGAAGAATGTTTTTTTGTAGGACTTTTTCCTTGCAGGATCAGCTGTAGATTTTGATAATCTATCCAAGGTGAGATTATCAGCATCTAGCTCATTAGCTTTCTCTTGCCAATTTTTGCCAAAGAGATTCTCTCCTGTGCAAGGAATATTCCCCAGTTTGTCCTGTACCCAAAGTTACAAGTCAGATGCCTGGAGCCAGGCAATCCTACGTGCACCTATGGCAATAGCACAAGTTCTGCTTATGCATTCAAAACAATCAAAAGCTGCACGATTTACGAATTTGGAAACATCCTGAGCATGTTTGATAAGTGCAAGATAATCTTGTCTCTTATCAGGAAGGAAAGGGCTCATAAGCTCTAGATCTCCTGCAACTTCCTTAAGGAACATTCCCATAAATAAAATGTAGGAACTAATCCTGCAGAAAGCATAGAGGCCTGGAAGGTTCGACGCCCAAAGGCATCAAGGGTTCTACATTCACGTCCTGGAGGATTAGATGCATGTCTTTTTGCACTCTTGATCCTTCTCATAGCTGATTCTACCACCATGGAATGGTGGGGGCAGCTGAGTTTTTTGAAAGCCAGGACAGGGAGGAACTCTATACATGGTATCGAGCCTAAGAGAATGAGGAGAAGTGGTGAGAGGTGTTTCCCACATCCTTAGCATGAGATCATGCAAGATCTCATGAATAGGCAAAGTAGCTGCCTCTTTGGGAGCTTTAGGATACTGTAAAATCTCCAATTCCTTTGCCCTAGGCTCTGCTTCAGGACTCTGTGATGGAAAGACCTCGAGCCACATCCCGGATAAAAGCCTGAAAGGATATATCCTCTGGAGGAGACATCCTCCGTTTAGGAGAGGAAGAATCCTCAGGAAGAAGTACTCGTATCGACAGAGCTGTCAGAGTCTTCAGACTCATCGGATGATTCAAAGTATCTCCTGTCCGGGTAATCGTGTAGCGCACAATACCGGTACCGATCGAAGTCGGTATCGACAGGGTCCGGTACCAACTTCTCAGTACTGGAGGGCACAGCATGCGTCGGTACCAGTAATCCATCTGCCAATGTCGATGCAATTGGCCCCGGTACCGATGTGGGTGCCGGTACCGGTACCAGTTGAACTATCTGAAGCAGTTTCGGGGGCATCGATGCAGAGAGAAGAGCCGCCAGACTGCATTCAGTAGCCAAGAATCTCTGGTCTATCGACACCGCCGATGCCTGGGTATCGGTACTGGACAAAGCGGCCGGTACCCCAGAGCATGGCACCAGTAGTTCTGCCGAGGTTGGGGCCTCGAGAACATACTGGAGCCCCAATGATCCTTTGGAAGCCGAAGCCTCCCGCCGGGGCAATTTCGCCGGTGTGAGTCCCTCAAAGGCAACGCCAGAGGCATCTCGATACTTAGAAGGAGATCTACCCTTTGAGAACCGGCTAGACTTGTTTAGTTACCTGAGATCCATGGGAGGAAGACGAAGCCCTGGAAGATGTTGATGCCACAGATGCTGCATCGGAGGGAAAAAGGGTGCTAAGCTTAGCAGCTCGGTTTTGCCGACCCCTCTTCGACATCATCCCACAGGCAACACACTCGGAGATAGAGTGGTCAGGACCTAAACATTTGAGGCACCACTCATGGGTGTCGGTGACTGAGATGGTACCGCCACACTTGAAACAATTTTTAAAAACCCGAAGAGGGTTTTTCCATTGTAGAGGAAAGTTGGGCCTAGTGCCCAAAATGGCGCGTGGCACCAGAGGAGAAAAAAGCTGGAAGACTCCAGGAAAAGATTTTTTTCTTTTTTTTTTTTTTTTACAAGGAAAAGAAAGAAAGAATCGGCAGTATCAGTGTAGCGTCGAAGGAAGTCAGACGCGACCACAAAGAAGAATAAATGGGATATTTTCTGCGGTGACAGGAAGTACGACCTGCCGGCTCCACGGAAAATGAAGAACTGGAGAGAGACAGTTGGGAAAGGCGGGAAGGCAGCACGCAGGCACTCTGGGATGCTCCTAAAAGCTTTCTAACTGGACGCTGGGGAGCATTCCCACGCAGGCTCCATCGGTACCGACGATACCAATATGTGAAGACTACATTCCTGCTTGTTCCTGGAGAGTAATATCTATCCTAACCATCAGATTCAGAGGACAGAGTTACTCCCTCAATATCCAAGCAGTGAGGATTAGGAACTTGATGCTGGGATGCAAGAGAGTGTTCCCTGATGTTGATTGATTAGAATTCCTTTCACACTGACATTGGTCTCAGAAAAACTAGCGGCACTCAACCATGAGCTAATAGCTCTTTAAAGGTGCCAGTTTTTACATCAATGACCCAATGCCATCAAGTATTATATATGTATATTTTTTGTATTTTAAAGTCTTTCTTTCATTCTGAATAACTTGTCTTCCTCTGTGCGAATTGAGCTACATCGCTTTTCTATGATTGAATACCTTAATCGGCAGCAGATTCCGCGTGGACTCCGCATTTATAAGGAGCCCCGCATGCCTAATGTGGAGGCAGAATTTATTACCCAATGGAACAAAGTGTTGAATAAATGTTCATGTGAGTTAATGGTACTGATTGTTCAGCATACGAAATTGGAATTAGATAAATTGACTTTGGAAATTGAAGATTTAGTAAAAAAATTGAAGGCTATCGATACTGAAGAAAGATTCACAAAACAGTCTGAGGATATGTCTAAACAGGTGGAAGGAGTTCATCGAGAAGTGATGACTAAAAAGATTAGTAAATTTAAGAGGGATAATTTGGACTACACCAGTGGTTATGTATATCCTTGGCAGAATCCGAAGCGTAAGCAACAAAGTAAGAAACGTGTTATGTTTGAGGATACATCTGAAGGCAGTACTGAGTCCTTGAGGTCAACTGGTGATGATTTTTTAACAGGGGACGCCGACGAGAAAAAGAAGAAGAAAAAAGTAGAAGAGAAGGATCATCAACAAGAGCGTCGCAATCCACGACGGAAGGAACAGCGTTAGTCCATCAACACGCTGAACGGTCTTTGGTAGTTAATATTTCTAGTGTACAATTATCCTCCATAGAGATTTCTGTATTAAGTAGAGGATTGTCTTTTGTACCATTTTTGACACATGATTCCTTCCAGTTTAAATTTGGACCTAGAGGGTCTAATGCGGAAATTGGCTTTAAAAGATTTTTTTGCTTCACGTGTCGCCCCCTTTTTTTCATCACAGTCGCCTTTGGAAGATCAACAGCTTCAACAGTCTGCATTGGACGGGCTTCCTTCACCATCTATTGGGCGTATTAAGTTACCTTTACGTTCTAAGTGGATTCCCCCGGATCCTCCTCATACAGAATTAGCAATGTTTAAGAAATTAGCGACACAAGATATTCAAGCTTTGGAAAGTTCTAAACGCTCACAACATGCTAGGTTATCCTATGGCGAACGCCAGGCATTGAATGCTTTAAAGAGACGAGATGATCTTGTCATCCGTCGTGCTGATAAGGGTGGAGCTGTGGTAGTGATGAATCGGTCTGATTATGTTCAAGAAGCTCAACGCCAATTGCGGGATTTGTCTACATATAAGAGGCTGGTTCAAGACCCTACTCAGTCCATACAAACTGAAATTAACACTATTACTTCGTTAGCGCTTACAGATCATTTTTTGAGTAAAAAGGAATATCAATTTTTGAATCCTCAGGCACCCAATTTAGCTACTTTTTATCTAGTACCTAAAATTCACAAGGACATAATACATCCACCGGGTCGTCCTATTGTTTCTACACGAGGATCTGTTTTGGAGCCAGTTTCAATATTCTTGGATTCATATTTAAGACCTCTAATAAGATTAATCCCGTCTTTTGTGCAGGACTCCACACATTTTTTGACACTTCTACAAGGTTTGTCTCACTGGGCCAGTCAACCTGATACATTACTGGCCACTTTTGATGTGGTATCATTATATACTAGTATACCACAACCAGCAGCTTTTACCTTGGTGGAGCGTTCATTAAAGAAACGAGGAGATGTGAGTGATTCTCAATTACAGTTTTTACTACGCTTGGCGGAACTGGCTATTTTTCATAATTTTTTTTATTTTTGATGGTGTTATTTACCAGCAGATCTCAGGTGTCGCGATGGGCGCTATGTGCGCCCCATCTATCGCGAACCTTTACATGGGAGATTTTGAAGATACTTGGCTCAGTGCATCTCCGTTTCAACATCAGCTTAAAACGTGGAATAGATATATAGATGATATCTTTCTCATATGGCAAGGTTCAGCAGTTGAGCTGCAGAGTTTTTTCCAGTGGTTGAATACATGTGATCCATTTATTCAGTTTACCTATCAGTACCATCATAGTCAGATCACTTATCTTGATATTCTCATCACGAGGGGCATTCAGACTTGGGAAACGTCGGTATATAAAAAGCCAACGGACCGCAACACATTCTTACATTATACGAGCGCACATCCTCGGAATTTGAAAGAAAGCCTCCCATTGTCGCAATTTTTACGTTATCGGAGGAATTGTTCTACGAGAGCAGAATTTAAGACAAAATCAAGAGCTTTAATGCAGGATTTTAAAGAACGGGGTTATCCTTCAACAGTAATAAAACGAGCCTATCATAGAGCCTTATATAGGGACAGTAGTACTTTGTTAATGTATCGATCATCCCATGTTAACACTGCTCCGGAAGTAGATGAGAATGTTATTAATTTTATAACCACATTTTCTCCTTTTAGTAAAGATATCAAAAAAATTATAAAAAAACAGTAATATATTACAAGTAGTTCCAGGATTACGAGGTCGGAAGATTCGCTGTGTATGGCGGCGTAATAAGAACCTCAAGGAGCAATTATGTCCAGCGATTCTGCCTATTGATTCTACCTCTACTCCTTCTACTCCAACATTAAAGGGTCACTATAAATGTGGGAGCTGTAATGTTTGTGACATCACCATGGAGATCACAGAATATAAACATAATGATATTTCTTACAGTTTCAGATAGAGAACAACGTGTGGTTCTTCTAATGTGGTCTACATCATTTTTTGCCCATGTGGTTTGTTGTACGTGGGCAAGACAGTTCGGCCGTTTCGCACACGGATGCGGGAACATAGTAGTCGGTTGAACTGTAAAATACTGGAGGCACCACTTGTGCAACATTGTTTACACCAACATCATATTTTTGAACAATTGCGGTGTTTCTGTATAGATCAAGTTAGCTACGGTATGCGTGGCAGAACCATTGCTGACACGCTCCTCTGGAAAGAACAGAAGTGGATCTTTATCTTAAATACTGTGAGCCCCAAAGGACTGAATGTTCGATTGGATCTAGCGCTTTGTCTTTAATTTTGGTGTTAATCATCATCTACATCACCTCTAAGGTTTTTTATCAATATGAGTGGATATATCTAGCTTTCAATGCATAGCGAATTCAAAAGGATCGAATACCTGGCTGGACCCAGCGCTTTGTTTTTTAGTTCTGGAGTTCATCACCAGTTTTATGGTTTCCAGCTTTATGGTTTCCATTGATATATGCTGCCACATTTAGTTTTAATTGCGCACAGGGTTTTAAAAGTAGTTAAAGTAGCGTTCAAACACGTGTTCAGTAGTACCTTTAAAAATGGTGGTCGCATCCAGATCCCGCATGCGCGGCGTTCTTCGCATCAGGACTTAGTCCCTATTGAGAGTTTCCAACAGATGTTATTATGGTGCAAGTAGATACGCAGGCAGCATCAACTATACAGGTTTGATTCATATTTATGTTTTAAGAAGCAGTGGAGCAACTAGCTACAATATTAATTTCACATGTTCATGTTTCTTTAGCCAAGACTGGACGATTCCCTGAGGAAACTTCTCGTGTGAAACGCTTGGGGTGCCTTACTGTGAGCGTTGGAATTGCCCCTTTACGATCATTTGGCAAAAGCTAAGTTTGAATCATCATTTTTGTATTTCCTCAGATAAGCAGTTACAATATTTTGTTGAAGTATTTTATTCAGAGGAAGACAAGTTATTCAGAATGAAAGAAAGACTTTAAAATACAAAAAATATACATATAATACTTGATGGCATTGGGTCATTGATGTAAAAACTGGCACCGTTAAAGAGCTATTAGCTCATGGTTGAGTGCTGCTAGTTTTTCTGAGACCAATGTCAGTGTGAAAGTAATAATGCTCTCATGTTGCGATGTGAGTTATTAAACGGCGTGTGTTTATATTACCTGGAGTTAACCGTTTAAGAAGAAACAGACTATAACCTGCAGATTGATTAGAATTGGCAAACTGTCAAGCTTGAGAGGCAGAAGTGGAAAATCATCCATGGCTAAGCCAGTATGCTGCAATGAGAGTATGGTTCCTTTCTTTTCAGAGTATCAGGGGAGGTTTTGCTGAGGTATTGCAGGATGTGCATATAGAAGTCCCTCGCCTCCGATCTTGAAGGAAAGCAACAGTCGTTTGCCACATGTCCTTATTCCGGAACAACTGAGGTGTTTGCCAGTTCTTCAGAGTGGCAAACAGGTCTATCAAGGTAGTGCCCCACTCACGAAAAATATTCAGGCCACCTCTCAATCCAGGATCCACTTGGGGAGTTGGAGTACACGACCCATATTGTCTGCCAGGAAATGGCCTTCTCCAGCCAATTAAGTAACTCTAAGTGCCATCTCATAAGAGAGGGCATAGTTCCACATCCTGATTATTCCCAACACAGGAGGCGCAATCCTGTTCCTCTCTGCTTGCTGATGTAGTAAATAGCTAAATGTATCATCATAATTTGATTGACCAACTGATCCCTGAAAGTTTTTAGAGAAGATATTACTCTCAACTTCAGAAAATTGATCTGATAAAGCTTCTTCTAGGAAAACCATAACTCCCAAGTGTGAAATCCTTCTACATAGCTCCCCAGCCAAGTTTGGATGCATCTGTTAGCACTTTTTAATAGGGAGGAATTTGGAAGGGAATGCTCATGCCAGATTGGAATAGGCTGTCCATCAAAGCAGAGAATCCTAGAGCAGAACAGTAACAGATATGTCTCAGAACTTGCGAGTGGCCTGCATCCACTATGTGCTCAGGATCTATTGAGCTTACCTCTTTTTTTGAGATGTGTCAAGGGTGTTAAGCGTAATGTTGAAGCCATGTGGTCCAACATTCTCAACATGTTCCATGCTGTTTGCTGCCTCTAATTTCTTCCACAATAGATTCACTCAGTCACTTTCTTATGAAAGAAAAGATTTTGCCTGAGTCATGTCCAACAGAGCTCCAATGAATTCCAATTGTGTTGACAGGCTTACATTTAACTCTAAATAATTTATGACAACCCCTAGTATCTCTAGCACCCAAACAGATGTGCATTCAGTTCCTTGAGCTCCTTCCTGAGATGTGCTCTTGTTCAGCTAGTTGTCCAAATAGGGAAAGCAAGACTAGTGTGATTACAAGGCACTTGAGAAAACACATGGCACGGATGCAAGGCCAAAAAGGCAATATGTAGTACTGCAAGTGGTATTGCCCTATGACAAACTGCAGATACATCCTGCAACTGGGATGCATCTAAATGTAGGTGTAGTTATCCATTAAGTCCAGAGAACATAATCAGTTTCTGGAGGTAGAGGATAAGGGTGCAGAAGGAAATCATTCTCAACTTCTCATAATGTTTCTTCAATTCCTTCCAGTCTAGAATAGGAAGGAATACCAATGTCTTTTTTTTTTAATGACCAGGACATACCTGGAGAAAAATTCCCTTACCTTCTTCCCCTAGGAGTACAAGTTCAACCACATTGACTGAGAAGAGAGGAGGGCTCCTTTTTGAGTGCTTCCTGGTGTTGAGGTTCATGAAAAACTCTGAGGATGCAATCTGTACCCGAGCTGGGTGATGAGAACTCAACTGTTGAAAGTTATACGGTTTACATAAAACCTTAGCTTTCCTCCTAATGGCAGGTTGCCAAGCACGGATACTGAAACACTAGATAGGTACTCTTGGAGACTGTCAAAACTCTATGCCAGGTTTTGGCTATGGAGCAGACTGGAGCTTCTGAGTGCTCTGCTGACAAGTACAAGCGAGGACCCTGTTTTGTATGGGTGCAGCAGGAGGACAGAAGGATACCTACACCTATGAAAGTACTAGAATCTCCAAGGCCCTCCACCGGGGTACCTCCTAGATGTTAACAAGACAGGGTCAGAAGTGGGTCTGGAGAGGGATTTAGAGTCACAGCCTACTGCACCTTATTTTCAAAGAGAATCTTTTCATGGTATAACACGTCACTGAGCTTTTCCTGGACATCAATTTTTTTTTTAAAAAAGTCTAATCTTAGAGCCATGAGAGTCTTTGGGCATCAGTACTCATGGAGGGAGCCCTTGATGTTGTATCAAAAATATCATAGGTCGTTCATATAGCGTAGTTACTCACCTATAACAAGTGTGTTCTCCAGGGACAGCAGGAATCAGTCCTCACTTACGGGTGAGGTCAGCACCGACAGAGCCTACGCAGAGCAATTCTGCAGCTTTCAAAGAAAGCCTTTGGGATTGTTGCCATGCATGCATGGTCCTCTTCCCACCCAAAGGTGCCATCATGCTCAATCAGGTCCAGAGCTAGAGCCCTACCAAACAGATGGCAAGGGAAGGACAAAAAAATTGCAACTCTTCAGGGGAGGTGGGAGGGTAGTGAGGACTGATTCCTGTTGTCCCTGGAGAACACCTGTTACATGTGAGCAACTACGCTTTCTCCAAGAACAAGCAGGAAGTCAGTCCTCACTTATGGGACTCCCCAGCTACAGACTACTAAAACTGTAAGCCGAGGCTGTGAGCAGAAGCCGATGTCCGAAGGAAGCCCGAGTCCTCGTGCCTTCAGGGTAAGCTCTCGGTAGCCGTAGAAGAAGGGTCAGAGGGCAGGAGTTACTTATACCCCGAACAAACTATGAAGTACAGCCTGGCCGAAGGTTCTGTCCCAGCAGGACTCCCTCTCCAGGAAGTAGTGCGAAGCGAAGGTGTTTGCTGAAGACCAGGTCACAGCCGGGCAGATGTCCAACAGAGGCACTGAGCACAGTGATGTCACCGACACTGCCTTGGAACATCCGCCACCCAAATGGAGAGGGTGTGCTTTGCGTCTGGGGCTGGCAGTCAGTTGGGATAGTAGGCGGTGAAAAGCCGGTCGGACATGCGGTGACCTTGGGTATGCTGCAGGTAGAAGGCGAGCGCCCTCTTGCAGTTGAGTGTATGCAGGACCTCCGATGCCCGGTTGGTATGAGGTCTTGGGAATAAAGTTGGCAAGACCACCTCCTGATTGAGATGGAAATCTGAGACAACCTTCAGTAGGAACTTGGGGTGGGTGTGAAGGACCACCCTGTTCCCATAAGACCTGGTGTAGGGGGAGCCTCGGCCATGAGGGCTTGAAGTTCGCTGACTCGCCGCACCGAGGTCAGTGCCACCAAGAAAATCACCTTCCAGGAAAGGTGCCGCAGCGAGCATTTTGCCATTGGCTCGAAAGGTGGCTGAATCAGCTGCATGAGCACTATATTCAGGTCCCATTCCGCCAGGGGAGGTCAGATGGGAGGTTTGGAAAGCAGGAGGCCCCGCATGAAGCAGGAGACCAGAGGCTGACTAGAGGGGTTTGCCCTCGACGGGCAAATGTTTGGCCGAGATGGCGCTCAGGTGAACCCTGACCGAGTTCGACTTCATTCCCACCTGCAAAAGGTGAAGGTACTGGAGAACCCAATGGGTGGAACAGAACAGGCCGATCTGGAGCTCAGAGCACCAGATCAAAAAACGCTGCCACTTCAAGGCGTAGGCGCACCTCATCGAGACCTTCCTCGACACAAGGAGGACATCCTCGATCTGCACCGAGAGGTTCAGCGAAGCTGAAGAGACCCGTTCAGCCACCAGGCTGTCAGGGATAGTGAGACCAAGTTCAGGTGAAGCACCCACCCCTCCTCTTGTGTCATCAGACCGGGGACACTGCCCAGAGGGAACCGGAGGCTACGATGAGAGCCGGAGTAGAAGTGGGAACCAAGGTTATCGAGGCCACGAGAATCACAAAGGCTTGGTCATGCCGGATCTTGCGGAGGGTCCTCACCAGGAGAGGAGTGGGAGGGAATGCATACAGCAGCCCAGAGGTCCAGTTCAGGAGGAATGCATCCGGGGCCACCCTGCTCATGTGTGATGTCAGACTGAAGAAGTGGGAGAGCTGCGAGTTCGCCGGGTTGGCGAACAGGTCCATGGATGGAGTACCCCAACGAAGAAACAGGTGGAGAACCACTTTTGGACTCAGGTGCCATTTGTGTGGGCAGAGAAGCCTGCTGAGCCTGTCCGCAAGGACAATATCTTGGCTCGAGAGGTAGACAGCTCTTAGGGTCATGCCCCAGTGCACTGCTAAGGAGCAAAGGAGGACTGCCTCCAGGCAGAGGAGACGGGAGCCCGTGCCCCCCTCCTTGTTGATGTAGAACATCACGAATCTGTTGTCAGTCCGCACGAGCACCAATCTGCCCCTCAGGTGGTGCTCAAAAACCTTCAAGGCCAGCCGGACTGCTTGAAGCTCGAGCAGGTTGATCTGCTACCGAGATTCCTCGGGTGACCACCACCTCTGGGTACAGAGGTGGCAGCAGTGGGCTCCCCAACCCATCAGTGAGGCGTCCGTCATCAGGATGAGTTTGTGCGGACGAGTCTGGAAGGGCATGCCTCAAAAGGAGGCTCTGGGGATCCTGCCATCAGAAAGGACTCAACTAGGCTGCGAGACACCCGGACGGGGTCCTGGAGGTGGCTTTAGGCCTGGGCCCGTTGTGCCGCTTGCATGTGCATGCGAGCATGGAGAACGACGTGCATCGTCGAGGCCATGTGGCCCAGGAGGCGCAGTGAGGCCATGTGGCCCAGGAGGCGCAGTATGGCCCGCGCCAGGACTCTGGACCGGCAATGGACCTCGGCAGCCAGAGCACGGAGCCGATCCATGCGTGCTTGAGGGAGAAAAGTGGCTCTTCTGTTTACGCAATGCGGATTTGACTACCATGGAGGTGTGAGGAAGTTGGATCTTCCGAAACTCCGGGCCACGCTGGACCCTATACATGGCATCAAGTCTTCTACTGATAATAGGGACAGAGGCAGGTGCTTCCCACATGCAGAGAAGCAGCCGGGATAGGATAGATGGTATTGGAACCGTAAGAGGCTCCCTGGGCGGAGATTTGTACTGCAAGATGTCAAGTTCCTCTGCCCTCGGCGGCTCCTCGGTCTGCGTGGGCAGGCTGAGGGCCTGAGCCATATCCCGCACGAACGCCAGGAAAGAGCTTTCCTCTACAGGCGACCGCCTTTGGAAGACGGGCAGTGATGGGTCAGAGGAGAGATCCCTGCGGGCACGGGTCTCCGAGAAGTGTCCCCGTCTAATTCCCAGCCCGAGGAAGACTCAGAGTCAGGCTGATCCCTGCGCCCTGGGCCCGCTTGGAGCTAGAGGCACTGACTCTGGAAGACCTCGCCTCCGAGGAACGGGACGCCGAGCAAGACCGGTGCCAAGGACCCTCACAAGGCATGCTGTTTTTGGGGGTTTCCAAGGCAGTTTTCGGGACCCCAGTCAGGAGAGCCTCGGTCTCGGGGCTTGAGACAGCCATGCTGCGCAAAAGCACCTGCTGGGCAGTGAGGAAGGCAGAAACGCTGCATTTCAGTGCCAGCATACGGGATTCCTACTCGAGGGAGGGTCCCTGCGATGCTGACGCCAGGGTTACCAGGTCTGGCGTGGAGGAGGGGGTCCTCAGCGGGACGACCCTCAGGAGACTGGGAGTCATCGCCGGAGGACTCAGTGTCTGTACGAGGTACCTTTCAAGGCGGCTCCTTGTCCGACCCTCGGAAATGCCGAGGAGGGCTAAGGAAACGAGTGCGAAACTGCTCGCACTTATCCGGAGCCCCCGACAGCAACTTCAAGGTCTTCTTCTTCTTCCACCATTCCACCTCGGGCGAACCTTGCTCAGCGTGACGTCTTGGGAGCGGGGTCCCTGAGGGGGACCCCACCGGCAGTGGATCGGTGGGGTGAGGCGCATCCGGGGATCCCGAGGCTGCCTTACGGAAAATGTCGGACTTCTGCTTGCGGCTTAGCAAGGCCTTAGTGGACATTTTCTTACACAGTGAGCAGAGCTCCGGGTTGTGGTCAGCCCCCAGACACCGCAGACAGCAGTCTTGGGTGTCCATGAGCGATATCTCTTTGGAGCATCTGTCACATTTCTTAAAACCAGTGGCCATGGGGGCCAAAAATGCCCCTGCAAAGTCGAAAACCTTTGAGGCCAGTGGTGGAGAACAAAAGGGTGCGTAAAGGGCCCAAAAGAAAAAACACTAAGGGAAAACAAAAAAGGAATCCCCTAGCCCAAAGTCAAAGCTGGGGTGAAGGGGAGGACGGAAGAGGACTGGTACAACCGGAAAAGGGGCCAAAATGCCGAAGTTAACAAAACATTTTCTGAGGGACGAGGACATGCATCCAAAGGGCTCCGCGGAAAAGGGGAGACTGAGCAAGATGGCATCTTTGGGTGGGAAGAGGACCACGCATGCATGGCAGCAATCCCAAAGGCTTTCGTTGAAAGCTGAGTAATTGCTCCGCACGGGCTCCGTCAGTGCCGATGTCACCCATAAGTGAGGACTGACTTCCTGCTTGTTCCTGGAGAACATTTATTTTCTATACTCCTTCCTTTTGCCCACTGGGGAATTGAGTTGCTCTACTTTCTTTGGAGTGGGGAGTCATTGAGCTTCATACCCATGAAGAGCTGGTAGAATCCTATGGAAAACATGAAAAACTGTCTCCCAAAAAACTCCAATATCTGAGCCTCTCTCAAAAGGGGAACTGAAGAGTGGGTTTTGAAACTTTTGACCCTTTTGAGAGCAGATTTAAGGACTATAAAGTGGTGAAGTAGCTGAAACATTTCAAATCCAGGATCCTTTTGAGCTCCATATAGTGAGTCAACCTTCTTATTGACAGTTTGTACAGAGAGAAGAGGTTCCCTCATCTTCATCTATACATCCGCCAGGATTCCGTAAATAGGAATGGTCATATCTTCAATAAGAGAACTGAGAATTGCCAATACTTTAGGCCCTGGGATCCGAGGGCAAGTCTGGAGACCTCTCCGAGAGGACCTTTAACTCAAACTCAAATTCCCAGGAGCACTCTGAATCTCAGCCAAGATCATACTCAAATAATATGGCGGTCACTGCCTGGGCTAACCTCCGCTCCTTTTGGGGTGCAGTTCTACACAAGTATCTTTGCACCAATGCAGTCCAATAGAAACATAGAAACATGATGACAGAAAAAGACCACATGGCCTATCTAGTCTGTCCTTCCATAACAACTACAACAGTCCACTTTTTACCTTTAGAGATCCTCTGTGTTGGTCCCATGCTTTTTTGAATTCAGTTACTGTCCTCATCTCTACCACCTCCACTGGGAGACTATTCCATGGATCCACTACTCTTTCCGTAAAGAAATATTTCCGCATATCATTCCTGAATCTATCTCCCTTCACCCTCATCCCATGTCCCCTCGTAGCAGAACTTGCTTTCAATTGAAAGAGGCTCTCTCCCTGAACATTTTTGCCACGGAGGTATTTAAACATCTCAATCATATCACCTCTATCCCATCTTTCCTCTAAGGTGTACATATTAAGATCCTTAAGTCTGTCCTCATATGCTTTATAACGAAGCCCATTAATCATTTTAGTAGCAACCCTCTGCACCGACTCCATCCTGTTCACATCCTTTTGAAGGTGCGGTCTCCAGAATTGCACACCATACTCCAAATGAGGTCGCACCAAAGACTTATACAGAGGCATTATCACCTCCTTTTTTCTGCTAGCCATTCCTCTCCGTATGCACCCAAGCATCCTTCTAGCTTTTGCTGTCGCCTTTTCTAGCTGTTTAGAGTGGTCACCCCCCCCCCCCTCCAATGCACTGGAGATAAACTACGCCAATTGCCCAGCAAGCGTCCAAGGTCCTTCAAAACCTCAAGGAGAATGAGTCTCCTGCAGGCAGACAGTGAGTCTCTCAAGGACTGGCTCAATATCTTGATGCACCAATGCCAATGTAGTCAAAACAGCTATTTTTGAAATTCAAGAGTTGCTCCTCAAGGCTTCTTCCATTGACAAAGATGGTGGGATTACAGTAGAGTTGGTCAGTACGTCCTGAATCTGACAAGGAATATTAGCAGGCTGGTTCTGGCCCCTCTGGTACAAAGAATGGAGCAGTCCTCATGCTGGGCCCCACTTCGAGGCAGCAGGAGCCTCCAATGCCATGATGCTCATGACATCACTTTGATAAGTTATGGCACTGATACAACACAGCTTCCATGTTCAGCGTCATGTACTTTTCAGTGCCACTGAAGTAGAGAACGAATCCTTCCTCTTCTTCGGGTAGGAATCAATGGATGACTATTCCCAAAGGAACTTACCATTGCTCGAAATCAAGTGGGATCAATGCCCTCTCAATGCCAATGCACCCACAATGTTCAATGCAGATCCCTGGGCCAAGGGGACCAACACTGCTGATACGTCAGTCTTACTAGTGTCAAAAATATTTTTGAACTGTTCTGCTTGACCTTCGAGGCCTCACTGTCATCAACACACAAAAGACAATGCAAGGGTTCGTAACAGGGCCCCAGGCACCAACAATGAATTTCCATAATGGACACAGTCCTTTTGCACAAGGACCAGCTTTTAAACCAAGTGGGAAGTTTCTGGGACATACTGTCCAGAAAGAGCTGCAGCAAAATCAAAAGACTTAATCATGAAAAAAAAAATTCACAGAACTTGAGGCCTAAGTGTGGCCTATAGCAGCAAGCGAGAAAAAGAAAAAAAATCGTAACCACCCCAAAAAATCCAATAAGGCACTACTGTGAAAGAGAAAAGCATGCATAAGAACATAAGAATATAAGATATGCCATACTGGGTCAGACCAAGGTCCATTGAGCTCAGTATCCTGTTTCCAACAGTGGCCATCTAGGTCATAAGTACCTAGCAGCCTCCCCAAAAGACACAGGTTCCTCAGTACTTGTATTGGGTCAATCAGTGATATCCTGGGTCCCTTTTATTTATTTATTTTATTTATTTGGTATGCATTTGTATGCCGCCACTTCCAGCGATCAGCAGCGGACCAATGGTGTAAAATACAAGGGAGTAAAGTGTAAAATACAAGGGAGTAAAGTATAAAATCAAATTGTAAATACAGTATGATTTGAGGGAGGGGTACACCACGATCACATAGAAATTACAAATATACATTACATTTTGATCATCCAGGTTTGCGCAGCAAATGAAATAAATATACATTTGATTGACCAGATTATAAATATACATTTGATTGACCAGATAAGTTACAGTTTTATCACCCAGTTTGAGCAACCAGATAAATTACAGATTTATCAAGAACATAGATTACAGTTGTATAATACATTGGCAGATATGCAATCTTATTAACATTGACATCAGAAATATTTTTCTACCTCTTGTACTTCGGGGGGTTAGGCAACTTGGGTAAGGAGGGAGTGTTGAATCTGCCTAGGTGATACCGTAATGTGTTTGGAACAGGTGGGTTTTAAGCTTTTTTCTGAAGTCTTGTATATTGTTGATCAGTCGTAACTCATGAGGTAGTTTGTTCCAAAGCATGGGTGCAGTGTACGTGTATGCCCGGTTGCTCGTTCCCTCCGACATCTCTTATACTGCTGGGAACGCAGAGTGTGTTCAAGTTAGTAGTCCTTCGGCATCTGTTGGGGGGCTGTGTGGTTATGAGGTTATCGAGGAATGATGGGGATATCCTGTGAATGATTTTGAAAGTTGTTACCAGTATTTTGTATACTGCACGTGCAGAGATTGGGAGCCAGTGAAGCTCAATCAGTACTGGTGTAATGTGATCCCTCAGTTTCTTATTCAAGATGATCCTGGCTGATACATTTTGGGCCAATTGTAAGATGTTTATGGTTTTTTTTGGTAGACCTTGCAAGATGGCATTACAGTAGTCAAAGTGAGGAATGATGAGCGCTTGAGCTACTGTTCTGAAGTCTGTTCGATTATGTTGCGTAGGGGTTGAAGGACTCTCAGCTTGTGAAATATCGCTCTGTTGGTTAACCGGAGATGTTTGTCCATTTTTAGGTTAGCATCAATGAGAACTCCTAGATATTTGATCTCATTTTTAGATTGATAGGTGTTGTTAAGGGTGATTGAAGCAGGCGGTTTGAAGTCTTGTTTACTTGATACGAACATCACATCAGTATTTTTGTGGTTTATCGACATGTTATCTTGGAGCCAATTTTGCATTTCGCCTAGGCATTCTTCAATTTGATTGAAATTAGGATTGTCTATATCAAGTGGAGTGTACAACATGATATCATCTGCGTATAAGTGGTATCTGATGTTATGCTTTTGGAAAATCGTACAGACTGGTTGGATGTAAACGTTGAATAGCAGGGAGGAAATAGCTGAGCCCTGAGGTATTCCCTGGGTTTGGGGGAAAGGCTCTGCCTGCTTGTTATTGAAGTGTACCTGTTGCATTCTATTTCTGTGAGATATGACTCGAACCATTTTAACGGTGTTCCTGCTATACCTATGGACGCAAGTCTTTGCAAGAGTGTTAGATGATGTACTGTGTCGAATGCTGCTGATATATCAATGAATATGAGTAAGAACATCTTATTTTTGTTTTCCAGACCCTTGATGAGGTTGTCTAGGAGCGCAATGAGTAGGGTTTCAATTCCATGGTGTGGTCTGAAACCATATTGATGGTGGTCAAGGATTTTGTTTTCGTCTAGGTGGTCCTGCAATTGCAGTTGGGTTACCTTCTTGATAATCTTAGCAAGGAAAGATATGCTTGATATCGGCATGTATGAGGTTGGGTCTTCTTTGTTGAGCGCTTTATTCTTTAAAATAGGCCTTATTAGGGATCTTTTAAGTTGGGCGGGCATGATACCTTGCTGAAGAGATTGATTTACTATGTGCGTTATCAGATGGGCAATTTCCTGCTTAGTAGATTTGATCCATTCTGCTGGACAGGGATCTAGAAGCGAGGTTGTTGTATTAAGGTTAGAGATGGTATTTATGATGATCCTTTCGTCGATTATCTGGAAAGTAGACCATCTTTCTTTCTGTTTACTTGAGTTCATGCTGTTCGGCTGCTTGGGGCATATAGGGATCACATTCTGCGATTGGATAGTCAGGCTTTGTGGATTTAATTTGATAGCATAGTGATTTGCCAGATCTTGGGCCTTTATATTTCCATTGCAGTTGACTTCCGGCAAGGGCTTTGTGAGTGATTTGACTAGCTCAAACAGCTCTCTGGGTCTGTTAATAGCCTTGTTGAGTACTTTGGTGTGGTGAGCTTTCTTGGCAAGGTTGATCTCATTTTTGTATTTGGCTAGGAGCTCCAGGTATTCCAACTTGTGCAGATCAGCCTTAGTTCGTCTCCATTTTCTTTCCAATTTTCTTAAATCCTTTTTCATTTTGCGCAGTAGTGATGTGTACCAGGGCTCTGTTCTAGCTTTTGTCTCCCTGGTTGATGACTTCCATGTTGGCTCAGAGCTGGCCTCTATTGTAGAGTTCCATTGTTGGATTAGATCTTCGACATCATAGTTGTCATGGGTTATGTGTTCATTAAGAGAGTTTATTAGGGTTTCCTTGTTGAATTGCTGGAATTTTCTTTGTTGTTGATTAGTTTGATTAGTTTTAATAATGGTTTATGGACCTTTCCTCCAGGAACCTGTCCAAACCTATTTTAAACTTAGCTACACTAGCAGCTTTTACTACATCCTCCGGTAACAAATTCCAGAGTTTGATTACACGTTGAGTGAAAAAATATTTTCTTTTATTAGTCTTAAATAGCTTCATTGCATGTCCCCTAGTCTTTTTATATTCTGACGATGTAAACTATCAATCTACTATGCAGCAGCAGTGGCAGTGTAAAAATAAAATAGAGAAATGATAACTAACCCTGGCCCCCATAGACTTTTTTCACACTCCCAGGGCAAGTCAATGCATATCCCTCTCTTCTCCCTTTTCTCTCCCTTTTTCAAGCGCATTGTGGAATGTACATTCCATCTCCAATAAAGAGCAATTAGGCCTTACCTGCTAATTAGCGTTCCTGAAGGAACTCCAGTCCAGTCCCTCACCTCTGGGTTGTGCCCCCCCTCCAGAAGCTTGGAGACTGAGCACATCATCTTCTTGATGACTCCTGAGTATATATACCACTGGCACCACCCATCAGCTCCAGTATCCTAATAACAAAGCAGACTTAACGGAGAGAGAATTAAGTAAAACAAAAAACAACTGAAAACAACCTATGCTCTTCCCCCCAACCTCGTCAGGGAACACCTGCCCCCCCCCCCCGAAGAGGAGGTGGCTTACCTGTGAAGCAACTCACCCCCGATTCCACAGAACAAGAACAGCCAGCCTGGCCATTCCGCCATATCACATCTGCCCCTCCAGCGCTGAACTACTGCCCAAACTTGAATCAATGGACCTTCACCTTCGGGCCGGATTCGCTAGACCAAACCTTCATATGAAGGCACTGGGCGGGATCAGGGACTGGTCTGGAGTTGCTTCAGGAACACTAATTAGCAGTAAGGCCTAATTACTCTTTCCTTAGTGAACCTCCAGTCCAGTCCCTTACCTCTGGGATGTAGCAGTGCAGTTTGAACCACGGGAGGGACCTACGAGACCGGTCCGAAGAACCACCCTGCCGAAGGCCGCGCCTCCCACCACCTGTACATCCAACCGATAGTGCTTAGAAAAGGTATGTAAGGAAGTCCACGTTGATGCCCTACAAATATCCAGAGGCAGCACCAGACTGTACTCTGCCCATGAGGCTGCCTGGCCCCGTGTAGAATGAGCCCGTAGACCCACCGGAACAGGCTTGCCCTTCAAAATGTACGCCAACGCAATAGCTTCCCTAATCCATCTACAAATGGAGGTCTTGGCCGCCGTCTCTCCTATGCAAGGTCCCCCAAAGAGGACAAACAGCCGATCCGATTTGCGAAACACCGCAGTTCTCTTAAGATAGCGCTTCAGCACACGACGAACGTCCAAATGATGCAGTTGTGCATCCGCCATCCCGTCACCCTCTCGACCCAGGGAAGGAAGGGAGACCAGTTGATTCAGATGAAACAAACATCGACACCACTTTGGGCAGGAATGAAGGAACTATCCGCAGAACCCCATTCTCCTTGGAGAAGCAAAGAAACAGCGATTGACAAGAAAGATCCTGTAGCTCAGAGATCCGCTTAGCTGAGCAGATTGCCACCAGAAACGCCGCCTTAAGGGTCAAGTCCTTCAAGGAAGCCCAGCCTACCAGCTCACGGAGTTCCCCCGTGAGGGACTGCAGCACCAAGTTGAGATCCCAGGGTGGAATCGCCGACATTTGGGGAAGACGAATGCAGCCTACCACCCTAAGGAACTGTGCCACGTCGGAGTGCTCCCCCAGTGACTTCCCTTGGACCTTTCCCCGGTAACAGAAAATCGCTGCCAACTGCACGCTCAAGGATCTGGCAGCCAGACCCTTCTTGAAACCTGCCTGCAAGAAGTCCAGAACATTTGGCATGGAGGCCGTTGTAGGCCGCCTCCCCCGGTCGGCGCACCACCCCTCAAAAATGCACCAGACCCAAACATAGGAGAGGCAGGTCGACTTCTTCCAAGCCTTCAGCAAGGTAGCGATCACCGGACCGAATACCCCCCATTGGCATTGCGAAACGCAGAAATCGCTGATGGGCGGGGATATGCAGGTAGGTCTCGTTGAGATCAAGAGACGTCAAAAACTCTCCCCTGCGAACCACCACTATTAGCAATCTTAGTGTCTCCATACAGAAATGAGGAACTCTCAGGCACCTGTTGACCCACTTGAGGTCGAGAATGGGCCGAAAGGATCCCTCCTTTTTGGGTACCACAAAATAAATATAGTCAATACTCCATCCGCACTGGTCTTTGGGCACCAGCACCACTGCTCCTAGAAACAGTAGCCATGCCAGCGTCTCCCTCACTGCTGCAACTTTGGATGGAGCCCTGCAGGGAAATTGGACGAATGCTGGGGGAATGGGTCGCGCCAACTCAAAGCGTTCCCCTCTCGGATCACCTCCAAGACCCATTGGTTGGACTTGACCCGGACCCAGGCGGAGTAAAACTGCTTCAGCCAACCCCCCACAGGAAGCACTTCTGCCTGGGCCCCCCTCCCATTTCACTGTGTCTTTCTGGGTGCTGCGAAGGAGGGGGAGGAGGCAAACCCCTTACCTGCTCCCCGAAAACCCCAGAACCCCTGCCCTTTCGAAGGAAAACACCTCAAAAAAAAAAAAAAAAAAAATGCCAAAAGGGTTGTCCGAAACAGACTGAAATCCCTTGGCTGGGTTCACATGGGAGCAGGGTTGCGACCTTGCTTAGGTTTATTCTCCGGGAGCCTTCCTCCCTTTAAATCCCCCAACTCCTTCACCAATTTATCCAAGTCCTCCCCAAAACAGCAACTTCCCAGTAAAGGGAAGCCTGCTGAGGCGGGCCTTCAGAGAGCCATCAGCCGCCCAGTTCCGCAGCCACAGGTAGCAGCAGGCTGCCATCACAGAAGCCATACTCTTCACAAGGCCCCTAATAAAATCATAGTGAGTGTCCGCGAGGTAAGCTGCACCGACTCTATTCTCGCCGCTTCACTTGCGGAGTCCCAGGCCAGACTGCTGGATTGCTGCATCTGATGTGACCACCGGAGGCAAGACCTGGCCACCCAGGCCCCACACACCGAAGCCTGGAGGACAGTGGCATTAACATCAAAGGCCTGCTTCAAGAAGGTATCCAATCTCCTATCCTGGGCATCCTTGAGAGCTGCGCTGCCCTCAACTGGTATCGTTGTCTTCTTAGTCACTGCCGATACCACTGCGTCCACCTTCGGGGACCGCAGCAAATCTCTCTTCCTCTGGCAAAGGATACAACCTTGACATGGTCCGCATCCCCCGCAGACCGGCTTCTGGCAGCTTCCACTCCTCCTGGATCATCTGCTTGACCACCTGATAAATCGGGAAAATCTTCTGTATCTTCCGCACTGCCTGAATCAGAGGATCCTCCAAGGCCGGAGGGCCTGCAGATATATTAAGTGCATTTAAGGACTCTCCGATGAGAGCCGGCAACTCTTCCCTGCTGAAGACTTGAACAATCCGCGCATGCTCCTTTTGGTCAGGAATCTCGCCTTCTTCTAACTCCTCATCTTCCTCTTCCATCTCCAGATCTCACAGATCACCTTCCTGCGCCTCTGATGGCGAGGGCAACAGCCCTCCATCGTCCCCGAGCTTGGGACGCTTCTCTGACTCTACCGGAAGTCCCCTTTTCAGTCAGCAGCCTGCTTCAGCACCTGCACACAGTCCAAAGCGAGATAAGGTGGAAAAACACTTTATTTGAAATCTCAGACCTAGCAACCCGACACAGGCCGTGTTTCGGAGACCTTCGTCAGGGGTTGTCTACATAGGTACTAAAAACATAAAAACAAACAGTATTAGAAAATCAAATAATAGTGAAAGAACAAATACTCGTAGATATTCAATCAACTCTAATATACAGAAATAGAAATAAATATATAATAATAAATAGATAAAAATTATATAATAGTAAAAAAATGATACTCTCATAATAATTAAAAATTAATAAAAAATATAATAAATATATAATAGAACTCAAATGCTCGAAACGCGATACCCAAATATAATATAAATAATAAAGTTATATAATAAAAAAATTCAACATAATAGACCACAACTAAATCCATACAGACACAATGAAATACAGTCCTTGTAAAAATCATCAACAGCTTGTTTGCATTATTACTACCTTGTTCGTAGAGATGATAACATACAAACCTCACGAGGGTTATATGTATAGACGATGACATACAATACTTGCAAGGAGGTAAAAAACTAAAATGAAGAAGACATAAGTTAAAGCATACGTATACCATTGGAGATAACTCTTATATAATTCAGAGCACAAATTAAACCTCACTGGGAACTGGAGATTGGAAACATAAAAAGAAACGCAGCAGGCAATGTTCTAAGGTATATTAGAGTTGACTGAATATCTACGAGTATTTGTTCTTTCACTATTATTTGATTTTCTAATACTGTTTGTTTTTATGTTTTTAGTACCTATGTAGACAACCCCTGACGAAGGTCTCCGAAACACGGCCTGTGTCGGGTTGCTAGGTCTGAGATTTCAAATAAAGTGTTTTTCCACCTTATCTTGCTTTGGACTGTGTGCCTGCATCACGTGATAATTTGCCCTGTGTTGGACAGCCGTTTGCTTCAGCACCTGCTCCTGCACCGGTGCAGGCCCCTTAAGCCCCCTGCTGATGCAGGCAAAATGCCTTGAAAGCAGCAACACAAATTCCGGAGAGAATCCCCCCCCCCAGACAGCCCCTTCCTCCACCCCTTGAGACGTAAAGGGCCCAGGTTGTACCAGGGGATCCGAAGACAACTCTGGTTCTGGGGAAGCAGGGCTCCATGACCCACTTTCCCCCTGAACGGACTCCCTCTGCTCTTGTGATACGGGCAGCGAGAACTCCTGACTAACGCTCACCTGGATGCCCTGTTCCAGTGATGCAGCCTCCAATGCGCACCCCCTGCATACCCCCGCATCCAACACTGTTCCATGCCAGGTACCACACACTAAACATTGCTGTCTCGCCAGTATGTTGCAGAAGGACTCAGCTTTCCCTGAATAGAGACCCGGATAGGGAGAGCCCAAGGCCAAGAAAAAAAAGGGAGATTCAAAAAAACATTTTTTTTCTTTTTTGAGTAACAGCTCACCAGAGTAAATACACAAAGAACTCAAAAGAAAACGGCTAGCCCACAGAGTTTTCCTAAGTACTCAACTGCTTGAAACTGTTTGAAAAGCTGCACAGAAGGCCCCCCGACGCGACTGGCGGGAAGCACTCCTCGCGGACAAAAATACGCCAGTAAACAGCGCTGAAAGCGCAGAAAATGAGCGGGCCTAAGCTCCTCCACTGCTCTGAGCTGCCCGGGGCCTCCTGAACCATGCGGTCGACAGGCATGTGATCTGCTTACCTCACCACACGGTCTGCCAACCCGTGCACACTCCAACGGCACTCTGTGTTCCCTTCCCTTTCTGAAGGGTTTCCTCTATACCTTTTCCTGCCGCTGATGGTCTGCCGCTCTTGCCCCTGCGCTCAGCTGCTCAAGGAGCTTCAGCAGCGAGGGGAAGACCGAGCTGTACTGCCCTTCTGCACGGCTGTGAATCGGGAGCCACTGAAAGGAAAGTCTGCAACCTCAAGCTCTTCCCCCGAAGCCGCCTCCTCTTCTCGGCCCAATAGGAGATCAGATAGAAGCCAGGGAGGGTGGGAGGGACCTTCCCCTACCCCAAGCACTTCCAGCTACCTCTTTTCAACACTGAGAGGCCGGTTGGAAGGCAGAGAGAATAGGAACTGCAGGCTAATAAAAGACTAAAAAACAGAAGGAAATAAAAAGAAAGGGAAAATTATGCCCTCTCCTTACCTGTGTCTCTCCAGGAAGCCTAACCCCTGGCTTACTGTTCTCTCAAGTGCTTGGAGACTGAGCATACTGGAGCTGGTGGGTGGTGCCAGTGGTATATAAATTTAGGAGTCAAGAGACGATGACGTGCTCAGTCTCCAAGCTGCTGTAGGGGGGCACAACCCAGAGGTGAGGGACTGGACTGGAAGGACACTAAGGAAACTTGCCTTCATTCATGGCCTCTTTATTTCTAATACTCTGCATCTCCTGGCTCTTACTGAAATTTGGCTTCTCCCCGAAGATTCACTTCAGTCACTGCCCTCTGTCACAGAGGCAATCTATTTTCCCATATATCTCAGCCCATTGTCCATGGTGGTGGATTCCTACTCCCTCATTCCTGCCAATTCCAGCCCCTCTTTCTGCCTCCATTTAATTCCTTTACATCCTTTGAAGTCCATGCCATCCGCTTATTTTTTTCCCCACTCTCTCTTCAGCTATCATTTATCGACCCCGCAACAAGTCCATCTCTATCTTTGTTTCCTGGCTCTCCTCCATTCTGGATACATCTTCTCCTTCCCTTATTCTTGGAGATTTTAACATTCACGTTGATGACCCTTCTGACACTTATGCCCTAAAGCTCCTTTCCCTAACCTCCTCATTCAACCTACAGTTGTGCTCTACTGCACCTACTCAAAAGCATGGGCACTGCTTTGACCTCATTTTCTACAACTGCTCACCCTCAAACTTCTCTACCTCAGTTCTGCCTTTATCTGACCATCGCCTGCTAACCTTCCACTTTTACTACCTCCATCTTGGTCTCGCCCAATCTCCAACATGTTTAGGAATCTTCACACTGTCAACCCTTCAGCTCTTTCCACTGCTGTCTTGTCACCTCTTTCTGCCACTAATGTCATCCGAGTTTGCTGATGGAGCAGTATCCTCCTATAATACTTTACTTTCCTCTGCTCTGGATGCACTTGCTCCTCCCATTCCATGCCCTGTGAGGCGTATCATACCTCAACCTTGGTTGTCCTCAACAACACGCTACCAACATTCCTGTGCCCGCTCAGCTGAACACCTTTGGCTTAAATCACATACCCTTGCTCAATACCTACAAAACCTTAAAACTAAGATTCAGACAGCAGTCCAGCAGCGAGATGGAGGCTTTTCAGTCTTTTGCATTGAGTGTCACATGTATGATTTTCTCCCAGTTGGTGAGAGGTCTTTCATGTGCACTAGGTGCAAGGAGCTCTTTGCTCTCAGGGAACGAGTCCGATCTCTGAAGACTAGAGAAGCAGACTTGGAGGACACAAGACAGAGAAGTATATAGATGAGACCTTCAGGGACGTTGTACCAAAGACATACCTCCAGTCTGGCAACATCCCTGTTGCCATGGAGGAGAGAGGTCACATGACAGAAAAGCATCATCCTGGTGCGGCAGAAAGTGATCCTGTAGCTAGGACCTATCCTCCAGGTAATGTAAAACCCTCTCACACCAAGGAGGTTTCTCCAGGGCCATGTGCCCATGAGGGAAGGGTTGGGACAGCCTTTATAGTTGAGGTTTTGATCATTAGGCATGTGGATAGCTGGGTGGCTGGTGGATGTGATGATCGACTGGTAACATCCCTGCCTGGTGCAAAGGTAGCATACCTCACGCGCAACCTACACAATGTTTTAGATAGCGCTGGGAAGGAGTCTGCTGTCTTGGTATATGTTGGTACCACTGACATAGTAAAGTGTGGGAGGGAGGTTCTGGAGGCCAAATTTAGGCTTTTAGGAAGGTAGTTGAAATCCAGAACATCCAGGGTAGCATTCTCTGAAATGCGTCCCGTTCCACATGCAGGACCCAAACGCAGGCAGAGCTTCAGAGTCTCAATACGTGGATGAGATGACAGTGCAAGGAAGAAGGTTTTGGATTTGTTAGGAACTGAGCAACATTTTGGGGAAAGAAGGGGCTTTTTCGAAGGGATGGGCTCCACCTTAACCGGGATGGAACCAGCAGTGGGCATTAACCTTTAAAAAAAAAAAAAAGAGAGATAGAGCAGCTTTTAAACTAGATAATACGAGAAAGCTGACAATCGGGAGCCCATGGTTCAGAAGAATGTATCCTTGAAGGATACTAGCAAAAGAGGGAAGTTAGGATATTTCAACAGAGACGTTACAATAAAGATAAAAGTAACCCATATGCCCTTAAGTACACAGCAAACAGAACTGAAAGATTCCAAATTACTCCTGTATACTGATAAACAGATTAATATGAATAAAATACAACCTCTAAAAATACCTTTATGTAAATGCTAGAAGTCTAAAAAATAAGATGGGAAAGTTAGAATATATAGCACTAAATGAGAGCTGAGATATGACTGGCATCTTAGAGAAATGGTGGAAGGAAGACAATCAAAGGGACCCTGTGATACCTAGGTACAAACTATATCGCAATGATAGAGTAAATCGAATTGGTGGAGGGGTTGTGCTCTGTTAGAGAGGTCATCGAGTCACACAGGTTTAAAAGTTTTGCAGGAAACAAAATACACTTTAGAATTACTATCTATAGAAATTCCATGTAAAAGGGGAAGGCGATGGCAGTGGGGGTGTACTACCGACCGCCTGGCCAGAATGGACAAATGGATGATGAAATGATAAAAGAAATCAGGGAAGCTAACAAAAGCTACAGCACAGTAATAATAATGGGCGATTTAAATGACCCTGGTATCGACAGGGTCAGTGTCACAGCAGGACATGCTAGAGAGATAAAGCACAGTTACTTACCTGTAACAGGTGATCTCTGGGAACAGAAGGAATAAGTCTTCACATATGGGTACGTCGGTACCGACGGAGTCTGCGCGGGAATGCGTCACAGCGTCCAATCAGAACGCTTTTGGAAGCATCCCAACACGCCTGTGTGCTGCCTTCCCGCCTTTCCTAACTGCCTCTCTTCAGTTAAGTTTTAAAACTGAGGCAAAGAGAGAGAGAGCAAGAAAGGGAAAGATAGAGATAGAGAAATGCAACTCCTAGGGGAGGTGGGTGGGTTGTGAAGACTTATTCCTGCTGTTCCTAGAGATCACCTGTTACAGGCAAGTAACTGTGCTATCTCCAGGAACAAGCAGGGATGAGTCTTCACATATGGGGACTCCCCAAGCTAAGATGCCCAGAGGGAGTCCTAGCATGTAGCGAATCTAGAAAGAGCCATGCTACTCCTCCGAACCTCAGGCATCTTGGGGATGGAGGGTAGGAGTTGAATTACAGAAAGGTGCTGTGGAACAGCTGGACTAGAACAGGACTTCTGTGGGGGAAGATCCTGTATAGATGACATTTAGTAGTAAAAATATTGAGTGCAATATTGTAATATGGACCTCCCTTGGTGGTATTGTAAAATGTCTATTGAGGTTCATATGGATCTGTTAGAAGAGCCAGTAGAAGATCCTCAAGGAGTACCTCACTGTGAAGTAGAGGTAATAAACTGTAGGAAAAAACAAGTGGAGGTCAGAACCCATCAGGGTGAGAAATAGCCCCAGGTGAAACTGGGGTAGTGCAATGAGGTAGGGCTTCAGCAGGAAACGCAGAAGGTACTATTAGACAAAGCTTAAGCTCTTTTGGCCGAAGAATAGTACAATGCTAGGACCAAAAGAAAAATAAGTCTGACCAATTTGGACTGACAACAGACAAGTCCTTGTAGGAGAAAAAGGGTATGGAGACCCCTATATCCAATAACAAAGCAAGGACAGACTTATGAAGCGTTACAGCTTTAGATTAACTGAAAACCCGTGATGTCTTTCCGAAATGAGGTCAATTAGGAAAGAAAAAAGGTAAATGAAAAGCTTCAGGAGGTACCTAAACCTGAAAGGTTATGGTAAGAGGAACAAAAAATTTTGTTAATTACCACAGGGAGTGGTTATATGTGCAGAACCCTAAGCATGCTGGTACAGCATTGATAGGGGTCGTGCACATCCGTCAGAGTCATATAGGAATATATGGACCTAGACCAGTGATGGCTAACCTTTTTGAGCCCGAGTGCCCAAACTGCCGCACAAAACCAAAGAATTTCCTCAAAGTGCCAGCACGTCATTTGCATAAGTGGTCTTATTTGCATAAATATTTGCATAATGTTACCATACACTAACTTTTAGTAAACATGTCTCTTAATGAGTGTATGGATAAAGAAAGACTAAAAGATTTCTACATTACTATAATCCAGTGCCAACCGCCAGGCACATTAGGAACTACTACAAACGCTGCCCATTTAGAACCCATAGCAAACCCGCCGTATCCTGACAGCATTACCAGGACTCACAAAGCACCATACCCTACCTATCAAAAGGCAACACTGCAAATATTAAACCAATACATTTCAGTGAATACTGGGGAAAGAGAACAAGTGGCAACGTCAAATAGGAATTTCCTCTTGTACCAAACAAAGCGCAGATGTTAATGATGCACATTTCCCAGAGCTGACATATTCCAGTTAATAAATTCAAAATAAAGAGATATCGTTCTACCTTTTGTGCATTTTTTTTCAGTTGCAATTGGTCCAGCCATTTTCTTCTGGTTTCTTCATGTTTTCTGCTAACTCTCCATCGTCTGCTGTCCATTTGTCCTTTCTTCTCTCTTCTAGTTTTTTTTCCATTCTCTCTCTCTCTACATCTGCTTTAACATACTAATCTTTCTCCTTTTGCTCTTTCCTCATTTCTATTTCATCCACACAAATTTTACCCCTCCATCCTCAATCCCCAATTACTCTCCCAATACCTGGCCAATTGTAGATTTTCATCCCTCCTACACAAAATATTTTTCCCCTCTCCATTTTACTCTCCCAGCCCCATCCCATTCTAATCCTCCCCCAACATCAGCTCCCTTCTAGTTCCAGTCTCACCCAGCATCCATTCCCTTCTTCAAGCCCCCCACTTCCCCTCAGCCCATTTCCATTCCAAGCCCCGTCCCCATCAGCTATTTGCAGTTCAAGCCCCCACTTCCCCTCAGCCCATTTCCATTCCAAGCCCCATCCCCAACAGCTATTTGCAGTTCAAGCCCCCTTCCACTCAGCCCATTTCCAGTCCTAGCAACCCCCCAACCCATTACCAGTCCTAGCCCCCCATAGCTCACTCCCAGTCCTAATCCCACCAGCCCATTTCCAGTCCTAACCTCCCCATCAGCCCACTCCCAGTCCTAATCCCCCATCACTCAATTTTTAGTTTAAGCCCCCCCAGCGCCTATCACCACTCCTAACCCCCCAGTGCCCATCACCACTCATACACCCCCAGACCAGCGCCCATCACCACTCCTAACACCCCCAGCCAGCCCATTGCCCATCACCACCCCTAACCCCCCCCAGCCAGCCCAGTGTCCATCACCACTCCTAACCCCCCAGCCCAGTGCCCATCACCACTCCTAACCCCCCCACCCCAGCCCATCACTACTCCTAACACCCCCCAGCCCAGCCCAGCCCAGCCCATCACCACTCCTAGCCCCCCCCCCCAGCCCAGCCCAGCCCATCACCACTCCTAACCCCCCCCCAGCCCAGCCCAGCCCAGCCCATCACCACTCCTAACCCCCCCCCCAGCCCAGCCCAGCCCATCACCACTCCTAACCCCCCCCCAGCCCAGCCCAGCCCATCACCACTCCTAAGCCCCCCAGCCCAGCCCCGCACCACTCCTAACCCCCACCCCCCACCCCCAGCCCAGCCCAGCCCAGCCCAGGGAAAATTAAAAAAAAAAAAAGAAAACCTGTTTGCTGCCGCTGTCGGGGCCGCCGCGGCAGAATCGAGCGTGCCGCGGGGCCCCCCTGTACCCACCGGCAGAGCCTGTCCTCCCCGTAGCAGCTCTCTCTTTGGAGCTGCAGTCAGACGCGCCGGCTTGCAGAGCGCGAGGGAAGAGTTCCCTCGCTGCTCTGTTAAGCCCGCGGGGGCTGATGGGAAGTTCCCATCAGCCCCCGCGGGCTTAACAGAGTCGCGAAAGGGAAACTCTTCCCTTCGCGCTCTGCAAGCCGGCGAGTCTGACTGCAGCTCCAAAGAGAGAGCTGCTACGGGGAGGACAGGCTCTGCCGGTGGGTACAGGGGGGCCCCGCGGCACGCTCGATTCTGCCGCGGCGGCCCCGACAACGGCAGCAGACAGGGTTGTTGTTTTTTTTTTCGATGGCGGACCTTCCCGCGTGCCAGCTGCAAGGCCTTCGCGTGCCACAGCTGGCACGCGTGCCATAGGTTCGCCATCGCTGACCTAGACAGACAGACAGATAGGTACGTAGATACATAGATAGATAGATATCTACCTAGAGACTATATCTCTGTCTAACTATCCACACACACACACAGAGATATACCTGGACAGGAGATACAGAAAGATATATTATATATATATATGAATATGAAGAGATATAGACCCATGTCTCCATGTAGTAGATGGAGACATGGCTATATAACTAGATCCCCATAGGGATATGGGGATAAAGGGAAGATTCATCTAATAGCAAGAAGGGTAATACCTGCTTGAATAGAGGTATAGAGAATCTTCTTTCCCTGGTTATAATTGACCGAGTCAGAGGAATGGTCTCCCTGACAAGGAGGAGTCTAGATTCCTTTAAGAATTTGAGTTCTTGAACAACCAGGATGGCCTACGTGAAAAATGCAGAGGATAACATCAGTCTGCAGGCAGCAAGTCCAGATCTGTCTAGAACTGCAGTATGGTGAATGGATATAAGATACCATATTGACCCGCCTATGAGGGCAAGATGGGTATCAGGCATCCCTGGGCTGCAACTGAAAGGAACCTATCCCTAGCGAGAAGTCCAAAGACGGTGTGGACCAAGCCAGGGAATTGGCCATTCTTTAGGTTTTCACGTGATGTAAGGCCTGTGTCTTTTGTCTCGGAAAGAGATTTTAGATGAGATGGTAAGGGTACGGAACACCTACCAGTCATGGGAGCATGACTGGGTGAACCCCTCCTAACCATCTGGGATTATCTGCTAGGCAAGATACTAATGCTCTCTAGCAAGGGCCCATAGTACAAAGCTACTCTGTAGAGTTGCAGGGAGCATGTTACAGGTTGGTTAGAAGGAAAAACTAGCTGCTTAAAGCCAGTAGGTAAACTATTCTGCCAAAAACAAGGGAATTGGAGATGGCGAAGAATAGAAATCAAACCAACCAGTCTGTGATGATAGGGTTTCCAAAAAAGGTTGATAACCTGTTTTGGGTTTAGCACAGAGGCCAGAAGGATTGCTAGCGGAGAATAAACCCTGGTTGTGTGGTGAACAGAACCAGTGGCTTAACCACTAGGAATTGCTGCATTTGCAGCAAAGTACCAGGGCAGCGGAAAAAAAGTTTTTTCCCCTTTTTTTTTTTTTTAGATTGGAAAAGAAGCAACAGACATAAGCAGGAGTGGTAAGACATCCTTATTGTCTGATAAGCTGCCCTAAAATAATAATGTGAAAAAGGGGGAGACAACTCTGGAAGGGAAAACCCCTTTGTGGAATAGGTAGAGAACCATAGGGTCTTACCAGTATAACAGAGCCACTCTTACCTCCCTCTTACTACAACATTCGGTTTGTAAGACAGAGTTGAAGGAGACTGACTATGTAGTAAGTCTCTGAAAGGTAAGAGGATACATGTTAGTACAGGAAAACTGTCTTATTGATATAGTTAACAGGTTTCTCTTCCTCCTACTGGGAAAAAGAGATATGACAACTATAGGTATGATCATCATAAAAACTCTTAGAGGAAAAAGAAAGGATGTCTCGTGAAGCGAGATCCATGAGAATTTAGGATGAAATTTGTGTAGATGCTTCAAGTGAAAAGAAGCAGACTGCAAACTTTAACCACCAAACAGGAGATGTAATGATAATCTGAAACCCTGCGACTGCTGGGTTTGCTGAACCTGTTGAGGTTGTGGTCTCTCTAGACCAGTGCGATGTTTCCCCTGTCTGGGAACATCTGTATGATGGGTAGAAGATGGATAAAAAATGTTCCCCCTAGGGGAACTAAGTTTGTTAGGAAATTTCCTACCAACTGGGAAAGAGGAAGGCGTAGAACAGCCTCTGGAAACAGCAATGTCAGTGGTTAACTGAGCAACTTGTAGTAAAGACTCCTTGTTAAAGAGATTTTCTCCAGTGCAAGGAGTATTTCCCAGTCTTTGTGCCCATTTGTCCAAGTCTGAAACTTGGAGCCAGGCTTTATGTCGTGCCCCTATAGCTATAGCAGAGGTTCTGCTAACAGACTCAAAGGAATCTAGGGAAGCACGAGTAAAGAACCTAGAGATATTTTGAGCATGACTAACCAATAAGGAATAGTCTGCTCCCTTGGGCTCTTGAAGAAAAGGGGTCAAAAGAAGTAATTTCTTTGTGACTTCAAGAGATAATCCCATATAGAAAATATATGAGAGAATTCTTGCTGAAAGCATGGATGCCTGGAAGGTTTGGCGTCCAAAGGCATCTAAAGTCTTAGACTCACGACCTGGCGGATAAGAAGAGTGCTTTTTAGTACTCTTAACACGCCTCATTGCTGATTCTACAACAATGGAATGATGAGGAAGTTGAGTCTTTTGACAATCTGGTGAGGGGGGCACCTTGTATAGAAGATCAGTTGCCCTAGAAGGTGGGGGTACTGTTAAAGGAGTTTCCCACATTCGAAAGAGGAGATCCTGCAAGGTCTGATGCAAAGGAAGCATGATGTCCTCCTTTGGACTCCAGGGAATATGCAGAGATTCTGTATTCCCTGGTGCAGGATCCTGACCAGGTATAGAAATGGCAAGTGACTTTGCCATATCAAGCAGGAATGCTTGAAAAGAAAAATCCCCAGAGAGAAGTCCTCTAGAAAGAGGAGAAGAGGCTAGATCTGTTGAAGAACTAGCATTGGCACCCAGGGCTCTATCCAAATTTAGAGGAATAAAAGACCCTAAAGGGTGGAGTATCGGATCCTTACAGGATGGTCGCCGGTATCGCAGGAGGTCGGGACCAGCAACAGTCGGCAGCGTATTGTCCATGCTAGGGGATCGATTCCAAACTCGGTACCAAGGGAAGCGAGCCTGATGAAATAAGCATGGAAGGTACCGACAGCAATGGTGATGTGGATACCAGTACCGACACCGGCACCGTATCCGATACCGGTAGATGAAGGCCAGTTGGTGACAACTCTAACGGTATCGAAAAAACCGAGAGTGCCTGACCTGGATCATCGGAACCGTGCCTTCGGTACCGTCCGGTGTCGGTACCAAGGTGAGTCGGTACCCAGTCATCCAGACTGGAGATCGATTCCAGACTCGGCATCGAAGGAAGCGAGTCTATCGATGCACATCTGGAGGGTACCGACGTCGGTACCAGCACCGGTACCGGGATCGATACAGATACTGGAAGATCGGTCTGTAGCGTATTCAACGGGCCCGCAGGTACCGAGGACACCAGACTACGATCTTTGGTGAGGAATGTTTCATCCAACACCATTGCCGATGCCGGGGTATTGGTACCGCTCGAAGCGAATGCCACCACCGAGCATGGCTCAGGTATGTTCGGAGAGGGGTGAACCTCAGGAACAACCTGAAACCCCACTAAGGATTTGGAGGCCGAAGACTCCCACCGGGGTTTTAAAGCCAGCGTGTCCTCGAGGGTAAGGCCAGAGGCATCCCTATGCTGTGCATGAGATCTACCACTCGAGGACTGGCTAGTCTTAACAGACTGTTTTTGGGTTACCTGATCCTGTGAAGAAGCAAGGGTGGTCGGTGCCCTGAAGTTGAATGGGGACCGCGTATCAAGGTGAACTCGATGCTGAAGACCTCTTCCTACTATACTGTTGCAGGAGGGACACTCCAGCGGATAGTGGTCAGGACCCAAGCAGGATAGACACCAGTTATGAGTGTCTAAAATGAATTTTATAACGCCACAGTTTGAACATTTCTTGGGGATAGTGGCTGGCGCTTCCATGAGGAAAAAGAGTAGGCCTAGCAGGCCGGAAAAAAAAAAACGTCAGGCACTAAGAAGGAAAAAAGTATTTTTTATAAAGGAAAATTTCGAAGAAAAAAAGAAAAGAAACACCGGCGGTACCGGTGGCGTCGGGGAAGGCAGACGCGACCACAAGAAAACCAAAAAATAAAAGAAGAATTTTCTGCGGTGACAGGACGATGTCCTGCCGGCTCCGCGGAAAAACGAAAACTGAGGAGAGGCAGTTGGGAAAGGCGGGAAGGCAGCACATAGGCATGTTGGGATGCTTCCAAAAGCTTTCTGATTGGACGCTGGGGAGCGTTCCTGCGCAGACTCCATCGGTACCGACGTACCCATATGTGAAGACTCATTCCTGCTTGTTCCTGGATATAGTTTCTAGATGAAATAAATTACTGCTTCTTGGAGCAGCTGGTTGGACCAAGTCCTTAGTGTAACACGGGATCTGGTGCAAGAGATAAGAGTTTTGGGGCCACTTAGCAATAGTGATCATGGCATAGCAGCATTTGATACAATAAACGGTGCAAGGACAGCAAGGAAATCCATGGGACTACCTTTTAACTTTCAAAAGTGAGATTCTGATAAAAAGAGGAAAATAGTTAAGTAAAAATTGAAAGCAGCAGCTGCAAAGGCTGAAGATATACATCAAGCATGGGCCATTGTTTAAAAATACTATTTTGGAAGCCCAGACCAGCTGTATTCCACACTTTAAGAAAAGTGGAATGAATGCCAAAAAAACTGCAAGCATGGTTTAAAGTTGAGGTCACTGAGGCTGTTAAAGCCAAAAAGCATAGTTATTCACCTGTAACAGGTGTTCTCCGGGGACAGCAGCAATCAGTCCTCACATATGGGTGATGTAGACACTAACGGAAGCCATGTGGTAACCTCTTCCCAGCTTTCAAAGAAAGCTCTTAGGAGATGTACCATGCATGCATGGCCCCCTTCTCACCCAAAGGTGCCATCTAACCTCTGCATGATATAGCACAAGATGGTGAAAAGAAAAAGCAACTCCACAGGGATTCCTGCTGTCCCTGGAGAACACCTGTTACAGGTGAGAAACTATGCTTTCTCTAGGGAAAAAAGCAGGAAGTCAGTCCTCACATATGAGACTCCCTAGCTAAAGGCTACCGAAAATCATTCAAAAGCTCACAGGTGACCAGAAAAGGGGGGGGGGGGGGACTATGAGTAGCAGCAAAGAGTTGAGAGATAACAGACTCCCGAGCAGCTCAAGTGCCTAGTGAGCAGCCAATACTCCGGTAGCCTGAACACACCAGGGGTTGCAGGGTAGGAGTTGCCTATACCACAAACTAATGACGAAGTACTGCCTGGACCGAGGACCAGGTAGGGCAGATTTCTGATGAAGGAATGAAGAGCAAGTTCACTACAGAGGCCGCCATGGCCTGGACGCTGTGCGCCGTGATACTGCACTTCAGCGAAAGACCAGCCTGCTCATATGCGATCCAATTGGACAGGGTTGGCTTAGAGACTGCAGCTCCCAAACAACTTGGGTCATAGGAAACAAAAAGCTGAGAAGCTTGGCGGTGCTCCACGGTGTGCCTGAGATAAAAGGCGAGCACTCACTTACAATCAAGTATGTGGAGAACTGCCTCCACCCTCCTGGCATAAGTCCATGGGAAGAAGGTGGGGAGCACCACCTGCTGATTGTGGTGGAACGGAGATATCACCTTGGGTAGAAACTTGGATTGTATGCAGAGCACGACCCCACCAACACCTCAAGTTCACTGACTACGAGCAGAGATAAGTGCCACAAGGAATACCACCTTCCCAAAGAGATACTTGAGGTGGCAGGAGCCAAGAGTCTCAAAGGGTGGCACAGTAAGCTTAGAGAGCACAACATTAAGGTCCCACTCAACCGCAGGCAGATGGATGGGTGGCATCAATAAGAGCCCCCCTCAGGTAGCGAGACACGAGGGGTTGCGCATAGAGGGGTTTTCCCTCAATGTGATGGAGGTGCGCCACGAGAGTGCTGAGATACACTCTTATGGAATTAGACTTAAGCCCTTCCCTGGTCAGGTGAAGTAGGTACTGCAGCACTAACTGCATGGAACAGAAGAAAGGGTTGACCCAACGCTCCACGCACCAGACAGAGAACCTCTGCCACTTGCAGGCATATGCCGATGTGTGGAGGTTTTGCGGGAAGCGAGTAGGATCTCCTCCACTTCAATAGAGAGATTGAAATGGGAAAGGGCTACCCTTTCAGCAGCCAGGCTGTGAGTGTCAGAGACCCCAGGTTGAGGTGCAGTAGAGAGCCCTCCTCCTTCGTCAGTAAGCCTGGTTAGCACCCCAGGGGAACAGGGGGTGATGTAGCTAGGCAGAGGAGCAGGAGAAACCACGGCTGCCTAGCCCAATGTGGGTCCACCATGATCACTGTGGCCCTATCGCACTGGACCTTGAACAGGGTCTTGGCTATCAGTGTTATGGGCAGGAAAGCGTAAAGGAGGCCCTCTACCCACAATATCACAAATGCATCTGCCGTAACACGGCATGGGTGTGGCTGCCGGGAACAGAAGCAGGACAGTTGTGCATTGGCTGGACTGGCAAAGAGATCTAGCCATAGGAGCCTCCAGCACTGGAACAGCTGGCCGGTCACCCTGGGATCCAGTTTCCACTTATCCGGCTAGAAGAACCGGTTGAATAGGTCCACCAAGGTATTTTACTAGCCCAGGAGGTAAACTGCCTGCAGGAGAATCCCGTTGCTGCTGGAATACAAGCAGAGGCTCACCGTATCTTAGTAGAGCAGGGCCGAACCCATGTCCCCCTGCTTGTGTATGTAGAATATTGCCACCTGGTTGTCGGTCTGAACTAGCACAGCCTGGTGCTACAGGTAGTGGTGAAAAACGCAGAGGGATAAGGCTACGACTCAGAGCTCCAAGAAGATGATTTGCTGGAGACTCTCTATCGATGACCAACTACCTTGAGTGCATAGGACGTCGCAATCTGCACCCCACCCCAGTTTGGCAGCATCCGTAGTGAGGGTCCTTTGGGATTGGGGGGCTGGAAAATCATCACGGACAGTAGACACTGGGGGTTTTGCCACCAGTCAAGAGAGAGAGAGCCAGGGGATGGGTGGATGAGCACCCTTCCCATAAGCGTCCAGTGGCCTGGGACCATTGCAAGCGGAGGGGCCGACTGGGCCAACAGCATCCGTAGGCAAGCATCTGTAATGACATGCACCATGGATGCCATATGCCCCAGCAGGCAGAGCATGAGGCGGACTAATGCCAAGCAACAGCGCTGTGTGCTTTCAACAAGTTCTTGGAGGCATAAGGCCCTATTCAGAGAGAGAAAGGCCCTGGCTTGGATGGTGTCCAGTCAAGCCTTTATGAACTCCAGGTCCTGGGTTGGCTGGAGATTGGACTTTAGGTAGTTTATGACAAAGCCGAGGCGCTCCAGCAGGAGGATAGTGTTTGGCGTTGCTTCATGGGCCTCAACGGCCATGCTGCCCTTTACGAGCCAGACATCCAGATAAGGGACGACAAATACCCCCTGGAGTCAGAGATGGGCTGCGATAACCTCCAGACACTTGGCGAAAACGCTTGAGGCAGAGGCCAAGCCAAAGGATAGAACTCTGTACTGATAATGTTCTCCCCCAACCACGAAGCGGAGAAACTGCCTGTGTAATGAGTAGATGAGAATGTGTGTGTACGCATCCTTTAAGTCCAAGGTGCATAACCAGTCTCCCTGCTGGAGGTATGGCAGCAATGTTCCAAGAGTGAGCATTTTGAACTTTTCCTTCACCAGGAATCTGTTGGAGGTCCCACAGGTCAAGGATGGGGCAGAGCCCCTTGGACCTTTTTGGTACACCAGGATGTAGAGGGAGTAGAACCCTGTGCCCCAGAGGTGAGCTAGGATGGGTTCCACTGCCTGGTCTTCCAGAAGGTCTATGAGTTCCTGCCAGAGCAGGTCGCAGTGGAGGGGAGTCCTGAGAGGTTCTCCAGGGAGGAATGGTGGGGGAGTCTGGTGGAGGTGGAGGAGCTAACCATCTCTCACCACCCAAAGGGCCCATGTGTTGGTGGTAATGGAGGACCACCTCTGGGCAAAGACCACCAGACGCCCTCCTGTGTGTTGCAGGCTGTGCCTCCTCGGGGAAGAAAAGGCTATGCCCAAGGAGTCAAAAGCCCCCTCCAGGTTGTCCCAGGGGGACGGGCTGGGAGTCTTAAATTTATGTGGGCCATGCCTTTGTCCATTGGCCTGCTAGCCCTGTTGGGGAGCTGGGAAGGCTGGTATTGAGGGTAGTTTCCGTAAGCCTTAATCTTCTTTGAGTATAAAGGTTTTCTAACCAAAGTCTTCCTCCGGGAAAGGTCAGCGGTCTTCTTGGAGAGCCTGGTCCCTAGTCAGGAACTCGGACTCCAGTTCAGCGATCTTGTCTGTCATGGATTTTCTAAAAAGCTTTTCTCCATGGCAATGGATGTAGACCATTTTGTCCTGAACATATTGCTCCAGGTCAGAGGTCTGTAGACAAGTCTGGCGCTGGGCACTAATGCCCACTGCAGCTGCTCTAGCAGCCAACTCAAAACAATCGTAGGTCGCTTGAGTGATAAACTTGGAGAACTCTCTGAATACTTAGGCCAAAGTCTGGAACCACTGGAGGGGTTCCTTTGAGACACCTACAGAGAACCCGGCGAGCTCCTTTGCGAGGACTCAAAGGTACATACCCATGTACAACTGGTAAGCCTGGATCCGGCAAAAAGCATTCTGCCCTGACAGCACTTTCTGCCCATGGCATCCATGGTGTGGGCCTACCTAAGCGGTGTACATTGAGGAGTGCATTTTCTGGCTCTTGAGCCTCTGCATGGCAGACTCTACCACAATGGAGCTGTAAGGTAGTTCAGCTTTTGAAAACCAGAAATCTGGCAGACCCGTTACATCAAATCCAGCCTTCTGCTAACTATGGGCACCGATGCGGAAGTCTCCCACATGCAGAGAAGCAGCTATTCCAGGATGGGGGGGAGGGAGCAGGCACCGTGAATGCCTCTTTCAGGGGGACCTCGTACTGGAGGATCTCTAAGTCATCCGTGCGAGGGTCCTCCAACTCTGTGGCTAAGGCCAGAGTCTTGGCCATGTCAGGCACAAAGTCGAGGAAGGCTATGTCCTCGGATGAGGATGAGCACCTCGACTCCAGAGGGAATGGGTCTAAGGGCACGCTGCAGTGACGGCGGTTATCTGAGGAGTTGTCATCCTCTGTTTCCCAATCTGAGTATGGCTCAAAGCAGAAGTTGAGGATCCTCCAGGACTCGAGTACTGGCCCGACCTCGAGACCATAGAAGCCCGGTGCTCCGAGCCAAAGGCACTGAGCAGTGAAGACCATGGCCCCGAGGACCAGGATCGTGGCCAAGCCATCTATGGAGGCCAGTGGCGCTTGAGGATCGGCTCGACCTCCAAGGAGTCCCTCATGGTGGAGGGCCCAGTGGTTAGGAGTGATGACCTGGAGGAACAGTGCATCAGAACCGGCTGCTGGGCCATGAAGGCAGACAAACTGCGCTCCAAGACACCATCCTGGCCTCAAGACCAGTTAGATCAACAATCTTCGGCACAGGCACCAAGGACTTCAGGACCGGGGCTGGCGTTGGCTCCGTCAAGGGGGAGTCCTTGATCAGGTTGGCTGTGGGGATTCAAGACTGGTCCCAGGGCATGGACGGTTCCCAGCTATGCAACTTGGAGACTGTTCCTTGATGTCAACACCTAAGCCCATGGGATTTCCCCCTTTCCCTGACTCGTCACCCAACGTGGTCCTCGAGGTCTTCTGGCCCTTCTTGGTGCGATCCTCGCCATGGGAGCTTGGACCGGAGGTTCCATTGTCCCGAGGCTCCGTGGCCGCATGGTCTCATGCAGGTACTTGAGATCCTGTTAAGAGTCTTGGAACGGGCTCTCGCAGAGGATTCCAGAGATGAGTTGGTCTAACAAAAAAATCAACTCATGCTGCTGCTGACATTTCCTGAGGGCCTTGGGGGCCACCTGCTTGTAGAAACCGCAGACCAAGACATTGTGGTTCGGCCCAAGGCATTGAAGGCAGCAGTCATGCGGCCCTGTGCGCAACATATTATGAGCACAGAGGTCGTATGGCTTGAAGCCACTGACCGAGGCCATGGTGAGGAAGGCGGATCCCACGAGGTCAAAATCACCAGGCTCTCCCAGGTAAAAAGCGCGAACCCATGTCAAAAGAAAAAGGTACAAAGTAAAAGGAAAAAAGAACCTGAGCATGTGATGCCGAGGGAAGCGAGCTCGGGAGTAGGAAACGGCACCAGTATAGAAACAAAGAAAAATGACGACAGAAAAAGACCACATCGCCTATCTAAACTGTCCTTCCATAACTACAACAGTCCCCTTTTTTCCTTTAGAGATCCTCAGTGTTTGTCCCATGCTTTTTTTAATTCAGATACTGTCCTCATCTCTACCACCTCCACTGGGAGACTATTCCACGGATCCACCACTCTTTCCGTAAAGAAATATTTCCGCATCACTCCTGAATCTATCCCCTTTCACCCTCATCCCATGTCCCCTCGTAGCAGAATTTGCTTTCAATCGAAAGAGGCTCTTCCCCTGTGCATTTATGCCACGGAGGTATTTAAACATCTCAATCATATCACCTCTATCCTGCCTTTCCTCTAAGGTGTACATATTAATATCCTTAAGTCTGTTCTCATATGCTTTATAATGAAGACCACAAACCATTTTAGTAGCCACCCTCTATACTGACTCCATCCTGTTTATATCCTTTTGAAGGTGTGGTCTCCAGAATTGCACACTATACTCCAAATGAGGTTGCACCAAAGACTTATACAGAGACACTATCAGCTCCTTTCTTCTGCTAGCCATTCACCCAAGCATCCTTCCAGCTTTTGCTGTCGCCTTTTCTACCTGTTTAGCTACTTTAATATCATTAGACACAACCACGCCTAGGTCCCACTCTTCTTTAGTGGACAAAACTACTTCACCCCCTATACTATATTGCTCCTTTGGATTGCTGCAGTCCAAATGCATGACCTTGCATTTTTTAACATTAAATCCCAGCTGCCAAACTATACAATTCTTCAAGTTTAGCTAGATCCTTCCACATGTTATCTACCCCTTCCTGGGTGTCTACTCTATGGCAGATTTTGGTATCATCCACAAAGAGACAAACCTTACCCAAAAGCCCTTCCACTATATCACTAACAAAGATGTTAAAAATAATCGGACCAAGGACAGATCCCTAGGGCACACCACTGGTAACTTCCTTCTCCTCAGAGTGAGCTCCATTTACTTGTACTCTAGGTCACCTCCCACTCAACCAATTTCTAACCCAAGCAGTAACTTTAGGGTCCATCCCTAGGGTGATCAGTTTGTTTATAAGTCGCCTGTGAGGAATAGTGTCAAAGGCTTTACTGAAATCTAAATAAACCACATCTAGTGCTCTCCCTCGGTCCAACTCCCTGGTTACCCAGTCAAAGAAATCAATCAGATTTGTCTGACAAGACCCGTCTCTGGTGATCCATGCTGCCTCGGATCCTGTAATCCGCTGGACTCCAGAAACCTCACCGTTTTCTCTTTCAGCAGCGTTTCCAATAATTTACTCACCACAGAAGTTAAACTAACTGGCCTGTAGTTTTCAACCATATCCTTATGCTACCGGAGAAGCAAAAAAGATGAAAAAAGTTGGTTATTTTTTGTCAAGGAAACAGACACATGTCCGATGATCTCCGTGGGAAAAAAGGAGACTGAGGCTAGATGGCACCCTTGGTCAGGAAGGGGACCAGGCATGTGTGGTACATCTCCCAAAGGCTTTCTTTGAAAGCTGGGGAGAGGTTACCGCGTGGGTTCCGTCGGTGCCGACATCACCCATATTTGAGGGCTGACTTTCTTCTTATTCCAGGAGAAAAGCATCTTTCAGGAAATGGAAAATGGAACCAAATGACAAAAACTGGAAACATAAGCACTGGCAAGATAGATGCGAAGCATTCATAAGACAGGCAAAGAAAACATTTGAAAAAAAGAAGCTTGCCGTGGAAGCAAAAATGCATAATAAAATTTTTTTAAGTACATTTGTAGCAAAAAACCTGTGAGAGGGTCAGTTGCAAAATTAGAAGATAGAGGGGTACCTTCCCGCCTTTCCCAACCGCCTCTCTCCAGTTCGAGTTTTAAAGCGGAGACAAAGAGAGAGAGAGAGAGGAAAGGAAAGATAGATAGAGAGATACAACTCCTAGGGGAGGTGGGTGGGTTGTGAAGACTTATTCCTGCTGTTCCCAGAGATCACCTGTTACAGGTAAGTAACTGTGCTATCTCCAGGAACAAGCAGGAATGAGTCTTCACATATGGGAACTCCCCAGCTGAAGATGCCAGGGAGACCCCAATGTTGTGAGTCCCTGAGAAGGGCTCTACCTTCCCCCATGGATCTCGGGCATCCAACCAGGGATGGGGGGTAGGAGTTGATTAGGTATGGAACAGGTGTTTGAGAACAGCCTGACCAAACAAGGCATCCCGGCAGGAGTCCTTGTCCAAGCAGTAATGGGCTGTGAAGGTATGAACCGAGGCCCAGGTGGCCGCTCACCAGATTTGGTCGATGGACACAGAGTTTAGATGAGCCATAGAGGCTGCCATGGCTCTCACATTGTGAGCTGTGACATGGCCCTCCAGAGAAAGGTTCTTACTCTGGTAGGCAAAAGAAATACACTGAGCAATCCAATTTGACAGTGTTCTCTTAGAGACTGGAAGTCCTAAATGAGAGGGATCAAAAGCAACAAAGAGTTGAGAGGACTTTCTATGTTGCAGTGTCCTTTGTGAATAAAAAGCGAGCGCTATCTTACAATCCAGGGTATGGAGATTCCTCTCTGCACTTGATGCATGAGGTCCTGGAAAAAAAAGACAGGTAAATACACCTCCTGGTTCAGATGAAAAGGTGAGACCACTTTAGGCATAAAGTGTGGATTGGTCCCGAGGACTACCTTTTCATGATGGAACCTTGTATAAGGAGGATTAGCCACCAAGGCTTGCAGCTCACTGATGCGGCGAGCTGAGGTGACTGCAATGAGAAAAATAACCTTCCAGGAAAGGAATTTCAAGGAGGTAGTGGCTAAGGGTTCAAAGGGTGGCTTCATAAGCTGACCAAGAACTAGATTCAAATCCCATGCCACTGGAGGTGGTCTAATGGGAGGTTTAGTTAAAAGAAGGCCTCTCATGAATCTTTCAATAAGAGGATGAGAGAAAATAGGCTGTCCATTGAGAGGCTTGAGGGATGCTGAAATAGCACACAAATGGACTCTTACTAAATTCGTTTTAAGGCCTGCATGGGATAAATGCAGCAAATACTCTAGTAAAGAATTCAGAGGTATTGCAAGGGGGTTAAGACCTTTCTTTGCACACCAAATGGTAAACCTTTTCCATTTGAAAGCATAGGAACGTCTAGTGGAAGGCTTTCTGGAAGCATGAAGGATATCCTTCACCTGCTGAGAAAGATGCAAATCTTGAAGGTCTAGGCCAGGGGTGGGCAAACTTTTTGACTCGAGGGCCGCAATGGGTTCATATATTGGACCCGGGGGCCGGACCAAGAGTAGATGGACGGTGTGTATGTGTGAATTAATATAAATTAAATTTAAATTTGTAACATTAAATGTTTAGATTAATTTAAGGTAGAAAAGCATAAAAAGAGTTATTTTACAAAACTTTTATGCAATGTATTTCTTTCATAAAATAGTACCTTCAATTTTAGTGTGAACAGTGTTGTTGGTCTCCCTTTTTTGTTAAGGCATCAAAGTCAGGAGATAGCTTTGTTGTTGCAATTCTCAATTTCAAACACATTTACACAGTCCTAATCCAGCCCTTCATCAGCCCATTTCCAGTCCAAGTTCCCCCCCATCACAGCCCATTTCGTCCATTCCCCCCACCATCACAGCCCATTTGCAGTCCTCCCCCCATCACAGCCCAATTGTAGTCCGTTCTCCCCCCCCCCCCACCATCACAGCCCATTTCCCTTCTTTTGTCCCCCCCCCCCCACCACAGCCCATTTCCAGTCTGTTCTCCCCCCCCCCCACCACAGCCCATTTCCAGTCTGTTTCCCCCCATCCCACCCCAATTTTTCCCCACACAACACAGCCAATTTCCAGTCTGTTCCCCCCCCCCACATCACAGCCCATTTCCAGTCCTATCCCCACCACCATCACAGACCGTTTGCAGTCCTCCCCCCATCACAGCCCATTTGCGGTCCTATCCCCCCCACCATCACAGACCATTTGCAGTCCTCCCCCCCTGACCGCCCATTTCCAGTCCGTTCTCCCCCCCCCACCATCACAGCCCATTTCCAGTCTGTTTACAGCCCATTTCCCGTCCGTTCTCCCCCCCCCCCAACACAGCCCATTTCCACTCCGTTCCCCCCCCCCCCCCATCACAGCCCATCCAGTCCTAGCCGCCCCCCCGAAGAGCCCCGCGCTGTCTAAGGGGCTGCAGAGGGAGCCGGGGAAGCCCGCGCGAGGCCCCGGCTCCCTCTGCACAGCCCGCCAGCATGAAGAACCTTTACCTTCCCGCTGGCAGCTGTTGCAATGAAGCTGCGAATGCCGGGAAAGGTTAAAGGCAATGCCCTTTAACCTCTCGCGGCATTCGTGGCTTCATTGAAACAGCCGCCAGCGTGAAGGTAAAGGCTCTTCACGCTGGCGGGCTGTGCAGAGGGAGCCGCGGCTTCGCGCGGGCTTCCCCGGCTCCCTCTGCAGCAGTCCATTTGTTCACCAGGATAACTCATACAGCGGGCCGGATTAAAAGGTCCGCCGGGCCGTAGTTTGCCCATTCCTGGTCTAGGCCTTCAGCAACCAGGCCCTGAGATGGAGAGACTGGGGATTTGGATGCCATAACATTCCCTCCTCCTGGGACAGGATATCTGGAGCAGATCCCAAGTCCAGGGAAGGAGCTTGAGAGAGATGCAGAAGTAGAGGGTACCACACTTGGCGTGGCCAAAGTGGTGCTATGAGGATCATAGACCCCTTGTCTCTCTGAAGCTTGAACAGAGTCTTGGGGATGAGGGGAATAGGTGGAAAGGCATAGAGGAAGTCTTGCCCCCAATGAAGGAGGAAGGCATCCTTGGCCTGAATTATCTGACATGGAATCCTGGAACAGAACCGGGGAAGTTTGACATTCCACGGACTTGCAAACAGGTTTATGTCTGGGGTACCCCAAATCCAAAAAATCCTGGCTATCTGGTCCCCATGGAGGGACCATTCGTGTGGAAGCAGAACTCGACTGAGTCTGTCTGCCCAAGAGTTTTGAACCCCTGGAAGATACACTGCCATGAGATGGATTTGATGCTCTCTGGCGAAGGCCCACAATCTCAAAGCTTCTTTGCAAAGCGACAGAGAGCCAGTCCCTCCCTGCTTGTTCACGTAGAACATGGCTACCTGGTTGTCTGTGTGGATGAGGACTGTCTTGTAGCTGAGCAGGGTGTGGAAGACAGAGCCAGAAAGATTGCTCTGAGCTCTAAGAGGTTGATATGAAGAGATGTCTCCTGTGGAGACCAGATGCCCTGGGTTGAGAGATCTTGTAGATGAGCCCCCCCAACCCTTTGGAGAGGCATCTGTTGTAAGGGTTGCTTGGGGTAACACCTGTTGAAAGGGGGACCCCAGCAACAGATTCTGAGTGGACTTCCACCAGTGGAGGGACCAAAATAGGCGACTGGAGGTTGCTATTTTGTCTGACAGGCAACCTGATGCCTGGGTCCATTGGGTGGATAGGGTCCACTGAGCTGCTCTCATGTGAAGGCGAGCATAGGGAACCACATGCACCGTGGATGCCATGTGGCCTAAGAGTTGCAACATCTCTCGAGCAGTTAAATGGGATTTTAACTGAATATGGAAGGCTAACTGCACCAAGCGTAGGCAACGGGCCTGGGGGAGAAAAGTTGAGTAGGGGTGAGATGGGATTTTGGAATGTTGATTACCAGTCCCAGATACTGAAGAACACGCCTTGTGCAGGCTAGGGAGGTCTGGGCCTCTGACTGGGATGGAACTCGGATGAGCCAGTCGTCCAGATATGGGAATATGAATATTCCTAGAGTGCGCAGGAATGCAGCTACTACTGCCATGCATTTTGTGAACACTCTTGGAGCAGAGGCCAGACCGAAAGGAAGCACTTTGTATTGGTAGTGCTTTCCTTGGTAAAGCAACCGAAGGAATCTTCTGTGTGTTTGATGGATGAGAACATGGGTGTACGCATCCTTGAGATCTAGAGAACAAAGCCAGTCCTGACTCTGGAGGTATGGAAGGAGAGTTCCGAGAGAAGTCATCTTGAATTTCTCCTTGCATAGAAACTTGTTCAATTCTCTGAGATCTAATATGGGTCTGTAGCCCCCTGTTTTCTTTGGAATGAGAAAATAGGGGGAGTAGAACCCTGAGCCCTGTTGAAGAAGGGGTACTTCTTCTATTGCCCCTTGGGCAAGAAGGGTAGCAATCTCTTGACCTAGAAGGTTGAGGAGAGATGTTGGAGAATTGAACTGTTTCACCATGGTGTGAGGAGGAAGGTTTAAGAAATGAAGTTTGTACCCTTCCCTTATGATGGAGAGGATCCACTGCTCTGCTGTGATTTGTTCCCATCTGGGAGCAAAGTGAGCTAACATTCCTGGGATGGTGAGAGGCTCTGGATGTTCTAGAGCCAGAAAGGCTAAGTTCTCTAGTGGAAAGTCAAAGGCCCTGAGGAGGCTGAGGCTGTTGAGCCGTAGTAGTTCTCGCAGCCTGGGTTTTGGCCTGTTTTGGTTGTTGCTGTCTCTTTGTAGCAAAACGACCTTGAGAAGAGGCCTGACCATAAGAAGAAAAATTCCCTTTCTTCGGGAAAGATCCCTTTTTGAACAACCTCTTTTTAAAAGGAGCAGTAGTAGACTTTGAAAGTCTATCTAAAGCAGAATTTTCAGCATCCATCTGGTTGGCCTTTGCTTGCCAATCTTTGCCAAACAGGTTTTCGCCTGTACAGGGAAGTTTACCTAGACCATCCTGTACCCAGGATTCCAAACCAGAGGCTTGCAACCAAGCAACTCTGCGTGCACCTATGGCAATAGCCGAGGCTCTACTGGCCCCCTCAAAAGAGTCAAAGGCTGCACGGTTGGAAAACTTGGATACATCCTGTGCATGTTTAAGCCAGGTGATATATTCTTCTCTCTTATCTTCTGACATAAAAGGAGATAAGGTTTGTAGATGATCTGTAACTTCTTTTAGAAACATCCCCATATAGAGACTATAGGAGTTGATTCTGGCTACAAGCATACTGGCCTGGAAGATTTTCCTGCCAAAGGCATCTAGGGTTCTGCATTCTCTTCCTGGAGGAGCAGAGGAGTGCCTTTTTGTACTCTTGATCTTTTTCATAGCAGACTCTACCACAATGGAGTGGTGAGGAAGCTGAGTCTTATGAAACCCAGGACAAGGAGGAACACGATACATGGTGTCCAACCTTCTGGAATGAGGGGAGGTGGAAAGAGGAGTCTCCCATATGCCCAACATGTGATCATAAAGAATCTCATGTATTGGTAAGGTGGCTGCCTCTTTAGGAGCCTTAGGATATTGTAGGATATCTAATTTTTTGGCTCTAGGTTCAGTTTCAGAGGTCACTGAGATGGACAGGCCTTTGGCCACCTCCCTAATGAAGTCCTGAAAAGACAAGTCTTCAGGAGGAGACATTCTCCTTTTTGGAGAAGAGGGTTCCTGAGGAAGGATCCCCGATGCTTCAATTGAGGCCTCTGTCTGGATGCTCTTGCAGAGCCCGATACGCGTACCGGGAGGTATCGACATCGGGAGTAATCGGTACCGGGTCGGTACTGATGGGCATCACTGGATAGCGTACCGCTGCCGTCGATGCTGATGTCGATGCAAGCGGTACTGGTATCGGGGCCGATATCGGGTCCGGTACCGGAATCGGTACAGGTACCAACAACGGGGTTTGTTGCAGTACCGTAGGCGTCGCAGCTTGTATGAATGCCGTGATGGCATGCTGCATGGTCAGAATATTCTGATCCATTGACGCCACCAATGTCTGGATGTCGGTACCGGTGGTGACCGCCGGTACCCCAGAACATTGTAACAGGTGATCGGTCGAGGCCGAGCAGTCGATGTCAACCTGTGACCCCATAGGTGGTGCTTTGGAAGCCGGAGCCTCCCGCCGGGGTAATTTTGCCGGTGTGGGTTCCTCAAGAGTAAGCCCGGGGGCATCTCGATACTTAGAGGGAGATGAACTCTTTGAGGACCGGCCAGATTTAAGTTTGGTTACCTGAGATCCATGGGATGAAGAAGCAGCCCTGGAAGATGTCGATGCCACAGAAGCTGCATTGGAGGGAAACAGAGTACTGAGCTTGGCTGCCCGATTCTGTAACCCTCTCTTAGACATCATGGAACAGGACTCACAATCCGCAATGGAGTGTTCAGGACCTAAACATTTTAGACACCAGTCATGGGTGTCAGTGACAGAAATAGTGCTACTGCACTTCGTGCACTTTTTAAACCCGGAGGCGGGTTTTTCCATGAGGAAAAATATATCTGTAGACCTAAGACCCCAGAAGAAAAAAATGCACCGAAGAGAGAGAAGGTTTTTTTTGTTTTTTTTTTTAAAGAAAGAAAAAAGACCGGTGGTACCGGTCCGGAATCGAGAAGGCAGACACGTGACTTAAGAAAAATAAAAGAAAATAAATTCTTCAGCGGTGACAGGAAACACGACCTGCTGGCTCCGCGGAAAAGAAGAACTAGAGAGAGGCAGTTGGGAAAGGCGGGAAGGCAGCGCGCAGGTGCTGTGGGATGCTCCCAAAAGCTTTCCTTTTGGATGCTGGGGAGCGTTCCTGTGTAGGCTCCGTCGGTACCGACGATACCCATATGTGAAGACTCATTTCTGCTTGTTCCTGGAGATAGGTTTTCACCTGTATAAGGAAGATTTCCTAATCCATCTTGGACCCAGGGTTCCAAATCAGAAGCTTGTAACCAAGCAACTCTGCGTGCAGCTATGGCAATAGCCGAGGCTCTGCTGGCACACTCAAAAGAGTCAAAGGCTGCACGGTGGGAAAATTTGGAAACATCTTGGGCATGTTTAAGCCAGGTGAGAAACTCCTCCCTTTTATCTTCTGAAATAAAAGGGGCTAAAGTCTGCAAATGATCTGTAACTTATTTTAGAAACATCCCCATATAGAGACTATAGGAGTTGATTCTGGTAGTAAGCATGTTGGCCTGGAAAATTTTCCGGCCAAAAGCATCTAAGGTTCTGCATTCTCTTCCTGGAGGATTAGATGAGTGCCTTTTTGCACTCTAACTTCTTCATGGCAGACTCCACCACAATAAAGTGGTGAGGAAGTTGTCTTATGAAAGCCAGGACAGGGAGGAACACGGTACATGGTGTCCAACCTACGAGAATGAGGGGAGGTGGTGAGAGGAGTCTCCCATATGCCCAACATGTGATCATAAAGGATCTCATGAATTGGTAAAGTAGCTGCCTCCTTAAGAGCCTTAGGATATTATAAAATATCCAATTGTTTGGCTCTGGGCTCTGACTCAGGGGCCACAGAGATGGAGAGGCCCCTGGCCACTTCCCTAATGAAGTCTTGGAAAGACAAGTCTTCTGGAGGAGACATTCTCCTTTTTGGAGAAGGCGGCTCCTGAGGAAGGAGTACCGATGCTGCGACAGAAGCCTCTGATTCATCAGAGTCCTCGGAGGAATCGAAGTATCGCCTGTCTGGATGCTCCTGCAGAGCCCGATACGCGTACCGAGTGCTATCGACATCGGGAGTGATCGGTACCGGTTCGGTACCGATGGGTATCCTAGGACAGGGTACTGCTGCAGTCGACACCGAAGCCGATGCAATCGGTGCCGGTGCTGGAACCGACACCGACAATGGAGTTTGTTGCGGTACCGGAGGCGTCGCAGCCTGTTGAATGCCGTAATGGCACGCTGCATGGTCAGAATACTCTGATCCGTCGACGCCACCAATGTCTGGATGTCGATACCAGTGGAAATCACCGGTACCCCAGAACATGGCAACAGGTGATCGGTCGAGGCCACGCCATCGATGTCAACCTGTGACCCCATAGATGAAGCTTTGGAAGCCGGGGCTTCCTGCCGGGGTAATTTTGCCGGTGTAGAATCCTCGAGGGCAAGCCCGGAGGCATCTCGATGCTTGGAGGGAGATCTACCCTTCGAGGACCGGCTGGACTTATGTTTGGTTACCTGAGATCCATGAGAGGAAGAAGCAGCCCTGGAAGACGTCAATGCCACCGAAGCTGCATCAGAGGGAAACAGGGTACTGAGCTTAGCCGCTCGGTTCTGTCGATCTCTTTTAGACGACATGGAACAGGACGCACAATCCGTGATGGAATGGTCAGGACCCAAACCTTTTAGACACCAGTCATGGGTGTTGGTGACAGAAATAGTACCGCTGCACTTCGTGCACTTTTTAAACCCGGATCCGGGCTTTTCCATGAGGAAAAATATTTCCTAGGCCTAAGGCCAAAGAAAAAAATTGCACAGAAGTGGGAAACGGTAGTTTGTGTTTGTTTTTTTTATAAAGAAGAAAGAAAAGACCGGCGGTACCGGTCCGATGTCGAAGAAGGCAGACGCGAGACCAAAGAACTAGAAAAAAAATAAAGAAATTCTTCAGCGGTGACAGAACACGACCTGCTGGCTCCGCGGAAAAGAAGAACTGGAGAGAGGCGGTTGGGAAAGGCGGGAAGGCAGCAGGCAGGCGCTGTGGGATGCTCCCAAAAGCTTTCTTACTGGACGCTGGGGAGCGTTCCCCCGCAGGCTCCGTCGGTACCAACGATACCCATATGTGAAGACTCATTCCTGCTTGTTCCTGGAGATATATTGATAAACCGAAAGGTGTATTACAACTGTTTGATAAACTGAAGAGTACCAAAATTACCTGGATCAGATGGTATACATCAGAGGAAGTTGAAAGAACTGTAATATGAGATTGCAGACCTACTATTAGCAATCTGTGAACTATCATTAAAATCATCTGTAGTACCTGAAGATTGGTGAATGGCTAATGTAATGCCAATTTTTAAAAATGTTTCTAGGGGTGATCCGGAAAACTACAGACCAGTGAGTGACATCAGTAGTAGGCAAAATGATAGAAACTATTATAAATTACAAAATTACCTTACATGTAGATAGTCATGGTTTAATGGGAGAAAGCCAACATGAATTTAGCCAAGGAAGCTCTTGTCTTACTAATCTGTTATATTTTTTTGAAGGTGTGAATAAAGAGGTAGACAAAGGTGAGCCGGTTGATATAGTGTATCTGGATTTTCAGAAAGCCTTTGACAAGGTACCTCATGAGAGACTCTTGGTGAAATTAAAAAGACATGGTACTGGAGGCAGTGAAGTATTGTGGATCAGGAACTGGAAGATAGAAAGCAGAGGGTAGGGCTAAATGTCCAATTTTCTCAATGGCGAAAAGTGAATAGTGGAATACCCCAGGGATCTGTGCTGGGTCTGTTGCTTTTTAATATATTCATAAAAGACCTGGAATGTTTAAAAGAGTTAGTCAAAAGAGTTCCAGACACTCGATTAAGAAGGAAGCAACATCAGAACACACTCAACAGCTACCACAACCTCTTACTCCCTTCAATCAGTCCTTTACAAAGTATTTGAATATTATACCTCAGCACTATGGAACTTACTCCCATACCACTTGAGAGCAATCTCCGACAAACGAATTCAGGAAACATCTCAAAACCCACATCTTCACAGAGCACTTATACACCACAGACAACACACAAACATAACAGCATTTCCAATCAACAGTCCCCATCCACACCATGTTCCCCTTTAACCAAGTCACAATCAGTTTAAATGTTGTAAAACTATTGTTGTAACACACAGAGAATGTTAACTGCTCATTGTAATTAATTTTGATCGTTAATTGTTCAATGTAAATATTTGCTACTGTACCGTCCTATGTAACTTCATTATGTTTCATTGTAAACTGCTTTGACAAAATTAAAAAGCGGTATATAAAAGACGTTAAATAAATAAATGGGAATAACGAGTGAGGTGATCACATTTTCAGATGAAACAAAATTATTCAAAGTTCTTAAAACACAAGAGGACCTTTATAAATTAGAAGACTGGACGTTCAAATTGCAGATGAAATTTAATGTCGACAAATGGCAAAGTTCTGCAACTAGGAAAGAACAACCCAAACTGGGTGGTTACACGATGCAAGGTTCCATATAAGGAACCACCACCCAGGAAAAAGATTTAGGCGTCACCATGAATAACACATTAAAACCTCCCGCCCAATGTGCAGCAGCCGCAGCCAAGAAAGCAAATAGAATGCTAGGAATCATAAGGAAAGGAATAGAAAATAAAATGAAGGATATTATAATGCCTCTGTATCGTTCTATGCTGCCACTGCACCTTGAATAGTGTGTGCAATTCTGGATGCCATATTTTTAAAAAGATACAGTGGAATTAGAAAAGGTACAGAGAAGAGCCACCAACCAAAATGGTAAAGGGAATGAAAGGATACCCCTATGAGGAAAGGCTTGAAAGGTGAGAGCTCTTCTACCTGAAAAAGAGATGGCAGAGGTGAGATATGATAGAGGTCTATAAATTAATAGAGTGGAATGGGTAAACGTAGATCGTTTGCTTATGCCATCAAAAAGTAGAAAGACTAGGGGGCACGCAATCAAGCTATAATGTAACCCATTTAAAACTAAGAGAGAATATTTTTTCACTCAACACGAAATCAAACTCTGGAATTCATTACTGGAAGACATAGTAAAAGCTGTTAGTGCAGCTGGGTTAAAAAAAGGTTTTTGACAAGGTTCCATGAGGAAAGGTCCATAAAGCGTAGTTACTCACCTGTAACAGGTGATCTCCGGGAACAACAGGAATTTAGTCCTCACATATGGGTATCGTCGGTACCGATGGAGCCTGCGCTGGAACGCTCCACAGCGTCCAATAAGAATGCTTTTGGGAGCATCCCTCAGCACATGCGCGCTGCCTTCCCGCCTTTCCAACTGTCCCTCTTCAGTTAAGTTTGTAGCTGAGTGAAAGGATACAGGGAGAGAGGAAAGAGACAAAGAGAGAGACAACTCCTAGGGGAGGTGGGTGGGTTGTGAGGACTAAATTCCTGCTGTTCCCAGAGATCACCTGTTACAGGTGAGTAACTACGCTATCTCCAAGAACAAGCAGGAATGTAGTCCTCACATATGGGGCCTCCCAAGCTGAAGATGCCAGGGAGATAGCCCCAGGAAGGTCAAGGGTGAGGATCCTTCCTCCCTTGGATCTCTGGCATCCCACCAGGGTTGGTGGTAGGAGTTGGTTTACGTTTGAAAAAGGTTTTGAAGAACAGCTTGGTCAAAGAAGGCATCCCGACGGGAGGCTTTATCGAGGCAGTAGTGGACTGGGAAGGTGTGTACCGAAGCGCAGGTGGCTGCTCGACAAATGTCATCGATAGAGACAGAATGGAGATTAGCCATAGAAGCTGCCATGGCCCTGACATTATGAGCTGTGACATGGTCCTGAAGAGGAAGACCCTTACTCTCATAAGCAAAGGATATGCATTGGGCAATCCATTTAGATAAAGTTCTTTTGGAGACTGGAAGTCCCAAATGACTAGAGTCAAAGGCTATAAAAAGTTGTGAAGACTTTCTATGTTGCTGTGTTCTTTGTATGTAAAAGGCCAAGGCCCTTTTGCAATCCAAAGTATGAAGGTTCCTTTCTGCATTAGAGGCGTGAGGCCTCGGAAAAAATACAGGAAGGTAAATTGATTGATTTAATGAAAAGGCGAAACCACCTTTGGCATAAAATATGGGTGAGTTTGAAAAACCACCTTATCATGATGAAACCTAGTATAAGGAGGATCAGCCACTAAAGCTTGCAATTCACTGATGCGACGGGCAGAAGTGATTACAATTAGGAAGATGACCTTCCAGGTCAAAAACGTAAGGGCTGCAGTGGCTAAAGGCTCAAAAGGCGGCTTCATGAGCTACCCGACAACTAGATTTAGATCCCATGCCACTGGTGGGGGCTTGATGGGAGGTTTGGTTAATAGAAGGCATCTCATAAATCTTGATGAGTGGATGAGAGGAAATTGGTTGTCCATTCAGAGGCTTATAAGAAGCTGCAATTGCACTAATATGGACTCTTACCGAATTGGTCTTTAACACAGAATTCGATAAGTGAAGGAGATACTCTAGTATCGAGTCTAAGGGTAGGACCAGGGGGTTTAATCCCCTCCTGAAGCACCATATAGTAAAACGTTTCCACGTGAAGGCATAAGATCTTCTTGTGGAAAGTTTCCTAGAAGTTCGAAGGATAACGCTTACCTGCTGAGACAGGTTGAGATCCTGGAGGTCTAAGCCTTCAGCAACCAGGACATGAGGTGCAGGGATTGGGGATTCGGGTTCCAAAGCGTCCCGTTCTCCTGAGAAAGGAGATCTGGAGCGTGCCCTAACTCCAGAGGTGCCGCTTGAGAGAGATGCAGAAGCAGGGAATAACACGCTTGGCGTGGCCATCGTGGTGCTATGAGAATCATGCGACCCATGTCTCTCTGAAGCTTGAAGAGTGTTTTGGGAATGAGGGGAATGGGTGGAAAAGCATAAAGGAAGTCCTGACCCCAGTGAAGGAGGAAGGCATCCCTTGCCTGACAGTGGTGTGCCGGTATCCTGGAACAGATCCGGGGAAGTTTCGCATTCAGTGGACTTGGAAAGAGGTCTATGTCTGGAGTGCCCCAGAGATGAAATATCTTTGCCACCTGGTATAGGTGGAGTGACCACTCGTGAGGTAGCAGTACTCGACTGAGTTTGTCTGCCCAAAGATTTTGAATGCCTGGAAGATATACCACTACAAGGTGAATTTGGTGCTCTCTGGCAAGGGCCCATAGTCGTAAAGCTTCGTTGCATAACGACAGAGAGCCGGTTCCACCCTGCTTGTTCACATAGAACATGGCTACCTGACAGTCCTGGTCCAGATGGACAGTCTTGTAGCTGAGCTGGGCGTGGAACACTCAGAGCTAAATAAAATGGAAATTACACTAACCTGGTAATTGTAGTTCCTGGAGGGTCCAGTTTAGTCCTCCAACATCGGGTAGTGCCCCTCCTCCTGCAGCCGGGAGACTGGACCAATCAAATCTTCTGTAGTATATATGCAACCGGAGCTCCCAGAAGTCCCCAGTGTACTAGTAACAAAGCATACTTAACGAAGCAACACATTAGAATAATATACAAAATGACCTAATTAAAGAACAATTTGTTCCCCCCCCCCAAGGAATATCCAACCCCCTCCCCAAACGAGGAAGTCAGAACACTGCATTGCGCCGGCACCGACGCCGCAGGAATCAAAACACCGCTCCCCACCAGAAGTTCAGGAGCTGCCTCAACCCCAGAGACAGGGAAGAGCCTCTGCAAAAAACGCGGCTGCCACAGAGGGACCGAACGGCAAGAGGAACCGTCTTAATATCAACCGTTCGGAAAGGCGCGCCGCACCACATTAGCAGATAGTCGGGAGGGAAGGAGGACTAAACTGGACCCTCCAGGAACTACAATTACCAGGTTAGTGTAATTTCCATTTCCTGTTCGGTAATCCAGTTTAGTCCTCCAACATCGGGATGTAACAGAGCAGTTAAGACCGGGCGGGACCTTGCCATCCGGCGCGCAGAACCGCTGAACCAAAACAGGAATCCCGAGCCGCTGACACATCTAAGCGATAGTGTCTACTGACAGCATGCAGAGACGACCAAGTGGCCGCCCTACAGATATCTGCCGGCGGAACCAGGCTATACTCCGCCCAAGAGGTCGCCTGAGCCCTAGTGGAATGAGCCCTCAGACCCTCCGGAACAGACCGCTGTTGCAACAGATACGCGGACGCGATCGCCTCTTTGAGCCATCTAGCAATGGAGGCTTTAGCTGCCGCTTCCCCTTTACGCGCACCCCCGAAGAGCACGAAAAGCCGGTCAGATTTCCGAAAAGACTCTGTAACCTTTAAATAACGATGGAGCGTACGACCCACATCCAGCCGGAGAAGACCTTTGTCCGTTGACCCGACAGATTGCGAAGAAAGCACTGGAAGAAACACTGCCTGATTCATGTGAAAGGGAGACACCACCTTTGGCAGAAAGGAAGGAACCGGACGGAGAACGATCCGATCCGCGGAAAAAGACAAGAAAGGCTCTCGACAGGACAATGCATGCAGATCTGAAATGCGCCGTGCCGAACAGATGGCTACAAGAAAAACCGCCTTCAGCGTGAGATCTTTCAGAGACGCCCTGCGCAGGGGCTCAAAAGGTTCACGAACCAGGGCCCTCAGAACTAAATTCAAGTCCCAAGGAGGAACGAAAACTCTGCGGGAGGGCCGCAAATGAAAAACAGCCTTAAGGAATCGGCGTACATCCGGATGAATCCCGAGCAGACGACCCAAAACCTTGCCGCGGTAACACGAGATAGCCGTCAGCTGGACTTTTAGGGAACTAGCCGCAAGGCCCTTATCGAAACCATCCTGAAGAAAACTTAAAACGACGGGCACGGAAACCGTCGCCGCCCGGACTCCCCGCCGGGAGCACCAGTCCTCAAAAATCCTCCAAATCCGAACGTAAGTAAGAGAAGTGGACGTTTTCCTCGCCCGCAGAAGGGTAGAAATCACCGCGGGGGAGTATCCCTTCCTTTTCAGCCGAGCCCTCTCAATGGCCAAACCGTAAGCGAGAATCGATCCACTTGGGGCATCCGCAAGGGACCCTGAAGAAGAAGATCCGGTAGAGCGGGCAGGAGCCAAGGAACGCCGTCGCGCAACCGGACCAGATCGGCATACCAGGGCCTCCGGGGCCAATCCGGGGCCACCAGTAACACGCGACCCCGGTGGCTCTCGATACGTTGTACGACCCAACCGATCAGAGCCCACGGAGGAAAGACATAAAGAAGACCGGACGTGGGCCACGGCTGAATGAGAGCGTCGAGCCCCTCGGACATGCGCTCCCTTCGCCTGCTGAAGAAGCGCCCTGTCTTGGCTGATTGAAAGGTCGCCATGAGATCCATGATGGGTGGACCCCACCGCCGGACGATTTGTGCGTAAACCTGTGGGTTTAGCTCCCATTCTCCGGGGTCCACCCGCACTCTACTGAGAAAACCGGCCTGGACATTGTCTACGCCTGCAATGTGAAGGCTCGCTGGAAGGCGAGTTTGCACCCAGTTGAACAAGGCCGCCGCTTCTGCCTCCAGGGCCACGCTGCCGGTACCCCCTTGGCGATTGATGTAAGCTACAGTGGACGCATTGTCCGACAGGACTCTCACCGGCCGTCCGAGAACCAGGGACTCCAGGTCCACCAGGGCTAGCCGGACTGCCCGCAATTCGAGACGGTTGATCGACCAAGAGGCCTCCAGGGGAGACCATTCCCCCTGAGCAAAGCGGAACTCGCAGTGAGCCCCCCAGCCGGTTAAGCTCGCATCCGTCGTGAACGGAACCCACAGAGGAGGCTCCAAGGGAATCCCTCGCGACAGGTTCTCGGCGGAGAGCCACCACCGGAGGGATCGGCGAACCGTCTTTGGGCAAGGCAATCTCTTGTTCAACGAGTCGAACTGGTTGGACCAACGTCGCAGAAGAGCACTCTGCAGCGGACGCATGTGGAAGCGCGCCCAAGGCACCACCTCCAAGGTCGCCGCCATCGTGCCGAGGAGCCGCAGGTACCACCACGCCGACGGAGCTGGCATCCCCCGGAAGAGACGGACCAGAGCCCGCAACGCCAGCACGCGTCGCTCCGGAAGGCACACCAAGCCCCTTGCTGTGTCGAAGCGGACTCCCAGATACTCGAGATCCTGTGTCGGAGACAGACAACTCTTGCATTCGTTCACCACCCATCCGAGGGACCGAAGGAGATCCACCACCCTGCTCGTGACTTGCACACACTCCCGACTGGACTTCGCTCGAATTAACCAGTCGTCGAGATATGGATGGACCAGGATGCCCTCCTTGCGCAACGCCGCCGCGACTACAACCATTACCTTTGTGAAGGTGCGGGGAGCCGTGGCGAGTCCGAACGGCATGGCCCGGAATTGAAAATGGCCCCACGGGAGCGCAAAGCGGAGAAACCGTTGATGGGAGGGCCGGATGGGAATGTGTAAATAGGCCTCTAAGATCGAGGGATGTAAAAAATTCCCCTTGACGCACCGCTACGATGACTGACCGCAGGGTCTCCATGCGAAAGTGCGGTACTCTGAGAGCGCGATTCACGCCTTTGAGATCCAAGATCGGACGAAGGGAACCGCCCTTTTTGGGAACCACAAAATAGATGGAGTAGCGACCTGCGCCTCTTTCCAAAGGCGGGACCGGAACCACGGCCCCCAGAGAGAGAAGCCGATCCAGGGTCACGCGGATGTCCCGCGCCTTTTGAGCTCCCTTGCTGGGAGACAGAACAAACGAATCCGGAAGTGGGTGCGCAAACTCTAGGGCATAACCTTCTTCTATAATCTGCAGCACCCACCGATCTGACGTAATTTGGGCCCAAGAAGGAAGAAAGTCGCGCAAACGACCCCCGATGACCGGGTCTTCCTCTAGAGCCCGCCTCGTTTCATTGTGGCTTGCGATTAAAGGAAGAGGCCGAGGAAGAGGCGGCTCCGGAGAAGCCCCTTCCCGCTCCTCTGAAACCACGAAACCCGTGATGACGGGTTCCAAAACGACCGCGCTGCGAAGTCCACAGCCGGGAAGAACGAAATCCGCGCGCATCCCGAAACTGGCCGCGCGCTGAGGTGGACGACCTATTAAGCTTAGGCTTATCCTCTGGAAGCCGACCACCCTTCGACTCACCGAGATCCTTCACCAACTTATCCAGAGCCTCACCAAATAACAACCTGCCCTTAAAGGGTAGTTTACTGAGGCGAGACTTGGAAGAACCGTCGGCCGCCCAATTGCGCAACCAGATGGACCGTCGTGCCGCTACCATGGAGGCCATGCTATTAGCTAGGGAGCGTATTAAATCATAACACAGATCCGCCAAGTAGGCCGATCCCGACTCCACGCGGGTAACGTCCAACAGCCCCTGTTGGTCCATACCGGACCCCGAGCGCAGGTGCTGCGACCATCGCAAACAAGCTCGAGCTACCCACGCCCCACATATAGAAGCTTGTAACGATAAGGCGTTGGTCTCGAAGGCTTGCTTCAACAAATTATCAACCTTTTTGTCCTGAACATCCCTCAGGGCCGCGGCCCCTTCAACCGGGATGGTGGTTTTCTTAGTCACTGCCGAAACGGCAGCATCCACCCGTGGAGACTCAAACAAGTCCCTGTCCTTGTCGGCAAGGGGGTAAAGACGATTCATGGTCCGAATCCCTTTCAAAGCGGATTCCGGTTGCTCCCATTCCGCATGGATCATCTGCTCAACTACTCGGTGCACAGGAAAAACTACCTGGGCATCCCTGACCGCCTGAATGAGAGGATCCTCGAGACCCTCCTCCTCCAGCGGCCGCACCGCAGAGAGGTTAAGTGCTTGGAGAGACTCCGTAACCAAAGGTACCAGCTCGTCCCTTCGAAACACCCGAATGATGCGAGCCTGATCTTCCGGTTCTGGAAGCTCTCCGTCTTCTAATTCCTCCGCCTCAATATCCGGATCCCCCTCAGCCTCGGAATCCGGGAGGCAAAGGGCGTCCTGATCCTGGTCCCCCAACCTGGGCCGCTTGACAGCGGGTTGGGAAGACCGCTGAACCCCCCCTGCGGAAGCTGGGGGGAGAGAGGCGGGCCAAGCCTCCGGCAAATGACCAGACCGGCTTAAGCGGAAGGCCTGATGCATGAGCAGAACAAAATCCGGGGAAAAGTCTATAGGCGACGCCACCATAGCCGCCTGCTGGAGCTCAGGGACCGACGTATTAGACGCCGGGCCCAGACCAGAAGGAAGGATGCTCGGTGAAGGGACACTGTCCCCCGAAAGAGAAGGGTCCCCGGGCACATGCTGTTCCTTAATTTCAATAGGCAGCTCCAGTTCTGAAGAAACTGCAGCACAGCTCTTACAGATTCCAGAGTCAGTCATTGTACCTCTGCGGGAGCCACAAATTACACACTGAGGTTTGGCAGCCATGCCAAGGCCACCTGCTCTCAGGGAAAAATAAGGCAATAGGAACAGGGAAGCCCACACCAAGGGGACTAACCTTATTCAATTCAGCACAGTATTAAATTTAAAACTTTTTTTTTTTTTCTTTTTTTACAGTAAACAAAATACTCCCCCGAATCCTAGGGGTGCCCTGAGCAAAATCGCCAGCAAAAGAAACCCCAAAAACACCAGGGGAACCCGTGCGCAAGTGTTAAAAAGTGCCCTTAAAAAGCACACTTTAGAAATCCAAAATGGCCGCCGCACTTTTTCACCCGCGGTAAAAAACGGCGCGAAAATACAAAGGTACCCAAATAATATGGAAAAGAAAGAAAACGACCCTCTAATACAGGGCAAGCGAAAAAAAGGCAGGAAAAAGTGCAATTTGGAAGCCAGGGGAGCCGACAGAGCCTCTGCCCAAGCAAAGAACAGAGAGCTTAAAGCTTAAAACAAGGAAAATTCCTACCAGCTCTGGGAACAGCAAGGAACTCAGCCCACTTCTCCAAGTGACAGGCAATGTTGCAGCCGGTATGGCTCTTCCCCGAACAGCCTTGGGGAGAGCTCAACCCAGGCTTCAGAGATTCCCAGGCAGGAAGGCAGGAGCCCAAGGCAGGTCTGGCTTTCCCCAGCAAGTCCCCTGTGTCTTTTTTTTTTTTTTTTTTTTTTTTTAAAGATACAGCTACCTAGCAAAGGAAATAGAACATAAAGGACCAGAAATAAACCCCAAAAGAACTAACTAACTAGTGTTGCTCCTTCAAGTGTCACTTAGCGTGCCCAGCAGGGGCACAGAAGTCCTCCAGCTGCAGGGAGACTGGACACACTGGGGACTTCTGGGAGCTCCGGTTGCATATATACTACAGAAGATTTGATTGGTCCAGTCTCCCGGCTGCAGGAGGAGGGGCACTACCCGATGTTGGAGGACTAAACTGGATTACCGAACAGGAATTGCTCTTAATTCCAGGAGGTTTATGTGTAAACCTACCTCCTGTGGAGTCCAGGTGCCCTGGGTAGAGAGATGATCCAGGTGTGCTCCCCAACCCACCTGTGATGCATCTGTTAGGGTGGCCTGAAAGAGGGGATGATGGAAAGGAGACCCCACTGTCAGATTTTCTAGTGATTGCCACCATTGGAGGAATAAAATTAGTCTTTGAGAGACTTATTTTGTCCGACAAATTGCCCATGGCCTGTGTCCACTGTGTGGAGAGGGTCCACTGAGCTGATCACATCTGAAGGCGAGCATATGGGACTACATGAACTGTGGATGCCATGTGTCCCAGCAACTGCTGTAGTTACCGAGCCATGAGGGAGGATTTTCCCACTGCTTGGGAAGCTAGCTGCATAATGCGAAGACACCGGGCTTGTGGAAGAAAAGCCCTTGCCTGCCTGGTATCCAGACAGGCTCCTATGAATTCTAGGAATTGGGAAGGAATTAGTTGAGACTTCGGGAAGCTGATTTCCAATCCCAAGTATTGGAGGATTCGCATTGTACGGAGACAGTGCAGTGCTGGCCTCTGCAACTGGGGAGGCTCGAATGAGCCAGTCGTCTAAGTAGGGGAAGACAAAAATCCCCAGGGTTCGTAGAAATGCTGCTACTACTGCCATGCATTTCGTGAACACCCTTGGTGCTGAAGCCAGACCAAAAGGAAGAACCCTGTACTGGAAATGTCTTCCCCTGAAAAGGAAACAAAAGAATTTCCTGTGATCTGGATGGATGAGAATGTGTGTATGCATCCTTTAAGTCTAGAGAGCAAAGCCAGTCCTGGGCTTGAAGGTATGGCAGAAGAGTTCCTAGAGAAATCATTTTGAATTTCTCTCGAAACAGATGTTTGTTCAATTCTCTGAGGTCTAGAATGGGTCTGTCTCCTCCTGTTTTCTTTGGGATAAGAAAATAGGGGGAGTAGAACCCTGTTCCCTGTTGAAAAATGGGTACTTCCTCTATTGCCCCTTGGGCAAGAAGTGTGGAGACCTCGTAATCTAGCAGATTGTCTGCAGAGGTTTGTGAATTGAACTGCTTTAGGATTGTAGGAGGAGGTATGCTGTGAAAAGGAAGTTTGCACCTCTCTCCTACAATGGACAAAGTCCAATCTTCTGCTGTTATTTGATGCCATCTGTTGATAAAGTTGCATAACCTGCCCGGAATATTGGGGGGTTGGGACCCTTCAGAGGCAGGAAGGCGAAGCTCTCTGGAAAGGAGTCAAAGCCCTTGAGGGGGCTGAACCTGGATAGCTGGTTGGGCTCTCGGTCCTTTTGGTTTCTTCTGCTGTCTAGGTTGTCCCTTTTGGGTAACCTGACCTGAAGTCTGACTCTGCTGGGTATAGGAAGGATAAAAACAAACTTCCTTTTTGCTAAAAGAGGGGTTTTTATAAGGCTTCCTTTTGGCTGGAGTGGCTGTAGACTTTGACAATCTAAGGTAGAATTGTCAGCATCTAACTCATTAGTCTTTTCCTGCCGGTTCTTGCCGAAGAGATTCTCCCCCGTACAAGGAATGTTGCCTAATTTGTCATGTACCCAAGTCTCCAAGTCTGATGCCTGCAGCCAGGCAACCCGTCGTGCACCAATGGCAATAGCAGAAGTTCTGCTGATGCATTCAAAGCAGTCAAAAACTGCACGAATGACAAACTTGGAGACATTTTGAGCATGCTTAACTAGAGCAAGAAAATCTTGTCTCTTATCATCTAGGAGAAAAGGGCTCATAAGTTCCAAGTCTCCTGTGCCTTCCTTAAGGAACATTCCCATATATAGGATGTATGAACTGATCCTAGCTGAAAGCATGGAAGCTTGAAAAGTTCTGCGTCCAAAAGCATCCAGAATCCTGCATTCACGACCTGGAGGATTGGATGCATGTCTCCCTGCACTTTTCATCCCACACATGGCTGATTCCACTACCATTGAATGGTGTGGCAGCTGGGTTTTCTGAAAACCAGGACATGGTGGAACTCGATACATAGTATCAAGTCTCCTAGACTGAGGAGAAGTGGTTAGAGGTATCTACCACATTCTGAGCATCAAGCTATGCAGAATTTCATGGATAGGCAGAGTAGCTGCCTCCTTGGGAGCTTTAGGATATTGGAGGATTTCCAATTCCTTTGCTCTGGGTTCTTCTTCAGGGGCTACTGTGATTGAAAGACCTTTGGCCATATCACAGATGAAATCCTGAAGAGACATGTCCTCTGAAGTTGACATTCGGCGTTGGGGAGAAGAGGGATCTTCTAGGAGAAACCCTCTAGTGCCAGCAGAATTGTCAGAGTCGTCGGAATCGGAGGAATCAAAGTATTCCTGACCCCGATGCTCTTGCAAAGCACGATCCCGGTACCGATCGAAGTCAGTAATGAGGTGACCCAGTACCACTTTGTCCCCTCCAGCCAGAGATGGCATAGGAAGAGTTTATTTATTTATTTAGAAGGATTTAGTATACCGCCTTATCGTTAAATCAAGGCAGTGTGGCACATCAATCAAAATCAATAATAAAGTGTGGTTTGTAGCATGCAGTGTGAGAACTGAGAAGTGTAGTGTGTGGGGCAGTGCGTTAGATTATATCGGTGAACTATTTACATAATGAACTACATACATATATACAAAATGGGGCTGTTTGGGAGGCGTGCTAGGATTGAGATTCTGTAATGTCTTGGGGGTAGGATCGTGATCCTGTAATGTCTTGAGGTAGAAAATTCATGTGAGGTCCTTGAAATGTACTGTAAATAGATCAGTCTTAAGAAGTTTTCTGAAGTCCATGAGGTTCTTGGTTGATCTTATGTGGTCTGGGAGAGAGTTCCATATAGCGGGTGCTGCCAGAGAGAGTGCCCTCCTTGATGTGGCCAGCCTTGTTTTAGCAAATTCTTTTGGTGTTCTGATGGTGTCCGAGGTTTCTTTTCTTGAATGCCAGAAAGAGTTCCCACCGGGGCCGGCACCTTCGGTACCGGCATCACCGGTATCAGTACCGGTGTGTGTACCGGTGTCAGTACCGGCATTGGTGTCGATGTCGGCACCAGTGCTCTTGGGACCACCAGTACCGCAGCCGAAAGAAGAGCTGCGATACTGCGCTTGATAGCGAGGAACCTCTGGTCTATCGACGCTGCCGATGCCTGGGTGCCGGTACCGGTAAAAGCAGCCGGAACCCCTGAGCATGGCACAGGTAGTTCTTGCAAGGTTGGGGCCTCGAGAACATCCTGAAGCCCCATCGATGCTTTGGAAGCCGAAGCCTTCCGCCGGGGCTGTTTTGCCGGTGTGGTTCCCTCAAGGGCAATGCCAACGGCCTCTCAATGCTTAGCAGGAGAGCTACCCTTTGAGGACCGGCTCTTATGTTTAGTTACCTGACATCCATGGGAGGAAGAAGAGGCCCTCGACGATGTTGATGCAATGTATCTGGCATCTGAAGAAAAAAGGGTACCAAGCTTTGCGGCCCGGTTCTGTCTTCCTCTTTTGGTCATCCCCATGCAGGAGAGACATTCAGTTGGAGAATGATCAGGTCCTAAACATTTAAGGCCACCAGTCATGGGTGTCAGTGACGGAAATGGTACCGCCACACAGTACCATTTCTTAAAACCACTAGTTGGTTTTTCCATGATTCAGGAAAATGGGGGCCTAGTGCCCAAAATGGCGCCTAGCACCAAAAAGGAAAGTTTCTGAAAGAAACACTGAAAGGTTTTTGGTTTTTTTTTTTTTTTTTTAAAAGGAGGAAAAGAAAAGAACCGGCGGTACCGGTAGGCGTCATGCGGTAGGCAAACGCGACCACAAAAAGAAGTTTAAAGATGTAATTTTCTGTGGTGACCTGGAATAGATCCTGTCGGCTCCGCGGAAAACGAAGAACTGAAGAGGGACAGTTGGAAAGGCAGCGCGCATGTGCTGAGGTATGCTCCCAAAAGCATTCTTATTGGACGCTGGGGAGCGTTCCCGCGCAGGCTCCGTCAGTACCGACGATACCCATATGTGAAGACTACATTCCTGCTTGTTCCTGGAGATACCCTTATTAAAGGAGACCAGGGATATCCACTGCTTGTCCCAATACAAGATTTGTGGAACCTGTGCCTTTTGGGGAAACTGCTAGGTCCTTGTGACCTAGACTGGTCAGTCGGAAACAGGATACTAGATGGAACATGGTCTGACGCAGTATAGCATCTTATATACCCAATGTCTAAAGTCCCAATGATGAAACAGACGAGAATTAAACTTATTATAACATTTTTTGTTGGATACACCATTAAACAGGAGAATCAAAGCCCCATACCCGCAGTGAGTTTACATGTTTGTTTTCGGAGACCATTAATATTAGCTTTTTCACATGCTTCAAACTTCCATGATATGCTGGTGCATTCCACTGCTGTAACTGACAGACTACTTAGAGCACATTTTGACCATGGCCATTTATGCCTACGATGAGTCAACGTTAGAAGGAAGTGTTTGGCAGGAATCCCATCAGGGGTTGGAGCTGCATTCTCATTGGCAAACTTACACAACAAAAGTAGATTTGCAGGATCTGATCATTTGTCTGTCAGCTATACTATGCTGGCCAGACTACAAGACAATGTAAGATCAGATTGAGTGAACACACCTCTCGCCTCCGTACAGCTAATAAAGCAGCCCCAATAGTGGACCACTGTCTTAGAGAAGTTAGAAAAGGAGGAGAAGTAGCCCTATGTATGAAAAGCAATATTAAAGCTGCTGAAATGTAGGGGACGTGGGGAAAGAAGCAGCGCTGTGAATTGAGTTGGAAAGAGGAGATGGTGCTATCATCCATAGTGGTGCAGTCTACAGGTCTCCAACTCAAACCGAAGAAATTCATAGAGGCTTGATTATTGAAATTACAAAGGCAGCCATGAAGGGGGACGTGATCATATTGGGTGACTTTAATCTAACCAATGTGGATTGGAGTATTCCTTCTCCAAACCTAGAAAAGTAAAAAAATTCTGGATGCCTTCCAAGATGCATTACTTAGACAAATGGTAATGGAACCGACGAGGGAAACTTTGATGCTGGATTTAGCACTCAGCAACAGAGATAGCGTGTTGAACGTCCGGGTGGGTGCCTGTGTGAGAAGTAGAGCGTAGTTACTCACCTGTAACAGGTGATCTCCGGGAACAGCAGGAATTTAGTCTTCACATATGGGTATCGTCGGTACCGACGGAGCCTGCGCAGGAACGCTCCCCAGCGTCAAATAGGAACGCTTTTGGGAGCATCCCTCAGCACATGCGCGCTGCCTTCCCACCTTTCCAACTGTCCCTCTTCAGTTAAGTTTGTAGCTGAATGAAAGGATAGAGGGAGAGAGGAAAGAGACAAAGAGATAGAGAGAACTCCTAGGGGAGGTGGGTGGGTTGTGAAGACTAAATTCCTGCAGTTCCCGGAGATCACCTGTTACAGGTGAGTAACTACGCTATCTCCAGGAAGAAGCAGGAATGTAGTCTTCACATATGGGGACTCCCTAGTTGAAGATGCCAGGGAGATAGCCCCAGGAAGGTGCCACCCTAGAAAGGCAGGCATCCTTCCTCCCATGGATCTCTGGCATTCCACCAGGGTTGGTGGGTAAGAGTTGAATTAGGTTTGAAAGATTTTGAAGAACAGCTTGGCCAAAGAAAGCATCCCGATGGGAGGCTTTATCGAGGCAGTAGTGGGCTGTGAAGGTGTGTACCGAAGCCCAGGTGGCTGCTCGACAAATGTCATCAATAGACACAGAGTGGGGATTAGCCATGGAAGTTGCCATGGCCCTCACATTATGAGCTGTGACATGGCCTAGAAGAGGAAGACCCTTACTCTCATAAGCAAAGGATATGCATTGGGCAATCCATTTAGATAAAGTTCTTTTGGAGACTGGAAGTCCCAAATGACTAGAGTCAAAAGCTATGAAAAGTTGTGAGGACTTTCTATGTTGCTGTGTTCTCTGTAGGTAAAAGGCTAAGGCTCTTTTACAATCCAAAGTATGAAGTTTTCTTTCTGCATTAGAGGTGCGAGGCCTCTGAAAAAATACAGGAAGATAAATTGATTGATTTCAATAAAAAGGCAAAACCACCTTTGGCATAAAGTGTGGATGAGTTCTAAGAACAACCTTATCATGGTGAAACCTAGTATAAGGAGGATCAGCCACTAAAGCTTGCAATTCACTAATGCGACATGCAGAGGTGATTGTAATTAGGAAGATAACCTTCCAGGTCAAAAACGTAAGGGTTGTAGTGGTTAAAGGCTCAAAAGGCAACTTCATAAGCTGCCCGAGAACTAGATTTAGATCCCATGCCACCGGTGGTGGCTTAATGGGAGGTTTGGTTAATAGAAGACCTCTTATAAATCTGGATATGAATGGATGAGAGGAAATTGGTTGTCCATTCAGAGGCTTATAAGAAGCTACAATTGCACTAAGATAGACTCTTACCGAATTGGTCTTTAGACCAGAATTTGATAAGCGAAGGAGATACTCTAGTATCGATTCTAAAGGTATGACAAGAGGGTTTAATCCCTTCTTGGAGCACCATATAGTAAAACGTTTCCACTTGAAGGCATAAGACCTTCTTGTGGAAAGTTTTCTAGAAGCCTGAAGGATATCCTTTACCTGTTGGGACAGGTTGAAATCCTGGAGGTCTAAGCCTTCAGCAACCAGGCCGTGAGATGCAGAGACTGGGGGCTCAGGTGCCATAGCGTCCCGTCCTCCTGGGAAAGGAGATCTGGAGCATGCCCTAACTCCAGAGGTGTATCTTGAAGTCCTGATCCCAATGAAGGAGGAAGGCATCCCTTGCCTGACAATTGTGAGCTGGAATCCTGGAACAGAACCAGGGAAGTGTGGCATTCAGTGGACTTGCAAAGAGGTCTATGTCTGGAGTGCCCCAGAGATGAATTATCTTTGCCACCTGGTCTAGGTGGAGCGACCACTCGTGAGGCAGCAATACTCGACTGAGTTTGTCTGCCCAAAGGTTTTGAATGCCTGGAAGATATACCACTAGAAGGAGAATTTGATACTCTCTGGCAAGGGCCCACAGTCATAAAGCTTCGTTGCATAACGACAGAGAGCCTGTTCCACCTTGCTTGTTCACATAGAACATGGCTACTTGATTGTCCGTCTCGACTAGGACTGTCTTGTAGCTGAGCTGGGCATGGAATACTCGAAGAGCTAAATAGAATGCTCTTAATTCCAGGAGGTTTATGTGTAGACCAGCCTCCTGTGGAGACCAGGTGCCCTGTGTAGGGAGATGCATCTGTTAGGGTGGCGTGAAAGAGGGGTTGATGAAAGGGAGACCCCACTGTCAGATTTTCTAGTGATTGCCACCATTGAAGGGACAAAATTAGTCATTGAGAGTTTATTATTTTGTCTGATAAGTGTCCTGTGGCCTGTGTCCACTGTGTCGATAGGGTCCACTGAGCTGCTTACATGTGGGACTACATGAACTGTGGATGCCATATGTCCCAGCAACTGTAGTAACTCCCGAGCAGTTAGGGAGGATTTCCCTGCTGCTTGAGAAGCTAGTTGCATTACGCAAAGACACCGGGCCTGTGGAAGGAAAGCCTTTGCCTGTCTGGTATCTAGATAGGCCCCTATGAATTCCAGGCATTGGGAAGGAACAAGTTGGGATTTTGGGAAGCTCATTACCAACCCCAAGTATTGGAGGATTCACATTGTGCGAGACAGTGCAGGACTGGCCTCTACAACAGTAGGGGCTCGAATGAGCCAGTCGTCTAAGTAAAGGAAGACCAATATCCCCAGGGTTCACAGAAATGCAGCTACTAATGCCATGCATTTCGTGAATACTCTTGGTGCTGAAGCCAGACCAAAGGGAAGAACCCTGTACTGGAAATGTTTTCCCTTGAAAAGGAATCGCAAGAATTTCCTGTGATCTGGATGGATGAGAATGTGAGTGTATGCATCCTTTAAGTCTAGCGAGCAAAGCCAATCCTGGCTTTGAAGGCATGGCAGAAGAGTTCCTAGAGAAATCATTTTGAACTTCTCTCGGAGCAGGTATTTGTTCAATTCTCTGGAGGTCTAGAATGCATCTGTCTCCTCCTGTTTTCTTTGGAATAAGAAAATAGGGAGAGTAGAACCCTGCACCCCGTTGAAGAATGGGTACCTCTTCTATTGCCCCTTGGGCAAGAAGTGTTGAGACCTCGTGATCTAGCAGATTGACTGCGGAGGTTTGAGAATTGAATTGCCTTAGAATTGAAGGAGGGGGCATGCTGTGTAAATGAAGCTTGTACCCCTCTCCTACAATGGACAGAGTCCAATCTTCTGCTGTTATCTGATGCCATCTGTTGGCAAAGTGGCATAACCTGCCTGGGATATTGGGGGGTTGGGGACCCCTCAGAGGCAGGAAGGCAAAGCTCTCTAGGAAGGAGTCAAAGCCCTTGAGGGGGGTGAAGCTGCGGAGCTGGTTGGGCTCTCGGGCCTTTTGGCTTCTTTTGCTGTCTAGTTTGTCCCTTTTGGGCAACCTGACCCTGAGTTTGACTCTGCTGGGTATAGGAAGAATAAAAATTCCCCCTTTTTACTGAAAGAGGGTTTTTTTATAAGGCTTCTTTTTGGCTGGAGTGGCTGTAGATTTTGACAATCTATCTAGAGTGGTATTGTCAGCATCTAACTCGTTGGCCTTTTCCTGCCAATGAGATTCTCTCCCGTGCAAGGAATGTTGCCTAACTTGTCCTGTACCCAAGTCTCCAAGTCTGATGCCTGAAGCCAGGCAATCTGTCGTGCCCCAATGGCAATAGCAGAGGTTCTGCTGATGATTCAAAGCAGTCAAAGGCTGCACGATTCACAAACTTGGAGACATCTTGAGCATGCTTAACTACAGCAAGAAAGTCTTGTCTCTTGCCATCTGGGAGAAATGGGCTCATAAGCTCTAAGTCTCCTGTAACTTTAAGGAACATTCTCATATATAGTATATATGAACTGATCCTAGCTAAAAGCATGGAAGCCTGAAATGTTTGGCGCCCAAAAGCGTCCAGAGTCCTGCATTCACGACCTGGGGGATTAGATGCATGCCTCTCTGCACTTTTCATCCTACGCATGGCTGACTCCACCACCATTGAATGGTGTGGCAGCTGAGTCTTTTGAAATCCAGGACATGGCGGAACTCGATACATAGTATCAAGTCTCCTAGAATGAGGAGATGTAGTCAGAGGAGTCTCCCACATTCTGAGCATCAAGTTATGCAGAATTTCATGGACAGGCAGAGTCGCTGCTTCCTTTGGAGCTTTAGGATATTGGAGAATTTTCAATTCCTTTGCTCTGGGTTCCTCTTCAGGGGCTACCGTGATTGAAAAGCCCTTGACCATATCACAAATAAAATCCTGAAAAGACATGTCCTCTGGAGCAATGTTCCCTCTAATTTTCTGTAGGCTGTGTGCGCATAAAATATCAGCTGTGTGCAGCTTTTGAAGGAAGGTTAAATTTTTGTGCGCCACATAACGACACTCGGAGTTATATACTTTAAAATTTGACTACACGTCAGAATACAGTATGTACACCACATTGATTTTAATCAAATTAAATGAAAATAGACGATTACTAAATGAAGCGGGAAATTTCTAATAATTACAATCATAACTTTTACATTTTAAGACGTCTGTGTTGTTTTCTATCAGAATCAGAGCCGTAATTTTTGTGCGCTCTGTTGTAAAGTATGTGCGCTCGCTCGGCGAGGTGTGCGCGCGCGCACACGCGCACAGCTTAGAGGGAACAGTGCTCTGGAGGTGACATTCTGCATTGGGAAGAAGAGGGATCTTCCAGGAGAAACCCTCTGGTACCAGCAAAATTGTTTAGAGTCTTTGGAATCGGAGGATTCGAAGTATTCCTGACCACGATGCTCATGCAAAGCATGGTCCCTGTATCAATCGAAGTCGGTACCGAGTTGATCCGGTACCGATCTGTTGATTCCCGTCAAAGATGGCATGGGAAGAATTCCCACCAGGGCCGGTACGGTGGGTACCGGTGTCTGTACCGGTGCCAGTTGAACCATAGATGTCATCGGTACCGCAGCTGTGAGCAGAGCTGCAATACTGCGTTCGATAGCGAGGAACCTCTGGTCTATCGATGCTGCCGATGCCTGGGTGTCGGTACCGGTGAAAACGACCGGGACCCAGTGAGCATGGCACAGGTACTTCTTGCGAGGTCGAGGCCTCGAGAACATCCTGAAGCCCCATTGATGCTTTGGAAGCCGAAGCCTCCCACCGGGGCTGTTTTGCCGGCGTGGTTCCCTCAAGGGCAATGCCAATGGCCTCTCGATGCTTAGCAAGAGAGCTACCCTTTGAGGACCGGCTTTTATGTTTAGTTACCTGAGATCCATGGGAGGAAGAGGAGGCCCTTGAAGTTGATGCAATGGATCTGGCATCCGAAGAAAAGAGGGTACCGAGCTTTGCAGCCCGGTTCTGTCTTCCCCTTTTAGTCATCCCCATACAGGAGAGACATTCAGATGGAGAATGTTCAGGCCCTAAACATTTAAGGCCACCAATCATGGGTGTCAGTGACGGAAATGGTACCGCCACACTTAGTACATTTTTTGAAACCACTAGTTGGTTTTTCCATGTTTCAGGAATATGGGGCCTAATGCCCAAAATGGCGCCTAGCACCAAAAAATAAAAGTTTCTGAAGAGAAACAGTTCAAGGTTTTGTTTTTTTGTTTTTTTAAAGAAAAGTAAAAAGAACCAGCGGTATTGGCAGGCGTCGTGCAGAGGCAAATGCGACCACAAGAAAACAATTTTAAATACGGAATTTTCTGCGGTGACAGGGTATGGGTCCTGTTGGCTCCGCGAAAAAGGAAGAACTGAAGAGGCACAGTTGGAAAGGTGGGAAGGCAGCACACATGTGCTGAGGAATGCTCCCAAAAGCATTCCTATTGGACACTGGGGAGCGTTCCCGCGCAGGCTCCGTCTGTACCGACTGATGAAGACTGATCTCCAGGAACAAGCAGGAATGTAATTATCGCACGGTGTGGTTTGAGACAAAAGCCAAGGCAGAGTCCAATCACAGCAAGCTCAAAGTCCTAGACTTCAAAAACACTGACTTCAGTAAAATGGCCAAGTTCCTGAAGGAGGAGTTGGCAGGGAGGGAGGTGGTTAGGGAAGTGGAACTGAAGTGGGCTAAATTAAAGTAAGCAATAAAAGGGACAACAGATATATATGTAACGGAAAGTAAATAAAAACAAGGGGAAAAGGAAAGTATTGATGTGGAGACTGCACCAGAAGACATATGACAAGATGCTATTAGCGCGAGTGGAGGGAAAGCATAAAGGAGCTCTTGATCCCAATGGATGAGGAATGCATCAGACGATTCCCTGTGAGAAGGAATTCGAGCAAAACAGAGGTAGCTGGTTATTGAAGGGAGACGCAAAACTGTCGATTAGTGGCGTTCCCCAGAGGTGGAACAAGTGTTGTGTTACTTGAGGTTCCGTCATCCACTCATGTGGGTGGAGGATCCGGATTAGCCTGTTTGCTAATTGATTCTGTGCTCCTGGGATGCAGACTGCCGGAATGTGAATACCCTGGGAAATTGCCCAATTACAAAGGCGAATGGCCTAACATAGGGTTTGAGAGCCTGTCCCTCCTTGTTTGTTTATATAAAACATAGCCACCTGGGTGTCCACCTGCAAAAGAAGAGAATGTCCCCCGAGATAGGGAGAGAAGACTGACAGCACTGAAGACCGCTCTGAGCTCTAGAACACTGATCTGGAGGAGAGCTTCCTGAGAGGATCAAAGGCCCTGTGTTGTGCTCCCCAGCCTAGTTTTAACGCATCGATCATTAGGATAGACTGTGGTGTGCACCACCACCGAGGGTCTGATCACATCAGCGGAGGGATGCTGACGAGGTCTGAGAGGTGACCTGTGGACTGCTTCCACTGCAGTGAGAGTCTACTGTCGGATCCTCGTGTAGGGCACAACATGGACTGTGGAAGCCTTGTGGCCTAAGAGGCATAGGAAGTTCTGGCCATAAAGTGTAGTTACTTACCTCTAACAGGTGTTCTCTGGGGACAGCAAGAATCAGTCCTCATATGGGCGACGTCGGCGCCAACAGAGCCCTCGCGGAAGCATCCCCCCAGCTTTGAAAGAAAGCCTTTGGGAGATGCTACCATGCATGCGTGGTGCCCTTCCCGTCCAAGAGTACCATCTTGCTCAGTCAGATGACATAGCTAAAAGACAACCAAAATAAAAGATGGTTAAAAATAAACTACAAAGGGAGGAGGGAGGGTTGTGAAGACTGATTCCTGCTGTCCCCGGAGAACACCTGTTACCAGGTGAGTAACTACGCTTTCTTCGGGAACAAGCAGGAAGTGAGTCCTCACATATGGGACTCCCTAGCTACAGGCTACGGAAAACCCATAGGAAAAATACCATGGTTACCCTCAAATGGAGCAATGAGCAGCAGCAATTGAATCCACAGATACAGACTGCAGTAGGACCCATGTGTCCAATGGAAAGCAACACTCTGGTACCCTGAACACAAAAGGGTCGGGAGGGTATGAGTTGCCTAGACCCTGAAAAGATTACAGAGCACAGCCTGGCCCAAAGGCACTGTCCCATTGGGACTCCCTCTCCAGGCAATAATGAGCTGCAAAGGTATGGACTGAAGACATCCACCATCGGGACGGAACGCAGGCAAGGGCGATACAGTCCATCACCCAGGTAGATAGTGTACATTTAGCCACCGCCTCCCCCAGCCTACTGGTGTAAAAAAAAATGATGAAAAGCTGAGCAGCTTTATGATGGCCCTGGGTATGCTGAATGTAGAAGGACAGGGCCCTCTTACAGTCCAAGGTGTGGAGGACAGTCTTCACTCTACTGGCATGAGGCCTTGGGAAGAAGGTAGGGAGCACCACCTCTTGGTTGAGGTGGAAGGGAGATACCATCTTCGGAAGGAATTTGGGGTGCGTGCGAAGCACCACTCTGTTCTTATAGAACCTGGTATATGGCGCCTCTGCCACTAAGGCTTGGAGCTCGCTAACACTGCGAGCAGAGGTGAGCACAACCAGGAACACCACCTTCCACAAGAGGAATCGCTGGTGGCAGGTAGCCAGAGGCTCAAAAGGTGGGCAAGTAAGCTCTGCCAATACTATGTTGAGGTCTCATTCGGTTGCTAGGGGCAGACCGGGGGTTTTGATAACTGAACTCCCCTCAAGAAGTGGGTCACCAGCAGCTGGACTGAGAGGGTTTTGCCATCCACTGGATGGTGATGTGCCACCAGGGCACAGAGGTGCACTCTGACGGAGTTCGATTTGAGCCCGGATTGCGAGAGATGGAGAAGGTACTGCAGCACCAGCTGCACCAGGCAGAAGAACAGGTTAACCTCATGCTCCATGCACCAAACTGAAAATCTGCACCGTTGGAAGGAGTATGCTTTCCTAGTGGAAACCTTACAGGAGGCCAACAGGATCTCCTCCACCTCTCCCGAGTGGATGAAAGGGGCAAAGGTCACCCTTTCAGCAGCCACACTGTCAGTGACAGGGACCCCAAGTTAGTATGCAAGAGAGGGCACCCCCCTCCTGAGACAGGAGCCCTGGGGAGACTACCTCCCAATGGGATGGAAGTCTCCACTGACTGCCAGAGAAGTAGCTGGAACCATGGCGGTCTGTGCCATCAAGGAGCTATCAGAATCAGGAAAGCCTTGCCGTTGAGGGTCCTGAATAGCATTTTGGCAATCAGTGGTGTGGGTGGGATAGTGTACATGAGACCTTCCGACCATGAAATGAGAAATGCATTTGCCGCCACCCGAGAGGGATGAGCTTGCCGGAAGCAGAAGTGGGGCAACTGGTAGTTGTCTGGGCTGGCAAACAGGTCTATCCATGGTTTCCCCAGAGATGAAAAAGTTGGTTGGCCATTCTGGGGTCCAGCTGCCACTCATGCGGCTGGAGGACCTTGCTCAATCTGTCCACCAGTGAGTTTTTCTGGCCTGGCAGGTATACTGCCCATAGGAGTATGCCCTGCTGGACTGCGTAGGAGCAGAGGGCCTTGCCTCGCAGCACAGGGTGCAAGACCCCATGTCCCCCTGCTTGTTGACACAGAACATTGCCACATGGTTGTCTGTTTGGATCAATATTGGCTGGAGCCGGAGGCGATGGCAAAAAGCTTGGAGGGCTAGATATATTGCCTGCAGCTCCAGGAGGTTGATCTGCTGGTTGCTCTCTTCCTGCGACCAGCTGCCCTGGGTGCGGAGTTCCTTGAAGTGAGCTCCCCATCCCAGCAGGGAGGCATCCGTAGTGAGAACCCTTAAGGGGCTAGGAGTTTGGAAGGGCATCCCTGCCTCGAGATACTGGGAGGTTTTGCCACCAGTTCAGAGATTCTGCCAACTGGTGGGTCACTGAATCTCTCACCACTATGTGGCCCTCATGTGAAAGTGAGCATCTGGGGTGACATGGAACAAGGAGGCCATGTGCCCGAGTAGGCGCAACAGGAGCTGAGTGGATACCGAGGGACTGTGTTTTATGTCTAGGGCCAGATGGTCGGCTCAGTTCCCGAGAAGGAAGGCCTTTTCCTGGAGGGCATCTAGCCTTGCCCCTATTAACTCTAGACACTGTCGGGAGGAGATAAGTTTATTACAAACCCCAGATGCTACAGGACCTGGATGGAATCTGTTACCGGAGGATGTAGTAAGGGCTGTTAGTATAGCTGGGTTTAAAAAAGGTTTGGACAAGTTCCTGGAGGAAAGGTCCATAAACCACTATTAAAAAGGGACCCAGGATATCAATGCTTGGCCTAGTACAAGCACTGCAGAACCTGTGTCTTTTGGGGAAACTGCTAGGTACGTATGACCTAGATTGGCCACTGTTGGAAACAGGATACTGGGCTTGATGGACCTCGGTCTGACCCAATATGGCATTTCTTATGTTCTTATGTTCTTATGTACATGCGATTGCCTGCTGCACTTCTGAAGCCGTGCCTCTTTATGAGCCAATCGTCCAGGTAGGGGAAGACAAAGACCCTCTGGAGGCGGATGAAGGCAGCCACGACTGCCAGGCACTTGGTGAAGACCCTTGGGGCAGAAAGCAAGCCAAAGGGTAGCATCCTATACTGGTAGTGACTGCCCTCCACCATGACCCGCACATACTGCCTGTGGTTGGGGTGAATGAGGATGTGGGTGTAAGCATTCTTCAGATCCAAGGAGCATAGCCAATCTCTCTGCTGGAGGTAAGGCAGCAATGTTCCAAGAGAGAGCATCTTGAACTTCTCCCTTACCAGGAATTTGTTCAGATTGCGTAGGCCTTAGGACCCCTGTTCTTTTTGGTACAATAAAGCATCTGGAGTAGAACCCCTTGCCCCTGAGATGGTGGGGAACTAGTTCTCCACTCTGTCCTGGAGAAGACCTGTGAGTTCCTTCAGTAGAAGGTCCTGGTGAAGGGGAGAACTAGGGGGCTCTCCAGGAAAGAAAGGGGGAGGTGTCTGAGCCAGATGGAGGAGACAGCCTCCTTGACCACCTGGAGTGCCCAATAATCGGTGGTAATGCCTGGCCACCTTTGGGCATAGTGAATAAGACATCCCCCTGTGAACTGCTGACCTCCTTGGAGCAGAGAGGCTATGCCCAAGGAGTCAAAAGCTCCCCCCTGGCTGGGCCAGGGCAAGGGCCAACACCTGAGGTTTTAAAGCCTTCTGCTTACGAGGGTCTTGCCCATGTCCCTTGGCCTGCTGACCCTGCTGGGGAGTCGGAGGTCTGAAAAGGTGGGTAGTTTCTGTAAGCAGCCCCTTTCTGCTGATAGAAGGGCTTTTAACCTGAGCCCTTCCATCGGGGAGGGGCAGTGGTCTTTTTAGAGAGCCTTGTCCTTGTCCTGAACTCAGTCTCCAGCTCAGCAGCCTTGTCGGTCACAGGTTTGCCAAAGAGGTTCCTTGGAATGGGACAGCCACCAGTTTGTCCTGAACCCATTGCTCGAGGTCAGATGACTGCAGTCAAGCCTGGCATCGGGAACTGATGCCCACCACCGCTACTTGAGCCGCTGACTCGAAGCCATCATAGGCTGTCCAAGACATAAATTTGGGGCACTCACTGACAGCCTTGACCAGGTTCTTGAACCACTGCAAGGGTTCCTTGGAAAGACCAGCTGAGAATCCGGCCAGCTCCTTTGCCAGGTCTCTCAGGTACTTGACCAGGTACAGCTGGTAGGCCTGGATCCGGCAGAAGAACATGAAGCTCTGATAACACTTTCTGCCGAGGGCATCCAGGGGGCACCGTGGAGTGTGTCTTCAGACTTTTCAGCCGATGCATGGCCGACTCCATCACCATGGAGTTGTGCAGCAGCTGTGCCTTCTAAAAACCCCGGGCTCCAGCGGACTCAAAACAACGAGTCAAGCCACTTGCTCACCACTAGCACTGATGCCAGTGTCTCCCACATTAGCCATTCCAGGATGGGTGTGGATGGGCACCGTAAGCGATTCCCTTGGGTGTCTCGTATTGGGGGATTTCTAGCTCCTCTGTCCAAGCGTCCTCCTCCGATTCTGTCGGAAATGCTAGAGCCTTGGACATCTCCCTGACAAAGTCGAGGAACGCCATGTCCTCGGGCGGGGACAGACGCTGGGGCGCTAAAAGGAGGGCGGTCCGAGGGGATGTCGCAGTTGCGACAGATGTCTGGTGACTCGTCGTCCTCCATCTCCCACTCTGAATAGTCTATAGAGGAAAGGATGGCTTGTGGGCTCCGGGCCTGAGCCCCGCCTGCGATCCTTGGGAGCCCCGCAGCTCGCACCGAGAACACTAGTTGGGGAAGATCGTGGCCCCGTGAGCGGGAACCAGATCGAGACCTCGGGCGAGGATTGACTCGAGGCCGAAGAGTCTCAAGGATCAGCTCACCACCGAGCCCTTGCCATCAAAGATGTCCCCGGAGGCTAACAGACAACAGCACCCACTGCTGGTCCATGAAGGCAGACAAGCTGCACTCCAGAACCACCATTCTGGACTAGAGTCCAGAAGGCTCCGCAGCCATCAGCACAGCACCGAAGGAATTGGGCCAAATGCCAAGTCCTCTGAGGGGGAGTCCTTGATGAAGATGGTGCCTGGCAACCGAGGCCGGTCCGAGGTCAAGCCCTTTCGGGCACTGTCACAGGCCGCTCCTTCTCCAATCCCTCGGACGAGCACCGAAGACTGCGGGACCTGGCTCGGCACTTACCCAGCCTGTCTGAGCCATCCAGGGATGCCGTCTTCGAGGACTTCTTAAGTTCCCTCGAGGGAGACCCCCTTTCCGAAGACCCACAGCATCAATCGGGGTCCATTAGGCTACCCCGAGATTACGTGGCTTCTGAGGAGGCTCTGGCCTTTGGAGGTACCGGGGACTCCAGGAAAAACTTAGCGTGCTGCTGCTGGTGGCTCGAGGGCCTTAGTGGACATCTTTTTACAGAAGCCGCATGCCGTGGGGTTGTGGTCTGGCCCCAGGCAGTGAAGCCAGCAGTCGTGTGTGTCAGTCAGGGACATTATTTTGGTACACCAATCACACTTCTTAAAGCCACTGGTAGCCATGGGGGAAAAAAAAATACCCCAGCGAGGTCGCCAGTTGGAAAAAAGGCGCAAAGGTATAGAAGGAGAGAAAGGAAAAAAAAAACCCCGAGACTCGATGCTGGGACAGCAAGTTCAGGTGGCGGGAAGAGTACTGGTGTATTACTGGAGGACAGTAAGAAACAAGTCGAGAAATTCAACTTTTTCCAGGGAAAGACCAGACAGACGTCTGAAGGGCTCTGCAGAAAAAAGGAGACTGAGCAAGATAGCACCTTTGGATGGGAAGAGCACCACGCATGCGTGGTGGCATCTCCCAAAGGCTTTCTTTGAAAGCTGGGGGATGCTTCCACGAAGGCTCAGTCGGTGACGTCACCCATATGCAAGGACTGGCTTTCTGCTTGTTCCTGGAGAACTGATGGTTGTTGCTGGACCTGTGTGGCTAAGGCAATGAGACAGAAAAATCTTTCCTCTGGGAGGAAGGCTCTGCTTCTTATCATGTCTAAACAAGCTCCTATGAACTCGAGGTATTGAGTTGGGCTGAGATATGGTTTTGGATAATTTATCACAAAACTTAACTCCTGGAGGACAATAATGGTTTGACTTAGGGCGGATGTGACTGTTGAAGCGGAATCTGCCCTTAGCAACCAGTCATCTAAGTAGGGAAACAGGAAGATCCCCAAAGTTCGCAGGTAGACTGCTACAACGGCTAAACACTTTGTGAAGGCTCTGGGTGCTGAAGCCAGTCCGAATGGGAGGACTCTGTATTGATAGTGGTTGTTCTGAAAAAACAAACCTGAGGCACTTTCTGTAGTCTGGGTGAATCAGGATGTGTGTATAAGCATCCTTTAGATCCAGAGCGCATAGCCAGTCGTTTCATAAGAACATAAGATATGCCATACTGGGTCAGACCAAGGTCCATCAAGCCCAGTATTCTGTTTCCAACAGTGGCCAATCTAGGTCATATGTACCTAGCAGTTTCGTTGGAGGTATGGCAGAAGGGTGCCTACAGAAATCATCTTGAATTTCTCCTTGATGAGAAATTTGCTGAGATTGCAGAGATCTAATATAGGCCATGTGATCTGTCTTTTTAGGAATTAGGAAATATCTGGAGTGGAATCACAGGCCCTATTGGGTTGAGGGAACCTCCTCTATGGCCCCTTGTCTCAGCAGCGAGTGGATTTCCTGTTCAAGCAGGGAGGAGTGAAGGAGATCCACGGTGGGCTGTTCCATAAAGTGAATGGGAGGAAGAATTTGGAATTTTAGTTATAAGGCCCCGACTGACTGATGTAGGGTCCAGGGCTCAGAAGTGATGCTGACCCAGCGGTGTGCAAAATGCACTAGCCTTCCTGGGATCGTGGGAGGAGGAGGGAATATTATGGGCTAATTGGCCATGCTCTTCTTGAAACAGTCGAAAATTCTGAGGTGGTTGATTAGTCGCTGCAGGCTGTAGTTTCATAACCTTGGGTTTCCTGGCCTGTTTCTGGCCTCGTTGCCTCTGTTGCTGTTGTGGGGCAGAGCAGCCAGAATAGGTGTGATATGGAGGACAAAACCTCTTTTTCTTAGGGAAGAATGGTTACTTGGTGGTCAATGTTCCCTCTAATTTTCTGTAGGCTGTGTGCGCATAAAATATCAGCTGTGCAGCTTTTGAAGGAAGATTAAATTTTTGTGCGCCACATGACACTCTGAGTTATATACTTTAAAACTCGACTACATGTCAGAATACAGTATGTACACATTGATTTTAAATCAAATTAAATGAAAATAGACGATTACTAAATGAAGCGGAAAATTTCTAGTAATTACAATCACAACTTTTAAATTTTAAGACGTCTGTGTTTTCTATCAGAATCAGAACCGTAATTTTTGTGCGCTCTGTTGTAAAGTATGTGCGCTCGCTCGGCAAGGTATGTGCGCGCGCACGCACGCACAGCTTAGAGGGAACAGTGTTGGTGGTAAACTTCTTCTTAGAAAGGTCTGCCGTTTTCCTTGATAGCCTCTTCATAGTGAGGTCATCAGTTTTTCTCTCACCAATCTTTTCCCTCCACCTCTGGCCAAAGGTTCTCCCTATCACAAGGTATATTTATTAATTTGTCCTGGACCCACTGTTCCAGGTCAGATGCTTGGAGCCATGCTATCCTCCTAAGCTCGATGCAGGCTGCAACAGATCTGCTATTAGCCTCAAAAGCATCAAATGCTGTTCTCGTCGAGAATGTATTCTGGGCATGTGTCACTAAGACCTGATGAGCCGCCTGCTTATCAGGGGGCAACAAGGTGGTAAATTCTGACAAATCCCTCAATACATCTTTAAGAAACATACCCATATACGAAGTGTGACAAAAAAGAAACGAGATTGTGGCAGCCATGCCCATGACTCAATGCCAATTGGCTAACCGCTTATGTCACTGTGTTGTGCAACATCTTGCCACTGTTCAGCTATAATATTTTTCATCTCTGTTTTTCTTTTTCAGGTTTTTTTTTTTATAGCACACAGCTCCATCGCTTTGTCACACAACTGGAGGTGGCAGAAATATGGAGCAAAGAATCAACTTGAAATTTCTGGTTAAATTGGAGAAGGGCCCAACTGAGTATCTCCAACTTCTCCAAAAGGCTTATGGAGAAGATGTAATGTCAAGGCCACGAGTCTTCGAGTGCCACAAATGCTTCAAGACTGGCCGTGAGGAGGTGGAGGATGACACCAAGTCAGGATGGCCTTCCACAACAAAGGCAGCTGAGAACATTGACAGAGTTCAGATTGACGGTACAGATAATAGCTGAGGAGTTCAGTCTGAACAGGGCGTAAGTGCAGACCATCTTGGTGCAGGAGTTGGGGATGCGGAAAGTGGGCGCCAAGATGGTGCCCAAGCTTTTAATCGGACAACCAGAAGGAGCACCAGGTCAATGTTTGTCGAGACTTGCTAGAGAAGATCAGAGAAGATCCAGAGTTTGTTGGCCGAGTCATCACAGGAGACAAGACTTGGGTCTTCCAGTACAACCTTGAAAGCAAGAGACAGAGCCTGCAGTGGAAGACTCGACTGTCACCCAGACCCAAGAAGGTGCTTGTCCAAATCAAGGATCAAGGTCATGCTGATCGCATTCTTCAACCAGAAGGGAGTGGATCATCATGAGTTTGTGCCTGAGGGTCAGACAGTCAACCAGCATTTCTACCAGCAGGTCCTCAATCGCCTCCATGACCAGGTTCGGTGCAGCAGGCAGGCTCTGTGGAGAGACGTGGCTGCTCCACCATGACAACACCCGCACACCGTGCTCAGTGTGAGGCAGTTCTTGGCTAACAAACAGATCACATCTCTCGACCACCCTCTTTATTCCCAGATCTCGCACATTGCGACTTCTGGCTCTTCCCCAGGCTGAAGACTGTGCTCAAAGGTTCTCATTTCACCTCTGTAGAAAAGATCAAGGCCACTGTGATGAGGGAGCTGAGGGACCTCAACGAGAAGGACTTTAAAAGAGTGCTTCCGTACGTGGCAGAAGCAAATGCAGAAGTGCATTAACTCGGGGGGGGGGGGGGATTACTTTGAAGGGGACAATGCGTAATTTCTCTGTAGATTTTGTAAATAAAATATTTATGGTACGGTCTAGTTTCTTTTTTGTCACACCTTGTATAGCATATATGAGTCTATTCTAGAGGTTAGCATGGTAACTTGGAATGTTTTTTCTTCCAAATGCATCCAGGGTCCTGGCCTCTCTGCCAGGAGGCACTAAGGAGTGATTTTTCTGACTTTTAACCCTCCTCATGGCTTAAAAAATAAATAAATAAAAAGGAGAACTGGAATTGACGGGGTGTTGAGGTGGTCAACAGGAAGGCAACCAGAGTACTTTCGACAGTATTTGGTAGAAAGTTTGAAGTCTCTAGACGCGGCTGACAGCAATGGGGTCCCAATGGCTCTATGGAAAAAAAGACATGTGAGGAGACCAGGAGGGAAGGCAGGGAGGCAGCCACGCATGCGTGGAGGAACGCTCCCAAAGGCATTTCTATTGGATGGGAGTGTTCCCACGCCGGGCTCCGTCAGTGCCAACGTCACCCATATGACTGACTTCCTGCTTGTTCCTGGAGATAAGTCCTTTAGTGTGGCTCTTTTCAAGGGCTAAAAAGGAGGGTACATAAGAACATGAAGCACAAGGGAAAGATCCCACAGTGAGACCACCAGTCGAAGAGGTCATGTCCTAACCCCTTAAGAAACTGGGCAACATCAACATGGGAAGCCAGTGAGCAACACACCACAGGACTTCGAAAGCAAGACAAAGCCACCACCTGGACCTTTAAGGAATTCAACACAGGACCCTTTTCAAAGCCTTCCTGTAGAAAGATCAAGATTGAAGGTACCTGAGCATGCCACGGGAAAAGCAAATGTTGACCACACCAGCTCTCAGAGACACCCAACGCAAGCATAGGCCTAGAAAGCAGATTGCCTAGCCTTGAGTAATGTGGCAATGACCTGCATCGAATAAACCTTATGATCTACACAGTGCCTCAAGAATGGAGCCGGATTATTCATCAGGACTGGTGCCTGCCTGAGCAAGCCCCTACGAAAGCTGTGACCACCAGAAGACAAACCAGATCAGCGTACCAGAGATTCTGAGGCCAGTTTGGCAGCACCGAGATCACTATTCCAGGATGAGACTCGATGCATCGCAGCACCCGACCGATCATAGCCCATAGAGGAGAACTGAAAGACCAGCGCGTCCATTCCCTTGGGATCCCCGCTCACTCCTGCGACTGAAGTTCGTCACTTTGGCATTAGCAAACATAGCCATGAGGTCCCGGCTGGGAGATCCCCAATGTAGCACGCTCTGTCTGAAGGCCCAGGGAGCCAACTCCCATTTGCCAAGATCGAGAACATGGCAACTGAGGAAATCCACTTGCACATTCTCCTCCCCCACAGTGTGCTACACAGAGAGCATGCAAGTGCTGCTCAGCCCACAGAAATGGAAGGCTCTTCTCTCTTAGTGCACTTAGTGCTCCCTTGGCAATTGAAGTATGCCACCATTGTGGCATTACCGGAGTACACCTGTACTGCCTGACCGTGGAGTTGTGGAAGGAAGCATAGCAATGCCAAATGGACTGCTCTTGCCTCAAGGCAATTGATAGAACAAATGGTTCCTGTAGGGACCAGCTCTCCTGTGCTGTCCACCCCCAGCAATGGGCACCCCAGCCCTTCAAACTGGCATCGGAGGTTACTACCACCCAATCCGGAATTTCCAGACACATATCTTGGAACAAACTGGTGGGAAAAGACCACCAATTGAAACTGTGGCGCACGCCAAACAGGAGAGGAACATGAACACTGGAGTCCTAGGAACAAGGAGACCAACAGGCCAGCAATGCTCGCTGCAGCAGACACAGGTGTACCTCCAATGTCGCTGCCATGGCTCCAAGCAACTGCAGATAATCCCAAGCAGTAGAAGATGAGCATCACTGAAACACCTGGAGTCAACCACAAAACATCTGGCATTTCTCCTGGGTAAGGTAAACCTGACCCATGTGAGTATCTAAGTGGGAGCCAAGAAACGTGAGGGATTGCAACAGACAGCTCTTGCTGAGATTGACTACCCAGTCAAGAGATTTTCCAGAAAGCAAACCACCTGCAACATTACCTGAAGAGCCTCTGAGTGGGATTTTGCACATATGAGCCAATCGTCCAGATAAAGGTGCATACGAATGCCTTGTCACTGTAGCACCATCACCATAACCACCGTGACTTTTGAAAAGATGAGAAGGCAGTAGCCAACCCAAAGGAGAGGGCACAAAACTGATAGCAGCAGACCACGGGAAATGTTACTGGTCCTCTCAGATGGGAATATGGAAGTAAGCCTCAGCCAGATCTAGGGAAGCTAGAAATTCTCATCCGCAAACCGCTTGGAGATCGATTTTAGCATCTCTGTACCAAATCTGGCCATTTTCAAACGATTGACCCCCTTTAGATCAAGAATGGGGCGGAAGAATCAGTCCTTCTTGGGTACCACAAAATAGGTGGAGTAGCAGCCCAGGCCTTTGTAAACCGGCGGCACAGGACAAATCGCATGAAGCTGCAAAAGTCAGTGGACAGTAGCTTGAACGGCCATTCTTTTGGGGCAGATCCATACAGGGAGGCTACAAAGACATTCCAAAAGGGTTTTTCACATTTCAACACGTAACCCTGACTGACTATATCAAGAGCCTAAAGATCTGAAGTAATCCGGGCCCATTCATGGAAAGAAACAATCTAAACGATCGCCGACCTATGGCACCTTGGAACAAACAGCTGCCCCATCAATGGGAAGGATGGGAGGACCCTAAGGGCTGTGCAGAAGAGGAGGAGTAATTGCCTCACAAACAACGGACACCCCAAAAGGGCTAGGACTTGGACCTTAACCTAGGAAAGGAAGAAGCAGGTTTTTATGGTCTATAGTAGCACAAATCCCAAAAGCACATCCAGGAGGAAGATGTTCCAAAAGAAAAGGCATGCCTAGGAGCCCCTTTAGGCTTATCCTCAGGCAAATGCTGGGTTTGACCTCTCCAAGATCTTTAACAAGCTTTGCGAGGTCATCCCCAAAAAGGAGCCTATGCTTGAAAGGAAGCCTAGCCAAACATGTTTTAGAGGCTGCATCAGCGGACCAGTGCCAAAGCTGCATCTACTGACAAACAGCAGCCATCGCCACAGATGTCATATAGGGCGCCTGCCAAAAAGGCTACCACAGACTCCAACAAAATGGTGGCAGAATCAGAGTCCATCTCAAAAGTGCATGCATCACCAAGCTGCCACAGGCAGAAGTCTGTAAGGCCAAGGAAGAAGAAGAGAATGACATTTTTAAGAGCTCCTCCACCTTCCTTTCCTGTTTATCTTGAAGAGCCACACTACCTTCCACAGGGATCGTTGTGCGCTTAGTGACTGCCGCCAAAATATCCATGTTTGGAAACGGCATTTGTCTGTCATTCTGAGATCAAGCGTAAAACCGTCCTCAATGTCTGGCAGTCTGCAAAGTAGCTTCTCAGACATCCCATTACACCAAGACCACCTATGGAAATGTCTGTGGAAAAGGAAAAGCCTTTGAAAGGCTTCCTAATTCAAACTAGAATAGGATCTGCCTGGGACTTGTTTTTCACAGAGGTCCTGTGAATCAGCTATATGAAGAGACTCCACAATTTAAGAGTAAACCGTAAGCTCCTCCTTCCTAAATAGGTAGACAGCTTGAGAATTTCCTTCGTCCTCGGGGAAGACAGCTCTCTGTCCTCATGGCTGGAAATACTGCTTATGCTGTCATCTAAAGAAGCATGGTCGACATCTTCATCCCAATCACCCAAGGCCCAGGCCACTTCAATGGCATGACACCCTCAACTCTAGATTGCTTCCTGAACAAAACAGGAGTTTTAGAAAAATTTCCAGAAGGCTGTGAGCACCCCTGAGAAGAGGGTTGCAGCTCACTAGACCCTGCTCACCATAAAGCCCAGACTTGACGGAATAACTCCCAAAATTCCACTGCTGCCGGATTAGAAATGGCTGAAGGGTGATCCACAAAGCTCAAGGGCGGCTCAGGAAGCAAAAGTGGAAGTGGTATAGCCTCTACTGGAGTATGGTGCCGGGGGGGGGGGGGGGAGGAGGGTCTGTGCTGCTGCCCCCAGTAGATGCTGTACCTCCTCCACTTTTGCTTCCTAAGCCTGGCACCACACCCGTAGGGGCGGGGGGAGAGGGAGGAGAGTCGAGTCAATGCAGTTCCCAGGGAAGCTTAAATGCATTGCTCAGACACTGGTGGAGAAGAATGTACTGCCCCCGAAGACTCACCTGGATCGGCAGCACAAACCACACAAAACCAATCCACAAGAAAACATCATTTATGGATGCAGCCCAAGAAATGCGGCAAGAGAAAGTCATCTGGCCAGCCAAGCACCCCACTGGCTCCTAAATACTCAAGTCAGGTGAAAACCACAGTGCAACCAAAAACAGGAAGACCGAGGCCCAGGCCGCAGACCTGACAGCTGAAAAATATGGTGTGAATCGAGGCACGCCAAGGAGAAATTAGGTCTTACCTGCTAATTGTCTTTCCTTGAGCTCTCTCCGGGCCAGTCCAGGGTACGTTAGGGTTGTCAACCCCGTTCAGCAGCTGAGGACTGACAGACTTCAAACTCTTGCTGACAGCTTAAGCCACTCCCCCTGATGCCAGCACTCCAGTCTCCTGTTGACAAAGCAGCTTAAAACCCAAAAAGTGGAACAACCACCAATTAACAAAACTAAAAACAAACAAGAACTCACTATATTCCCCCGAAAACGGCTTGCACACACCAAAGCAATGTGAGCCGCTTATTAAACCTATGCTCCAGTGTTTGTTCTTTTTTTAATTATGGTAGAAACCACCCAGATATTAACCCCTCGGAAAAGTCCAAGGAAGCCCCAGAGCCACGCCTATCCAAACAATTAAATCCATAACCGCTCTTGTGCTCAGATAGACTGATAGGCCGAGGACTTACCCTCTGAAAAGCGAGAAAAAACGGGGTGGGCCCTGGACTGGACCGGAGAGAGCTCAAGGAAAGACAATTAGCAGGTAAGACCTAATTTCTCCTTCCTTATCGCTTCCCCGGACCAGTCCAGGTTATGTTAGGGCAGTACCAAAGCAGTACCTAAAACCGGGAGGGACCCGCAAGCCCCGCTACAATGGCCGAGGCCCCCACCTGCGCATCCCCTCTGGCTTGAACATCCAACCTGCAATGTTTAGTGAAAGTATGCAGAGAGGACCACGTGGCCGCCCTACAGATATCCACTGGAGGAACTAGCGCGTACTCCGCCCACGACACCGCCTGAGAACGGGTGGAGTGAGCCTTGAGCCCCTCCGGCGGTTCCTTCCCCTGCGCTTCGTAGGCATACACTATAGCGCGCTTCACCCGTCGGGCAATCGAAGCCTTCATAGCCGCCTTACAATTACGTTGACCAGCAAACAGCACAAACAACCTGTCCGACTTGCGACCTTAGTGACCTTGAGATATCTCTTCAACACGCAACCTAAATCCAACCTTCTTAGAGCTCGATCCATTGGAGAGACAGATAGATCGGAAAAAAAACGGCAAGGCCACAGACTGATTTACATGAAAGGAAGACTACTTTAGGGAGAAACGAAGGCACAGGCCGCATCATCACCTTCTCTGGCAAGAACTTAAGGTAGGGCTCTCGACAAGATAACGCTTGCAAATCCGAAATTCTCCATGCTGAGCACAATGCCACCAAGAATGCCGTCTTCCAGGAAAACTCCCTCAAGCGAACCTCGGAAGGGCACTCAAACGGTGGCCGCTTTAAAGCCTCTAGGACCACATTTAAATCCCAGGAAGGCACCACAGAGCGAAACTGAGGCCTGATGATCTTGACCGCCCAAAAAAAACGTTGCACATCTCCATGCGCTGAGAGTCGCTGACTCTGTACAGACCCTCTAAAACAAGACAGGGCCGCCAGCTGCACCTTTAGCGTGCTGAGCGCCAGCCCTCTCTGCAAACCGTCTTGAAGGAAGTCCAGCAGATGAGGCAAAGCAGCAGACATAGGTTTGAAGCCGCGCTGTGCACACCAATCCTCAAAGACGCGCATGTACGCCAGCGAAGTCGAAGATCTCTTAGATCGCAACAAGGTGGACACAACAGCTTCCGAGTAACCCTTGCTCCATAACCGCTTCCCCTCAAGAGCCAAGCAGTAAGCAAGAAGCGATCCACCTGCGGCATCAACACGGGGCCCTGACTTAAATTGAGCCGGACTGGCAACTGCCACGGAGAATCTATCAACAGTCGCACCAGATCCACATACCACGGCCGACGAGGCCAATCCGGAGCAATGAGGATCACAGTGCCCCTGTGACTTGCGATCCGCTGAAGGAGCCTGCTTAGCATTGGCCATGGCGGAAACATATACAGCAGTGTGTCTTGCGGCCAGGGTTGTACGAGCACGTCCAGACCTTCCGACATGTGTTCTCTGCGTCTGCTGAAGAAACGAGACGCTTTAGCATTTCCGAGAGTAGCCATGAGGTCCATTACCGGCTGCCCCCAGCGAACTGTAATGTCGTGAAACACAGCCGCGTTCAATTCCCACTCCCCGGGATCGAGAACATGACAACTGAGATAATCGGCCTGTACATTGTCCTTGCCTGCCACGTGCGCCACCGACAACGCCCCCAGATGAGCCTCCACCCAACTCATCAAGGCTAGGCACTCCTCTAGCAAAAGGGCACTCCCAGTACCGCCTTGACGGTTGATATAAGATACTGTCACCGCATTGTCGGAAAACACCCGGACCGCTGCCCCCTTGAGCAAGTGACCGAAATGAAGCGCGAAATGGACCGCTCGAAGCTCTAACCGATTGATCGACCACAAACTCTCCTCCTCGGACCAGAGACCCTGTGCCACCTGAGATTGACAGTGAGCCCCCCAGCCCGAGAGGCTGGCGTCCGTTGTCAGTAGCACCCACACTGGATCGTGCAATGGAACCCCTGCTTGCAGATGAGTGGGATCTAGCCACCAAAGCAGACTCATGTGCACCGAATCCGGACAGAACAACCTCAGAGACAGAGGCTGCAGCTGCGGAGACCACCTGGCGAGCAACGCACGATGAAGAGGCCACATATGCGCTCTGGCCCATGGAACCAGGTCGAGGGCCGCCGCCATGGTCCCCAAGAGTTGCAAGTAGGTCCACGCCAAAGGAGCTGAAATCCGCAAAAAAGCTCGCACTTGATCCACAATCTTTAACACCCGGATTTCGGGCAGGAAGACCGAACCCCGTTCCGTGTCGAAAAAAGCTCCGAGATAAGTGAGCTGTCTCACCCGTCGCAGCTGACTCTTTGCTTTGTTGATGACCCAACCGAGCTGCTCTAGGACCTGAACCACTAGAGCTGTCGCCGCAACCGAGTCGGCTAGGGAATCTGCCCTGATCAACCAATCGTCCAGATAAGGATGCACCCGGACACCTTCCTTCCGCAGAGCCGCCGCCACCACTACCATCACCTTCGTGAACGTACATTGAGCCGTCGCCAGACCGAAAGGTAACGCTCGAAACTGAAAGTGACCCATAGGCACGGCGAACCTCAAAAAGCACTGATGCTCTGCTCTGAGGGGAATGTGCAGATATGCCTCCGTGAGATCTACGGCTGTGAGAAACTCCCCGGGCCGTACTGCCCGAATAACAGACCTCAGCGTCTCCATCGGATCGGTTGACATGTTTGAGATCGAGAATGGGACGAAAATGATAATTACACTTACCTGGTAATTGTAGTTCCTTTAGTGACGACAGTTCAGTCCTCTACCTCTGGGTTGTCAATCTCCTCCTGCAGCTAGGAGACTGGTATGTCAGAATGATGACATCACTGGATATAGCCTGCTGCACTCCCACTTGCATCCCAGTGTAAACTATAACAAAGCAGACTCAAAGGAGCAACAAATAAGTAGCAAAACAGAACAACAACTGTACTATCAGTAAGCCACCCCCCTCGAGGAGGCCTTCTTACCTCCTGCCCCGCCATCGAGAAGGATACAAACAAAGGAAGAGAAGGAAACCAGACTCACCTGTAACCCTCTTCAGCTCGGCACGAAATCTGGAACCTCCTATAAACATCCGGGCGGGAAGGAGGACTGAACTGTCGTCACTAAAGGAACTACAATTACCAGGTAAATGTAATTATCATTTCCTTAGCGTTCCTCCAGTTCAGTCCTCTACCTCTGGGAAGTACCAGAGCAGTAATCAATGGGAGGGACCCTTCCAGCTGGCAGACAAGACAGCCGAGCCGAAACGAGCATCCGAAGCCACAGCAACATCCAATCGATAGTGTTTGCTGAACGTATGCAGAGACGACCAAGTCGCCGCCCTACAAATGTCCCCCGGGGGAACCAAACTATGCTCTGCCCACGAGGACGCCTGCGCCCTGGTGGAATGCGCTCTCAGACCCACAGGCACCACACGCCCACGTAGCAAATAAGCGGATGCAATCGCTTCTTTAAGCCAGCGGGCGATGGACGCCTTAGCCGCCGCTTCGCCCCGACGAGCTCCGCCGAAGAGAACAAACAAACGCTCAGACTTGCGGAACGACTCCGTGGCCCCCAAATACTGACGCAAAGCTCTCTTCACGTCGAGACGGCGAAGACCGCGATCCGCGTCATCGCCCCCCAACGATCCCAAGACGGGCAAGCAAACTGCCTGGTTCAGATGAAAGGGAGACACCACCTTAGGCAGAAAGGACCGAACCGGACGCAATACCACCTTTTCCTTAGAAAACGACAGGAAGGGCTCACGGCACGACAACGCCTGCAGCTCCGAGAACCGCCGTGCCGAACAAATCGCCACCAGAAACACCGTCTTGAGCGTCAAATCCTTCAGGGACGCACGACGCAAGGGCTCAAAGGGGGGCTCAGTCAGAGCCGTGAGCACAAGATTCAGATCCCATGGGGGAACGCACACCCTGCGCGCCGGACATACATGAACGACCGCTTTCAGAAAACGACGTATGTCTGGATGATCCCCCAATGGCCGTCCATTGATCTTGCCCCGATAACAGGACAGGGCTGCCAACTGCACGCGCAAGGAACTGGCAGCAAGACCTTTGTCAAAACCGTCCTGCAGAAATTCGAGGACTAAAGGAATTGATGCCGAGCCCGGCCTCACCTGACGCCGCGAACACCAATCCTCAAAAACACGCCAGACCCGCACATACGCCAAGGACGTCGACTGCTTATGCGCCCGCAGTAAGGTTGCCACAACCGCCAACGAGTAGCCCTTTTTCAGGAGTTTAGCCCTCTCAAGGGCCATACCGTAAGCGAGAACCGATCCACCTGAGGCATGAAAAGGGGCCCTTGGAGCAACAGATCCGACCTGGCCGGCAGTCGCCAAGGTTCCCCGTCCAACAGACGGATTAGGTCGGCGTACCAGGGCCGCCTCGGCCAATCGGGAGCCACCAACAGCACCTGACCCGCATGAGCCCCGATCTTCTGAACCACCCGGCCTATCAATGCCCAGGGTGGAAAGACAGAGGAGGCCGTCCGTCGGCCACCGACGTAGCAAGGCGTCGATGCCCTCCGACATCCTTTCCCGCCTTCTGCTGAAAAAACGGCCGACTTTTGCCGACTGAAAGGTTGCCATGAGATCTATGACCGGAGTCCCGCAGCGCCTGACGATCTGGCGGAAAACCGCGGGATGCAGTTCCCACTCCCCTGCATCCACGTGCACTCTGCTGAGAAAGTCCGTGGTGACATTGTCTTTGCCGGCAATGTGCGCCGCCGAAATTGCGGACAAGCGAAGCTCTACCCACGCGAACAGCAGGTCGGCCTCTGCCTCCATCGCGGCACTCCCGGTGCCACCCTGTCGGTTGATGTACGCTACCGTCGCCGAGTTGTCGGAGAGAACTCGCAGCCTGACCGCGCACCAGGCCCTCGAACGCCTGTAGGGCCCGAAACACTGCTCAACGTTCCAAGCGATTGATCGCCCACGAGGCCTCCAGGGGGGTCCACAGGCCCTGCGCAAATTCAGTCTCGCAGTGGGCTCCCCAGCCCACCAGACTGGCAACCGTCATCAATGGCAGCCACTCTGGCTGCTCCAGCGGCAAGCCCCCCGCCAGAGACGAGGGGCGAAGCCACCACCGAAGGGACCGCCGAACTGTGCCCGGGCAAGGAAGACGCATGCTCAACGAATGTTTCTGATGCGACCAACGACGGAGTAGCGCTCTCTGGAGAGGCCGCATATGGAACCGGGCCCAAGGCACCGCCTCCAACATTGCCGCCATGGTGCCCAGCACCCGGAGATAATCCCATGCCGAGGGAGCCGCCACCGACAGGAATTGCCGCACCAGAGTCCGCAACCCCTCGGCTCGTTTGTGGGGCAGGAACACCTGCCCCTGGCACGTATCGAACCGGACTCCCAGGTACTCGAGGACCTGCGTGGGCTGTAAACGGCTCTTGGCCGGGTTGACCACCCAACCCAGCTCTTGCAAAAGCTGCACCACCCTGTCCGTCACCCGGAGACTTTCCTCCGCGGACTTGGCGCGAATCAACCAATCGTCGAGGTATGGGTGAACCAGGACACCTTCTTTGCGCAATGCCGCCGCTACCACCACCATTATTTTGGTGAAGGTCCGAGGCGCTGTCGCCAGGCCGAACGGTAAGGCCTGAAACTGGTAGTGGCCCCAGGGAAGGGCAAACCGCAGCAATCACTGGTGCACCTCTCGAATGGGGATGTGCAAGTACGCCTCTGACAGGTCGAGGGACGTGAAGAATTCTCCGCGTCGCACGGCTACGATGACTGATCGCAATGTTTCCATCCGAAAGTGTGGCACCCGCAAACACCGGTTCACCCCCTTCAGATCTAGAATGGGTCGCAATTGCCCTCCCTTTTTGGGCACCACGAAATAGATGAAATAGCGACCCAAGCCGTAATCGGCCTTGGGAACCTCCACGACGGCTCCCAAGCGAATGAGCCGGTCCAGGGTTTCGCGAACCGCCGCCGCCTTTGCGGGACCCCGGCAAGGCGACATGACAAAGGAGTCCCGCACGGGCCGGGCCAGCTCCAGCGCGTATCCGTGTTGAATAATTTCCAACACCCACTGATCAGAGGTGATGTGGGTCCAGGCGGAAAGAAACCCCCGAAGCCGACCGCCAATGGGAGGCTCCACCGCCGGGACCCGCCTCGCCTCATTGGGTCTTACGGGCAGAAGACGCCGGGGAGGGAGGAGAAGCCTCTACTCGCTCCCCGAAACCCCCGAAAGCCCTGGCCCCTAGAGGGAAAGCGCCCCCTCTGGAATGCGCCTGGCCGCGTGGAACGGAATCTTCTGAAATCCCGAAACTGACCCCGGACGCTCTGGGCAGACTTGGACTGTTTCGGTTTGTCCTCGGGCAGACGTCCCGCTTTAGACTCACCCAGGTCCTTCACCAACTTGTCCAAATCCTCCCCAAACAGCAAACCGCCTTTAGAGGGAAGTTTACTGAGGCGGGATTTAGAAGGGCCGTCTGCGGCCCAATTACGCAGCCACAAGGAGCGACGGGCAGCCACCACGGAGCCCGTGCTGTTGGCCAGCGCCCGAATTAAATCGTAATGCACATCAGCAAGGTAGGCCGCATCTGACTCCAAACGATCCAGCTCTTTCACCTCTTCGAGGTCAACATGCGGGGATTGGCGCAGCCGTTGGGCCCAGCGCAAACATGCTCGGGCAACCCAGGCTCCGCAGATAGAGGCTTGAAGCGAAAGGGAATCCGCTTCAAAAACCTGCTTGAGCAAACCGTCAACCTTACGGTCCTGGGCATCCTTCAAGGCCGCACTTCCCTCTACGGGAATGGTGGTCTTTTTAGTAACAGCCGATACCACCGCGTCTATCCGCGGCGCCCGGAAGCGGTCTTTAGCAGATTCCGCCAAAGGATATAACCGGCTCATCGTGCGAATGCCCCGGAGCCCCGCTTCCGGCTTATCCCATTCGTCCTGAATCATCCTCTCGACCACCCGGTGTACCGGAAACACCACCTGAGTCTGTCGAACCGCTTGGATGACCGGATCCTCCAATTCGTCCTCCACTGCCGCAGGCGGAGTCAGGTGCAACATCTGCAAAGTCTCCGAAATCAAGGCAGCCAACTCCTCTCTGCGGAACACTCGAATGATCTTGGCTTGCTCTTCGGGCTCCGGGATCTCACCTTCCTCCAGGTCCTGTGATCCCTCTTCAGGATCCCATTCCGGATCCGGGGCTTCCGGCCAGGAGCCCTCCACTGGGTCTGCAAGCCGTGCTCGCTTCGGTGCAGGCGGCTCCGTGACCGCCGCTCCTTCCGCCACCAACGGTGGAGGCTGGGACGCAGGCGATGCCGCACGCGGCCTCTGGCCCTGCTGGCGCAGGCAAAAAGCCTGATGCAGGAGAAGGACGAACTCCGGACTGAATCTACTGAGGCCGGACGGCTGAGGGGCCAAGGGTTCACCGGAGGGCCCCGGAATCGCCTCCAAATTGGGCTCTTGCTCCGAGATCCGCTGGGAAGCAGCGGTCGCCCCCGCTGGCTCCCCTTGCTCCTCCGGAGACTCATGGACTGCCATCTGAAGCTCCACCGCAGAAGACAGGGCTGCACAGCCCCTGCACACACCGGTGTCAGGGACCGTGCCTCTCCTAGTGCCACACACGAGGCACAGAGGCCGGGCAGCCATAAGGATGAAGCCAAACGCCCCTAAGAGCTGATGCAAGCTTCGCTCCAAGACCAGGCAGTCTATGGCAGGCAAATTGGTGGTGTTTGCACTGATGGATAAGCCTTTTTTTTTTTTTTTTTTTTTTAAACCTGTGCTAGAAGTCTCCAAGGAACTAGCTCCCAAAAAAAAAGGAAGGCCCCGCAGCCCCCCCCCCCACCCTGTGAACACACAGGGTTGACTGAAGAGGCTGAAGAGAAAAGAAAAACAATGAGGCCCACCCAAAATAACGCAAAGCAAACAACCAAAAAGAAAATTAATTAAAAGAAATGAAATCGCAGCAGTGCCCCGACGAGGGAACGGGAGCCGATTCCCTGACACGCGGCTGCAGCGCGGCACACAAAATGGCCGCCGCGACTGCAAGCCGCTAAGGTAAAAGGGCGCCAAAAGCACCGTGGCGTTCCTGCACCCCAAAAACAGCGCGGTCTGGAACAAAAGAGCAGCCGGAAGCCGGTGCAGCACTTACCGGTCCGGTCTGCCACTCCTCCAGCATTACCGATAGGTGAGTTTAGGACCCGGGGTCCCAGACGCTAATGTGAGGTACAGCACCAGATCAGGCTCAGAGCACAGAAGCCGCCGCTCCGGGAGACACGCTGTCAAAAATGGCTCACCCCCGTACAGTCAGGGAGATGAGACTTCTGGGCCAACCGGGGAGAGGGGGGAAAACTCGATCCAGAGCCAGGACCCCCTCACAGGAAGAAAACCCCAGCACCAGCACTGGCACCGGCAGGGAGCAAGAAGGCTTTCCTCCTGTTTGGCTTTCCTTTTTTTTTTTTTCTTTTCTTTTTTTTTCTTTTTTTTTTTTTTTTTTTTTTAAAGGGACACTGCCGTGAACAGATGCCAACCCACTTAACTATCCTAAAAACCTCCCTGCTCCTTATCCATTCCTCCAAAAGAGCCTCTCCTTAAGGCTCGTCAAGACCTTCTGCTGCAAGGAGACTGGTTACACTGGGATGCAAGTGGGAGTGCAGCAGGCTATATCCAGTGATGTCATCATTCTGACATACCAGTCTCCTAGCTGCAGGAGGAGATTGACAACCCAGAGGTAGAGGACTGAACTGGAGGAACGCTAAGGAAAGAACCTTCTTTCTTGGGGACCACAAAATAAATTGAGTATCGACCTAAACCGTACTGGTCTGAAGGCACCAGTACAACGGCTTGCAGCTGTAACAGACGTCCTAGCGTGTCGGCAATGGCGTGCACCTTCAGCCCCGGAGCACAGGGAGACATCACAAAGGCCTCTGCCAACGGGCAAGCGAACTCCAGCGCATATCTGTGGCGAATGATCTCTAGCACCCATTTGTCCGAAGTTATGCTGGTCCAGGCTGAGAGAAAACCCTGTAAGCGGCCTCCCACAGGGACTCCTGCCGGGACCGGCAAACCTTCATTGCGACTTTTTTGCTGCATTGTGTTGAGGAGGGAAGCAGCTTTTACCAAAACCTCTGGCCCCCCCCGAAAGGACTGTCCCCTAGATCCGAAACGGCCTCTATAATAGGGAGCAAACCGAGCACCACGAAACCTACGTGAATCTCTACTCTGACCGCGTGGCGTCGCACCTCCCCTAGGAGCCTTTGGGCGATCTTCCGGTAAACGACCCCCCTTGGAGTCTCCGAGATCCTTAATCTTCTCTAAAGCCTCCCCAAAGAGCAACTTACCCTTGTAGGGTAGTTTACTGAGACGCGACTTAGAGGAGACGTCAGCTGCCCAATTTCGTAACCAAAGGAAGCGTCTGGCCGCAATCAGCGAAGCCATATACTTTGCGGCAATCCTTACCAAATCATAGAATGCATCAGCTAGGTAAGCCACTGCCGATTCCAATTTCGTCCCTTCCGCAGAAGAGGCCTCTGCTGAATCCGCCTGGACGTCACCTTGGAGCCACCAGATAGACGCCCTGGACACATAAGCTCCACAAATGGAAGCACACAGAGCTAGAGCGCTAAAATCGAAAGCCTGCTTCAGGAGAACTTCCAGCTTACGATCCTGCAGATCTTTAAGCGCCCCCGCTCCTTCCACTGGAATGGTAGTCTTCTTAGTTACAGCAGACACCAAAGCATCAACCTTGGGCATCTTTAACAATTCACTCTCTTCCTGAGGTACCGAATATAGTCGACCCAATGCGCGACTACCTCTTAGCGTAGCCTCAGGACATTCCCACTCTGACTCAATCATCTGCTTGATGACGCGGTGTACCAGAAAACAGCGCTGCTCCGTTTTGAAGCCTTGCAACAGATCCTCAAGCGGTTCTTGAGAAACTGAGGGCATCAGAATATTCAGAGCAGCTAAAGATTGTGTGATAAGCGCTCCGAGCTCCTCCTTGTGAAAAACCCTAAACACATTAGGGTTTTCGCCCTGCGCAAGCTCACCTTCCTCCAGGTCTCCCGGCCAAAAATCCAAGCCTGCCTCCGAGAGGACCTCTCCATCCTCCAATAACTGAGGATCCGAAGCCAGCGTCCCTACTGGCTCTACCCTGGGCTCCGCCTTTAACCCCTTCTGGGAAGTGCCTTCCCCCGGGTCCACTGCAGTCCCCTCAAATTGCACCCCTTGCACTGGAGGAGAACCAGAGATAGAAGGGCTTGCCTGAGAGGATTTTAGCAGGAAAGCCCTATGCAGCGCCAAAATGAATTCAGGAGAAAACGCAGAAAGCCCCTCCTGAGCTGCAGGAGACTTCTGCTGAGCCTGTACCACTATTGGAGCTGCCTTATCAGACTTTGATTTCCTCTTTCCTTGCCTGTGGTGGCTCGCGGGCGCAACGGACGGCTCCCCTTAAATGGCCGCCGTTCCCGCGTTTTCTGAGGCGAGGAGAGGCCTCTCAGGCTCTGCAGAAGCCTTGCCATCCATCTGCCTTTACTGTCAAAGTTAGCGCAAAAAACCCCGCGGCACCAGAAAAACGGCTCTGCAGCGCTCCAAACAATGCTGCCCCCCCCATCTCTAATGCCGGAGCAATCTCGCCCGCGGGGACCCCCCCCCCCCCGACACTCGGAGAAACGAAATAAAGGCCTCTGTCTGCTCCGAACGGCTCACCTGATCAGCGCAAGTAGCGCAGTGCTGCTTTTCCGCTACCCCGCTGCTAGCGGGGCCAGAGAAAACGCGGCGGTACAGTAAGGCGGCTGGCCACTGGGGCTCCCAGAACCAATCCCCTTCTAAGGCTGATCTACTCCCGAGGGAAGGCAGGCTCTGCTCTCCCTTGCTGCTTAGCTGGCAGCGAACGGGCTGTCAACGTCCACTCAGTCTTTTTTTTTTCTCCCCCAATTTGACTTTAATCAGCTAAGGGGAATATAGCAGAGATCAGCCCTGCTAGAGCAACTCCGCTATAAAAATCCCAGCACAAAAACAAACCAACTATTTTCCTTGGCAGAGAGCTGTCAGCCTTGATGTCCTGTTCAGCTGCCGAGGACTGAAAGACTGGAGTGCTGGCATCAGGGGGAGTGGCTTAAGCTGTCAGCAAGAGTTTGAAGTCTGTCAGTCCTCAGCTGCTGAACGAGATTGACAACCCTAACGTACCCTGGACTGGCCCGGAGAAGCGATAAGGAAAGAGGAATAGCATACATCGCCCGCAGCCACAGACCAGTGTCAGGTACACAGCACAAAAACACTCACCTCGTGTGAAGTCTCAAAAGTCTCCCCGCCCCAATTCCAGGAGTAAAACCAATAGGAGCAGGCAGACCAGTAGACTTATGAAGTATGGCAGAGTACGGCTCAGGAGACAGCTCACCACAGTTAAACGAAAGGTTGCACTGAAGCAGCACCGTACCTAGCCCTGTGTGAGCGGTGCAGCCGCAGAGTGCGCAAAAAAATAGGGGTGTATTTGGGGTTCTGGCCTCTGCTCTACCCCCCTCCCCCATGCTGTCTACCCTTGCCCTGCCGTTGCTTTTCGTGTTTCCTTGGTGGCAGCAGTGGAGTGGTCATCCAAGTCTAAAAAAAACAAAAAATAACCCACACGGGTCTTTCCAACACTATACTTGCATGCAGGTCTGATCCCTCCCTCTTCTGACGTATGCTCATGTCAGAGGAGGGAGGGACCAGACTAGCCATTCAAGTGCAGAGTTGCAAAGACCTGCGTTTGAATAGCTGGCCTGGTCCCTCCCTTCTGACACAGCTTACATCAGAGGGAGGGAGCGATCAGACCTGCATGCAAGCATGGTGTCGGAAAGACTCAAATGTTTTGTTTTGTTTTTTTAAATTGGATGCTCGCTCCACTGTTGCCACCAAGGAACCATGAAAAGTGGATGCAGGACAAGGGCAGGCAGCATGGAGAGCCAGCTGGACATGCAGATGTAGTTTAAGTCAAGATGCTGGGCATGGGGCAAATGACAAACCTGTGATGGGGAGGATGGGAGGGTACATGAGAAGTGCAAGTCACAAGGGCGCATTAATGGCTTGGTACGGCCCTGCACTGAAGAATCTCCCTTGTTTCTCAAAAAAAAAAAAAAAGCAGCTTGAAACTAGTCAAAATAAAAGAAAGGAGAGCTAGTTCTGAAATTTAGTTGGAGACACCCAGATCTCTCCCTGGGCTACATTGATCCTCGTGATTAGCAGTCCACTCCCTCACAATTAGCAGGCAACTCCAGCAGGGCATTTCTTGTATGCCCTGAAGACCTTCACGGAGAAACCTGCACTGACAGACACCCACAGAATGGCTTCCAGAAGCAGAGCTGAAGCTAAGAAACACCATTTACTGGAGACAGAGAAAATACCAAGGGACACCCCTAGGTGCACCAGTGCAGGTACCAGTGATGTCTCTAAAGTTTCTGATGTTTTCTCCATCTCTATCATCTGCTGGCAGGGGGAGATAACCCACTGGTCTAGTAGAATGATTTGGAAAGGTAACATTTTACTTAGCAGTTGATGCCCTTTCCTCGAGTCCTGCTAGACCAGTCCAGACAAGTGGGTTGTGTTCCCCTACCAACAGATAGGTGGAGACAAAGAACCAATGAAAAGCTCAGGTTTCAATGACATCACACCTCAGCCACCAGAGAGCCCTTCAGTATTTGTCCCAAAACATATAGAAACATAGAAACATAGAAATATGACGACAGAAAAAGACCACATGGCCTATCTAGTCTGTCCTTCCATAACAACTACAACAGTCCACTTTTTGCCTTTAGAGATCCTCTGTGTTGGTCCCATGCTTTCTTGAATTCAGTTACTGTCCTCATCTCTACCACCTCCACTGGGAGACTATTCCACGGATCCACTACTCTTTCCGTAAAGAAATATTTCCGCATATCACTCCTGAATCTATCTCCCTTCACCCTCATCCCATGTCCCCTCGTAGCAGAGCTTGCTTTCAATTGAAAGAGGCTCTCTCCCTGAACATTTATGCCACGGAGGTATTTAAACATCTCAATCATATCACCTCTATCCCGCCTTTCCTCTAAGGTGTACATATTAAGATCCTTAAGTCTGTCCTCATATGCTTTATAATGAAGCCCATTAATCATTTTGGTAGCAACCCTCTGCACCGACTCCATCCTGTTCACATCCTTTTGAAGGTGCGGTCTCCAGAATTGCACACCATACTCCAAATGAGGTCGCACCAAAGACTTATACAGAGGCATTATCACCTCCTTTTTTCTGCTAGCCATTCCTCTCCGTATGCACCCAAGCATCCTTCTAGCTTTTGCTGTCGCCTTTTCCACCTGTTTAGCTACTTTAAGATCATCAGACACAACCACGCCTAGGTCCCGCTCTTCTTTAGTGGACAAAAGTACTTCACCTCCTATACTGTATTGCTCCCTTGGATTGCTGCAGCCCAAATGCATGACCTTACATTTTTTAACATTAAATCCCAGCTGCCAAATTCTAGACCATTCTTCAAGCTTAGCTAGATCCCTCCTCATGTTATCTACCCCTTCCTGGGTGTCTACTCTATTGCAGATTTTGGTATCATCCGCAAAGAGGCAAACCTTACCCGACAGCCCTTCCGCTATATCACTAACAAAGATGTTAAAAAGAATTGGACCAAGGACAGATCCCTGGGGCACACCACTGGTAACATCCTTCTCCTCAGAGTGAGCTCCATTTACTTGTACTCTTTGTCGCCTCCCACCCAACCATTTTCTAACCCAAGCAGTAACTTTAGGGTCCATCCCTAGGGTGCTCAGTTTGTTTATAAGTCGCCTGTGAGGAACAGTGTCAAAGGCTTTACGGAAATCTAAATACACCACATCTAGAGCTCTCCCTCGGTCCAACTCCCTGGTCACCCAGTCAAAAAAATCAATCAGATTTGTCTGACAAGACCTGCCTCTGGTGAATCCATGCTGCCTCGGATCCTGTAATCCGCTGGACTCCAGAAACCTCACTATTTTCTCTTTCAGCAGCGTTTCCAATAATTTACTCACCACCGAAGTTAAACTAACCGGCCTGTAGTTTTCAACCACATCCTTACTTCCGCTTTTGTGTAAAGGCTTTTGTGTATGGGAGAAACGTGGCAAGTCTCACACAACCTCAACAATGATTAGTCAACAGTAAAGAATTATGGACAGGAAAGCATAAACAGAAGGCAGTCAGTAGAAGATTAACCTCCAGAGCCAAATATAAAAATCATAGCAGACCTAAGGGTACCGCAGCAGAAGAACAAAACAAATACAGTTTCAGGGACGGACCCTGGACTGATCTAGCAGGACTCAAGGAAAAAACATTAACTAGTAAGTAGAATGTCACCTTTCTTATCATACTGCTAGACCAGTCCAGACAAGTGGGAAGTACCAAAAGCTACAACTCAACTTGGCAGGAAGATGATAGCAGCTCACAGAGCCCTTGAGCCCAAGGTAATGTCTGCCTGCGCATTGACATCCAAGTGGTAATGCTTGACAAAAGTGGAAGACGAGGCCTATAATGCTACACGACAAATGTCTGCAGGGGCTACCAAGGCCTGCTCCGCCCATGAGGACGCTTGTGCTTGGGTAGAATGGGCACGCAAACCTTCCGGAAATGGTCATTCCACACCAGAAAAGGAGGCCATTGCGTCAGCATAATAAAGCATCCCAAAACAAACTTGGCTGCTGCTTCACCCTTGCATGAGCCAGCAAACAGCACAAAAAGATGGTCAGACTTACGAAAAGAATGCATAACCTCCAGGTATTGGAGGAGCGCCATCTGGACATCCACCAGGCAAAGCTCCTAATCCTTTCCCCAACATTGCTCCTTTGGGAAGGAGGCAGGCAGACCACCAGGTTCACGTGAAAGGGAGAAATCACCTTATGCAAGAAGGAAGGCACATGCTGAATGGAACAGCCTCCTTAAAAAACGACACAAAGATCTTGGCAAGACAGAGCCTGCAGCTCGGAAATCCACCTTGCAGAACAAATCGCAACCAAGACCATCTTGAGCATCAAATTCTTTAAGGTAGCATGCTTCAACGGCTCAAAGGGCACTGCCATCAGGACCCTGAACACCAGACCCAGATCCCACGAAGAGACCACAGACCGGAGGAGAGGACGCAGACACCAAACCCCCTGGAGAAAGGGTGAGACGTCAAGACGGAAGGCCGGAGACATGCCCACTACCAGACCCCAGAAACAGGCCAGAGCTGCCACCTGAACTTTCAAGAAGCTAAAGGAAAGGCCTTTCTGTAGGCCATCCTGTAGAAAGGTCAACAGAGAGGACACCTTGGCCTCCTCAGAAACCATCTGCCGCGCGCCACACCAGTGCTCAAAGAAGCACCATATCCGTATGTATGCTAGCTTGGTAGACCTCCTCTGGGCACCGAGCAGAGTATAGACCACTGCTGGAGAGTAGCCCTTACACCCTAGCTGTCTCCTTTCAAGAACCATAAATAAGCAAGAAGGGAGCTGGTTCCTCCAGGACAATCGGTCCCTGTCACAACAGACACCAAGACGGAGACAACCAAAGAGGAGGCACTTGCAGGAGATGCATCAGGACTCCGGACCACAGTCTCCTGAGCCAATCCAGGGCCATGAGCGCAATCCTGGCAGAGTGGCATTCTATATGCCGAATCACACCCCCCCCCCCACCAGGGGCCACAGAGGAAGCACATACAGCAGTAACCGAGTTAGCTAAGGCTGGGTCAGAGCATCAATGCCCTCATGGAGACAAAGGGTATGAGGGCACTGATGCCCTGACCCAGCCTTGGCTAACTCGATTACTGCTGTATGTGCTTCCTCTGTGGTATGTGCTTCCTCTGTGGCAATTGAAGCAGCAGCAAACTTTGGCATTGGAGCAGGTCACCATCAGATCCATTTTGGGGTGACCCCAGCAATGCAGAATCAACTGTAACACCACCTAATTCAACTGCTACTCTACAGGATCCAGAGAGTGCCAGCTGAGGAAGTCCACTTCCACAATGTCCACCTCGGCAATGTGCTGGGCCAACAAGGCTAGGAGGTTCTTCTCCACCCAAGCAAACAGAACCATCTCCAAAGCTACCATAAGCTACTGCCGTGGCACTGAAAATCACTTGAGCCGCTCAGCCCTCAACCCAGGGCCAGAAACGCAGAAGAACCAACCTGATGGCCCTTGCCTCAAGGCGGTTGATTGGCCATACCGCTTCCCTGCAGTTCCAACAGCCCTGGGCCATATGTGCTTGGCAATGGGCTCCCCAGCCCAAGAAACTAGCATCCACTGTCAGCTCCCCAGCTATCAATAGGAAAGCCTTTGGGAGCACTCCACTGCACCTGTGCTGCTGCCTTCCTGCTTTCCCAACTCCCTCTCCTCAGTTGTGTTTGTAGCTGAAGAAAAGGAGTGGGAAAAAAAATAAATAAATAACCCTACAACTCCAAGGAGAGGAGGGTGGGTTGTGAAGGCTAAATTCCTGCTATTCCCAGAGATCACCTGTTACAGGTGAGTAACTACACTATCTCCAGGAACAAGCAGGAATATAGTCTTCACATATGGGACTCCCTAGCTCCCAGATCTCTGAAGAGTTGGACCAGGTCAGAAAGTCAGAAAAAGTCATTTGAACCTAGACTTCCCTGCCAAGGAGATCTGGCAAGAGATGGGCAGGGGGTAGGAGTTGTTTCTACATTCCAAAGAGACGCTGAAAGACAGTCTGGCCAAAGGCTGCACACCCCAGTGGGAGTCCTTGTCCAAGCAATAATGGGCTGCGAAGGTATGGATAGAGGACCATGTAGCAGCTCGGCAAATCTCGTCAATGGCTACTGAATGGAGATTAGCAACAGAGGTTGCCATTGCTCAGACATCATGAGCAGTTATGTGTCCTGTGAGGGAAAGACCTGCTTTGCCATATGTGAAAGAAATACAGTCTGCTATTAATTTGGATAGTGTACGTTTGGTCACTGGAAGGCTAAGGTGAGAAGGATCAAAGATGACAAAGAGCTGGGAGGACTTCCTAATATCTTCTGTCCTTTGGCGATAGAAGGCCAGAGCCCTCTTACAATCAAGTGTATGTAGGGTGGCTTTTGCATGAGAAGCATGAGGTCTTGGGAAAAAAAAAACTGTCAGGAATACTGACTGATTGAGATGGAAAGGTGATACTAGTTTCAGAAGAAAGGTGTGTGGGGGGGGGGAGGGGGGTCCAAAGGATGACCTTGTCATGATGAAAACATGTATACGGAGCATGAGCCACTACGACCTGCAGTTCATTGATGCACCTGGTCGATGTCAGGGCGATGAGGAATAAAACAGCTGTTTGAGAAGCTGAGCTAGAACCACATTGAGATTCCATGCCACTGATGATAGTCAAATGGGTGGTTTGGTAAGGAGAAGACCCCTCATAAAACGTGCTACCAGAGGAGCTGTGGAGATGGGTCTGCCTTCCACAGGCTTATGAAAAGCTGAAATAGCACCAAGGTGCACTGGCACTGAGTTAGTCTTAATACCTAGAGAAGATAAATGCAAAAGATACTGAAGGAGTGCAGGGACTGTTGCTTCAAATGGATTGTGACCATTTTGAGAGCACCATGAAACATATGTACTCCGTTTGAAAGAATGGGTCTGTCTGGTGGAGAGCATTCTGGAGGAAAGGAGAACATGTTTTACAGCAGTAGATAGTGGCAGGTCCTGGAAGATTATGCTCTCAGCAACCATGCTGTCAGTCAAAGGGGCTGCAGATTGAGATGGAGAAGTGCTCCGTTGTCCTGAGATAGGACACCTATCCTGGAACCCAGTAGGATTGGTGACGTTTGCATCAAATGAAATAGAAAGGGAAACCAAGGTTGACGGGGCCAGCGAGGGGCTATGAGAATTCATAGAGCCTTTGTGTGCTTGAAGTTTGAGGAGGGTCTTCGAGATGAGGGGAATGGGGGGAAATGCATAGAGAAGTCCCTGACCCCAGTGGATCATGAAGGCATCTGACACTAGGCTGTTTGGACGGAACTCTGGAGCAGAACTGAGCAAGCTGAGTGTTCTGCAGAGTGACAAAGATCTATCACTGGTGTTCCCCAGATGTGGAACAGTTTTGCTGCTGCTGTTGGATCTAAAGACCATTTGTGGGGTTGTAGTATCCAACTCAGCTTGTCTGCTAGGAGATTGGATTCTCCTGGAATGTAAACTGCAAGGAGGTGCATGTGATGGAGGATGGCAAACTCCCAGACTTTGCAGGCTTCTTGACATAGGGGAAGGGAGCCTGTCCCACCCCCCCCCCCCCGCCCTCCCCCCCCCCGTACAGCCACCTGATTGTCTGTCCTGACTAGGATCTGACTGTTTGAGAGGTAATGCTGGAAAGCCTGGAGGGCATTCGTGACTGCTCGAAGCTCAAGGAGGTTTATCTGATGTATCGATTCATGGGTTGTCCACAGGCCCTGTGTGGAGATGGAATCCAGATGTGCTCCACAACCCTGCTTGGAGGCATCCATCGCCCGTGTATGCTGAGGTAGGGATGTCCGAAAAGGTGACCCTACAAAAAGATTTGTTGGGGTATCCCACCACAGGAGAGATTCAGCCATGGGTGGTGTTATTTGGATGAAATCGCAGAGGCTCCCTGTGGACTGGGTCCACTGGGTTGAGAGAGTCCATTAAGACTGATGCATGTAAAGTCTTTCATAAGGGACTACATATACTGTGGAGGCAATGTGTTCTAGGAGGGATAGAAAGCATTGAGCCGTAGCCATAGCAGTCTGTTATTGATGCATATTGGCGGCTAGTTGCACCAACCTATTCATGCAGTCCACAGGGAGAAAGGCCTCGGACTGTGTTGTGTACAGAACAGCTCCTATGAATTCCAACCTTTGAGTTGGAGTGAATTGGGACTTTGGGAAGTTTATCACAAAGCCCAGGTACTGCAGAAGTGCAAGACGTTTTTGTTGAGATGAGCAGAGTTCTCCAGGAGAGTCTGTCTTTATGAGCTAGTCATCTAAGTAAGGGAAGACATTCTTTGTTGCTCCACAGATGAGTTACTACGATGGCCATGCACTTTGTGAACACCCTTGGTACAGATGCCAGATCAAAAGGACGGACCCTATATTGGTAATGGGTGCCCTGAGAAGTGAAGCGAAGATACCGTCTATGGTCTTGATGTATCAAGATGTGAGTTTAGGCCTCTGAGGTCTAGGGAACAAAGCCAGTCTTGTTCCTGTAGGTAGGGAAGAAGGGTTCCCAGAGAGATCATTTTGAATTTCTCTTTGACGAGGAATTTGTTTAGCTCTGAGGTCAAGAATGGGCCTATGGCCTCCTTTCTTTGGAATGAGGAAGTAGGGGGAGTAGAAGCCTTTGAACAGTTGGTTTGTTGGAAATGGTTCTATGGCTCCTTGGGAAGAGAGAAAGTTTATCTCTTGTTTTAGTAGTGCATCCAGGGAAGGTTTGGAATTGAAGCTCTCCCTTGAAGTGGTGAGGAGGAAACTCTCGGAAGTTTAGTAGGTAACCTCTCTGGGTTATGTTGAGAGTCCTGCTCTGTGGTGATGAAATACCAGTGCTGAGCAAAGTGAGAGTGTCTTCCTGGAATGATGGTGGGCTCTGGTATGTGACGGAGAAGGCTGGATGTGCTCCCTATGTAGGAGTCAGAAACTAGGTGCAGCAGCAGTTGGCTGAGTGGCTGGTTGTGGCTTGGTTAGCCTGGGCTTTTTAGCCTGTTTAGGGCCCTGTTGTTTTTGAGGGAGGCTCGTTGGGAGTATGAAGGATAGAATCTCCTCTTTTTAGGGCAGAAAGGCTTCTTGTTAGATGACTTCTTTATAGAAGGATTAGAAGTCTTTCTGGAGAGCCTCTTAAGTATTGTATCATCTCTTTCTAGCTCTCCTGCCCTCTCCCGCCAATTCTTCCCAAACAGATTTTCACCAGTGCAGGGGATATTACCCAACTTGTCTTGGATCCAATGTTCCAAGTCAGAAGCTTGGAGCAAAGCCAGAAGCCTTGCACCTATGGCAATAGAAGACACCTGCTTGATTACTCAAAGGCATCAAAAGCATCTCTATTCACAAATTTAGAGACATTTTGGCTGTGAGCCAAGACAGCCTAGAAAGCTGGATGCTTCTCCTCTGGAAGAAAAGGGAGAAATCCTTCCCAGTCTTTGAGCTCCTTTAATAACATTCCCATATTAAGGATGTACAAATTTATACTGCAGGATAGCATCAATGCTTGGAAGGAGCGACGGGAAAAGAAATCGAGATTCCTCGATTCCCTACCTAAAGGGATAGATGCATGATTTTTACCACTTTTTATACAGCGCATTACCGATTCCACTACCATAGAGTGGTGTGGAAGTTGTGGCTTTTGGAAGCCGGGGCATTCAGGCACTCTATACACATGGTGTCCAACCGACGACTTATGGGAGAAACTGTTAGAGGGGTCTCCCATATCAGGAGAATCAGGATCCAGTGTACGAGGAGGATTGAGGCCTCTTTCGGAGCTGTGGGGTACTGGAGAATCTCCAATTCCTCCGCTCTCTGTTCCGGTTTCGACGCTGCCAGGATGAAAAGGCCAGCCGCCAAGTCTCAGATAAACTCCTGAAAAGATATCTTCAGGAGGGGATTTGCGGCAAGTACTAATCGACATTGGCGAGGGCTCAGAGACGATGTCTTGGAGGTCATCGGAATTGAGGGATCAATGATCGGAATCCGAAGTGTCTGGATCCAATGCCGGAGAGTATCGCCAATGCCAACAGCCACATGAGTGGCGGTAATGCTCCTCGATGTCCTTGGGGGGACTAATCTCTGTGCAGACCAGGGGTGTTCTGTGGTAGATGCAGACACCAGGCCCGGTACAGATACCTCGGTGCATCAATGCCAAAGGCAAGACCAAAGTCGCCTGTTGCACCAGAGTGGATGGAGTCATCGAGGTTTATGCTTCCAGTTGCATTCCTGGGGCTGTCAGTGTTAATAGTACCAAAGCCACCATATGCTGATCCAGGGAGATACCCTGCACCTGGTCCAACGAAAGAATGGGGTTGGACACCACCATACTAGAGCAAGGTATCGGGGGCTTTCTGGAGGCCAAGGCCTCAGGTGCCTCCTGAATCCCCATCGAGGCTTTGGAGGACAAGTCCTCTCACCAGGGATGCCTGGACCGATGAACAGATTCAGAGAAAGTCCTGGATGATTCCTGGTGAGTCGAACGAGACCTTTCTCTGGATTCCCAAGACTTTCCTGAGGAGTCCTTGGACTTTTCTCTCTTTTCCTTCAGTTTCTTAGAGTCGTCTCAGGTTTTAGACTTATCTTTTGGAGGTTAGAAGGAGACGTGGTTTTCTTGGTCTTCTCTGAGTGCCTCGACTCCTTGAAATGCTTTAAACCGTGGGAGCAGGATGATGCTCTGGATGAAGTAAAGGCCAATGACAACAAGTCCGAAGGGACGAGGTCCCCAAACATTTTGTCTTAGTACAGTAGGCCCCTATTCATCATCTGCTTTCAGAGGGAGCAGTCTTGGGGAATATGGTCAGGACCAAGGCACTTCGGACACCAGTCGTGTTTGTTGGTAACTGAGATGGTGCTGGGGCACTTGGTGCATTTTTTTTTTTTTTTTTAAACCGCTGGAGGGTTTCTTCATCTTACAATGGTGGGCAAGGCCCAAAGGGTATGAGGCCCTAAGGAAAAAAAAAGGTGTTTTTTTGTGTTTTGTTTTTAATAAAAAAATAGGGAAAGGGATGAAGGGAGTAGTATCGAGAGATACTGCTGTGGTTAGGCAGAGCGATTAAGGAAAAGTTTTTAAAGATGTTTCCTGCGGCGATAGGGTAGTGACCCATTGGATCCGTGGGAAAAGAAGAACTGAGGAGAGGGCGTTGGGAGAGCGGGAAGGCAGCAGCACAGGTGCAGTGGAGTGCTCCCAAAGGCTTTCCTATTGGTAGCTAGGGAGCTTCCCACATGGGCTCCATCAGTACCCGATATCACCCATATGTGAAGACTATATTCCTGCTTGTTCCTGGAAATCAGTCCAGATGCGTGGGATGTAACAAAGCAGTACGCCACAGAGGGGAAGGAACACCAAAAGAAAACCAGCAGAGAGCAAAATAGCATATAGTTGTGGAACAAAAACCTGCAATAACCATGAAACCTCACCGAGCTAACAGCAATCTAGGCATTGTTGGAAACTGCTGATGAGGAAGAATTCCCCGTAGTCACAGTTCCCCTGACCAGTGACAGGATTACTTGGACCTATGAGCTACAGATTGCAACATGTCCAAGAAACATGATCATCATAACACCGCTTCGAGCTCTGCTTTGCCAAGGAAAACCAGGCTCTGCCCTGGCCAGTTGCTCCACAAATGAATCAGACAGACTTGGCCTGCTGACCGGTGCAACAGAGCTCACTTCAGAGGTCCTTATCGATCAGACCAAGAAAGAATACACTCACAAAGGATAGACTGGTGGACCGAACTACCCAAGAACCAAACAAACATCACCTGACCAGTAAGCCCAGCTGAACTACGAAGGACAGACATGGCCCGAGAACCAATCATTATCCAGAGAGCAACAGGCAGCCAGAGGGAGAGCATTGGGCTGCAAGATTGCTTGCAACCACCAAACAATGTCTGAACACTCCATGGACCCAGGAACCTCATGGTACAAACACAGCTGAATCTCCCAGAAGCAACAGCTGCGACCAGTCAATCCCACATGACTATTATCAAGGGTATAAAAGAAGGGATGCCAGACCCTTTACAACCCATAGGCGTTGAAGAGCTCAGTATTTTACAAAAAAAAAAAAAAATAGGAATGCAGTAGAACTCAGGAATGAGCTTCCTTGCCAAACACCTGCGAAGGTAAGACATAACCTGGGAGCATAGCTAACTATCCACAGCATTGTCAAGGCCACGAACGATCAATCATGATGCTCGCAAGGGTGGAGTACTAATTCTCTGAAGTGCCCACACAGAAGAGCAACTGCTCCCCCCCAGGAAGGGAGGGGAAAGTAAGGAACGTTGCCGCTGGGAATTCCAGGAAGCCCCCAGGCAACCAAATCATTTATAAATGACCTCCAGCCAAAAAACATTCAAATATGAAAATCAGGCTGTGTTTCATGCCAGAAAACAATGAGTGATGGCCACCGACTGCCCAGCTACAAATTCTATACTGGAGATAATGGCACAGGGAAAGAACATAGCAACATTGGACAACCAGCAAGCCCCAAGCACTGCTGTCATAACATCTCTGATTGGCAATGTCTAGTGAGCCTGGAGACTTCCACACCCCAAGGCTAAACCTCTTCGGGCAGGTCACAGATGCATCTATGGCACTATGCCTTTGGAGGTCCAACAGCCTCAACAGCATTTACACTCCCTGCACCTATCAGCGACTGCTGCAAACAATCCTCTGTGCTCCCTGAGGAGATTCAAGGAAAAACAGGGTTCTGGGCTCCTCCAGACACCCAGGCTGTGCAGACAAAACTGCTACTGTGGTGAGAAACTACACCTAGAGGATGAACCTGCACCTATAGTCCTGGGAGCCCCAGCCTCGCAGAGAACAGAAACTGTCTTTGCCATAGAGGTGTGAAACACGGTGGAACTCGTTTCATTGTTATCCAGGGAAGCAAGAGAATCTGAACCCATGAAAGCGGGTTTCCCACCCGCCTCCAACAGAGACTTGTAGATGCCAGATCTTCGCTCATCTCAACCCTGTCTACAGGCAGAAGGCCTTTATCACCATTGCCAAGAAGATGTTGTTAAAGGTGCAGAGTCGCCATGATGACCTCAAGGACGACCAACCAACATCGAAAGCAGAGCAAACTACTGAAGCAGAAGCACCTGGCACAAGCAGGACCCTTATGCAGGGTTATCCACATAGAAAAATGACAAAAGAAAAAGACGACGTGGCCTATCTAGTCTGTCCTTCCATATCAACAACTACAACAGTCCCCGTTTTTCCTTTAGAGATCCTCTGTGTTTGTCCCATGCTTTTTTGAATTCAGATACTGTCCTCATCTCTACCACCTCCACTGGGAGACTATTCCATGGATCCACCACTCTTTCTGTAAAAAAAAAAATTTCCACATATCACTCCTGAATTTATCCCCTTTCACCCTCATCCCTTGTCCCCTCTTAGCAGAACTTGCTTTCAATCGAAAGAGGCTCTCCCCATGGGCATTTATGCCACGGAGGTATTTAAACATCTCAATCATATCACCTCTATCCCGTCTTTCCTCTAAGGTATACATATTAAGATCCTTAAGTCTGTTCTCATATGCTTTATAATGAAGACCACTAACCATTTTAGTAGCCACCCTCTGTACTGACTCCCCAGAACTGCACACAATACTCCAAATGAGGTCGCACCCAAGACTTAGACAGAGGCACTATTACCTCTTTTTTTCTGTTAGCCATTACGCTCCCTATGTACCCAAGCATCCTTCTAGCTTTTGCTATCATCTTTTCTACCTGTTTAGCTACTTTAAGATCATCAGACACAACCACACCGAGGTCCCGCACTTCTTTAGTGGACAAAATTACTTCACCCCTAATACTATATTGCTCCCTTGGATTGCTGCAGCCCAAATGTATGACCTTAACATTTTTTAACATTAAATCCCAGCCGCCAAATTCTATACCATACTTAAGCTTAGCTAGATCCCTCCTCATGTTATCTACACCTTCCTGGGTGTCTGCTCTATTGCAGATTTTGGTATCATCCACAAAGAGGCAAACCTTACCAGACAGCCCTTCCGCTATATCACTAACAAAGATGTTAAAAAGAATTGGACCAAGGACAGATCCCTGGGGCACACCACTGGTAACTTCCTTTTCTTCAGAGTGAGCTCCATTTACCTGTACCCTTTATTGCCTCCCACTCAACCAATTTCTAACCCAAGCAGTAACTTTAGGGTCCATCAGGTGTTCAGTTTGTTTATAAGTCGCCTGTGAGGAACAGTATCAAAGGCTTTACTGAAATCTAAATACACCACATCTAGGGCTCTTCCTCGGTCCAACTCCCTGGTCACCCAAAGAAATAAATCAGATTTGTCTGTCAAGATCTGCCTCTGGTGAATCCATGCTGCCTCAGATCCTGTAATCCGCTGGACTCCAGAAACCTCACTATTTTCTCTTTCAGCAGCATTTCCGATAATTTTCTCGCCACCAAAGTTAAACTGGCCTGTAGTTTAACCACATCCTTATAATCCTTACACTTTTTTTTTTCTTTGCTTTTGTGCAGAATGACGAGCAACAATGAACCAGACCACCTTCTGTCAGTCCCACTCTGCCTATAAACTACTAAGGTAGAACTGAAGCGGCTTATCAAACTTACCGCAGAAAGTAGAGCAAACCTGAGAGAATACCCTTTTGGCTTCATGCCCTATTAGGGCTTTGCTTGTAGGTGGTCATTGTCCCCCTTCTTGGTTTCCCCTTTTTTTTGTTTGCAAGATAACACTAGAAACAGATTGCCAAATCTTATCTTCCACAACACCAGAGAATAAAATGACTTGCCCAAGGACAGTAGAAGTGACAGTGGGAAACAAACCTTCATTTCTTGGATTGTAGGTGGTTGCTTCTAAACACTAGAAGGCTACTCTACTCTTTCTCCTGTATCTTTTCATTTCATTTTTTTTTGCCACCAAAGCACAACTTGGAATGGAGAACACGGATTATACCACCTACGCATTCCAATGGTAAGACTGAAGAGCTATCCCTGCCACTCTGAGCCAGATAAATCTTCCTCTCATTCCTGGAGAAGGGTTAAGCTCAACCAGGCAGAAAACTGGCTTCCAAGCCTGCCGAGCGCTATCCAACAACTTACTTAAGCCACCAGTCCCCATGCTTATGACAAAAATATTGGAGTACTGTGCCAGTTTGCAGCCCTTAGGCCTGCGAAGCACTTTTTTTTTTTTTTTTTTTTAATGAAACAAACTCCACTGAACAAGGACAGTCTCTGAAATCCAAATTGACAGCCGTACTCGCACCTTGAAATGACAGCAGCATACTTCATAGTAAGAAGAAAATGTTGTGACCAGAAGCCATCACTGAGTCCAGGTACCAAACACAAGACAAAATAAAACAGCTCCTCCAAGAGGGGGAAACAGCCATCTTACCCAGACCCTCAAGGGGCAACCAGATTACTCCGAAGGCCCTCTCACATCAAACATCTGTAACTAGTACACTGCTCCTACATGCAGTAGCTAAAAGGAGTTAAATAACAAATCCATGAAATCATACCCTGGTTTAAACATATCCAACCTACCAGAAAGGGAAGGACGGGCCCAGCACCTAGCCCTGCCCCAAAGCCCTAGACTGCCAACGACAAAAGCTCTATCCTACCAAGGAGAGCATGTCCTCTGTACCTAAGGAACAGCGGCAGAAAACGGAACATAGCTGTGAGCACGCTTCTTACCAATAAAACAAAAGTCGATGGCTTGATTTTTTTTTTTGCAAACTGACACCATGAACATGCATAGTGCCCAAACTTCTCAAGTCTATCAGGAGAACCTGATCCTGCCTACCGCTGTGCGGAAGGACCAAGCCAGTACTGCCCTTCTGTTGCCTGTGCTCCTCTTTAGGAACTCTCCCAACAAGAGATTTCCCAAAATGGCTGCCTCTCGCATCAAAACTCACCTCTAACATACACCTGAACCAACTCGGGACAAACCCTTCAAGCAAACATTTGTCCCCGAGGAAGCAGAGACAAAATAGATTAAAAAGTCCCTCGGGAAGCATGACATGCCACTGAGCTCGGCATCCTGCTGCTTCCACCAAAGTCACTCAAAGTGTAACATGTACTGAACCCTGTAAGCCATTACAGCATCACAGAAAAGCTTCGCACCCAAAATTCTTAAGCCTCCACAGCAGACTGTATGGCTTTTGCTTTTGGGTTTTTTTGGGGTTTTTTACTGATCTTAATGCCAAATGCCGCAACAGAAACAGACCGAGAGGCAACATCGTCCCCAGAGCTGGTTGCTTCTGCGGGAGTGACAGCCCTCAAAGCTTGATTATGCCAATATCTCAGACAGATTAGTTAAAAATCTCCTCACCAAACTAAGTTCCCACAGCCCAAATGAAAGCCGGTTTCCATGGGCTATGAGAAATGAACCTCAAAATGATATCCTCTTTTTTTCCCCAAATTTTAAAATGAAAACATCCTCCAGAGACATGAGAATTAATATGAAAAGCAAAACAAATAAAAATCAACATACCTCTGCAAGTTAATTACTATGCTGAGGAGGTTACAGGTGTAAGGCTTCTGGCTGCCACTGCCAAAGTCAAACCTGGAGCCAGCAAACTCCTTCGGACAAAGGTGTGCTCATGCCACAGCTTGCTACCCCACCAAAGGGAACAGCAGCCTCAAATGTGTCTCAGGCAGGAAATGCCGCTCATAACACCCCACATAAGCTCTTGAAGTCTGCAGACCACATGGCAAGTAATGCAGAGGGCAGTCATAGCATGTCTACTCCCCACCCCCACTCCCCCCACCCCCACCCCCAATTTTAAATGAAAGCAGACCACTGTTTTCCCCGTGCCCCTGACCCAGCGGGAAAGGAGAAAGGACAATCCTCTCTCAAGAACAACCCCTTAATCAAAACAAACCCGAAAACAAAACTTTCAGAAAGAGAATATGTTCCGGTGGGGAACAGGGAGGGAGAGACCTGGCACCACTAGGTTTCACATTCCCAATGCACTCTATGCCTCCAAAATTTTCTTTATCTTCAATCCAGTTTAGAATGCACAGGATTAAGCCAACCTCCATCTGCTGGAGACTAAGAAATACTGGTAAGATCGAGGCAGCACAGGACCCTCAGTCGCCATCTGCTGGCAGACATGCATAACCCATGCATCTGGTCTTGACTGGACTGGCGGGACAATGAAATTTTTTCTTCATTTTATTATAAACTTTATCCTCGCAGACAAAGATAAATCCTTATTGCCAAAAAGGGCAAGGGGAGGGAGGGAACAGATGACAAGAAGGGCAGGGGAGTGGTAAAGCGTAAAAATCTCCAGAGGGACTTACTCATCCCTCTTTGCAGAGCCCAGAAGAAGCCCTGCCAGGCACATCAAGTCTCCCAAAGATAGAGACCAGCAGGTCAGAGCCTTGGGACAACTCTACCAGCTCAAACAAGGCAAAGGTCTGCAGACCAATCTTGATAGGCCTAGAAAAGTACTTGACTTGAGGGCCACAAACCATAGTTTATACTCTAGAAAAAGACAGGCCCCCCAAAAAGAGAAAAAAAATAAACTCCTGCTGCATCAGTCCACATTGCTATCATCTGCTGGAGACAGAAAACTACTCGCAAGTTCCACGGCTGCTCCACTCCTTATCCACATTTTCTGCCTCCATCTGCAGGTAGAGTGGTATAACCCACTGGTTTGGACTGGTCTAGCAGAACAATAAGGAATTAGATTTCCAGCTGGCATATGTACTTTTACTTCGAAAAATGGTGTAAGTCCAAAGGCACAACAAATGCATGCACACATTGTCCCAATGTAGACAGTTTGAAAATTGCCCCACTTGTGTGTTAAATAGTTTACAATAATCTAATTCTTACCCTTCAACAGAAGCTAGAAGGGATAATTAGGACTTATCTGCTAATTGAGTATCTTCAGTCCAGTCCCGACTTATGGGTTGTTACCCCCAATCAGCAGCTTGAAGACTGATCATGTCAACTTTGATGACATCACCCTATATAAAGGAACTGGCACCACCCACCAGACTCAGTGTTCTATTGATAAAGCAGACTCACGAGAACACCAAATAAGAACAAACCAGCTGAAAATCCAACACGCCTTCCTAACTCCTCCAATATACCTAAGACAGGCAAGATAACGCCCCATAAGTAAAGGAAATACCTCACCTAGCTTCAGAATTCCCCCAGCAGTTCCACAGCCATAGTGTCCTTGGAGGAAGAGGGGCAAGGAAACCTACCGTCCCTGACCTGCGCTTCCAGAATAGGTGGGGCAGACACACCTTCCTCTGTTATGGCCATGGCCACTGACGTCTCCACTGAGGCCGCGGGAGAACGACACTTCCCCAGAATCCTAGAGGGGCTATCTGACCACTCAGAGGTCTTTTCCCTTCCTCCCTTTCATGCCCTCTCGTCCAAAAACTCTCCTTTGGCAGACCGAGACTCTGTCACACAGTTCTTGCAAAAAACCGCCGTGAAAACAGAGCTCTTACGCAGCCCACAAGCCAAATAGCCTTTGAAGGCATGTCGCTATGAGCCCTCTCCCGGCCCCTGCCAGGCACCGTGGGGCAGAGAGCTCCAAGAGAAATAGCTAGAGAGCACCAGTGGCTGCCATAATGTAGATGGTGCACTCTCTGAAGCCTTGATTCTTCTTTTTTTTTTTCAAATCAGTGTTTGTCAAAATACTGTTCAAGCCTCCGGGTACTATTAAAATTTAGAAAGAGAGAAATTAGACTTACCTAATTGTTGTTCCTTGAGGAACACCAGTCCAGTCCCGCACCTCTGCGTAGTGTACCTCCTCTCGCAGCTTGGAGATTGGGCATGTCAGATTCTTGAAGCCACCTCACATATACTGCTGGCACCTCCCACCAGCTCCCAATGACCTATTGACAAAAGCAGAACTAAAGGAGCAACAAATAAGGTATTTACTTGAGAATTGCGCTACTTAACTAAACACCTAACGCAACTCTTCCCTCCTGCTAACAGAGGAAACTGTTCCCTCCAATGCCGCAGAAGATCTGGATAGACAAGAAGAAAGATAGAGAGGAAGCGCAACAAGGAGAAAAAGAAAGAACAGCAAGCCAAAATTAGCTTGAGCCGCACTAAGTTTGTGACTATCCTTCACTCCAACTGTACATATCGCAATAAAACAAGCTCTGACTTGTTGAACCAAACCCCGGGTGAGATCCGGGACTGGACTGGAGTTCCTCAAGGAACAATTAGCAGGTAGGTCTAATTTCTCTTTCCTTATCGTCCCTCCAGTCCAGTCCCACACCTCTGGGATGTAAGAGAGCAGTACATTAATGGAAGGGACCTGACAAACCGGCACGCAAAACCGCCGATCCAAAGCAGGCATCCCCTGCTGCTTGAACATCCAGACGATAATGCCTACTGAAAGTATGCAAAGATGACCATGTAGCTGCCTTGCAAATCTCAACCAGAGGAACCAAAGTATACTCCGCCCACGAAGTAGCTTGAGCCTTAGTAGGATGCGCCCGCACCCCTGTAAAATATAAGTCGAAGATATCGCTTCACGGACCCATCTGGAAATGGAGGTCTTTGCCAGCGCTTCACCCCTACGCAGCCCCCCAAAGAGTAGGAACAACCGATCAGACTTGCAAAAAGGCTCTGACACTTTAAGATAACAATGAAGAATCCTCTTTACATCCAGCAAATGCAGAGCATGGTAAGAAACGCCATCCGCTGCAGCCCGTAAAACTGGAAAGGACACCGGCTGACTCACATGAAAAGCTGAAACCACCTTCGGCAGGAAAGACAGAACCGGACACAAAACTACTTTATCTTGAAAAAAGGTTAGAAACGGCTCTCGGAAAGAAAGAGCCTGCAACTCCGAGATCCGGCGTGCAGAACAGATTGCCACAAGAAAGACAGCTTTCAACGTCAAACCCTTCAACGAGGCCTGACCTAAAGGTTCAAAGGGTTCCCTTGTTAACTTCCCCAAAACCAAATTGAGATCCCAAGGAGGGATCACTACTCTTCTCGGAGGACGTAGACGAGATACCACCCGCAGGAAACGTAAGACATCCAGGTGGGAGCCTAAAGCGACGCCCTGAATCTTATCACGATAGCAAGCAATATCCACCAGCTGGACCCTTAATGAACTAGCTGCTAAACCCTTATCAAAACCATCCTGCAGCAAAGCCAACACTTCCAGAATAGAAGTTGAAGCCGGACTCGCCTTCCTTGCCTCGCACCAATCCTCAAAAATATGCCACACGCGCACATAGGCTAGAGAAGTCAACCTCTTTCTGGCTGAGAGTAAAGTAGAGATTACGGCTCCGGAATAGCCCTTTTTCTTTAGTCTCGCCTTTTCATTGGCCAAGCCATAAGCGAGAATCGATCCACTTGCAGCATTCGCAGCAGCTCCTGAAGTAGGAGATCGTCCCATACTGGAAGTCGCCAAGGACGTCCGTCGAGAAGATGCATCAAATCGGTGTACCACGGACGTCACGGCCAATCCAGAGCAATTAAGAGAATTCGCCCCCGATGAGACTCGATGCGTTGAACTACCCGGCCTATGAAGGCACAAGGAGGAAAGACAGAGCAGCCCCTCCGTGGGCCACTGTTGCAGCAAGGCATCCAGACCCTCTGACATTCTCTCTCGCCTGTTGTAAAATCGGCTCGCTTTGGCAGACCGAAAGGTAACCATCAGATCCATAATGCGTGATCCCCAACGGCGGACTGAGTGAAGACCTCTGCATGAAGCTCCCACTCCCCGGGATCCACGTGAACTCGACTGAGATAGTCCGCCGTCACATTGTCTACTCCTGCAATGTGCGCCACTGACAGTGCCTGAAGTCAAGGTTCTACCCAGTTGAACAAGTCTTCCGCTTCCTTTACCAGAGCCACGCTGCCCGTACCGCCCTGTCTGTTGAGGTATGCCACTGCGGAGGCATTGTCCGACAAGACTCAGACCAATCGTCCCAGGAGATTGGCTTCGAAGGCATTGAGTGCTAGAGCTACTGCCCTCAACTCCAGATGACTGATAGACCACTGAGCTTCCTGAGCGCTCCAGCTTCCATGTGCGAACAATTCCCCGCAATGAGCCCCCCAACCCAACAAACTGGCGTTGGTTAAGACTGGAACCCACTGCGGTTGCTCGAGAGGCATGACCGTGGCCAAATTTCCTGGACGAAGCCACCATCGAAGGGCCTTTTTGACCCCCTCTAGACAGGACAGATGTTTTGTCAGGGAGTCCCTCTGATGGGACCAGCGACAAAGTAAGGACCTCTGCAACGGGCACATGCGCGCTCTCGCCCAAGGCACTATTTCCATAAGAACATAAGATATGCCATACTGGGTCAGACCAAGGTCCATCAAGCCCAGTATCCTGTTTCCAACAGTGGCCAATCTAGGTCATACGTACCTAGCAGTTTCCCCAAAAGACACAGGTTCCGCAATGCTTATACTGGGTCAAGCATTGATATCCTGGGTCCCTTCTTAATACTGGTTTATGGACCTTTCCTCCAGGAATTTGTCCAAACCTTTTTTAAACCCAGCTACACTAACAGCCTTTACTACATCTTCCGGTAACAAATTCCAGAGTTTGATTACACATTGAGTGAAAAAATACTTTATTAGTCTTAAATAGTTTACCCTGTAGCTTCATTGCATGTCCCCTAGTCTTTCTATATTCTGATAAAGTAAACAATCGATCTACGTTGTCAGACGGCTGCCTGGGTGAGAATGTTCACAGTCTTGGCAAGTGCATATATCAATATGATTTGCAAGGGATTGTGGGAAATGCAGTCCATTCACACCAGACACAGCTGCTCACAATAATTAGTTGTGCTTGAGTGTAAAGCCAATAAGATATTTATTTATGGGGTTATTTCTCCCAACACAGATATGCTTGGTAGCACATAAATCAGGTTACTTGCTTTCAGTGTTAAACTTGGAAAAACAAAATCAGGAAAACATTTGAACTTGTCAGGCAATCAAAGCAAAAGAATAAGACCTGGTTGGTAACAAACTGGTCTTTTCTGTAGGCTTTAGCTAATATTTTCTTAGCAATGTATCAAACAAACAAAATCCACATAGAAAGGAAAAACTGTTCTTTTCAGGTTAACTTCTTATATCTTCCCACATAGATTCAGAAGCGATTCCCTCAGAGCTCACAAGCAATTAGGTAAGGCTCAATTGCTAGCAGTTATCCAGCTGAAACCCCTTAGCTGGCTTGCTTTCTACTGCGTGGCTAAACATCCTACTCAGGAGCTTTTCTGAGTAGATTAAAGAACAAGTTTGTATTTCTTTGTGATGGTTGCTGTATTTTATAACAGAAAATCACCAAAGGAGTTTAGACAGAGAGCAGTCCATATAAACACAGCCTTCATCTGCCACGTCTCCTCCTTCTTCAACAATCATGGGTTCAATATCATGGATTGGCACAGATGAATTTCTCAATGGAGCACTTTCAGGAGAATACTTGTTTCCCTGCTGTCTTTCAAGGTTATAGCTAGGGCATAGATCAGTGTTCATACCTGAGCTTCCATTGCTGTTAGAGTTCCTCTCTATATAGCCTGGCCAGTATGTAGTCCAGTTCTTATGTCCAGCCTTCCAATCCAGATCCCTGGACACTGGATCTCTCTTCACATACCTTCTGGCACGGGTCTTAGGGTCTCTTCCACGTGCAGCCGTCTCCCCCACAGGTACCGTCTGGAGATTCCTAGCTCTGCAGCACCATTCCTCTGGCTTTCCCCAGTCCAATGGTGTATGCTGGCCCTTGGAATGCCTCCCAGTATACATACTGCTCCGGACTCTTCTAGACCTCTCAAAGGCTTTTCTCTTCTTTCTTCCAAAGGGTTTCTTGCCCTCTCTGTCCGTCCGGTTTGGCTTCTGCTTCTGATGATCCTCCAGATGAAACTGAGGATGAGGATATCCAAGTTGATCATGAAGATGATGATGATTCTCTGTAGAATAAACTCTACCTTTATTCTGCTTAGATGAGTGCTCCTCCCTAACACAGCGCAGCTGTGCTGAATCAGGCCCTGCCCTTTGAGATGAGTGCTTAGGGATTACCTCATAGCCCTCCTGATTGAACACACGTTTCCCCACTTCAGTTCCTCTAATGGCTGTTGGAAACCTGGTGCATTCTGGGACTGGTAGTCTTTTGGGAAAATTCTGTTTTCTTATTTCTACCAGAACTGATAGGTTGCTTGTTCAGAGTCACTTCACCTTTTCTATAGCTCCTTCCTGAGCTATGATAAGCTTCCTTATCACAACGTTTACCCGTTCCACTCCGTTCATTAATTTATAGACTTCTATCATACCTCCCCTCAGCCGTCTCTTTTCCAGGTTAAAGAGCCCTAACCTTTTTAGCCTTTCATAGGAGTATCCTTCCATCCCTTTACCATTTTGGTGGCTCTTCTCTGAACCTTTTCTAATAATGCTATATCCTTAAGATACGGCGACCAGAATTGCACACAATATTCAAGGTGCGGTCTCACCATAGAACGATATAGAGGCATTATAATATCTTTTGTTTTATTTTCCATGCCTTTCCTTATGATACCTAGCATTCTATTTGCTCTCTTGGCCGCCGCTGCACACTGGGCCGAGGGTTTTAAGCATGTTATCCACAATGACGCCTAAATCTTTTTTCCTGGGTGGTGGTTCTTAATGTGGAACCTTGCATCGTGTAACCATAGTTTGGGTTGTTCTTCCCTAGGTGCATAGCTTTGCACTTGTCCACATTAAATTTCACCTGCCATTTTGATGCCCAGTCTTCCACTTTATCAAGATCCTCTTGCAATTTTCCACAATCCTCTTGGGTTTTAACAACTGTAAATAGTTTTGTGTCATTTGCAAATTTGATAAACTCACTCGTTATTCCACATTCCAGGTCATTTATGAATATGTCAAAAAGCAGCAGACCCAGCACAGATCCCTGGGGTACACCACTATTCACCTTTCTCCATTGGGAAAATTGGCCATTTAGCCCAACCCTCTGCTTTCTATCTTTTAACCAGTTCCAGAATGGCTGCCTTTGCCCCCAGAACCTGAAGATACTGCCAAGCTGTTGGCGCCGCGCACTTCAAAAAACTGCGCACCAAGAGACGAAGTCTTTGGGCTCGGTGATCCAGCAGAAACACAGATTCAGCTCGAGTGTCAAACCGCTCCCAAATACTCCAGAACCTGTGAGGGTACCAATTGGCTCTTGGCCACATTAACTACCCCACCGAGGCTTTCCAGTAGTTGTACCACTCTGGCTGTGGCCCGTACACTCTCGGACCTGGACTTTGCTCGGATGAGCCAACTGTCAAGATAAGGGTGTACCAACACTCCCTCCTTGCGTAGAGCTGCCGCCACTACTACCATTACCTTGGTGAAAGTGTGAGGTGCTGTCGCGAGACGAACGGCAATGCCTGGAACTGAAAATGTCCCTGAAGCAACGCAAACTATAGAAAGCGTTGATGATCCAACCTGATTGGAATGTGCAGATATGCTTCAATGAGATCGAGACACATCAAAAATTCTCCCTTTCGCACTGCCACAATAACTGATCGCAAAGCTTCCATGCGAAAATAAGGTACCCAAAGACAACGGTTTACTCCCTTGAGGTCCAGAATAGGACGAAAAGGACCCGTCTTTCTTGGGCACCAAGAAATAAATGGAATATCGACCGCAGCCGTACTGGCCTCGAGGGACAGGAACCACTGCTCTCAGCTGAAGTAGCCGAGCCAGTGCTTCCGCCACCGCCACTTTGTTTCGCCCCCTGCCTGGAGACAGAACAAAGAAATCGGTTACCGGCAGGGCGAATTCGAGTGCATACCCCTCGCAAACGAATTCCAACACCCAATGGTCGGATGTTATCTGGACACAGGCTGGAAGAAAATCCTGTAGCCACCCTCTTATGGGCTGAACTACAGCCTGGGTCCTCCTCGTTTCATTGGGACTTTCTAAAACCTGAGAATGAAGGCTTACCAAAACCTCTGCCCACTCCTCGAAATCCTCTGAATGGTTGACCTAGAGAGGGAAACCTCCCCTTTTGGAAACTTCCCAGACGGGAGGTACAAAAACGCCGGAAATCCCACGACTGACCTCACAAGGGAGCTGGAGCCTGACTGGGCTTTGGCCTATCCTCTGGCAAGCGACCCCCTTTCGATTCCCCCAAGTCCTTGACCAACTTGTCAAGGTCCTCCCCAAACAAGAGTTTCCCCTTGAACGGAAGCTTGCTAAGTTGCAACTTGGAGGAACTATCAGCTGCCCAATTCCGTAGCCAAAGATAACGTTGTGCTGCAACGAGCAACGCCATGCTATTAGACAGCCCCCTGAGATCAAAATGAAGATATGCCAGGTAAGCCACTCCAGATTCCAGCCTAGTTATGTCTGCCACGTGTTCTTGCACCTGTTCTCCAGGAAGCTGCAGGCGCTACGACCATTGTAGACATGCTCTTGCTACCCAAGCTCCACAAATAGACGCTTGAAGAGATAAAGCAGGCCTTCAAAGGCCTACTTTAACAAGGAGTCTAATTTCAGGTCCTGCCCATCCTTCAGGGCAGCACTGCCCTCTACCGGAATGGTCGTCTTCTTGGTGACTGCCGACACGGCGGTATCCACACGAGGAGAACGAAACATTCACGCTCTTGATCAGACAAGACGAGACGAAAGAGACGGGTCATGGACCGAACTCCCCTTAGATCTGCCTATGGAAGGTCCCACTCATCCTGAATCATCTGCCTGACCACATGATGAACCGGAAAAACTGCCTGCGTCTTATGTACTGCCTGGATGATAGGATCCTCCACCGTCTCATCCTCAGCCGGCTGAACCACCGCCAGGTTAAGAGCCTGAAGTGACTTCATAATTAAAGCTGGCAGTTCCTACTTACGAAACACTTGAATAATCCTAGCCTGGTCCTCAGGCTCTGGAATCTCACCTTCCTCGAGATCCTCCCCGGCTACTTCTGGATCTACCTCCAAATCATCGCCTTCTAGCCAGTCAGACAACGGCTGTTCCTCTACGGATCGAGCCCTTTTCGCCAGACCCCCTGCTAAAGCATCAACCTTTTCCGCAAAGGTGCGGCCCCCTCCAGCCCCGAGAACTGAGAGATCTGCAACGACACCCTGCTGTCGCAGACAAAAGGCTTGATGCAATCAATAAAAGAACAAAGTCTGGAGAAAATCCCGGCAGAGTCCCTCCCCCTACAATTGTAGAGACAGAATGAACTGGGACCGACAGGGCCACTGCTTGCAGAGAGACCAGAGTCTCCAACAGAGAACTCACCTCCATATACACAATATACATAGTTTCCCCCCAGTTATTTCCAAGTTGATCTCCCTGTTTATTGTAAATACAACTCAAAGTGCCTGTGTTGTATAGTTGTTAAATGTAAACCGCTCTGATCTAAAATAGAGCGGTATAGAAGAACTGTTAAATAAAATAAATAAATAGAGGCCTGAGCCCCCTGTCCAGCCGCAGATGCTCCTTCCTTCGACTTACCTTGAAGCTCCTGCTCCATGTTAAGTGCTTCAGCTGCGGCACACTCCGGTGTCCGATACCGTCCCACGCCGGGTACCGCAGACAAGACACTGTGGATGTGGAGGCATTAGCCCCCAAAACCCTCTGCGTTTAAAAACAAAGTAATAAAAGGAATGAAGTAAAACCAAAACAAAACACCTAGAGTCTTTTGTGTTTTGTTTTGTTTTTTCGGTTTAACACAAAACTGCTGTATCAAAGAGAAAGCTTGATGTAGCAATAGAAAGAAATCAGGAGAGAACATAGACAGTCCAACCACTGTACCCTGCCCTTGCTGCGACGCCGGCCCTGGTGCTGAGGATGGCCCAGCTACCGGCTCCAGGGGAGATAGAGCAGGGGCTAGGGCCTCCGGCTGGCCCTGAGAGACTATCTTTTGCCCCTCCACCCCCTCTTCAAGCGCATGCTCCATTAACGCAGCCTCCTGTGTGCAACTTCTACAAACCCCCGTGTCAGAAACTGTCCCTCGTCGAGTACCACAAACTAAGCACTGTGGCCTAGAAGGCATTATAGCCAAGAGGCTATATCCCGCAGCCGTGAAAAAAACAAACACCCACGAAGGAAACAGAAAATTCCCCAAGACTGTTCAACTGTGCACAGCCGTGTCCCCAAGGAATAAAAGTTTCTTTCTTTTTTTTTTTCTTCAAAACTACTCAAAACCACTACCCGATCCGGAATTAGGCACCCCCTCCCACCTAAACGAGGTCCCTAAACCCTCAGGCAACTGTTAGAACTTGGCAGGAAACAAAGCAACTGCTCCGAGAGAAATCAACGCCAGCCGTGCTTCCCGCACGACCACCACATGGTGCGGCCTGCCTGCTAGAACTCCAGCCTGCCTGTCATGCCTAAAGCAAACGGAGCTCCGCCGTCCCTGGACACCCGCCAAAGGCTGCTGTGGCGCAAAGCACTACTGCCCAGCTCTTACCTCCACGGAGAGTGTCGCCTCGATTCCACGCCTGTGCTCGGCCTTAAATGTGGCTTCAGCACAGGGAGAGAAGAGGCGCTGTGATCCAGTTCACCATCTTCTGTTCTGGACGTCCGAGCAAGGCAGATTCGCCATCTGCCGTACCTTCAACCTGCTCATCATCCGTCAAGGCGGGATCAGGAGCAGGAAGGCTAACCCCTCCAGTGTCTTTACCAACTGCCAAGAAAAAAAGTAGTGCAAGGAGGGAGGAAGGGGGAGGGGGTTTGCTGCCAAAAAACACCCCAGAACCGGATTAAAGGCAGGGAAAGGAGGTAAAAGAAGGAGGCAAACCAGCCCTTCTACTGCCCCCAACCCTTTAAATATCAACTCCTTTTGAACCTAATCTAAATCCTCCTCAGTTGTTGCCTAGTGAGCCGTAATACAGGCTCACCACCTCTCCAGCTGCTTGGAGACAGACTACTGGAGTGGAGAGGCGGTCCTTGCCTACTTATACCAGTGTCCTCAAAAGAGATGACATGCTCAGTCTCCAAAGCTGCTGGAGGAGGTGCTAAACCCAGAGGTTCCGGGGACTGGACTGGAGGGACCAAAAGGAACGCAAATTTAGAAGTCCCCCAGCGTCCGTCCTATGCAGCAATTGCCCCTCTGACAGGCTCTCCGGCTCTCACAAAATGGTGCCATTTCCCGTGCACCACAGGATGGCGGTATTCAATGCACATGGTCTGGCCTCATTGCAACTAGCGGCTCCTCACCCATCCGAAGGGATTGGGAGCTGCTGCCAATAACACTACCGCAGATCAAGTGTAGCTACACTGATCTGAATGGCACAGAGGAATTGTTTGCTTACCGGGTTTAACTAAATGCCTTTTTCTTTTTCTTCATTTACCGGTAAATGGAACAAAGAAGGTAAAGGATTTAAAGGGCCCACTCCTACTAAAACACCGCTCAAACACAAAAAGCCAAGTAGTTTTTCCTAATTATTCCTTCGGTGAATCCACTGGTGGGAATTAACCCTCTCCAGCTGCTTAGAAACTGATACGAGGGTTGCTATTTATATTTCTGGCCTTAGCAACAGTAAGTGTTGCCAAGCGCCATCCGATGGTTTCATTGGAACACTGACATTGTTGAACATAACCTTATTCATAACATTTTATCATTTGAGCGCGATTTGTTGTTTACAGTAACTTGAAAAATTCATCTCGGGCGAAAAATGGAATTAACTCGTGAATGTTTTCGTGCGATTATTTTTCATAACTTTCGACGTGGATTATCAAGACAAGAGTGATAAGAGATGAACTTATTTTATACGGCGATAAAGCATCATCCTACAGCACTGTAAAAAACTGGTATAACAAATTCAATCGTGACCGACGTTCGCTCCAGGACGAATTCCGTCAGGGTCGTCCAAAATCGGTTGCTGTGCCAGAAAATATCGATGCTGTGTGTGAACTGATAAAGCAAGATCTTCATGTGACATACCGTGAGATTGAGGCATCTTTGGGCATTAGTATGACAAGCATGAATAAGATACTGCATGATCATTTGGCCGTAAAAAAGATTTGTTTGCGTTGGATCCCGCATAATCTGACAAACGCTCAAAAGAAGGCTCGTGTCTATTGGTGCAAGGAAATGTTGAAAACATACGTTCAAGGTGCATCAAAGACTCTGTATAACATCTACACAGGTGACGAATCATGGATCTATGTATATGAGCCCGAAACAAAACAGCAATCAACTGTATGGGTCTTCCAAGACGAGCCAAATCCAACAAAAGTTGTTCGTGGAAGAAGCACATTGAAGCAAATGGTTACCTGTTTCTTCAGCATTACCAGTCACGTGGCGACAGTGCCGTTAGAGCAACGTAGGACGGTCAATTCTGAATGGTACACGACCATTTGTTTACCAGAAGTCTTCGGAGAAATTCGGAAAAAGTCGAAGAGGCGGCGAATAATTCTTCATCATGACAATGTGAGCTCTCACACATCGGCTCAAACAAAGGAATTTTTGACCGGCCAAAACATCGAATTGATGGGTCATCCACCGTACAGCCCTGATTTGGCACCCAATGACTTCTTTTTATTCCTGCACATCAAAAACAAATTACGTGGTCAACGATTTTCAACACCCGAAGATGCGGTTGATGCATTCAAACCGCATGTTTTGGAGTTACCTCAATTGGAGTGGAAAAAGTGCTTTGAAAACTGGTTCAAACGCATGCAAAAGTGTATTGATCTTCAAGGAGAATATTTTGAAAAACAATAAAACCAATTTCGATCATAAATATTTGTTTTTTCATTATTAGGTCAGAAATATAAATAGCAACCCTCGTAATACTGAGGCTGGTGGGTGATGTCAAAGTTGACATGAACAGTCTCCAAGCTGCTGGTTGGGGGTGTCAACCCACAAGGCAGGACTGGAGTGGAGGTACGATAAGAAACCTTAATTTTTGTAGTGAGCAATCTATTTGGAGTGGAGTAGCCTAATGGTTAGAGCAGTGAGCTGAGAACCAGGGAAGCCAAGGTTCAAATCTCATTGCTGCTCATTGTGATCTTGGGCAAATCACTTAATCCTTCAGTGCCTCAGGTTCAAATTTAGATCGTAAGCCCTCCAGGGACAGGAAAATACTCAATGCAACTCATCTTAAAACACTACTGAAAATGCCCTAGCTAAATACAATTCATCGCTTTGAGGAGCTCTGTAAACACACATTGATGAATCTTTTCTCACCTCAAGGGTTACCTTCAAATATTCATTCCTAACATCAAATGTTTCTACTTAGAAACATAAAAAAATGATTTTTCATTTAAACAGGAACATGAGGAAGAACTGGAAAGCAGGAGACAGACAAAAAATATTTTTTTACTCACATTCTCAGTAGATAGTTTGATGCAGGTAGAGTAGTGATCTGAGATCTGTACGTTGTTTAATTTTGGGGCAAGGTATGATGGCGTTTCAACTTGCCTGGAAAAAAAAAGTCAATTCTCTTTAGCAGCTTAAAACGAAGATTATTTATTAGTTACTGGTAAACAAATTACTGCTTTGCCTTACCTGCTGGAAGGGGACTCTGCAACACTGGGGGATTCTGTATTACTCAGCTGCAGATCAACAGCCCTGGATCGTCGCCGCTGCTTCCTCTCTTGCTCATCATCATTCCGGGGGAAGTCCTCCAAAACAGGAGTGCCAGAGACAATGACAGGCTGTCGTTTCGTTGCAGGAGACAAAAATACGCCATCAGGGGATGCACACTTCTGGCGATTTGCAGATTGGGATGCTGATGAGCTCATTTCTAAAACGATAAAAAGGAAAGCCATTTTTACTTAGGAAGAACACTGAGAGACACCCATTACGACAAGGCAGTCAATCCTCCACCAGTAAAAAAAAAAAAAAAACCACAAACAAAAAGAGTCCACTGAACTGTCAACAAGTATTATTGCTATTATAAAGTCAAATTATATCAAATGGGATTTCTGAATAATGGTTTACCCATTTTATTTATATAAATGCATAGCAAAATTATATAGTATGGCATTAAACTCCTGTTTTACCTTAAAAAAGGTGAACATGAATACTGCAGCTTTGCAAGAAATACACTTTTCTCTTACAGAATATGAAAAACACACGTATGGAGAAAGCACAGGAGAAGTCATAGTAAAGTATCTTAAAGCCAAAAACAGATGGATCACGGATGTAAAATATTGAATAAACACAGGTACACTACCAAAAAACTGCCTCCAGTTTTGCAACTGATTCCTATAGATTTTGGGGTGCTGAATCCAGGAAAAATAGCCAAAATGTTCCATCACGTCACGTTTTCTTGCAAAATTAGATTTCTTACCCATATAAGGAATGTTCACATAATTTCTTTTTAGCCGACTGCAGTTTATTTTCTTGGCCCAAAATAGAGGTTGTAATGGTTAACTAACTAGAAACACTCCCTCATGATATTTTAGAGTGTTTTGTATTCATTTTATACATTAACAGGACAATTGGGAGGCGGGGGGCTAAATCCAGTACTTGCGCTGGCGCATGTTCTTTCCTGTTCGCCTCGTCTCGTTCGCTCGCTCAAACACGGTGGTTGCGACATGAACGTTCCTGTCAAATTTCAGTTTCTTGAAAGTTCATTATTACCTTTTGTTTGCTCAGTCGTAATCCAGCTTTATTCCGAAGTGGTTCACTACAGTTGTAATTTGCAGTGCTGTGTATTTGTGATGGCTCACAGAGCCAGAGGTTGCGTCAACTCTCCGGACAGTTTTTGTTTTATTTGTGGGGAATATACCGTGAAAAAGCAGCAGAGGAACATTTCTGCATTTATTAAAAAAGTATATTTCGCCTATTTCGGTTTGAAGTTAGGCGATCAAGACAAATCGTGGGCTCCTCACAAAGTGTGCAAGACATGTGAGGAAGATCTACGCTTATGGATGAAAGGTAAAAAACAAGCATTTCGTTTCGGAATACCTATGATGTGGCGTGAACAAAGAGACCACAGCAGTGACTGCTATTTTTGCTCTTGCATTGTGAAGGGATACAACTTAAAAAATAAGAACGTAATAAGTTACCCCAACCTTCCCTCAGCAATTAGGCCTATGCCTCATAGCAACGAAGTACCTGTGCCTGAACCACCAAAATCTTTGGATCATATTTGTGTGGACGGTTCTGATCATGATGAGACTCATCAGATGGCTTTTCCCGATGAGTCCAGTACTTCCGAGTTTGAAACTGAACCAGATCCGAAACCTGAACTTTTCTCTCAAGCTGAATTGAATGATTTAGTCCGGGATTTAGGACTCCCAAAAGACGCTGCCCAACTGCTAGGTTCTCGGCTTAAACAGAAAAATCTATTGTCACCAGGAACAACTTTTTATTGGTAATGCAACCGCGAGACACAATTTTTGAAGTATTTCAGCAGAGGAAGATTTGGTATTTTGCAACGATATATACGGAGTGATGGAAAAGTTTAAACTCAAGTATGATTCTGCTGAATGGCGGCTGTTCATTGATTCGTCAAAAGACAGCATAAAAGGTGTTCTTCATAATGACAACACATTCGCTTCAGTTTCTATTGCTCACTCTGTTATTCTCCAAGAAAAATACGAGAATTTGGCCCCGATTCTTCAGAAGATTCGTTATGATGAGCATAAGTGGATGATTTGTGGAGACTTTAAAATTCTATCCATGCTATTAGGGCAGCAATCCGGTTTCACCAAATATCCCTGCTTCCTTTGCTTGTGGGATAGCCGGGCCCGCGACCTACACTGGGGGAAAAAAGACTGGCCAATTCGGGAGTATTTGAGACCCGGTGAGAAAAATGTTCTTCATGAGAGCTTGGTACCTCGTGATAAAATTCTATTACCACCTCGCCACATTAAGTTGGGTCTCATTAAGCAATTCATCAAGTCCCTTCCAAAAGATGGTGAGTGCTTTCGGTACCTTTGCTCAAAGTTCCCCCGACTTTCTGAAGCAAAGCTAAAGGAAGCAGTGTTTGTTGGCCCTGATATAAGGAAACTCATTTCAGATGGAGCATTCGCTGAAACGATGTCTAAGAAGGAAAAAGAAGCCTGGGATTCCTTCAAGGATGTTGTTCTCAAATTCTTGGGGAACAGACGGGATGAGAACTATAAGGATATTGTTGCCAGGATGCTCAATGCCTTCAAAGAACAAGGCTGTAACATGAGCCTGAAAGTCCATTTCTTGCACTCCCATGTGAACTACTTTCCCGAAAACTTGGGGGCGTACAGTGAAGAACAAGGTGAAAGGTTTCACCAGGACATCAAGGACGCAGAGAGAAGGTACCAAGGAAGATGGAACACCACTATGATGGCTGATTTCTGCTGGTTGCTGCTGCGGGAAACCCCAGATGAAAAATACGCCAAGCAGCACACCAAGAGAAGCATTCGGGGGAAGAAGAAACGGGCCCACCAGGAGATTGATTGACCCAAGAATGACTTTAAAATCTAAACTGTGTTGACAAATATCGTGTTTTTACTAAACTTTGAAATAAAAATTTGCTAGTTATTACCACAGTGTCGGATCTCATTTATTAGAATTTTATTTTCACACCATCGGGTGTTTGTCTTCATGTATTGCAATGGTGCGGTTTGCGTTTTCTATTCTTACATACATACCTGTACAACATTTTTTGCACATTTCTTTGCTTTGCTTTGTGTCTAACCTCGCTCTTATATGCTCAATGTTTGTGCACATGTATGTGGCTGTTTTAAGTGCAGACAATTTTGCTACCATCACAGTGTGTTTTGTTGACATTACTCTATTCTTATGTGCTGCCTTGTTACAATTTTCTTTATTCTTATTTGAATAACTACTAAACAATTCGTATAAAGAATTCATCCAAGAAACTTTTATCTCGATCGCACTCAATCTGAAACGTTCACCTCAAACTGCTAACTCAATGTAGCAAAAAATCTGTACGTGATGGAGCAAATTGGTTACCAGATTTGGATTCAGCGCACCAAAAAACGTAAAAATCAATCGAAACAGAGGCAATTTAAAAAAAAAATTTTTTAGTGTACCTGTGTAATTAATTAAACACACTGAGGACACAGGATGCAGACTAAGAATTGGGCCAAACCACCTCATCCATCTTCCCCTCCACACAAGGGATACCACAAGGTTAGCACAGTTACTTACCTGTAACAGGTGATCTCCGGAACAGCAGGAATTAGTCTTCACACGTGGGACCTCCTGCCTGCTCCGCGGAAAACGAAAAACTGGGGAGAGGCAGTAGGAAGGGCGGGAAGCCACCGCGAAGGTGCGGTGGATGCTCCCAAAGGCTTTCTGATTGGATGCTGGGGAGCATTTTCCCGTGCGGGCTCTGTCGGCGACGTCTCCCACGTGTGATGACTCATTCCTGCTTGTTCCTGGAGATAATCCCTATCTGCCCTGCTCATCAACCTCTACATAAGTCCCATCTGCAATGTCATCAAGAAATACAGCATCCTATATTAATCATGTATTTCTTGTAAATAGTTTATCACCCTGTTAAATACCTTAAGTTATATTAAATATTGAATGTATCCTGTTCAAGGTTTTTGAGGTTTGATGTAAACCGCTTTGATTCTAGAAGAAGGCAGTATAAGAAAGAAAGAATGCTGCTGACATCCTGATTTACACTCTGATTAACTTGTATAAACCAGACTACACGACAATTGCTACTTGCCTCCAAGATATGATTACCTGGCTCTTTCTTAACAATCTAACCATCAACTATAATAAAACGGAAGGCCTCATTATTACATGCAACACCTCCTCTACCCCTACCCCCCCTCATTCAATTAATCCATCAAATTATGATATGTTCATTAGGAAAGAAGTAAAATAACTTGTAGTCATTTTGGACAGCAATCTTAGCTTCCAATCCCACATCTGCAAGACCATCAGAAAAGCGTTCTATAAATTAGCCATAATATGAAGGCTCAAATGATCACTTCCGGACTGTCTGCCAAGCTGTCATAACACCCTTATTGAACTACTGTAAAGCGTAGTTACTCACCTGTAACAGGTGTTCTCCAGGAGCAGCAGGAATCAGTCCTCACATATAGGTGACGTCGGCGCCGACGGAGCCCTCGCAGAGCAATTTTCCCCAGCTTTCAAAGAAAGCCTTTGGGAATTGCAGCACGCATGCGCGGTCTCCTTCCCGCCCAAGGGTGCCATCTTAGCCAGTCAGATGACATAGCTAAAAAGACAGCGTAAAAATATGCAAAAAAAACTAAAGCAGATAATTGCAACTCCAAGGGGAGGAGGGAGGGTTGTGAGGACTGATTCCTGCTGCTCCTGGAGAACACTTGTTACAGGTGAGTAACTACGCTTTCTCCAGGACCAAGCAGGAAGTCAGTCCTCACATATGGGACTCCCAAGCTTAAGGCTACCGGAGACCCTAAGCACAAAAATGAGCTCTGTCCCTGCGGGACTCCCTCTCGAGACAGTAATGGACCGCAAAAGTCTGGCTCGAAGACCAAGTAGCGGCCCGGCAGATGTCTGCCAGCGGAACAGAGCGGAGGTAAGCCACTGACGTAGCCTTCGCCCGAACACAATGAGCCGTGACTCGACTTTCTAACGAGAGTCCGGCTGCCCCATAAGCCCAAGCGATACAGTCAGCAACACAGATGGACAGAGTACGCTTGGAGACAGGGAGCCCCAATTTATTGGGGTCAAAAGACACAAAGAGCTGAGCAGCTTTGCGGTGCTCCCGCGTACGGTCAAGGTACAAGTTCAACGCCCTTCTACAGTCCAGGGTATGCAGGACCATTTCAGCTCGGCTGGAGTGTGGCCTGGGAAAGAAGGTCGGAAGTACCACCTCCTGATTGATGTGAAAAGGGGAGACCACCTTTGGAAGAAATTTAGGGTGAGTCCGTAGGACTACCCTATTTTTGTAGAACCGAGTGTAAGGGGGATCAGACACGAGGGCCTGCAATTCACTTACGCGTCTAGCGGAAGTGAGGGCTATCAGGAATAAGGTTTTCCAAGAAAGAAAACGGAGAGAACAGGTAGCCATAGGTTCAAAAGGCGGACAGGTGATCCGCTGTAAAACCACATTCAGATCCCAGTCAGGTGCTGGCGGGCGCAGAGGTGGTTTAAGTAGAAGGAGACCTCGGAGAAACCTTGCTACGAGAGGGTCGCTGGAAAGAGGTCTGCCGTCCACCGGCACATGATGTGCTGAAAGAGCACTGAGGTGAACTTTGACGGAGTTGGACTTAAGTCCCAGATTAGAGAGGTAGAGCAAGTACTGCAAGATCACTGACACCGAGCAGGAGAAGGGATCCTGAGACTGCTGGGCACACCAAACGGAAAAGCGACGCCATTTAAGGGCATAGCATTTGCGGGTAGAAGGTCGCCGAGAAGCTAGGACGACCTCTTCCACCTCTGCCGGCAGGAGAAGGGGAGCAAGGACTACCCTTTCAGCAGCCAGGCCATTAGATTGAGAGATCTGAGGTTGGGGTGTAGCAGGGACCCCTGATCCTGTGTTAGGAGATCCGGTTGAAACCCCAGAGGGAACGGATCCTCTACCGCTAATTGCAACAGGAGTGGAAACCACGGCTGTCTGGGCCAGCGAGGAGCCACCAGGATCATGGAAGCTTTGTCTCGGAGAACCTTGAAAAGAGTTCGAGAGACTAGCGGGATGGGAGGAAAAGCATAGAGAAGGCTCTCCGACCATGAGAGTAGAAAAGCATCTGCCGCTACTCGAAGGGGATGTGGCTGACGAGAGCAGAAGCGAGGAAGTTGCCTGTTGTGAGGACTGGCAAAGAGATCCATCGTGGGGAGGCCCCACTTCAGAAAACGTTTCTGAACTACCAAGGGATCCAGACGCCACTCGTGCGGCTGGAGTATCCTGCTGAGTTTGTCCGCCAGGCAATTTTCTTGGCCTGGGAGATAAACTGCCTTGAGAAGAATGCCGTGACTGACGGCCCAAGAGCAGAGCCTCTGAGCTTCTCGGCAGAGAAGGAAGGAGCCCGTGCCCCCCTGTTTGTTCACGTAGAACATGGCAACTTGATTGTCCGTCTGGACAAGGACTGACTGGTGAGAAGTCAGGTGGGAGAAAGCCTTGAGCGCCAGACGGATTGCTCTGAGCTCCAGGAAGTTGATCTGCTGAGCAGACTCCCACGCGGTCCAGAGACCTTGAGTACATGCCCCTTGGCAATGTGCTCCCCAACCCAGGAGGGAAGCATCGGTCGTCAGCACTTGAGCCGGCTGAGGCGACTGAAAAGGCATTCCGAGCACCAGGTTCGGCCGATGAAGCCACCACTGTAGAGAAGAGGCCAGCGGCCCGGAGATGCGCAATAAGTCGGCTAGTCCGCCGGTGGCTTGTTGCCACTGCTTGCGAAGGCACCATTGAGCAGGCCGCATATTCAGGCGGGCATTGGGGGTCACGTGGACGGTGGAAGCCATATGGCCGAGTAGTCTCAGGAAGCGCCTGGCGGAGACCAGGGACTGGCTGCGAAAACGGCCGGCTAGGTCCATGAGCCGTTGAGCCCTGTCGAGAGGCAGGAAAGCACGTGCCTGAGGAGTGTGCAGTCTTGCGCTGATGAACTCGAGATCCTGTGAGGGGAGCAAAGTGGACTTTGCGAAGTTTATGACAAAGCCCAAGTACTGCAGAAGAGTCACCGTGCGGTGCGTGGCATTGGTGACTGCCAAAGAGGACGATGCTCTGATGAGCCAGTCGTCGAGGTACGGAAAGACATAGAGGCCGTGAAGCCGGAGATAGGTCGCCACCACTGCGAGACATTTTGTGAAGACTCGTGGTGCGGAGGATAGGCCAAAGGGCAGTACTCTGTACTGGTAATGATTTCCTGCCACCACAAACCGTAGGTATTGGCGGTGGCTTGGGTGGATGAGGATGTGCGTGTAGGCATCCTTTAGATCCAAGGAGCATAGCCAATCTCCCTGCTGGAGGTAGGGCAGAAGGATTCCAAGGGTAAGCATCTTGAACTTTTCCCGCACGAGGAACTTGTTGAGGTTGCGCAAGTCCAGGATGGGTCTGAGGCCTCCTGTCCTTTTTGGTATCAGGAAATACCTGGAATAAAAGCCTTGACCTCTCAGGTGGTGGGGCACCGGTTCCACAGCCTGTTCCTGAAGAAGACTTGCTAACTCCTGAAGGAGTAAGTCCCTGTGCAGAGGGAGTCGTGGAGGTTCTCCCGGGAAATAAGAGGGAGGGACCTGATGGAAGTGGAGAAGATATCCTTCTCTTACGACTTGAAGCACCCAGGCATCTGAAGTGATGTTGGACCACCTGTGGGCGAAGTGAACCAGCCGGCCTCCGGTGCTGGGAGGAGCCAGCGGAGGGGGAGAGGCTATGCTGAGGAAGTCAAAAAACCCCACCCTGCTGAGCAGGGGCTGGTGGTGCAGGCTTGGGGGCTTGCTGCCTACGGGACCCGTTACCCCGTCCCTTGGCCTGCTGGCCCTGTTGGGGAGCTGCGGAGGCCTGATATTGTGGGTAGTGTTTATAGGCAGCCGCCTTTCTCGGGTAAAAGGACTTCTTTCCCGAGCCCTTCTTTTTCTGGGAAGGGGCGGAGGTCTTCCTAGAAAGCCTAGTCCTGGTGAGAGAGTTTCCGTCTCGATTTGTGCAGCCTTTTCAGCCATGGGCTTGCCAAAGAGGTTCTCACCTCGGCAGGGGACATCGACCAACTTGTCCTGCACCCAGGGTTCAAGGTCAGACGACTGAAGCCAAGCCTGTCGGCGGGCACCGATGCCAGCTGCGGCCACTCGAGCCGATGCTTCAAAGCCATCATAGGCTGCTCGAGACATGAATTTGGAGCATTCCCGAATACCAGTTGTCAAGGCCAGGAACCTCCGCAAAGGTTCCTCGGACAGTCCAGCGGAGAATCCGGCTATCTCTTTAGCCAGGTCTCGGAGATACATGCCCATGTATAGCTGGTAGGTCTGGACACGACAAGCAAGCATAGAGCCCTGGAAACACTTCTTACCAAGGCCATCCAGGTTACGGGCCTCCCTGCCAGGAGGCACCGAGGAGTGCATCTTTTGGCTCTTAAGCCTATGCATGGCCGATTCCACTACCATGGAATGGTGTGGCAGCTGTGCTTTTTGGAAGCCAGGACTCTTGCGGACTCGATAGATGGAATCGACCCGCTTGCTTAATACCGGCGACGAGGCCGGACTCTCCCACATGCGGAAGAGTAGTCGTTCCAGCATGGGAGGAACCGGTACAGTAAAGTGCTCCCTGGCGGGAGAGTCGTACTGAAGGGCGTCGAGCTCTTCGGCTCGAGGCTCCTCCTCGGGATCCGCAGGGAAGGCCAAAGCCTTGGCCATATCCCTGACGAAGTCCGAGAACCGGGCATCCTCCGGAGGGGACTGCTTCCGAGGTTCAGACTCAGGTGAGTCCGAGGGGACACACCGAGTCCGAAACGAATCAGGTGACTCTTCCTCTTCAGACTCCCAGGCCGACTCCGAGGAGGAATCGGTGGGGTCGGCTCGGGCAGGCGGAGGCGTCGGCCGCCCCGACAACGAGGGAGTCGGCGTCGACGACCTCGGTCCCGAACGGGAGGCCGAGGGTGACCTCGACCGAGGATCGACTCGAGTTCGCATGGACTCGAGGATCGGCTCGGTCTCCGGGGTCGACTTAGACGTCAACGTCCCGGCGGTCGGGGCAGTGGCGCCAGCGAGGCTAGCGATCAGTGCCCGCTGCTGGTCCATGAAGGCAGATAGTCTGCTCTCCAAGGCCGTCAACCTGAGTCCGACCTCAGGTGACCCAGCAGCCCCCGACTCTGGCCCCGACGGCGTCTGGCCCGACGTCGGACCTCTCGGAGGCGAGTCCAGAAGGACTACAGGACTTACCCGAGCAGGCAACTCCGACTCCAGGCGAGGTCGCTTCGGGAGGTGCTCCTTCTCCAGAGACCCGGGACGGCTATCGGGGCTATGCGACCTGGCCCTCGCGGAGCCAGGAGCGTCCACCGATGCCGCCCTCGCGGGTTTTACCTTCCGTCGATGGTCCCCGGAGGGAGAACCCCTGTCGGAGGAGCTTCGGCGATGGTCAGAGCTGGAACCTCTGGATGCCGAGGCCTCCGACGAGGTCCGGGTACGGCCGGGGTCAGCGAAGATTCTTTCCCGCTGGTGCCGCCGACTCCTTAACGCTTTGGAGGACATTTTGCCACAGGCCCCACAGATCAGTTCTTCGTGATCCGGGCCCAGGCAGCGGAGACAATTATCGTGTGTGTCAGTGAGTGACATATTTCTGTCACACTGAACACACCGCTTTAAACCACTGGCAGCCATCGGGGGGAAAAGGGCCCCTGCAAGGTCAAAGGACCGGGCTGCCAGCGAAAAACCGAAAACGAAACTGACCAAAATCAGAAAAACCGAAAAATAAGAGAAGGACTCGCAACGGCGTCGCGAGTCCGGGCAGGAAAAAGACCGGCGTCGAACCGAAGGAAAAAAGAGAAATAAATCACGAAAATCAACTTTTTCAGCGGGGACACGACGGGTACGTCTGTAGGGCTCCGCGGAAAAAAGAAGACTGGCTAAGATGGCACCCTTGGGCGGGAAGGAGACCGCGCATGCGCGCTGCAATTCCCAAAGGCTTTCTTTGAAAGCTGGGGAAAATTGCTCCGCGAGGGCTCCGTCAGCACCGACGTCACCCATATGTGAGAGGACTGACTTCCTGCTTGGTCCTGGAGAATTTCATATATCTCAGCCTTCGCAAGCAAACTATCCAACCTCTGCAGATGATTCAAAACACTGCAGCTTGCATCATTATAGGCTCCACCAGATACAACTACATTATCCCTCTTCTGATCCAACTCCACTAGCTTCCAATCATATCTTGTATCCGCTTTAAAACCATACTAAATATATATAAAATCAAACATAACTTATCTGCTGACAAACAAGATCCCCATCATTCCCGATTCCAGCACCAGACCTAGGAGACACTGCGCAAATCGATACTATAAAGACACCCTCATCACACTCCAAAACCATTCACTATCCATCAGCAAGGGCTCTTCCTCTTGCAGCACCTACCCTATTTATTTAGCCAGTTTTGTATACCACCTTACCCTTCAAAGGGATATAACAGGGGGTGGGGGGGGCTACATTCAACATAGGTGACCAGACATACATACATTTCCGGGGGTTGAGTCCCAGGTTTGAGCTGTTGGTGTTTGGTGGCTGTGAAATGGCTGCGTTGGTTAGGAGTTAAGGTACTTGTTCATATGCAGCCATGAACAGGTGGGTTTTGAGGTATTTGCGGAAGTCCTTGAGGTCATTTTGTGATCTTAGTTCCTCAGGGAGCGGGTTCCCTAGGTCCGGAGCTGAGAGTGAGAAGGCTCTTCTGGAAGTTGATTACTTCATTTTGTGGTATCTGGCTGGGGTGAGGAGTTTGTTGCTGCCTTGGGTTCGCCTGGGTCTGCTGCTTGTGTCTTTGGTTATTGCGGTCTGTAGAATTTCTGCTGAGCAGTGGTGTATGGAACAGCCTCCCGGATGTCCTGAGAGCCAATACAGACATCAAGGACTTTTGGAAGCAGCTAAAGACATTACTCTACAGAGGTCACTTAGAATCTGTCTCCTAGGGCATCCCACCCACTGCAAATTCCAATTTTTCACCTACTGTACACATTCTGTATATAACTAATAACGTAAAGTAGCTTTAATGAACGAATCCTGCATGCCTTTCCCCTTTTTTGTTTGCTATGTAGCTGCTATATAAATGGCTTTGTTTGAAAGGGAAGGCAGTATAGAAAACCTGTCAAATAGAGAACCTGAAGCTCTGCCTCAATGACATTACCCAACTTTGCCAAGGGAACCCCCCTTCCCAACTTGACCCTGACCCCTAAGAAAAGTGAAATTTTACTTTCCTGAATTTCCTTTCCTTGAATCCTGCAAGACCAGTCCAGACAAATAGATTAGGCCCCCTGCTAGTGTGGCAGGTGAAGGCCCGTGATCCACAGTGTCTGACATAAGCAAGCAAGCCTAACTAGCTTGACCTGTAAATGAAGCTTGTGAAGAGGCCCATAGGAATTGCACATCCCCCAATATGCTGCTGTAGAATTAGAACTCAGTAAAAAGTATTGAATTAAGCTTAGACAAGCAGAACAGATGGAAAAATACAGAATTTATGTTTAAAACTGCTGACAGAGAAGTTACAGAGCCCTGCTTCCCTACACGTACAAACTGGCTCAATGGCCTTGAGAGAAGGAAAGTAACAAGTTGGTGAACTGGCCATTGTAATTGGGACTAGAAGGGGGGGTAAGCAGGTGCTGAGCCCACTGAAAGAACATAATTGGATAATCATATCAGTACCGGGACCAATAGAAGGGGTACGGGAGGTTACCGGGACCAATGAAATGTTTTTCTATACCTAGAATGAAGCTAAAGTCTATAAAAGTTGTTGTATTACCAGAGAACATCGCTCAGCCATTTTGAAATTGACTTTGCTTGAGACTTGTACACAAATAAATGATTTGGACCTTCTGAACAGACTCCTGGTATTATTGGTTTGTCTGCGCTCTGCTGCTACATATTCTTGGTGCGTTGGCCGGGACGTTGTGGAATCAGAGTGTATATAGGGCAATATACCACGACTTTCCGCCTCTATAGCTTTGGTCCTGCCGGGATCGCACCCTTCCGACGGGGGCTGCTCCCTGGCGACGCCAGTCCCTTGCATCGGAGGGAGCTGGTCGGACCTCGGCGGGTGCCGAGCCCGGCTGGAGCCAACACCTCGAACCCGAGTGAGGGGAGTCCGAGGTCCAACTCATGCGCCTGCTTGGGAAGTTTGAGGACCGGATCCGGTGAGTAGAGTTTCGATTTGTTATGTCTAGACAGATAAGAAAGAGCAGTGCTGCCATTTGAACTTGGAACTTGGAAATTGGTAAGAGAGCTTGATCACCTCTAAAAGATGGGCCGAGTAACCCCGCATGAGTATTCGCAGGGCGAAACCCCCATCTTCTTGTATTTTGGAAATTGAATAAGACTAGTCAGAATCGATAGAAACGAATGCATTCTGGGATACGTTGCTAGCATGCTTGTGTGAATGAAGTGTGAATGAGAGGTCTGGCAGCACGGACCAAGCGAAGGCGGACCCCTGAGTAGCGCATTTCCTGACCGGGCGACCGCGTTCAGGTCGCAAAAAGGGGGAAGCGATTGTCGTCTTGTCTTATTTGTTCTCCTTATACGTTTCCAGGGCCGTGAGGACCCCTTACCCACGGTCCGCCCTCCTTTTCCCTTTTGTCTGTTGTTGCGCGCGCACACATCGAAATGGGAGGGGCGGGGTCTACTAGGAACACTCCATTAGAATGTATGATCGCACATTTTAAAGAAGGATATACTGGAGACTATGGTATTAAAATGACTGCAGCCCGTTTACAGATTTTGTGTACTAGGGAGTGACCCGATCTAGACCCCACCTGGCCCCGAGAGGGAACCTTTAATGTAGGAATTATCCAGTTAGTGCACCGTAGAGTGCGGATAGCGCACCCCAATCAGTACCCCTATATAGATTCCTGGTTAAGTATTTGTGAAGATCCGCCCCCTTGGGCGCAGCGCTGTTATGAAGAACAGTGCAGAATAATGTTAGCAAAGACAGATTATAGTCAGAAAAAAGAACAGCCAAGAAAGAAATGGAAGGATAAGAAGTCCAGGAAGAAGCCCATCCTGGTAGATCCTGATTCCCCAGAAGTGGTTCCCCGACAGCCTCAAACCTCGTGCCCAGTAAGAGCAGCCCGGCATCCTGCCCCAGAACCCCCGAGACAGCGGGAACGGGACCCAACCCCTGAGCTATTACCCAAAAAGCAGGTAGATGAGCTCCCTTTAATTGAAGAGGATGATTCTACCGAGACAGAAAAAGGAGAGTCAGATACAGAAACAGAGAAGAAAGAGACTGAAAATTCCCTAAGCGATGCTGACAGTGTAAAAGTGGTTGCCAGTACTAGCTTGCCAGTAAAATGTACATCTAAAGTAAAGCACGTAGAGAAGAAGAAAATAACCCCTGATAGGACAGTTACGAAAATATCTCTCAGATCCCAAGAGACATCTACTGCCAAGATGATGCCCTTACGACAAGTCCCGGGAGTGCCCGTAAGGAATGAAGATAATGAGGTGGTAGCGGGACCCCTAAGCTATGTGTATGTCCCTTTCTCTACAACTGATTTGTTAAATTGGAGGACACATTATGCCTCCTATACCAATAAACCCCTAGAGCTTACAGAATTAGTGAATACTATTATGGAAACCCACCAACCAACATGGGCAGATTGCCGCCAGCTCCTGACCACTCTATTTACGACAGAGGAGCGGGCACGAATTAGAAAAGCAGCTATTGATTGGCTGGCGGATAACCCTGTAGCTCCAGAACAAGGGGCGGAAAGAATAGACAATCGGGAAACGGCCCAGAGAGAATTCCCGAATGAAGACCCCCGATGGGATCCAAATACAGAAAGAGGATCCAGAGCCCTAGCCCGTTTTCGCCAAGGCTTTCTACAAGGCCTGAAAAGGGGGGGCCAGAAAGCTATGAACCTTTCCAAAGTTGCAGGAGTTATCCAAGGTATAGATGAGAGCCCAGCAGAATTTCATGAAAGATTAACTGAAGCATATAGAATGTATACTCCCTATGATCCCGATTGCACCAGGAAGTTTATGTATGGTGAATTCTGCTTTTGTAAATCAGTCTCAACCAGACATTAGACTTAAATTACAAAAATTAGATGGGTTTGCGGGCATGAATACAACTCAGTTATTGGAAGTCGCTCATAAAGTGTATGTGAATCGTGATAATGAACGGCAGAGAGAATGTGATCGAAAGATGAAGAAAGCTGATTTTTTGGCTGCGGCCATAGTTGAACAGAAAAGGGGAGGTACCCCTAGTCGACGGAGCAGAGGAAGGGGCGGGGCCGAAGTGGAAGCCGGCCCCAACTAGGCGTAAACCAATGTGCCTACTGCAGGGAGGAAGGACATTGGAGAGATGCATGCCCGCAACTCGAAGACGCCCAGCAAGATGACGAAAACAATCATCAGTGGAGAGAAGAAAGACGAGGCCGTCCCCGAAACCGCGGAGGAGCCAATCGAGAACAATTCCAGCGAGAAAGAGGAGGAGCCATACAAGCATTGGCTACGACAGCCCATGATGAAGATGACGTGGATTAGGACAGACCGGGCTCCGAGTTTGCTTTAGGTCTCCAGGAGCCTATGGTCGGAATACAAATAGGAGACCAAGTTATGAACTTTATGGTTGATACTGGAGCAGAACATTCAGTAGTAGATAGAAAGATAGCCCCATTTTCTACAAAAACAGTCACCATTGTAGGAGCAACTGGTGCCAAAGCTACAAAACCTTTTCTTCAGAATCGTGTATGCAGTCTAGGAGGACAGCAAATAACTCATCAATTCCTTTACATGCCTGAATGTCCAGTGCCACTACTGGGACGAGATATGTTAGCCAAGCTACAAGCCCAAATATCCTTCTCCGAAGGAGGAGAAATGCAAATGACAGTAAATTCCCAAACCAAACCAGCAGGAATAATGCTGCTTACAGTTCCCCGAGAAGAAGAATGGAGATATTACATTGATGATTCTGTCCAAGACACCTATTTTGAACAAACTTTGAAAAGCATTGATGCACCACCTGGAGTATGGGCAGAAGGCAGTCCTCCAGGCCTAGCCAAACATATAGCTCCAGTAATTGTAACCCTTAAGCCTAGTGCTACACCAGTACATGTCAAACAGTACCCTCTCCCAAGAGCTGCAATTGAAGGCATCCATCGCCACTTGCAAAGATTACTAAAACATGGCCTACTAAAAGTATGTCAATCCCCATGGAACACTCCACTTCTGCCAGTAAAGAAACCTGGAACAGATGACTACCGCCCAGTGCAAGATCTAAGGAGAGTGAATGAAGCAGTTGAAACCATACATCCAGTTGTACCCAATCCTTACACTCTTCTAGGACTGATACCTGCTGAAGCTACCCACTTTACTGTACTAGATCTAAAAGATGCATTCTTTTGCATAAGATTAGCCCCCGTAAGTCAGATATTGTTTGCATTTGAATGGCAGGACCCCATCTCTGGAAGAGGGGGCCAACTCACTTGGACACGACTACCCCAAGGATTCAATCTGAGCACTTTTCAAATCATTTAGAATCCCTTCAGCAAAGGCTCCAACGATCCTGTGAGCAGTGAGTGAGAATCAGCTGTGCCTACTTAGTTGGGAACTGTGTGTGAGAGAAAACTGCAGCCAATCTGAGCACTTTTCAAATCATTTAGAATCCCTTCAGCAAAGGCTCCAACGATCCTGTGAGCAGTGAGTGAGAATCAGCTGTGCCTACTTAGTTGGGAACTGTGTGTGAGAGAAAACTGCAGCCAATCTGAGCACTTTTCAAATCATTTAAAATCCCTTCAGCAAAGGCTCCAACGATCCTGTGAGCAGTGAGTGAGAATCAGCTGTGCCTACTTAGTTGGGAACTGTGTGTGAGAGAAAACTGCAGCCAATCTGAGCACTTTTCAAATCATTTAAAATCCCTTCAGCAATGGCGCGCCCGTGCCTTGCGGGCCCGCGCCTGAGGGCCTCGCAAGAGGGCCCTTTGGCGTGGCCCTTAGGCGGTGGACCGTGCGAGACCCACTATCTGCTGCTATATGCTCATTCTGTTCAGCGATATGCTGTTTGTAGTTAATGTAAGGTAATGTAATGTAAGTTATGTACTGTGTTCCCTGTTTGTACTCCTAGTGTTTTGTTGTGATGTAATGATAATGCAATGTATGTTTCCCTCACCTTTGTTTAACTTTGTGCTGTATTAACCGCTTTGATTGAAGGAAAAGGCGGGATACAAAACATGTTAAATAAATAAATAAAAATAAGAATTCGCCTACCATCTTTAGTGCTGCACTGAATCAAGACCTTTCAAGCTATCCAGTGGCCCCGGGGAAGAGAGTGCTTCTCCAATACGTGGACAATCTGCTGGTAGCTGCTGTATCGGAAAGTGAATGCATACAAGCCACTAAAGATCTCTTGCAGTTACTAAATGAAGCTGGATACAAAGTTTCCAGAGCAAAAGCACAGCTATGCCAAAAAGAAGTGAAATACTTGGGCTTTCGTATAACCCAAGGAAGCCGAAAATTAGGCAGAGAAAGAAAAGAAGCAGTATGCAGAATTCTAACCCCAACAACCAGAAAGCAAGTCAGAGCCTTTCTGGGAGCGGCAGGATATTGCCGAATCTGGATTCAACTTTGCCCAAATTGCCAAACCACTGTATGAAGCCACAAAAGGAGAAGAAAAGTCGCCACTGGAGTGGGGACCTGAGCAGGATACAGCCTTCAAGACGTTAAAGGAAGAATTAATGTCATCACCAGCCCTTGGACTACCAGATGTTCACAAGCCTTTCCACTTGTTTGTACATGAAGCACAGGGAAATGCCTTAGGCATGTTGACTCAGAAATTGGGAAATTGGGAGCGACCTGTAGCATACCTATCGAAACAATTGGACACTGTGGCCAAGGATGGCCACCTTGCCTGAGAGCAGTCGCAGCTACAGCATTGTTAGTGAGTGAAGCAGACAAGCTCACACTAGGACAGAATCTACGAGTCACTGTGCCACATGCAGTCCTTGCCCTCATGGAACAGAAAGCAAATCATTGGCTCACCAATTCCCGAATGTTAAAATATCAGAGCATGTTATGTGAAAACCCACAGACACAACTGGAAGTGAGTCATGCCTTGAATCCAGCCACATTGATACCCGTTAGTGAAGAACTCCCAGAACATGATTGTATCGAAGTCATGGACACTGTATTCTCCAGCCGACCTGACCTGACAGATGTGCCCATAGACAATCCTGACCAAATCTATTATGTCGATGGAAGCAGTCTCATCCTCAATGGACGACGCTGTGCCGGATATGCAGTTGTCAACTCAACATGAAGTCGTTGAGTCATCAGCTCTAGCCTCAGGCACATCAGCCCAGAAAGCAGAATTGATAGCACTTACTCGAGCACTATTACTAGGTGCAAAACTTGTGTTGAATGTATACACAGATTCCAAATATGCCTTCACTACCCTACATGCCCATGGAGCTCTCTATAAAGAACGAGGGCTCATCACATCCGGAGGAAAATCAGTCAAGTATGGCCCCGAAATACTGATGTTACTTGATGCAGTATGGGCCCCAACTCGTGTAGCTGTCATGCATTGCAGAGGACATCAAGCAGGAAAAGGAGAAGTTGCCCGAGGAAATAGGTTTGCAGATGCCTCAGCACGACAAGCAGCTATGACAGGACAAATTACATCACAAGCAATGCCAATGCAGGCAGCATTGTTTCCAGTACCTTTGAACTTATGGACACCACAATATACCACCAAAGAATTAGATTACTATTGTGACAAGGAAGATGGAGTACTGAAAGATGGATGGATTGAGCTGCCACCAGCAGAGGGCAGTCAACCCCCAGGACGAATAGTAATTCTCGAATTGTTAGGACCATCCTTTGTCAAAGCCTTTAACGAGGCCACCCACTATGGGAAAAGTGCTATGGAAAAAGCACTCAGACCACATTTCTACATTACCATGTTGACGACCATATCAGCTTCAGTAGCACGCCAATGTCTAATTTGTGCCAAAAATAATGCCAAGCAAGGTCTCACACCAGCACCCCGAGTTCAGTCAGGAGGTGTAACCCCCATGCACCACCTGCAAATTGATTTTACTGAAATGCCAAAAGCCAATGGATATCACTACCTATTAGTATTAGTCTGTACTTTCTCTGGGTGGGTAGAAGCCTTCCCAACCAGAACTGAAAAAGCTCGAGAAGTTACCAAAGTTTTACTGAGAGAGATTGTCCCTAGGTTTGGAATTCCAGCAGTAATAGGGTCAGACAATGGACCCTCATTTGTCTCCCAGATTACTCAACAGCTAGCAAATGCTTTGCAGATACAATGGAAGCTTCACACTGCATACAGACCCCAGAGTTCAGGGAAAGTTGAGCGAATGAATCGTACCCTAAAAGCCCAGATGTCTAAGCTTTGTCAGGAGACACACCTGAAGTGGCCCCAAGTGCTCCCAATAGCTTTACTCAGAATACGCTCAGCTCCTGTGAAGTCAACAGGTTTTTCCCCTTTTGAAGTTCTGTATGGTAAGCCCCCACCAATAGTGCAGGGAATTACAGGAAGTCTAGCCCAAATTGGTTCAGAAATAACCAGGCAAGAACTCCTAGCTCTTAGTTTTGTTCTGCAGACTCTCCATGCGTGGATCCAAGACCAGTTGCCTATCAACTTGACGGAACCCTTGCATCCCTACCAGCCTGGTACTTCGGTGTGGATCAAAGATTGGAAGAAGACACCGTTGGAACCCCATTGGAAGGGACCATACACCGTCATCCTGTCTACCCCAACTGCAGTAAAGGTAGCAGAAATCGATTCCTGGATCCACCACAGCAGAGTCAAGCCCGCAGCTTATCCTGAACCTAAGCAGTGGACAGCAGAACAGCATCCTGATGCACCTTTGCGAGTTACTCTGAGACGGCAACCAGCAGTCTAAACACTTTGCCACAGTGCCTTGCAGTAGCCAAGTCTTTCGAAGAGGATTGCTGTTTTCCATACAGCAAGTTTGTTTTTAACGAACCTCATGTGTGTGATTTTACACACTACTTTGATGCTAAATTGATTGACCATACTTCAAAAGCCAACTGAAATTGCTAAGTTGGTTAATGTGGACAACATGAGGATCTTCAATCAACACTCAGCACCCGTTGAATTGCTTTATTAGCGAACGGGACGAAGAACAGAACGTCGTGGTCAAGATCTGCAAGCTGAGGATTCAGAAGAACTCCAATCAACATGTATCTTTACCTTTGCTTTGCCCTGGTTGCCTGTTTTGGAGGCTTTGAACTGACTCATGCCTTACCTCCATGCACCGCTTGCATTACTTCTACTCGAACTGGACTGAAAGTAACTCAGACATTGATTTACCATTCTTACTATACCTGCACTTGTAAAGTGACTCGGTGTATTTATAACACCACTGAACTAAATGTTTGCACTAAAGGTAAATCTAGAGTATGCTATAATCCGCATCAGAATCCATCCTATTACACGTTGGAAATACGATGGAAGGATGCAGATGGACCTATAATTAATGCCACACAACCACTTAACTAGTAGACCTGCTGTTTTGAATTTTGATGCATGTGATGTTATAAACAGAGATAGTCGCTCCAAATGTGGTACCTGGGAAAAAGCATATCGAAATGACCATAAGTATATGTGCCCGGAAGGTGCCACAGGATGGGGAAAGTGTACAGGTAAAAAGGATTCATATAGTACTGCCACAGCAGCAGATTACTATTGCCCGAATTGGGAATGTGTTTTTTATGCTACATGGAATGATGGTATAGTAGAAGAAGAGATAGATAAACGAGTGGTCACTCTAACTAAGTCAACAACAGACGACAAATGTAAGAAAGGTGCTTGTAACCCTTTACACTTACGGATACGTAATCCTAATGTATGGAAACAAGGATACAAGTTTGGTCTACGTATCGCAGGTACCGGATCAGATCCAGGAACCATTGTGTATATAAGATTGAACACCCAAGCCCACAAGTCATCTAAATATCACATCCATAACACCTTCTATGAGGCCATGCATGTAAATAAGTTTGAGATCCCTCATCCTTCTCAGAATTTATTCTTAGAATTAGCTGGAGCAGTAGTATCTAGTCTTAAAATCTCAGATTGTTATTTCTGTGGCGGAACCCAGATGGGTGACCAGTGGCCATGGGAAGCTCAAGAATTAAATTATTCTCTGACTTACAATCAGACTGAATTACACAAGACTACTAGTGAATGGGTGTTAGCGCACTCAATTGTTGGACGTCTTTGCTATACCAGAACTGGACCTCAGTTCACTCAACAGGTAGGACAGCTGGTCTGTCTTAGCCAGAAATTCTATAATGACACTACCAAAAAGACGTCATGGTGGTCAGGAGTCAAACACCCTGAACCTCCTAACCCATTAGCCAGATTTCCTGAACTTGCTGATTTATGGACTAATCTTGCCAAAACCCATGCTTGGCAAGCCCCACCTGGCCTGTATTGGATCTGTGGAAACTGAGCATATGCTCGACTCCCACCACATTGGGGAGGAGCATGTGTCTTAGGGACCATCAGACCTTCTTTCTTCCTCCTACCCACAGAACATGGAGAACAATTAGGATACCCAGTATACACTACCCACAGACACAAAAGAGCACTGAGACAGAAAAGAGCACTCCTCCAAGTAGGCAAGTGGAAAAAGTGGAAGGGTGATGATTGGCCGCCAGAAAGAATCATTGAATATTATGGGCCTGCCACTTGGAATGATGATGGTATGTGGGGCTATCGAACCCCAGTCTATATGATTAATCGTATTATTCGCTTACAAGCAGTAGTTGAGATAATAACCAATGAAACTAGCCAAGCTCTTACACTTTTAGCTAGACAAAGTACTCAGATGCGCACTGCTATATATCAGAATCGTTTAGCACTTGATTATCTGTTAGCAGCTGAAGGAGGAGTATGTGGTAAGCTGAATTTAACCAATTGTTGTTTAAAAATAGATGATAAGGGTCAAGTAGTTGAAGAACTTGCTAAGGATATGCAAAGACATGCTTATGTGCCAGTACAGACTTGGCACTCACTAAAGTTTCCTAACTGGTTTGCTAACCTCTTCTCATGGCTGGGAGGACTTAAAACTTTCCTTATATTAGTACTAATAATTATTGCTGTTATTTTGCTGTTACCATGTATAATCCCATGTTGTATGCGTTCTATTCATAGTGCTATTGAAAGTACAGTAGAGCGGAAGACCGCAACTAAGATTATGGCCTTATACCAACCAAAACCTCCTGCATATAGTCAGAATCCTATGACCATAGTATAACTATTTTGAAGTGATTTAATTCTCACACCTTATTAAGTAATAGGGTGAGATTAATCAAAGGGGGGAATGTGGCAGGTGAAGGCCCGTGATCCACAGTGTCTGACATAAGCAAGCAAGCCTAACTAGCTTGACCTGTAAATGAAGCTTGTGAAGAGGCCCATAGGAATTGCACATCCCCCAATATGCTGCTGTAGAATTAGAACTCAGTAAAAGTATTGAATTAAGCTTAGACAAGCAGAACAGATGGAAAAATACAGAATTTATGTTTAAAACTGCTGACAGAGAAGTTACAGAGCCCTGCTTCCCTACACGTACAAACTGGCTCAATGGCCTTGAGAGAAGGAAAGTAACAAGTTGGTGAACTGGCCATTGTAATTGGGACTAGAAGGGGGGGTAAGCAGGTGCTGAGCCCACTGAAAGAACATAATTGGATAATCATATCAGTACCGGGACCAATAGAAGGGGTACAGGAGGTACGGGAGGTTACCGGGACCAATGAAATGTTTTTCTATACCTAGAATGAAGCTAAAGTCTATAAACGTTGTTGTATTACCAGAGAACATCGCTCAGCCATTTTGAAATTGACTTTGCTTGAGACTTGTGCACAAATAAATGATTTGGACCTTCTGAACAGACTCCTGGTATTATTGGTTTGTCTGCGCTCTGCTGCTACACTAGCAGATGGAGAAAGATGGTCTTGGCCTTTCATGTAAGCAAGGTGGTTTCTCTTCCAGCGTTTTCACCTGAACAGTATCAGGGTAGCGATAAGTTCTACCTACTGGACATCCACAGTGCATTACTCCATTATTCAAAGGCAACTACCCTTCTGCTAGTTGGATAGGCTTTTCATTTTGTTTTGAGGACTGTGTAAAGGGGAGGCAGACTCCAACGCCATTCTGGGTTAGTGGATTAGACAATTGCTTCCACCTATATTATGCTTATTCTCACTTGATATACTGCCCTTAACAAAAAGCATCAGGGATGTGTACAATTAAAACAAAATATAAGTAAGAAGGAAAGAAAGGAATGCCATATTCAGAGAGGAAAGAACAATCACTCAGGAGGGGAACAGGAAGAGATCATCGAAGGGTTATAAGAGAGATGTATTAAGATAGTCAGGGAGGAGGAAAGTCAGTAGGGGGGCATATCAAAGGGGAAGCCCATTCCCATGGGCCTGCGCACGCAATCTACTAGAGCACAGGCAACTCAGGCAGAGTCCAGGGTAGTGGCCCCAGTGAACATCTGTAGGGTAGCTACCTAGCCTTCATCGAGTACCTTTTGTCAAGCATTATCGCTTAAATCAGCAAGCCAGATTAGCAGCAGCTTTGGCTCAGAAATTCTCAGAACAGCTGAATCATCTTCTTGGCGGAGTCATAGCTTTGGTACTTCCCACTTGCCTGAACTGGCCTAGAAGGATGAACTAGAAGGTGGAGTTAGGCCTTACCTGCTAATTTTCTTTTCTTCAAGCCCTCCAGTCCAGTCCAGACCAGACATGTGGGTTTATGCCTTCCTACCAGCAAATGGAGGTTGAGAACCACTGTTTCTCAATGTCACCCTATAAAGATCCTGTGCAGCCATCCTTTCACCAGTATTTCAGTAATAAATAACCATTCTTGGTGGTGTTTGCTTTAACTCTTTTATTATTTACATATCTTATCTAATAAACATTCATGCTCCGAAGAGAGTCCAGAGTAGTGAACAGCGGCAGCACGAGGGTTTCTACTACTCTAGGTAGACCCTCCATGCCGCTGCCGCTGCCGCCGCCACCCCCCCCCCCAAAAGACTGTGCCTCCATCCAGCCTGCCATGCCACCCCCACCTTGTGCTGAAATGATAATGGCTCAACTGCTGCTTCAACACTGTGTCGGACCTTAAAATGCCCGCACACATGCATGCTCATGGCCTGCTGCTCCTGCCCCACTCCGATACTACCTTTTTTGGAGGGTAGGCAGGAGAAGCAGGCTGGAACTGCATGCACGTTTTAAAGCCTGCCATGGCGCTCGGGGGGAGTTGGGTTAGCAATGACATCCACCAGGGTCTGCCACCCTAGGCAACCTCCTGGTTCACCCAGTGAACAGGCTGGTCGTGGTAGCGAATATAGACCACTGCCCTCCTTCTGCCACCTACAACCACGAGAAAACAAACAGCACAGCTGAGCTACGACCTCCCCGGAGGCGCAGGGTGAAGTAGCTGAACCTAAAACACAGCCATCCATCCACTTCATCTGAGCATACGTGCCTCATATGACCCTGGGCTTGAAAGGGAAGTAGTCAAGGAGGGTCCTGGATTTAACTGGAAGGACTCAAGGAAAGAAAATTAATAGGTAAGGTCTAATTTCACTTTTCTCACCATCCCTCCAGTCCAGTCCAAATACACGGGACATTTATTTATTTAGACAGATTTGTATGCCACCTTAGCCTTCAATCAAGGTGGCCACGTCACATTACAATTGGAGGGTTACATTTAACATTAGGTTACGTATAAAGCAGTATCTAAATAATGGGAAGGGGGTAAGGAGATCCAAGCTCATAACTGCACATCCCTCTGCTCTTGACCCTCCAGGCAGAAAAAATTGCAAGTCAGAATATTGGGAAGACCATGTTGCTGCTTAAACTCAAGGGATAGAACAATGCCACACTCTGCCCCGGAAGGAATCTTTGCCTTGTTGGAATAGGTCCCAAGTCCTGCCAGAACCATCCACCTCTTGGGTAAATAGGCAAATGCAAACATCTCCAAACACCTCCCCAACAGACGTCCAATTGCAAACTATCTGAGAAAACCAAATCCCCATCTGAAACTGGAGAACACTGGTAACATCATGAATCAAAAAACTGACAAACACCCTGGGTAGCAAGAGAGCACCAGCCAAAGTACCATCTTTTCATAAAACGTAATAGAATGGCTCTCTGCACAACAAAACTCAAAACACCGAAAACCTATGGGTTGACCACACTGCCATGAGAAACCCCGCTCGCAGTGCAAGATTCCACAAGGAAACCCCAGAAGTGGCCACAACGGCTCCACCCTTTGAATACCAGAACAAACAAATTAAGGACTCCTGGAAGGATCCACATACAAGCTGAAGGACACACCTATGTAACTCCTCTCAGGGATCACTGACACCTGCTCACACAGAGAATTAAGAGCAGGCCCCTTGTCAAGACTAGTTTTCAAGAAAGTCATCACGTGGGGCAGCAAAAAACTCAAGGGCCGAATATCCCATTCTTCAGACCCACTTGAAACCGCTTTACGAGAACCTAAGCCAGAAAGGTAACATGTACAGCCTCAGAGCAAGGGTGGCTCTGACCTGAAGGAAAAATCGGTCATCCTCAGTGTACAGCAGCAGCCGCCAAAAAGAAAATAAAATGCTAAGAATCAAAAGGAAAGGAATGGAAAATAAAATAAAGGATATTATAATGCCTCTGTATCATGCCATGGTGCAACCACATTTTGAATATCGTGTGCATTTATAGTCTCCATACCTTAAAAAGGATATAACTGAATTAGAAAAGGTACAGAGAAAAGCCACCAAAATGGTAAAGGGGATAGAAGGCTACCCCCCTATGAGGTAAGGCTTAAAAACATAAGGGCTCTTCTACATGGGAAAAAAAAAAAAAAAAAAAAGACTGTTGAGGGGGATATGATAGAGGTCCATAAAATAATGAATGGAGTGGAATGGATATATATAGATCGGTTATTTACTCCTTCAAAAAGTAGAAAGGCTAAGGGACATGCAATGATGCTACAATGTAGCCTATTTACGTGAAAAAATATTTTCTCTTATTATTCTTAACAAAATAATCAAATTCTGGAATTCATTAACAGAGGATTAGTAGTAAAAGCTGGCAGTATAGCTGGGTTTAAAAAAAGGTTTGGACATGTTCCTGGAGGAAAAGTCCATAAACCATTATTAAAGAGAACCAGTGAAATCCACTACCTACCACAGGATAAGCAATGTGGGAATCTGTATACCTTTTTGGGAACTTGACAGATACTTGTGATCTGGATTGGCTGCTGTTGAAATCAAGATACTGAGCTTGATGGACCTTGGTCTGACTCAGTATGGCATATCTTATATTCGTATCCTCACCTAGCTCTCTCAAAAGCTAAGCTGTGAACGAGAATGACTGGCTACTAGTATGAGAATTGGGTCCACAGCCAGAAGACCATCCACCCTCTGAAATGGGAATGGATTTTTCCCACCACCAGATGTAATTGAATTGCCTAGCAAGTGCCCTGTGGCCAATCCAGAGCCATTAATAATCACCAGAAGAGCATCCACCATGTGGGCCACATGAACTATGAGGACTACCAAGGAAACACGCAACACATGCCTTTCTGAGGACACAAACAAAAGCATCCTGACCTTCCACATGCTCTCTTGCCTGGTCTGAAGATCTCAGACTCCTTGGTCTTAACTGCAGTCATCATGAGATCCACTACAAGCAGCCTCTAGCAGTGTCTCCAAAACCGAAACAGATTCCAAGAGGATCACTTGGAATTGGGATGAGCTAGACTGCTTGAACATTACCTCTTCCAGCTCATGGGTAGTAGGTCTCTGCACCCCCCAGCAGAGGCACCACCTTCCCCACCAACACATCCAGTGTTCCCTTGGCAAAAATGTAGGCTATCGCAGACAGCTTGTCTGTCTTCTCACCACCCTGCAAGGAAACCAGGGAACAAAAAGGCCTTGAGAGCTAAATGCACTGGACTGCTCTCCAACAGATTGAACAAACAAGTGCTGTCCTTTAACAACTGGCTAAAGAGTGCCATGTCATGGTCAGACTATCGCTACCACAGAACCACCCCTGTCACAGACAATCACACCATTTGCCAAGGACTCCAGATCACAGAGTCCCATCGAAACAGTTCCTGCTGTTTATACCATGATACCTCTGGGGCCAAACTACAACAGTTATGTAGGTTGAGGCATGTTGTCCTGATCCTAGGAAAGCAGATGATCAGGTAACGACTAACTCGATTAGAAACCATCTTGAAAGCCGTACACATCTAGCTAGAGCAAACAGATGCATTTTGAGTAAGTAGCAGAAGACTTCTCAAATGTTGGAAACAGAATGCTTCTCAGCACAATACAGAAACTGAGAAGCAACAAAAAAGGCTTAGCATCTCAAATGATGCTCCCTTATATTATTAATTTTTTCTTTTTAACTCTAATCACCAGCAAGAATGTCGTAGCCATCAGTTGGTTTGGACGCAGAGGCAAAAGGAGCAACAATCTCTTGCTGTCTGGGCTGGACGTCCTCTCTTGACTGCACAGGGAAGGGTACCTTGCGAGGTGCCGATTGCACTGCAAATACCCTGGAACCCAGGCATAAAGAATTTTCCCCAGCATCCATTCTGATGGACCAGAAAGGACAATGTCAACATAGGAATGGACCAGCAGAATCCTCAACGACAGACAGCATTGTCAAAGATTCAAGAGATTTAGCTCCCCAACAATCGTGAACTGAAACTGCTACAGGCACCTACCGATTAAACCTGATACATCTCTGTTCACTCCAATACAAGCCCATAGCATGGCCACTGCGATGAAATTAGGCTTACCTGCTAATTTTCTTTCCATTAGGACCTACAGTCCAATCCAGACTCATGGGTTGTGTCCCTATTCCAGCAGATGGGAACAGAGTATTCTAGCTTTTGGTGACATCACTACATAAGGAGCAAGCACTCCTCCCACCAAGCCAGTATTCCCATGTCAAAGCAGAACTAAGACAACCAAAAACGCCCCTAATAACCATATACAGACTGACTATCGTGTGAAGACTTAGGGCAGCCCGTGGGGAACAAGGTCACTCCTAGCTCTCTTCAAGCGTCTGGGACTTAACCCTTTGGCCTGGAGAGAACTCTTCCACCTGCACCGGAGAAAAATGCCTTGCCCCCTATATGTTGAGCATCTGAAATGGGCTTGACACTATAGTGCGACAGGTGGAATCTGGATTGGACTGTGGGTCCTAATAGAAAAGGAAATTAGCAGGTAAGCCTAAATTTCACCTTCCATAGCGCCCCTACAGTCCAATCCAGACTCATGGGATGTACCAGAGCAGTACTCAAACCCGGACAGGACCAGCAAGCCCAGCCTCCAAAACCAGAGCCCCAAACTGCGCCTCCGAACATGCCTGCAAATCTAGCTTATGATGACGAACAAAGGTATGCAGTGATGCCCAAGTGGCTGCCTGACAAACCTCGACCAGAGGAACCAGCTCACACTCCACCCAGGACACAACCTGCACCCTGGTGGAATATACCTACAGCCCCAATAGGCCAAGCCAATCGCCAGCTTCAACCATCGGGCAATGGAGGCCTTTGAGGCCGCCTCCCCCTTCCAAGGGCCCACAAAGAGAACAAATAGACTACTACCCTACCCCCCCAAAGAAAAACCAGGACGACTATGGTCTGAGATGGAAAGGCGAAACCACCTTGGGCAGAAAAGAGGGTACCAAACGCAAATTACTCTGTCCTTCGCCATCAGAAGATAGAACTCCCGACGGGACAAAGCGTGCAGCTCTGAAATTCTCCTGGCCAAACAAAGAGCGACCAGAAAAACTTTAAGGTAAGGTCCTTGAGCAAAGCCACCACCAGTGGCTCAAATGGCACTGCCGAGAGAACCTCTAGCACCAAATTGAGATCCCAAGAGGGAACACATGGCCACCATGGCAGCCTCAAAAGCTTGACCATTCTAAGAAACCTGACCACATCGAGATAAGCCACCAAGTACATTCCCTGATCACGTCCGCTAATATGCCATAGCTGCAATCAGCACTTGAAGGGAGTTCAAGGCTAGGCCTTTCTCAAACTCAGCATGCAGAAATCCCAATACCTCCAGGATCGAGGCCACAAAGGGATGGCACCAGCACCCCACACACCAAGCATCAAACACTCTACATACCCGCACATATGCCAGTGATATGGACCGACACCGTGTTTTCAGTAAGGTAGTAATCACTTGAAGGACTACAAAAAGGGACTGCTACCTCTGGAGAGAGATCTGCAATTGTAAGTATTTACTTCTACGAATTTTTCTAAATCTTGGTGAAAAAAGGTGAAATTAGAGACTTACCTGCTAATTGTTGTTCCTTGAGGAACTCCAGTCCAGTCCCAGAACCTCTTTGTTTAGCACCTCCTCCAGCAGTTTTGGAGACTGAGCACGTCATCCCTTTGATGACACTGGTATAAGTAGCTCAGGACCGCCTCTCCACTCCAGTACCTATTGACAAAGCAGAACTCACCAGAGCAACAAATAAGTAGTTAGTAGAACCCGAACCAACTGTTTAACAGTGTATACCTAAAACAAGCTTAACTGAAGGCTTAACCTAAGACGTAACCTAAGCTTCCCTGACAGAAGCCAAGTATACTGCTGCAAAGGTGTGCTCCCCTCCTCCTCCACGAGGATAGCGAGCCTACCAGCATCCCAAACCCCGGCCAACTGGACTGCCGTCCCCAAAAACAGACACCTATATCCTAATCTTAGATTCACCTTGCTTCAGGCTGCAGTCCAAAATCACAACCAAGGGGAGGATCTGGGACTGGACTGGAGTTCCTCAAGGAAAAACAATTAGCAGGCAAGTCTAATTTCACCTTCCTTATCGTACCTCCAGTCCAGTCCCGGAATCTCTGGGGATGTAACAGAGCAGTAGATATCAACGGGAGGGCCCAAGCGAGACCAGCCTGAAGCACCGCTGATCCAAAACGGGCATCCCCCACCACCTGAACATCCAGACGGTAATGCTTGACAAAGGAATTTAAAGATGACCAAGTCGTCGCTTTGCAAATTTCCACAGCCGGCACCAAACTATATTCCGCCTAGGAAGCCGCCTGCGCCCTGGTCGAATGCGCCCTCAGGCTCTCCAGAACAGCCTTTCCCTTCCAAATATACGTTGACGCTATGGCCTCTTTGAACCATCTGGAAACAGAAGACTTAGCTGCTGCTTCTCCTTTTCTAGGCCCTCCAAATAACACAAACAACCTGCCTGACTTTCGGAAGGATGTGGTACCATGGAGATACTTCCTAAGTGTCCGGCGAACATCCAGGAGACGCAACTTTCCCCTAGTCGTGCAATCCTCCCCTCCATCAAACACCGGCAACGACACCACCTGATTGATATGAAAAATGGAAACCACCTTGGGCAGAAAAGAAAGAACCGGCAACACCACCTTCTGCTCTGAAAAAGACAGATACGGCTCCCTACAAGACAAAGCCTGCAACTCAGAGATCCTACGAGCCGAACAAATGGCTACCAAAAACACCGTTTTCAGAGTAAGATCCTTCAAAGAAGCCCTACCCAACGGCTCAAAAGGCTCCCGCACTAAAGCTTCCAGGACCAGATTAAGGTCCCATGTTGGAATAGTCATCCTACACGGCGGCCGTAAGAGAGAAACCACCTTAAGAAACCTCTTAACATCCATGTGAGCACCCAGCGCTTCCCACTGAATCCTTCCCCGATAACAGGAAAGTGCTGCGAGCTGCACTCTTAACGAACTCGCCGCCAAACCCTTCTCGAAACCATCCTGCAAGAACGAAAGAATCTGTGAAATTGAAGCTGTTGAAGGCCGAAAACTCCTGTCTGCACACCGAGCTTCAGAATTGCGCCAAACGCGTACATACGCCAACGAGGTAGACCTCCGTCTGGCCTTCAATAAATGGTGGATATCACCGCAGCTAAGCATCCTCTGGTTTTAAACCGTGCCCTTTCAAGAACCAAGCCGTAAGTGAGAATCGATCCACCTGCGGCATGCAGAGCGGCCCCTGCAGCAACAGATCCACCGGCGACGGCAATTGCCAAGGACTGTCCACAAGAAGCCGAACCAGATCTGTATACCATGGGTCTCCTTGGCCAATCTGGCGCAATCAGAATCACTGGGCCCTGGTGAAGCTCTATGCGCTGGACCATGCAGCCTATTAAGGCCCATGGCGGAAACACGTACAGGAGACCTTCCTCCGGCCACCTTTGCATCAGAGCATCGAGACCCTCAGACATCCTTTCTCACCTCCTGCCATAGAACAGAGACGCCTTTGCCGACTCGAACAATCGCCATAAGATCCATAATCGGAGTCCCCCAGCGGTGCGTAATTAGCGCAAACATGTCCGGATGGAGAACCCACTCTCCCGGATCCACCCTGAACCAGCTCAAAAAATCTGCCTCTACATTGTCCACTCCTGCGACATGTTGTGCCAACAAAGCCAACAGATTTCTTTCGGCCCAATCCAACAGCCGACCAGCCTCTGCCTCCAAGACCACACTTCCTGGCGATTGAAGTAGGCCACCATGGTCGCATTGTCTGAAAGCACTTGCACCGCTCTCTCCTTCAGCGACGGCCGAAATGCCCGGAGAGCTAAAGCCACCGCCCACATCTCCAGCTGGTTGATGGACCACTCCTTTTCCACTGCGCTCCAATGTCCCTGCGCAAACCGGCCCTCGAAATGTGCTCCCCAGCCTGTCAAACTGGCATCTGTTGTTAGCGGCGTCCAGGCTGGGGACTCCAACGGCATTCCCTTCTCGAGGCCTCCTGGAATTAGCCACCACCACAGTTCCTGACGCACCAGCAGCGGACAGAGAAGCCTTTGAGACAGCGAATCCGTTTGATGCGACCACCTCTGGAGTAGCGCCCTCTGCAAGGGTCTCATATGATCTCTCGCTCATGGAACTAGCTCGAGAGTGGCCGCCATTGTTTCTAGAAGCTGCAGATACTGGCACGCTGTGGGAGCTCTCTCGTCCAGAAACCTGCGCACAAGTGCCCGCAGACCCTGCACACACAACTCCGGAAGAAACACTCTCCCTTGAGCCATACTGAACCACGCTCCCAGATACTCTAGGCTCTGCGACGGAATCAGCCTGCTCTTGGTGAAACTGATCACCCACCCCAGGCTGTGAAGCAGTTGCAGCACCCGGGCCGTGGCTGCTTCACTCTCGCCCCTTGACTTCGCTTGAATCAACCAGTCCAAATATGGATGCACCAGCACCCATTCCTTGCATAGAGCCGCTGCCACCACCACCACTTTAGTGAAGGTCTGCGGCGCCGCAGCTAGTCCAAACGGTAATGCTCGGAACTGAAAATGACCCATTGGCACCGCAAAGCGAAGGAACTGTTGATGATCCCGCCGAATCGGGGTGTGAAGATAAGCCTCCGACAGGTCCAGTGAAGTCAGAAACTCTCCTTTCCTGACCGCTACTATGACCGACCGCAGGGTTTCCATGTGAAAATGAGACACACTGAGACAACGATTTACTCTTTTGAGATCTAAAATGGGACAAAATGCTCCGTCTTTCTTTGGAACCACAAAATATATGGAGTACCGACCGCACCCTTACTGATCCGGTGGGACTGGTACAACTGCCTTGAGCCGAAGCAGTCTGCCTAAGGTTTCCTGAACTGCTACCCACTTTGACCGTGCTTTGCAGGGGGACTGAACAAAGGAATTGACCACAGGTCGCTGGAACTCCAGAGCATATCCGTCTCGAATGACTTCCAACACCCATTGGTCCGAAGTGATCTGGACCCAGGCAGGATAAAAATCCCGTAGCCGCCCTCTTACAGACTCCAATCCTACCTGAGCCCCCCTCATCTCATTGTGACTTCCTAAGATTTGAGGATGAGGCTGCGGCAAAACCTCTGCCCACTCCCCGAAAACCTCAAAATCCCTGGTTACGGGCGGGAAACCTGCCCCGCTGAAACTGACCAAACCGAGGCGAACAAACGTCAAAACTCTCTCTGCGACACCTTGGGGGCTGAAGTTGGCCGGCTTTGCTTTGGTTTATCCTCAGGAAGGTGTCCTCCCTTGGACTCCCCAAGGTCCTTTACCAGCTTGTCCAAATCCTTGCCAAACAGGAGTTTCCCTCTAAAAGAAAGCTTACTCAGACGAGCCTTTGAGGAACTGTCCGCCGACCAGTTACGCAACCACAAATATCGTTGAGCCACTACCAACGAAGCCATACTCTTCGATAGTCCCCGGATCAGGTCATAATGAATGTCTGCCAAGTACGCTGCCCCGGACGCCAATCGAGCTACCTCTTCGACCTGCTCCCCCAACTGGTCTACTTGTAGCCGCTGCGACCAACAAAGACAAGCCTGTTACCCACGCTCCCGAAATAGAAGCCTGCAAAAGGCGCAGATATCAAAAACCTGTTTCAACAACGTGTCCAACTTTCTATCCTGAACATCCTTGAGAGCATCACTACCTTCAACCGGAATCGTTGTCTTCTTGGTAACGGCCGACACCGCTGCATCCATCTTTGGAGAACGAAAGAGGTCCCGATCCTGATCTGACAAGGGAGAGAGACAGGCCATTATCCTAAACCCTTTAAGACCCGCCTCAGGCATGTTCCACTCCTCCTGAATCATGTCCCGCACCACTCTGTATACCGGAAACACCCTCTGAGTCTTACAAACGGCCTGTAACAATGGGTCTTCTAAAGTGTCATCTTCTGCCGGAATTCTAGAAGGCATGTTTAGGGCTTTAAGAGTTTCCACAATGAGTGCCGGCAATTCCTCCCGCCTAAACACACATACTACTCTAGCTTGCTCCTCCGTCTCAGCAAGCTCACCTTCCTCTAAATCCTCCACCGAATCCACCTCTGGATCACCCTCAGCAGATTCCAATCCATCCAAAGGAGCCAGCCTCTCTAGCCCCTCCCCCAAGCTTCTTGGAGGGCCCCCCCCAGCCCCCAAACCAATCGGGGTTCCAGGACGTTTCTCTCCCTGCTCTCCAGAGGAACTGGCCACAGGCCCACTCTGTCGCAAACACAACGCCTGATGAAGCAACAGAAAGAAATCAGGGGGTAACAGATGGCAAAATCCCATGACCAAGCAGTTGCTGAGACGCCGGATCCGGCACCACGGAGGGCCTCGCCACCGTTTCAGAGAGAGTGACACGGAAGGAGCTAGAGTCTCTGCCTGCTCTTGGAGGACAGCCTTCTGCCCCTCTGCCCCCTCTTCCAGGGCATGCTCCATCGAAGCCGCCTCCAGGGTGCAACCTCTGCACACTACTGTGTACGACACTGCCCCACGCCATGAGCCACAAACCAAACACCGAGGCCTGGAAGGCATCCAGGCCTTCCCGGCTAGGTCTCCCAGACGAAAAGAAAACACAAAAAGGGCACACCAAAACCAAAACCTAACACAGAAACTCCAAAATCAACCACCTAATCTGTGCTCCCAACCAGCACAGCAAAAAACTGACTAAAGCTTGGGGGGGGGGGGGGGGTTTAAACCAACCACCACCACTGCCTGACCTAAACCAAAGACGCCCGGAGCGAAAAGGGGTTCAAAAAACCTTCGGGCAGCAGCTCAAGGACCACTAACAGCACGGCAAAGAGAAACTAAAGAAATAACACCGGCAGCACTTGCCACACGAAACCACGCAGCCCGGCCTGCACACAGCAATCCCAGCCATGGCGAAGCCCCGCTACTGCCGAAAACTACCAGCTGACCCACCAGACAGCTCAGATCTTACCTCCGGCCCCGGAGCCTTCGCTGTCCACGTCCTTCTCTTGCCTTGATCCACCTCCCGTGCTCAGCCCTACACGCGGCTTCAGCACCGGGAGAGAGAGAGACACTGCCTCATACAGAGACGCTGACTCAGCCACAAGCCGGGATTCCTTCGTCTGAGCCTGCTACCTGCTCCTCGCCCGTTACTGCGGGATCGGGAGCAGGGAGGCTAACCCCTCAGGTCCTCACAGCCCAAAAGCAAGGGGATCAAGACGGCAGGGGGGGGGTGGGAGGAGGTAAAAACCAGTCCTCTACAGCTCCTCAAATTTAAAAACACCTTACCCCCCTAAAACTAACTGTTCTAATGCCTAATCCACTAACCACCAAACTGAACTCCCCTTAGTTGTTGCTAAGTGAGCCCTGGACTACAGGCTCACCACCTCTCCAGCTGCGTGGAGACAGAGTACTGGAGCAGAGAGGGGGTCCTGGGCTACATATACCAGTGTCAAAGGGATGACGTGCTCAGTCTCCAAAGCTGCTGGAGGAGGTGCTAAACCCAGAGGTTCCGGGACTGGACTGGACGATAAGGAAGGAATTCTTTAGATTAAAGCTGATAAATCTATGAATCCAGTGTATTTGTTAAATCAGTCAGGGCCTAGTATTAGCAAAGAGCTTTTAGTTAAATTAAAAACTCAACAGGTAGTTTTTGGCTTAAGTTTAAAACCTAGCAGAGAGCTTCTAGTTTAAATTTAATACTCAAGTCGGGGCCTGGCAGCAGCAAAGAGCTTTTATAGCACAGGCATAAATAGTTCAACCAGAGCTCTGTGATTCTCAGCCTTGAAAGACTACAAAAAGGGACTGCTAACTCTGGAGAGAGATCTACAATTGTATTTATTTCTGGGAATTTTTCTAAATCTTGGTGAAAAAGGAATTCTTTAGATTAAAGCTGATTAATCTGTGAAGCCAGTATGTTTGTTAAATCAGTCAGGGCCTAGTATCAGCAAACAGCTTTTAGTTAAATTAAAAAACCAACAGGTAGCTTTCAGTTTAAGTTTAAAATCCAGCAGAGAGCTTCTAGTTTAAATTTAAATACCCAGTCAGGGCCTAGCAGCAACAAAGAGCTTTCGGTTTAAATTTAACACACAGCAAAGAGCTTTCTGGTTAAATTTAGAATCCAAGATTCCCTCTATCCAATCAAGGGCTGTGTGAATTACCCAGGAAACCAGTCACAGATTACCTTAAAAGCACTGGACAAGGTACTGTGTAGCAGCCAGCTTTTAATAAGTCTTCTTTTCCTCCCAACACTCAACGAACCCTCGGATAAATCGTAGCTTTATAGTTGCTTAAACCTCTTAAAGGAAAGGTAGTGCCATATCCACTCTCAGGTGCAGTAGCTTATCCTCATCAAGCATACATTAAGGACCTGAGATTAAACTTCAGGTGAAAAAATAAAACTATACCTAATACGTTTAATATATTAGTATAAGTATCCCCAGCAACACTTAGTAAGTAAAGAACTTAAATACCTAAACACAACACTAAAACTAAGATGCAGATATCAGTCCAGCAGCAAGATGGGGGTTTTCTAGTCTTTTGCATTGAGTGTCGCATGTACAATTTTTTCCCAGTTGGTGAGGGGTCTTACGTGTGCACTAAGTGCAAGGAGCTCTTTGCTCTCAGGGAACAAGTCCGATCTCTGGAGGCTAGAGTAGCAGACTTGAGGACATAAGGAAGACAGAGGAGGGACATAGACGAGACCTACAGGGATATAGTACTGAAGTCCCAATTCCAGTCTGGCAGCATCCCTGTTGCTATGGAGGAGAAAGATCACGTGACAGGAGAGCATCAACCTGCTGCGGCCGGAAGTGATCCTATAGCTAGGACCTGTCCTACAGGTGATATAAAACCTCTTGCACCGAGGAGGGTTCTCTAGGGCCATGTGCCCACGAGGAAAGGGTTAGGACAGCAGTTATAGTTGGTTATTCGATCATTAGGTATGTAGATAGCTGGGTGGCTGGTGGACATGAGGATCACCTGGTAACATGCCTGCCTGGTGCGAAGGTAGCGGACCTCATGCACCACCTAGACAAGATCTTCGATAGTGCTGGGGAGGAGTCTGCTGTCTTGGTACATATTAGAACCAATGACATAGGAAAGTGTGCTAGGAAGGTTCTGGAGGCTAAATTTAGGCTTTTAGGTAGGAAGTTGAAATCCAAAACTTCCAGGGTACACGTTCTCCGAAATGCTTCCCTTTCCACGCGCAGGACACAAAAGGCAGGCAGAGCTCCAGAGTCTCAATGCGTGGACGAGACAATGGTGCAATGATGAGGGTTTTGGATTTGTTAGGAACTGGGGAACATTCTTGGGAAAGGAGGGGCTCTTCCGAAGGGATCGGCTCCACTTTAACCAAACCAGGCTGCTGGCATTAACTTTTAAAAAGGAAATAGAGAAGCTTTTAAACTAGATAATAGGAGAAAGCCAACAGTTGCCCAAGAGCACATGGTTCGGAACAATGTATCCTTGAAGGATACTAGCAAGACTGAAATTAGGGCATATCAGCAGAGAGGTTCCAATAAAAACAAAAGGTAACCCAAATGCCCTTGAGTACAGAGCAGACAGAGCTTATGTGGTAGGCGAAGGCCTATGATCCATGCTGCTTGAACTAAACGGACAGGCCTAAGCGGCTTGACCTGTAAATGAAGCCAGTAGGTAGGCCCGCAGGAATGTAAACCCCCCCCCCCGAATGCTGCTACCATAGAAGTGAAACTTAACTAAGCATAATCAAGGCTAGCTAAGCAGAATCGAAACTTAGAAAAGATAGAAAACCAGCTTTAATCGGTATTGATAAGAATGTGAGAAGCTTCTATGGAATTAATTAACTCCGTTGAAAGAAAGGTTACAGTGCCCTGCTTTCCCACATGTACTAGTCAGCTAGTGACCTTGGAGGAGAAATGTATCAAGAGTCTAAGAACTGACCACTGTAATGAGGGCTGTAAGGGGGGGAAACAGGTGCTGAGCCCAGACGAAGGTCCTCATTGGATAGCTACGTAACGGTACCGGGACCAATAGATGGGGTGAGAAGGGTTACCGGGACCAATGAAAAGTTTGCCTATGTTCAGAATGGAGAAGAAAGGTATAAAAGTTGTTGTTTTGCTAGAAATCATTGCTCAGCCATTTTGAATGTGATTCTGCTTGAGTCTTGTGCACAATAAATGATTTGGACCTTCTGAACAGACTCCTGGTATTATTGGATTGTTTGCGCTCTGCCGCTACATATTCTTGGTGCGTTGGCCGGGAACGTGTGGAGAGTAGAGGGTATACGAGCTGATATACCACGACTTTCCGCCTCTATAGGTTTGGTCCTGCCGGGCTCGTGCCCTTCCGACGTGGGCTCGGCTCCTAGGCGCCGCCGGTCCAGTTGTATCGGAGGGAGCTTGGCCAGGCCTCGGCAGGTGCTGGACCCGGTCGGAGCCAACACCTCGAACCCGTGAGGGGAGTCCGAGGTCCAACTCATGCGCTTGCTCGGAACGGGGACCGGATCCGGTGAGTATAGTTTTTGGTATGTCTAGACAGATGAGTCAGAACTGTAACTTGGAACTTGGAATTTTGGTAAGAGAGCTTGATCACCTCTCAAGACGGTCCAATTAACCCTGCATAGTGTATCGCGGGGTGAACTTACTGTCTTCTTGGAATAACTTGGAATAGCCGGCATAACTTGCATAACTTGTATAACTTTGGTATAGCCTAGTCAGAACAGACAGGATTGGGCATTTTGGGAGTACGTTGCTAGCATGATTGTGTGAATGAAGAGTGGTTGAGAGGTCTGGTGACACAGACCAAGTGAAGGCGGACTCCTGAGTAATGCAGTTCCTGGCCGGGCGACCGCGTCCAGGTCGTAAAAAGGAGGAAGCGACCATCGTCTTGTCTTGTTTTTTGTTTCCCTTGTATGTTTCTAGGGCCGTGAGGACCCCTCACCCACGGCCCGCCTTCCTTTTCCCTTCTGTCTGTTGTTGCGCGCACACATCAATATGGGAGGGGCGGGGTCTACTGTGCACACTCCATTAGAATGTATGATTAAGTATTTTAATAAAGGATATTCAGGAGATTATGGGGTGAAAATGACTGCGACACGATTACAGGTTTTGTGTACTAGGGAGTGGCCCGCCTTAGACCCCCATGTGGCCCCGAGATGGAACATTTGCCATAGGAATTATTAAGTCAGTTCATCAGAAGGTGCGAGTAGCGCACCCTGACCAGTATCCCTATATAGATTCCTGGTTAAGTATTTGTGAAGACCCGCCCCCTTGGGCTCGGCGCTGTTATGAAGAACAGTGCAGAATAATGATAGCGCTGACAGAACAGACACAGAAGACAGGGATAGAAAAGCAGCCTGTTTATGTTGATCCCGAGTCCCCGGAAGTTGTGACTAGACAGCCCCAAGCTCAGCGCCCAGTGAAAGTACCACCGCGTCCCGCGGCAGGCTCCCGGGACCGGCGAATTCCACCCCTTGACCCACCAGAAGCTCAGTTAGATGAGCCGCCCCCTGAAGAGGTTGATCAACTCGAGACTGAGGAAACTCTCGAGTCAGAACAGGAAGAAGAAGAAACATCTTCCCAGTACGAGACTGACAGTGTAAAATCAGTTGTCAGTGCAAGCTCATCTGTTGCAAGTGAAACTTCCCAGGCTAAGCTTAAGTTGAGAAAGAGAGGCCCTACCAAGAAATTATTGCCACTGCGACAGGTCCCAGGAATGCCCGTAAGGAACGAGGAGAACCAGATAGTAACAGGACCCACAAGTTTAGTTTATGTGCCATTCTCCACTACTAATTTGTTGAATTGGAAAATGCATTATGCTTCTTACACTGACAAGCCCCAAGAATTAACAGAGGTAATGAATACAATCATGCAAACCCATCAGCCTACTTGGGCAGATTGCCGTCAACTCCTGTCTACTTTATTTACTACTGAGGAGCGGACAAGAATTATGCAAGCAGCTGTTAATTGGTTAACAGAAAATCCCTTAGTAGAGGGAGCGGGAGGAATAGATAACCGCGAAGCAGCGAAGAAAGAATTTCCTAATGAAGACCCTCGGTGGGATCCAAACACCGATGAAGAGTCCAGAGCCCTAGTTCGGTTTCGCCAAGGCCTTTTACAAGGTCTGCGAAAGGGGGGTCAGAAAGCCATGAACCTCTCCAAGACAGCGGAAGTCATCCAAGGTGCAGATGAAAGCCCAGCAGTATTCTATGAGAGATTAGCTGAGGCATACAGAATGTACACGCCCTATGATCCAGCGGCACCAGGGAGCCTGTGTATGGTGAATGCCGCTTTTGTCAGCCAGTCCCAACCAGACATCAGACGTAAACTACAGAAATTAGAAGGGTTTGCGGGCATGAATACGTCACAGCTAATGGAAGTCGCCCAAAAAGTGTTTGTGAATCGTGATAATGAAAGACAGAAAGAAAGTGAGCGTAAAATGAAGAAGAAAGCCGATTTTTTGGCTGCCGCTTTAGTTGAACAGAAACGGGGAGGTTTCCCTAACCGAAGGAGCAGAGGTAGAGGGAGGGGCCGAGGAGATAGCCGGCCCATGCTAAGCGTAAATCAATGCACTTATTGCAAGGAAGAAGGACATTGGAGGAATGCATGCCCGCAACTCGAAGACGCCTCGCACAAAGAAGAACACGCCCCTCGGAGAAAGAGGGAGAGAGGCCGACCACAGAATCGCAGAGGGACAAATCGAGTACATTTCCAACGGGAAAGAGAGGAAGCCATAGAAGGAGTTGCAACCGCAACGGACTATGATTTAGATGAAACAGACTAGGACAGACCGGGCTCCGAATTCGCCCTGGGTCCCCAGGAGCCTATGGTCTGCTTAAAGATAGGGGACCAATTCATGGACTTTATGGTTGATACTGGAGCAGAACATTCTGTAGTAGATAAACAGAGTAAATTAGACTTACCTGCTAATTGTCGTTCCTTAAGGAACTCTAGTCCAGTCCCGGAACCATAGAGTTGTCAACCTCCACCAGCAGCTTTGGAGACTGAAAGATTTCATCACTTTGATGTCACCGGTATAAGTAGACAGGAACCGCCCCCTATCACCAGTACCTATTGACAAAGCAGACTCAGCAGAGCAACAAATAAGTAGAATAAAGAAATAATAGCCATAATCGGCCAACAGTCGAAATGAACTCGCACCCATACAGTCCCAAACATTGTTACCAGAAAAAAGGAATGGGTGAACCAAGAACTCCCAAGCCCGGAGCAACTGTGCGACCAAGCTCAAGAGACACTGCTGCGTAAAGAAGGGCCCCGCCTGTCTTCCCTGCGCTTCTTCTCACCCTTCCTATGCTAAACCAGTAGACTGACCGTCTGGACCGCTCTAAAGAATCTTCAGGCTGCCCCTAATGCAAAGACCCTGGGAGGGATCCGGGACTGGACTAGAGTTCCTTAAGGAACGACAATTAGCAGGTAAGTCTAATTTACTCTTCCTTAGCGTCCCTCCAGTCCAGTCCTGGAACCATAGAGGACGTGACAGAGCAGTACACATCAACGGGAGGGACCTACTAGCCCAGCCTGAAGAACCGCTGAGCCAAAACGCCCATCCCCCCCGTGCCTGCAAATCCAGCCTATAGTGCCGAGCAAACGAATGGAGCAAAGACCACGTCGCCGCCCTACAGATCTCCTCTGCTGGCACCCACCCAAGACGCCGCCTGCACCCTGGTGGAATGCGCACGAAGACCTTCCGGAACCATCTTACCCTTCAACAGGTAGGCGGAAGCAATCGCCTCCTTCAACCACCGCGAGATGGAAGACTTCGCCACTGCCTCCCCTTTCCGAGGCCCCGCAAAAACAATAAACAGCCTGTCTGACTTCCTAAAGGAGGCCGTTCTCCTGAGATATTTCTTGCGCACTCTCCGAACATCCAAGAGATGCAAACGGCCCCCCGAGCGCTCTTTCTGTTCCACTGAGAACACCGGAAGCGATACTACTTGGTTGACATGAAACACGGAAACCACCTTCGGTAAAAAGGCCGGAACCGTGCGCAAAACCACCTTGTGCCTGAAAAAGGTCAGATACGGCTCCGTACACGCCAACGCCTGCAACTCCGAAATCCTCCGAGCCAAACAAATAGCCACAAGGAAGAGAGTCTTCAACGTCAAGTCTTTCAAGGAAGCCTTGTCCAAAGGCTCGAATGGTTCTTGAAGTAGCGCGTCCAAAACCAAATTCAGATCCCAAGAAGGAACGGAATCTCGTCTTGGAGGCCTCAACAGTAACACCGCTCTAAGAAAATGCCTAATATCTCCGTGGGCACCCACCGGCTGACCTTGAATCTTACCCCTGAAACAGGCTATGGCTGCCAGCTGCACCCTCAAAGTGCTCGCGGCCAACCCCTTTTCCACACCATCCTGAAGAAAAGAAAGACAGTATGAGGCACCGAAGCCCGCAGAGGTTGAAAACCGCGGTCCTCACACCACGCCTCAAACACACGCCATACGCAAACATACGCCAAGGAAGTAGAGCGGCGCCGCGCCTTCAATAAGGTAGAAATTACTGCCGCCGAGTACCCCTTGGCAGTCAACCTTGCCCTTTCAAGAGCCATGCCGTAAGCGAGAATCGACCCACCTGCGGCATGCGTAACGGCCCCTGAAGCAAGAGATCCCCCCGCAGAGGAAGCCGCCACGGACTGCCCACCAGATCTGCATACCACGGTCTTCTGGGCCAATCAGGCGCCACGAGAACCACCAGACCGCTGTGTTTCTCTATGCGTTGAATCACCTTGCCTATGAGAGCCCAAGGAGGAAACAAGTAGAGAAGGCCCTCCAGCGGCCACCGCTGAGCCAATGCATCGAGGCCTTCCGCCATTCGTTCCCGCCTCCGGCTGAAGAACCTCTCCACCTGCGCGGAATCGAACCGTGCCATCAGGTCCATTACCGGTAGCCCCCAGCGCCGCACTATCAACGCAAACACGTCCGGGTGTAGACTCCACTCCCCCGGGTCTACTCTGCGGCGGCTCAGAAAATCGGCCTCGACATTCTCCACACCTGCCACGTGCTGCACCGACAGCGCCGCCAGATTCTGCTCGGCCCAGTCCAAGAGTCGACTCGCCTCCTCCTCCAGCAACGTACTCCCTGTGCCGCCCTGGCGATTGATATAAGCTACCGTCGTGGCATTGTCGGACAGCACTCGAACCGCCTTCCGACCCAAGTCTTTTTGGAAACTCTGCAGCGCCAGAAATACTGCTCGCATCTCCAATCGGTTTATGGACCATTGACTCTCTTCCCTTGACCACTCTCCTTGGGCAAAACTTTCCTTCGCAGTGTGCCCCCCAACCTGTGAGGCATGCATCCGTTGTCAACAGCCTCCATACGGGAGCCTCCAGAGGCATGCCCCCCTCTAGACTTCCGGGGCGCAACCACCACAGGAGTGCCCGTCGCACTTCCGGAGGACACAGCAACCTTTGAGACAACGCATCCCTCTGATGCAACCAGCGCCTTAGAAGAGAGCTCTGCAGCGGCCGCATATGCGCTCTGGCCCACTGAACCACCTCGATGCTGGCCGCCATCGTCCCCAACAACTGCAAATAGCGCCATGCAGTCGGAGCTCTGCAACCCAGAAATCTCCGCACGAGCTCCCGCAATTCCCGTGCTCTCTTGTCCGGGAGAAACACCATTCCCCGACTGGTCTCGAAACGCGCCCCCAAATATTCGAGGGCTTGAGAGGGAGCTAGTTTGCTCTTCGCAAAATTGACCACCCAGCCGAGACTCTCCAACAATTGCACCACTCGCGCCGTGGCCGCCACGCTCTCCTCCCGGGACTTCGCTCGAATCAACCAATCATCCAAGTAAGGGTGCACGAGAATGCCCTCCTTGCGGAGCGCCGCCACCACCACTACCATGACCTTGGTGAAAGTGCGAGGCGCTGTCGCTAGGCCGAAAGACAATGCTCGGAATTGAAAATGACCCATCGGCAGAGCAAACCACAGATACTTTTGATGCTCGCAGCGTATGGGAATATGCAAATATGCCTCCGTCAGGTCTAGAGACGTGAGAAACTCTCCCTTTCGCACCGCCGCAATGAGTGAACGCAAGGACTCCATCCGGAAATGGGTCACCCGAAGACAGCGATTTACCCTCTTTAAATCCAATATGGGACGGAACGTACCCTCTTTTTTCGGAACCACGAAATAAATGGAGTATCGACCGGAGCCGCACTGAGCCGCCGGAACGGGCACCACCGCCCCTAAATGCCGCAGCCGCATGCAGCGTGCTGGCGACCGCCCTGAACTTCCTTGGGGCTCGGCACGGGGAGAGGACAAAGGCGTCGGAGACGGGGCGCTGGAGCTCTAGGGCATAGCCTTCTCGAATGACCTCCAACACCCACTGATCCGCAGTTAATTGGACCCAGACGGGGTAAAACTCCCGCAACCTTCCTCCCACGGGCACCTCCCCCCTCTGGGCCCGCCGTATCTCATTGGGGTTTTCTACTGTTGGCGGACAAAGGAACCAAATCCTCTGCCCGCCCCCCAGAAACCCCGAAAGGACTGACCTCGAGCCATATACCGACCCCGCGAAGGCTGGGAAAATCGGAAGGATCGGAATCTCCGCGGGTCTCTGGGGACACCCCTAGAGGCTATCGACCCCCGGCCCTGCTTCAGCCTATCCTCCGGGAGCCGACCCCCTTTGGAGTCCCCCAAGTCCTTGACCAACTTCTCTAAATCCTCCCCGAAGAGAAGCTTGCCTCGAAAAGGAAATTTACTAAGCCGCGCCTTGGAAGAACCATCCGCCGACCAGTTGCAGAGCCACAGATACCTGCGAGCCGCCACCACCGAAGCCATGCTCTTGGCGAGCCCCCGAATCAAATCATAGTGAATATCCGATAGATAAGCCGTGCTGGATTCCAGCCGTGCCAGATCCTCGGCCTGTTCTTCCGGTAGTCCCCCCCGCAGACGTTGGGACCACCGCAAGCCAGCTCTCGCCACCCATGCTCCCGCAATGGAGGCTTGCAACGAGAGAGCGCACATATCAAACACCTGTTTCAACAAGGTATCCAGCTTCCTATCCTGCACATCTTTTAACGCCGCGGCGCCCTCCACCGGAATGGTGGTCTTCTTAGTGACCGCCGACACCGCAGCATCCACCTTTGGGGACCGAAAAACCTCCCTATCCTGTTTTGACAACGGATATAACCGGGCCAAAGTCTTGGTCCCTCGGAGCGCCGATTCCGGCGCGTCCCATTCCTCCTGAATCATATCTCGAAACACCCTATGAACCGGGAATACCTTTTGAGAAATCCTAACCACCTCCAACAACGGATCCTCCAACACATCCTCAGCTGCAGGCGTCACGGAGGGCATGTTTTAAAGTCTTTAGAGTCTCAGCAATCAACGTTGGCAACTCTTTCCGCCGGAACACCCGGACCACTCTACTCTGCTCCACGTCCGGTAGCTCTCCGTCCTCTAAATCCTCCTCCGAGGCCACTTCCAGATCCAGATCCGCTCCAAGGTCATCTATCCCATCACCTGACAGACTGTCCTCTCGGAGCTCCCTACGTTTCTTTGCCGAGCCTATCTCCCCCACCGGGAGATCTGCCGACCCCGACCGTTTCCGACTCCTCTGGACTCCCGACTGAGTCCCGAACGCAGGCTGTAGCAAGGCAAACGCCTGCTGCATCAGGGAAAAGACGTCCGAGGGAATCCCCGCAACGCTCCCACCCAGACTTCCCGCAGGAGCCGAAGACACACCAGTTGTCCCGGACGGCCCTGCCGTCGGCTCAGGAAGACCGAGAGAGGACGGCCGGGATCCCTCTTCTACTGAAGCGGCCGCTGGCTGATCTCCTGCCGGCCCCCCCAGCGCCTTCTCCATACCTACTGGCTCCAGGGAGCAGCCCCGGCATACCCCGGAGTCCAGTAGCTCGCTGCGCTTCACTCCACAAACCAAGCAGCGATTTTTAAGTGGCATGCTACTGTCTATGAGCAACAAACAGCTCTGAAGAGAGAAAACTGGCTCTCTACCCTGAGACAGAAGTCACTGTCCGTTTTTTTTTTTTCTATTAAAACCAGTAATCTACTCCCAATAGGCCAATCAGCTGAATTCTGAAGGTCCCATGCAAAAACGAAGCTTCTAGCCTGCCCAATTAAAAGAAGAAAATTCTGTCTTTTAAAAGAAATGCCGATTTCAAAATGGCCGCCGCCAGCTTTCCCGCTTAAAAAAGGGCTGACTGACAGCACGCGCTGAGGCCCCAAGCCTTTTTTTACCTGGGAGCCTCCCTAGGACCTCTACTATCACTCCTGCATTGCCCCCCAAAAAGAATTTTAGCAGCACTTACCCGATCCGGAGGAGAAGGGGGGGAGGAGGAGGGGGGGCAGGGAGAAATACAGCTCCGGAGCACAGCTCTCACCCAGCTTCAGCTCCCACTGACTGCTGCAGCCTCGTAGCACACAGCTCTTGCCAGATTATGTCCTCTGCTGCTGCAGACTCTTCCTGCAACCTGCTCCTCACCCTTCTGGCACAGGTTCGGGAGCAGGGAGGTAAGGCAGTCAGGCTCTCAGCCCACTGTACTTTTAAATAGCTGGGCCCCCCACTAAAAGAACCCTTCGGAGAGAGAACAGGAGAGAAAGGCAGAACTGGGACCCCTCCAGCAGCAGCAGATTTTCACCCCAGAATAAAGCAAAAGCACTAAACCAAAAGAGAGGAAAAAACCAACCCCAAAGAAACAAACAAAGCTCTGCTTATTTGATCTCCCTGAGCCCAGTCCCGGGCTCAGAACCTCCAAGCTGCTTGGAGACTGAAAGTACTGGTGATAGGGGGCGGTTCCTGTCTACTTATACCGGTGACATCAAAGTGATGAAATCTTTCAGTCTCCAAAGCTGCTGGTGGAGGTTGACAACTCTATGGTTCCGGGACTGGACTAGAGGGACGCTAAGGAATAGCTCCTTTGTCCACAAGAGCAGTCACTATTATGGGAGCAACTGGTGCCAGAGCCACCAAGTCTTTTCTGAAAAACCGTGTATGTGAATTAGGACGACAGCAAATAGCGCACCAATTCCTTTATATGCCTGAGTGTCCAGTGCCACTACTGGGACGAGATATGCTAGCCAAACTGCAGGCCCAAATATCCTTTACTGAGAAAGGAGAAATGCAAATGACTAAATTCAAAGCCTGCAGGATTAATGGTGCTTACTGTTCCGAGAAGAGTGGAGATATTACAGTACTAAGCCAGTTCCTGATACCAATTTCAGCATGCCAACGAGCATTATGGCTCCTCCTGGAGTATGGGCAGAAGGGAACCCACCAGGCCTAGCCAAGCACATAGCCCCAGTAATTGTGACCCTCAAGCCTGGAGCAGAACAAGTACATGTTAAACAATATCCACTCCCAAGACCAGCCATTGAGGGCATTCATCGCCATCTGTTAAGATTACTGGAGTATGGCCTTCTCAAAGTATGTCAATCACCTTGGAATACACCTCTCCTGCCAGTCAAGAAGCCTGGGACAGGTGATTACCGCCCAGTACAAGATTTGAGGAGAGTGAATGAAGCAGTTGAAACCATACATCCAGTTGTGCCAAACCCCTATACACTCTTAGGACTGATACCTGCTGAAGCTACCCACTTTACTGTTCTGGATTTGAAAGACGCATTTTTCTGCATACGAGTAGCCCCAATTAGCCAATTGTTGTTTGCCTTTGAATGGCAGGACCCTGTCTCAGGAAGACGGGGCCAACTCACCTGGACACGATTGCCTCAAGGATTCAAGAACTCACCCACCATTTTCAGTGCAGCACTGAACCAAGATCTTTCAAGCTATCCTGTAATTCCTGGGAAAAGAGTGCTTCTCCAGTATGTGGATGATCTATTGGTAGCTGCCACATCGGAGAGTGAATGTGTACAAGCCACAAATGACCTTTTACAACTACTAGATGAAGCGGGATACAAAGTTTCCAGAGCAAAAGCACAGCTATGCCAAACGTAAGTAAAATATTTGGGTTTCCGGCTGACCAAAGGAAGCCGACAATTAGGACCAGAAAGAAAAGAAGCAGTGTGTAGTATCCAAACCCCAACCACCAGGAGGCAAGTCAGAGCCTTTCTGGGAGCAGCAGGATACTGCCGAATATGGATACCCAACTTTGCTCAGATTGCTAAACCACTATATGAAGCCACCAAGGGAGAAGAGAAGTCACCACTAGAGTGGGGACCCAATCAAGATGAAGCTTTCAAAACTTTGAAGGAAGCATTAATGTCATCACCAGCACTTGGACTACCAGATGTCCAGAAGCCTTTTCATTTGTTTGTACATGAAATGCAAGGGAACGCTCTGGGAATGTTAACTCAGACATTGGGAGCGACCAGTAGCATACTTATCAAAACAATTAGACACTGTAGCCAAAGGATGGCCGCCATGTTTAAGAGCTGTAGCAGCCACAGCATTGTTAGTGAGTGAAGCAGACAAACTCACCTTAGGACAGAACCTACGTGTTACAGTACCACACGCAGTACTTGTCCTTGTGGAACAGAAAGGAAATCATTGGTTCACCAACTCTCGAATGCTAAAATACCAGAGTATGCTATGCGAAAATCCTCGAATACAACTGGAAGTGAGCCATGCTTTCAACCCAGCCACCTTGATACCAATCAGCAAGGACCCACCAGAACATGACTGTATAGAAGTCATGGACACTGTGTTTTCAAGTCGACCTGATCTAACTGATGTACCTATTGAAAATCCGGACCAGACTTACTTCGTGGATGGAAGCAGCCTCATCAATGGACGACGCTGTGCCGGGTATGCAGTAGTCACCCGGGAGAAAGTCATTGAATCATCAGCTCTTGCTTCAGGAACCCCAGCACAGAAAGCGGAATTGATAGCACTAACAAGGGCACTAGTGTTAGGTGCCGGACTTCAGTTGAACGTATATACAGACTCAAAATACGCTTTTACAACTTTGCATGCTCATGGAGCTCTGTTCAAAGAGCGAGGACTCATTACCTCTGGAGGCAAATCAATTAAGTACGGCCCAGAAATACTGATGTTACTAGATGCAGTGTGGGCCCCTGCACAAGTTGCTGTGATGCACTGTCGAGGCCACCAAGCAGGAAAAGGAGAAGTTGCCCAAGGAAACAGATTTGCTGATGCCTCAGCACGCAAAGCAGCCATGACGGGCCAAATTTCGTCACAAGCAACACCAGTACAAGCAGCATTGTTTCCAGTACCCCTCAACTTGTGGACGCCACGATATACCACAAGGGAATTGGACTATTATTGCACTGAAGAAAAGGGGGTACTGAAAGATGGATGGATTGAGCTGCCACCAGCAGAGGGCAACCAACCTCCAGGACGAATAGTGATCCCTGAATCATTGGGACCGGCCTTTGTAAAGGCCTTTCATCAAGCCACACATTATGGGAAAAACGCAATGGAAAAAGCACTCAGACCCCATTTTTGCATTTCAGTGTTGGGAGCCTTGTCAGCCTCAGTAGCTCGCCAGTGCGTAATCTGTGCGAAGAACAATGCAAAGCAGGGTCCTACACCACCACCCCGAGCTCAGTCAGGTGGTGTAACCCCTATGCACAACCTACAAATAGACTTTACTGAAATGCCAAAAGTCAGTGGATATCGTTACTTGTTAGTTTTAGTTTGCACCTTCTCTGGGTGGGTGGAAGCTTTCCCACCAGGACTGAAAAGGCCAGAGAAGTCACCAAGGTATTGCTGAGAGAAATTATCCCCCGATTTGGAATCCCTGCAGTAATAGGGTCAGACAATGGGCCCTCATTTGTATCTCAGATTACCCAACAGTTAGCGAGTGCTCTACAGATACAATGGAAGTTACACACTGCATACAGACCCCAAAGTTCAGGGAAGGTTGAGCGAATGAATCGTACTCTAAAATCTCAGTTGTCTAAGCTGTGTCAGGAGACTCACCTGAAGTGGCCCCAAATTCTCCCAATAGCTTTACTCAGAATACACTCAGCCCCTGTGAAATCAGGATTCTCTCCCTTTGAAGTCATGTATGGTAGACCCCCACCAATAGTGCAGGGGGTCAAAGGGAGTTTGACACAAATTGGTTCAGAGATAACCAGACAAGAACTCCTAGCTCTTAGTTCTGTTCTGCAGACTCTTCATACTTGGATACAGGACCAGTTACCCATCAACTTGACGGAATCCCTGCATCCCTACAAGCCTGGTACCTCGGTGTGGATCAAGGATTGGAAGAAGACACCACTGGAACCTCATTGGAAGGGACCATACACCGTCATCCTGTCTACACCAACAGCTGTCAAGGTTGCAGAAATCGAATCCTGGATCCATCATAGCAGAGTTAAGCCAGCAGCAGTTCCAGACGCAGATCAGTGGACAGCAGTGCAGCACCCTGATATTCCCTTGCGACTCACCCTGAGGCGGCAACCAGTGGCCTAGACTTTTATTCGGGCCACCCAAGAACTGCTCTACAGTAGACAAGTCTTTCGAAGAGGATTGCTGTTTCCCGTACAGCAAAAGACTTGTTCTCTTCACTGAATAACTTTGCACTCATAGACTTTCTTCGGCCCAACTACGGATGGTAAGTTGGCATACAGCGGACACTTGAGGATCTTCAATCAACATTGACACCCGTTAAATTGCTTCATTAGCAAACGGGTCAGCATTGTGTCAAGCAGCAGTGAACATCGAGGTCAAGATTTTCCAGCAGAGATTCAGAAGGACTACAATCAACATGCATCTTTGTTTCTGTCTCGCTCTGGTTGCCTGCCTGGGGAGATATGAACTTACTTTTGCTTTACCCCCATGTACTGCCTGCATTACTTCTACTCGGACTGGAATGAAAGTAACTCAGACTTTGCTTTATCATTCTTACTATACCTGTACTGGTACAGTAAGCCGGTGTATATATATAATACCACTGAACTGAATGTTTGCACCAAGGATAATACTAAAGTTTGTTTTAACCCGCATCAGAACCCATCCTATTATACTCTAGAAATACGATGGAATGATGCAGATGGAGCTTTACTTAATGCCACACCCCCACTCACTGATTCAAAAAAAGAGTGCTGTTTTGTATTTTGATGCCTGTGATGCTATAAATAGAGATAGTCGGTCAAATTGTGCCAACTGGGAAAAAGCATATTATCATGATCACAAGTATATGTGTCCAGAAGGGACCACCGGGTGGGGAGCCTGTACAGGTAAACGAGTTTTATCAAATGAATATAGTACAGCCCCAGTTGAAGATTACTACTGCCCAAAGTGGGAATGTGTGTTCTATGCCACCAGAAAGACGGGTATGATAGAAAATACCAGGGATAATCGAATGGCTGCTTTATATCAGCCATATGTTAAGAATCCAGAAAAATGTAAGAAGGGTGCTTGCAATCCATTAGAGTTACATATAATAAATCCTAGTGCATGGACACAAGGGTATAAATTTGGACTGCGCATTGCAGGCTCTGGGTCAGATCCAGGGACCATTGTATATATTAGACTGAACACCCAGGCCCATCGGTCATCACGGTACCATATACATAACACCTTTTATGAAACTATGCATGTAAATAAGTTTGATATCCCACACCCTTCTCAAAATCTGTTCTTAGAATTAGCTGGAGCAGTAGTATCCAGTCTCTATATTTCAGATTGTTATTTTTGCGGAGGAACTAGAATGGGTGATCAGTGGCCCTGGGAGGCCCAAGAATTAAATTACTCAGTAGCTTATAATCATACTGAGCTGCATAAGACTACAAGTGAATGAGTATTAGCACACCCAATCGTTGGGCGTCTGTGTTATGCTCGGACTGGACCCCAGTTCACTTTGAAAGTAGGACAGCTTGTCTGTCTTAGCCAGAAGTTTTACAATGACACCACAAAGCAGACGTCCTGGTGGTCAGGAGTTAATGAATCTGAACCTACCAACCCATTAGTGAAATTCCCTGAGCTTGCCGATCTATGGACTGACCTTGCCCGGCCACATGCCTGGCAAGCCCCACCTGGTCTGTATTGGATCTGTGGAACCTGGGCATATGCTCAACTCCCTATTCACTGGGGAGGGGCATGTGTCTTAGGAACCATCCGACCTTCTTTCTTTCTGTTACCCACAGAACACGGAGAACAATTAGGATACCCAGTCTATACAAAGAGACAGAAAAGAGCAGCTTTGCAGATAGGCAAATGGGAAAGGTGGGAGGGGGATGATTGGCCCCCTGAAAGAATTATTGCTTACTATGGACCTGCCACTTGGGAGCAAGATGGCACCTGGGGATACCGGACCCTTGTGTATATGATAAATCATATTATACGCTTGCAAGCAGTTGTAGAATTAATAACTAATGAAACTAGCCAAGCACTCACACTTCTAGCTAGACAGAGCACACAAATGCGTACTGCAATATATCAGAATCGCTTGGCACTAGATTACTTATTAGCAGCTGAAGGAGGAGTATGTGGTAAATTGAATTTAACCAATTGTTGCTTAAAGATAGATGACAAAGGTCAAGTAGTTGAAGATATTGCTGAAAACATGCGAAAGCAAGCTTACGTGCCAGTACAGACTTGGCATGGTCTTAAGATGCCTAATTGGTTCGAATCTATCTTTTCTGGGTTGGGGGGGGACTTACTACTTTTGCTATGATCATATTAGTACTTGTAGCCTTGTTTTTACTGTTACCATGTATAATCCCATGTTGCATGCGCTCTATTAATATAGTGTTATTGAGAATATAGTAGAACGGAAGACTGCCACTAAGATTTTAGCCTTATGGCACCCTAATCCTGGAGCGCTTGGTCGTAATCCGACCCCAGTATAATTGAGTGATTTAAATCTCACACCTTATTAGCAACAGGGTGAAATTAATCAAAGGGGGGAATGTGGTAGGCGAAGGCCTATGATCCATGCTGCTTGAACTAAACGGACAGGCCTAAGCGGATTGACCTGTAAATGAAGCCAGTAGGTAGGCCCGCAGGAATGTAACCCCCCCCCCCCGAATGCTGCTACCATAGAAGTGAAACTTAACTAAGCATAATCAAGGATAGCTAAGCATAATCAAGGATAGCTAAGCAGAATCGAAACTTAGAAAAGATAGAAAACCAGCTTTAATTGGTATTGATAAGAATGTGAGAAGCTTCTATGGAATTAATTAACTCCGTTGAAAGAAAGGTTACAGTGCCCTGCTTTCCCACATGTACTAGTCAGCTAGTGACCTTGGAGGAGAAATGTATCAAGAGTCTAAGAACTGACCATTGTAATGAGGGCTGTAAGGGGGGGAAACAGGTGCTGAGCCCAGACGAAGGTCCTCATTGGATAGCTACGTAACAGTACCGGGACCAATAGATGGGGTGAGAAGGGTTACCGGGACCAATGAAAAGTTTGCCTATGTTCAGAATGGAGAAGAAAGGTATAAAAAGTTGTTGTTTTGCTAGAAACCATTGCTCAGCCATTTTGAATGTGATTCTGCTTGAGTCTTGTGCACAATAAATGATTTGGACCTTCTGAACAGACTCCTGGTATTATTGGATTGTTTGCGCTCTGCCGCTACACTTAAAGATTCCAAATTACCCCTGCCTACCGATAACCAGATTAATATGAATAAAATACAGCCTCTGAAATGCTTGTATGCAAATGCTAGAAATCTAAAACATAAGATGGGAGAGTTAGAATATATAGCACTAAATGAGAGGTTAGATATGATTGGTATCTCAGAGAAATGAGAGATTACATATGATTGGAAGGAGGACAACCAGTGGACACTATGATACCTGGGTACAAACTATATCGTAATGATAGAGCAGATCAAATTGATGGTGAGGTTGTGCTCTATGTTTGAAAGGGCATTGAATCACAAAGGATTAAAGTTTTGCAGGATACAAAATTCACTGTATTATTTAACTGCATTTATATACCGCTTTGACCCGGTGAAAAGCGGTATATAAATGCAGTTAAATAAATAAATAAAATAAATAATCTCTATGGATTGAAAGTCCACATAAAAAGGGGAAGAGGAAGGCAATGGCAGTGAGGGTGTACTATCAACCGCCTGGTCAGAATGAAAAAATGGATGATGAAATGCTCAAAGAAATCAGGGAAGCTAACAAAAGTTACAGCACAGTAATAATAATGGGTGATTTCAACTGGGTCAGTGTCACGGCAGGACATGCTAGGGAGATAATGTTTCTAGATGAAATAAATTACTTCTTTTTGGAGCAGCTGATTCATGAACAGACCAGAGGGGAAGCCATTTTCAACCTAGTCCTTAGTGGAACATAAGATCTGGTACAAGAGATAAGGGTGTTGGGAGCACTTGGCAATAGTGATCATAGCATGATCGTGTTTGATTTAATAAATGGAGGAGGGAGGGTAAGGAAATCCACAGTACTATCTTTTAACTTTCAAAAGGGAGACTATAATAAAATGAGGATAATAGTTAAGAAAAAAACTAAAACTTTACTGCAATTGACAGCGAGTGTTAAGCTAAGCCAGGCCCTGATGCGAGCCGGGCAGCGGGAAGCCGCCACGTGGCAAAGTCTGCAGGAACAAAATGTCCTCGGCTGACAGAAGTCCTGAATTGGCGCCCAAACCGTCTGCCTTACAATAAAAATAAATGTACTCGCATCCTCCGCACGGTCCGTTGACGGCACAGTCCCCCTGCTTTGCCGCCCCATTCAACAACTCCACAAACAAGAAAAAACTCCTTCTCACACCGCGTAGCTCTCCGTTCCAGCTCCCACGGCCCCGCGGAGCGAACTCTTCTTTCTTCCGCCCCTCACTCCCCTGCAGAGCGGCATCTTGGGACTGAAAGAGAAGCCCATTGCGTCCTGCAGGGCTCCCCTCCGTAAAGGCAAGGAGGGGAGAAACTGCCAGGTGCATCTGTAGCACCACACAAAGAGGAAAAGAGGGGGCAGACAGCGGCCGGATCAAACCCTGCTCTGGTATATATTTTTTTTTTGCCTTTTGAGGATTAGCCACTAGAAACAAAAATAAAATAATTAATTCATAATAAATTAAACCATAGTGATCAAACTAAACTTTAAACCTTAAACTAAAGAAGTATCCTAACTGCTCCTAATCAGTTCTTCAAGTGAGCCTAGCACCTAGGCTCACTACGTCCTCCTACTGCATGGAAACTGGACACACTGGGGGCTGATGGGAGATACCAGAAGGCTATATCCAGTGATGTCACGACTTTTGACATGCCCAGTCTCCAAGCTGCAGGAGGAGGTACACAACCCAGGAGGTGGAGGACTAAACTGGAGGAACGATAAGGAAGAGAAAATATTTTCTCACTCAACGTGTAATCAAACTCTGGAATTTGTTACCGGAGGATGTAGTAAGGTGAAATTAGACTTACCTGTTGTTCCTTAAGGAACTCCAGTATGGTCCCGAAACCTCTGGGTTTTGCTCCTCCTCCAGCAGCTTGGAGACTGAGAACGTCACACTTGTGATGTCACTGGTACTTAAGCCCCTTTACCGCCTTCTTCCACCAGTAACCTATTGACAAAGCAGACTCACCGGAGCAACAATTAAGTAGTAAATACTAAGTAACATGCAAGTAAACAAACTAAAACTAGAAATCTTAACCAGGTCTCATCCTTGAACTGTCCCATAAGTGCTTAGGACCGTATCTCCCCCTTATGGAATTAACTGTAACATGCGGGACGAGCACTTTGAGAAGTCGATCCCTGTCGCAGCCCGTCGAACCCGTCGCTTACCTGTACTCTTCTGTGCTTCAGGCACAAGTCAACTGCAACTACCAGGGCGGGATACGGAACCAGACTGGAGTTCCTTAAGGAACAATTAGCAGGTATGTCTAATTTCTCCTTCCTTAGCGTCTCTCCAGTCTGGTCCCGAAACCTCTGGTGATGTATCAGAGCAGTGAATTCAAACGGGTGGGATTCCATAAACCGGCCTGAAGCACCGCCGATCCAAAACAGGTATCCCTGTCCGCCTGAACATCCAGGCGGTAATGTTTAATGAAGGAATGCAGTGACGACCAGGTCGCTGCCTTACAAATTTCCACCGCAGGCACTAAACTGCACTCTGCCCAAGATGCCGCCTGCCCTCTAGTGGAATGAGCTCTCATTCCTTTAGGCGCCTGCTTGCCTTTCAGCAGGTATGCTGACATAATCGTCTCCTTTACCCAACGGGCCACCGAAGCCTTGGATGCTCCTTCCCCTTTTCTTGCCCCTGCAAAGAGAACAAAAAGCCTATCTGACTTTTGGAAAGGAGCTGTCCTACGCAAATAATGCTTTAAAGGTTCTTCGCACATCCAAGCAATGCAACCGTCCTGAAGAAGCGGTGTCCGCGCCAGCCCCAAACACCGGCAACGAAACCACTTGGTTCAGATGAAAGGCCGAAACCACAGGCCTCAGAACCACCTTAGATTCACCAAAAGAAAGAAATGGCTTCCTACAGGACAGAGCTTGTAACTCTGAAATTCTTCATGCAGACGCAATCGCCACCAAGAACACCACCTTAAGGGTAAGGTCCTTCAATGAAGCCCTTGCTAACGGCTCAAAGGGCTCGAGCACCAACGCTTCCAACACTAGAGGCAGATCCCAGTTTGGAACTATCGGCCTCCGGGGGGGGGGGGCGCAATAAGGCCACTGCCTTCAAGAATCTCTTAATATCCAGATGAAGTCCCAAGGCCACCCCCCTGAACCTTTCCCCTATTACAGGATAGCACTAACTGTACTCTGAGGGATGAAGCTGCCAATCCTAGACCCTAGACCCCATATACAAACCCTGCCTAGACCCCATATACAAACCCTGCCAACCCTAGACCCCATATACAAACCTCTCCATATGCTAAATGAATGGCCAGATTTTCACCCTATATCCAAATCATCATTAAAGAATATCATTCTCAATCTCAACACCACAACTTCTTATCTCGACCCCTGCCCAGTAATCTGGATAAAAAACACACTCCCAACTCTTCTATCCTTCATACTCCCTATGGTCAATCTATCATTACTCCAAGGTTACCTCCCACCTACACTTAAACATGTACAAATCAGACCAATCCTGAAGAATAACACACTTGACAAAACATCCCCAAAATCCTACCGACCTATCTCAAGTATACCATTCTTAGCAAAAGTCATCGAAAAAACTGTACAAACACAAGAATTCCTTGATTCATCCTACCCTCTTGACGACCAACAATATGGATTTCGTCCCAAGCATGGAGTGGAAACACTTCTGACTGTTCTAACTGATACACTACTAAGAGGAATAGACAACCACAAAAAAGCCTTCATCCTCTTATTCATCGACATATCAGCCGCTTTTGATAGTGTTCACCATTCAATAATGCTTAACAACTTAAGACACACAGGAATATATTCTACAGTTCATAAATGGTTCACTTCTTATCTGAGCAATAGAACCCAAAATGTCAGAATAGGCAATCAAACATCTGAATCATATAAATTTGAAACAGGTTTACCACAGGGCTCAGCGCTTTCAGCTCTGCTATTTAATATATACATAAAACCAGTTTGCAATATCTTTAAAAAATATGGCGTACTCTATCATCTATATGCAGATGATATTATGATGTACATTCCATTCACAATCCCTAACATACCATTGCAACTCCTATCAGATTGTTTTAATGATATAACTTTATGGCTAAATGCCCACAATCTCCAAATAAACCATTCAAAAACCGAAGTGCTAATTGTCACTAAAATCATGATTATACCCCTCCAACGCATATAACACTTCAAAACCAGGAAATTAAAATAAAAAATGAAGTGAGATACTTAGGAGTTATCATAGATAAACATCTCACACTAGATACCCATATCAGAAACACCACAAAGAAAACTTTTTTCAAACTCAAAACACTTAAACAACTTAGACCTCTTGTATACATACATGATTTCATCAGTATAATTCAAGCTACCATAACCCCCCACTTTGATTTTGCTAATCTTATATTAGTAGGTACATCAAAACAAAACATTAAAAGACTTCAACTTGCACAAAATTCAGCAGCTAGGATCATAACGAAAACACACTCACATCAACATATAACACCAATACTAGCATCCCTTCACTGGCTGCCAATTCAAAGCCGGATAACATATAAAACACTAATAACTACTTTTAAAACACTATTTGATATGGCACCATGCACATTAAATAACTTAATTACTAAAGAACATTCAAAACCTACTCAAAGAAAAGGTCAATTAAATAAACTCAAAACTCCCAAAGACTTCATAAAAACAAATAAATCAACAAACAGAGCATTCTCACATGCAGCCCCAATAGCCTGGAATTCCCTCCCAGTTGAACTAAGAATGCTAACAGAGATTAATGAATTCCGCAAAAAATTGAAAACCCACCTTTTTACAATACACTACAATAACATAGACCAGCCCTCAAAAGAATTAGATAAAGGCTAATCAGTTTCTGGTTAACATCTTACTATAACAGAAAAAGAAAACCTTCCCCATCAAAACCTGAACTACTCATTACGATAATACCCTACATAAAATGTATATGTATATAATGTATATAGTGTTGCACTGTTCCGTGCTATCTGTTTAACATTTTCTGTTATATGTTATATGTAAAACAATGTAAAATTAACTATAAACAAACTATGCTTTGTTGACTGTTATTTGTGAACCGCAGCTGATCCCCGGAAGCCGCGGTATATAAGTGCTTGTTAAATAAAATAAATAAATAAATCCTTTCTGAAATCCATCCCGCAGGAAGGCTAGAACCTGAGGAATTGAAGCTTTCAATGCCGTCGCCTGTCACCCCATACACCAAGTCTCAAATATCCACCACACTCGGATATAGGCTAAATAGTACAGATCGCTTCTTAAAATATAACTTTAACAGCCAATCCCGATCAGAAGAAATTGCAAAAGTAACTAACAGGGTGGAAACCTTAATATCAGCTTCATTGGGGGTCTGCAACAGAGCAGACACATCAAGTGTGTCTGCTTTGAAAGACCCCAAATTAACCTGAGCTCCACGTTTACCCATAGGGAGAAAATACGCTTTAACAAATGGTGGAACTAAATCCTCAGGCACAGATAAAGATTCCTGCAGATATTTTTTAAACAATTCCACGGGGGTAAAACCCCAAACCATGGGAAAATTTAACAACCGGACATTAGACGTGCCTTCAAAAAAGAGAGTGGAGATAACTACCGACGAATAACCCCTTGCTGTCAACCTCGCCCTCTCAAGAGCCATGCCGAAAGCGAAAACCGATCCATGTGAGGCATGAACAGTGGGCCCTGAGAGAGAGAAGGCCCTTCCACCGGGGCAGGGGCCACGGCTTTATGATCAGAAGCCTCATCAGATTGGCATACCATGGTCTCCTTGGCCAGTCTGGCACGATCAATATCACCTGTCCTCGGTGCTGCTCTATCCGCTGTAGCACTCGACCTATTAACACCCAGGGCGGGAACACATACAGAAGCTGTTCCTCCGACCAGGCTTGAATGAGAGCATCCAGGCCTTCCGACATTCTTTCCCTTCTCCTGCTGAAGAAGCGTCCGACCTGCACCGACTGAAAGGTCGCCATCAAATCCATCACCGGTGCTCCAACGGCAAACCAGCAACGCGAACACTTCCGGATGAAGAACCCACTCCCCTGGGTCTACTCTTACCTGGCTTAAGAGGTCAGTCTGCACATTGTCCACCCCCGCTACATGTGCCGCCGATAGCGCCAGCAGATTCTCCTCGGCCCATCTGAACAGAACCTCTGCTTCGAGCGCCACACTGCTGGTGCCTCCTTGACGATTGATATAAGCCACCGCGGTCGCATTGTCGGAAAACACCCAAACGGCTTTCCCCTGTAAAAAAGGCTGCATGGCCTGCAGCCCTCTTGCCACCACTCTTAGTTCCAACCTGTTGATGGCCCAACTCTTCTCCAGGCCTGTCCATTGTCCCTGAGCGAATCTTCCCTGACAGTGAGCCCCCAACCTCCGAGACTGGCATCCGTCAGAGAAATCCATGCTGGGGTTTCCAAAGGCATCCCTTTTTCTAGGCCTCCTGGGCGCAGCCACCACTGCAGGGCCTCTCGTGTTTCTTGGGGCAGGGCAGACGCTGATCCAACCGATCCTTCTGGTGAGACCACCTCCGCAACAATGCTCTCTGTAGCGGTCTCATGTGAGCCCGAGCCCACGGCACTAAATCTAGCGTTGCCGCCATGGTCCCCAGTAACTGCATATAGCTCCATGCTGTGGGAGCCTGCTTCTTGAGGAATTCTCGAACCATGCTCTGAAGGCCTCTTGCTCGTTGGCGCAGCAGAAAAATCTTCCCTTTGCTCGTATCAAACCGAGCTCCTAGGTAGTCCAGGCGCTGAGATGGAAACAACTTGCTCTTGGACATGTTGATCACCCAACCGAGACTTTGTAGAAAAGCTACCACCTTGGCCGTGGCCACCTCGTTCTCCGTTCTCAACTTCGCCCGGATCAACCAATCGTCCAGATATGGGTGCACCAACACTCCCTCCTTTCGCAGAGCCGCCACTACCACCACCATCACCTTGGTGAAGGTCCGCGGCACTGTCGCCAGCCCGGAGGGTAGCGCTTGAAACTGAAAATGGCCCATGGGAACTGCAAATCTGAGAAACCTCTGATGCTCTCGCCTTATAGGAATGTGTAAATATGCCTCCGACAAGTCCAGGGTGGTAAGAAACTCTTCTTTCTGCACCGCCACTATAACCGAACGCAAGGTTTCCATCCGAAAATGGGACACTTTGAGGCAGCGATTTACCCTTTTTAGATCTAAAATCGGCCGCATAGAGCCCTCTTTCTTTGGCACTATGAAATATATGGAGTATCGACCGCTGCCGCATTGGTCGGAGGGGAACCGGCACTATTGCTTTGAGGGCCAACAGCCTGTGCACCGTTTCGTGCACCGCCTTGCGCTTGAGGCTTGAACCGCAAGGCGAATGCACGAAAAAATCCGCTACTGGCCTTTGAAACTCCAACGCATAACCTTCTTGAATCACCTTCAACACCCACCAGTCTGATGTGATCTGGGCCCAGGCAGGGTAAAAATCCCGTAACCTCCTTCCTACAGGAACCACCCCCCACTTGGACCCCTTTGGCTTCATTGTGACTTCCGAGGCCCTGGAGGTCGAGGAGGAGGAAGATGCAAATCCCCTACCTGCTCCACGAAACCCTCGAAACTTCTGGTTTCTGTATGGGACACAACCACGCTGCGCTTGACCAAACCTGGGAGAATGAAAGCGCCGAAAATCCCTAGTCTGCCCCTTAGGCCCGGGACCCAACCACCCCTGCTTCTGCTGGTCCTCAGGCAACCTGCCACCCTTAGACTCTCCCAAATCCTTGACCAACTTATCCAAATCTTCTCCAAACAAGAGTTTCCCCCGAAAAGGAAGCTTACTTAACCTTGCCTTGGACGAACTGTCCGCTGCCCAGTTGCGAAGCCACAGATACCACCTAGCCGCAATTGCCAACGCCATACTCTTAGCCAGCCCTCGGATAAGGTCGTAATGAATATCCGCTAAATAAGCCACTCCCGACTAAAATCTGGTGGTTTCTGCTGCTGTCTCTTTGGACTGCTCCATTTGGATACGCTGTACCCATCTCAAACAGGCTCTTGCTACCCAAGCCCCGCAAATAGACGCTTGCATAGAAAGCGCATTGACCTCAAAAACCTGTTTCAACAGGGCTTCCAGTCTATGGTCCTAGGCATCCTAAAGGGCCGCACTACCTTCCACGGGAATGGTAGTCTTTTTGGTAACTCCCGACACAGCGGCATCCACTCTGGGAGACTTAAACAACTCCCGATCTTGGTCTATCAGTGGGTACAGCCTTGCCATAACCCGAGACCCCTTTAAAGCTGACTCTGGCAAGTCCCATTCCTCCTGAATCATCTCCTTAACCACTCTGTGAAGCGGGAAAGCTCTCTGAGTCTTCTGGAAAGCCTGCAACAATGGAACTTCCAGGCATCCTCCGCCGGAGCCCCTGAGGGCATATTTAGAGCTTTTAAAGATTCAGAGATTAGCACTGGTAATTCCTCTCTCCTAAACACATGCACGACCCTGGCTTGGTCTTCCTGTTCCTCAACCAAGTCCAAATCCGTGTCCGGCTCCTCTGAATGGAGACCTTCCGACACCACTGACTGCTCAGACGTGCCTCTGTCGCCCCTGGGCTTTGTTGCCGCTATTCCCGTGTCCAATGGGATCCCTGGCCGCTTTAGCCCCAAGCTTCCCTCCATAGCCCCGGGGGAAGGCTTCCCCGCCTGAGTGCCAAAAGCTTGCTGGATCAGGAACACGAAATCCGGCGAAAAAATTGCCACCAGACTCCCCGGTACGAAGGGTTGCAGACAGAGGGGTTCGGGAGCCGCAGAAGTACTTGGGATGGGCTCTAGGGATGGAAGGCTGGGTGAGCCGGGCTGGTGAATGGCTAAGGAGGCCCTCCTCTGCCCGTCCTCCACGCCCTCTGCCCCCGGCTCCAGCGCTGTGGCCTCCTGGCTGCAGCCCTTACACATGCCCCCTTCAGAAACTGTGCTCCTCTTTGCTCCACAAAGGAGACAGTGCTGCCGAGGCATCCTGCTCTAGGGAAAAAATGCCCTAACACTTCTCTGCAAACAAAAATTCTGACAGGGAATCCCAGGCTCCAGACTGCCTGGAGCCCTGCTCCATGTGCCGTTTATTTTATCCGTCTATTTAAAAAACAGAAAAAAAGACCCTGTCAACCTCCCATCAGTATCTAAGCTCCAGATTCACAAACCGAGGCTCCCCTGGCGCGTACTGCCACTCAGAACTCAAAAGCACTGAAAAAAAAACCACGGCGATTTCCCATGCAGCTGCCACGCGGCTCAGCCTGCTCTGCTGAAGCCGCGCACAGCGCGCTGCCATTTCTCTGCCCGCTCCCCTCCAGGCGCTCACACCTTGCCTACCGGCAGTGAAGGCAGAAGACCACTTTCCTGCTGGGGCTGGATTATGGCGCAGAAGCCGCCACGGCAGAGCCCTTCATGCAGAGGTAAGACAAACGTCGCTGTGCTTTACCCTTCACGTGGTCGGCGGCCCTAACAGCGATTGCAGGCACTTCTTCTGCTCGCTGGGGGTCCGCTCCATACTCCTCCTGCTCCACGGACAACCATGAGCAAACAGTCTTCTCCCCTTTTAACAACCCCCTACCCGAAGACGCAGATTCCTCTCGGGAAGAACGGGGGGGGGGGGGGGAGGTAGAGCCACAGCACTAACAGCACAATAAGTTCCTTTTAAAGAAAGAAAATAGTAACTCCTCTACTTCTCCCCCCTTTTGAGTAAAAAAAAAAAAAAATAGTAATTACACTTACCTGGTAATTGTAGTTCCTTGAGAGACAGCTTAGTCCTCAACGTATGGGTTGTGCACCTCCTCCTGCAGCATGAAGACTGGACCAATCAAATTTCAGCACCACTGGAATCAGCATACCAGGCATCCCTGTAACTCCAGTGACCTATTGTCAAAGCAAACTCAAAGAAATAGCTAACCTTTAAAAAGTCCTGTTTTGTTAGGTTTTGTTGTTTTTTTTTTCTCCACTTTTTAAGTAGTTAATGGAACCAAACCAACAGACACAGAATGCCCCGCTCCTGCCGCAACATAAGCCGATAGCGAAAGAAAGAGAAAAAAGCATTGAAACGAAACCAAAAGAACCAAAGAAAGACACTCACCTGGGAGTACGGACTTCTGAACCCAAGGCATGCCGAGCTAAAAACAAGAGTATAGGGAGGGAAGGAGGACTAAGCTGTCGTCTCTCAAGGAACTACAATTACCAGGTAAGTGTAATTACTATTTCCTTATCGTTCCTCCAGCTTAGTCCTCAACGTATGGGATGTAACAAAGCAGCCTAACGGGCGGGATTCTTCCAGCCGGCACGCAGAACCGATGAGCCAAAACTTGCATCGCCCGCCGCCAAGACATCAAAGTCTATAGTGCTTACTGAAAGTGTGCAGAGAAGACCACGTTGCCGCCTTACATATCTCCACCGGAGATACTAAACTAAACTCCGCCCAGGACGCGGCCTGCGCCCTGGTTGAATGGGCGCGCAAACCAACAGGCGGTAGCCGACCGTGCAACAGATAAGCCGAGCCAATCGCCTCCTTAATCCACCAAGCAATGGAGGATTTCGCCGCTGCCTCACCTTTGCGAGGCCCGCCAAACAGCACAAATGATCCGATTTACGAAAATCACTGGTAACCTTCAAGTAGCGCCAGAGAACCCTCTTAAGATCCAAACGACTAAGACCGCGATCAGAGGCGTGCTCCCCCGACGCAGGAAACACCGGAAGCGAAACCACTTGATTCACGTGAAAAGGAGAAGACACCTTAGGCAAGAAGGAAGGCACCGGCCGCAGAATCACCTTCTGAGCCGAGAAAGACAAGAAAGGTTCCCTGCAAGAAAGAGCCTGGAGTTCGGAAATACGCCGTGCCGAACAAATCGCTACTAAGAACACCGTCTTAAGAGTCAAATCCTTTACCGAACTACGAGAGAGAGGCTCAAAGGGAGCTGCAGCGAGGGACCGCAAAACCAAGTTGAGATCCCACGAAGGCACAGAAATCCTGCGGACCAGACGTAGCCGAGAGACGGCCTTCAAGAAGCGAACGACATCTGCATGGGCACCCAGCGATACTCCGTGAACCTTACCCCGGTAGCACGAAAGCGCCAACTGCACGTGCAAGGAACTGGCAGCCAAACCTTTAGCAAAACCGTCTTGTAAAAAAAATCGAGTACCACAGGAATTGAGGCCGTAGCGGCTCGAACCTGACGTCGAGAGCACCAATCCTCAAAGATACGCCAAACCCGGACATAGGCCAGAGAAGTGGATCTCTTGCGCGCTTGTAACAGAGTCGCCACGACAGACTTGGAATAACCTCGTTTTCTTAGCCGTGCCCTTTCAATAGAGAGAATCTCCCCACTTGCGGCATGCGAAGAGGACCCTGACACAACAGATCCGAATCTAGCAGAAGCCACCACGGGGTGCCGTCCACCAACCTCATCAGATCGGCATACCAAGGACGTCGAGGCCAATCCGGTGCTATCAAGAGTACCCGACCCCGGTGGGCCTCGATACGCTGAATCACGCGCCCCAGCAGGGGCCATGGGGGAAATACGTAAAGAAGACCCGTGGAGGGCCAAGTCTGCAATAGGGCATCCAGGCCTTCGGACATCGGCTCCCTTCGACGACTGTAGAACCGAGCTGCCTTTGCTGAGCGCAACGTGGCCATCAGGTCCATGACCGGCTGGCCCCAACGCTGAAACAGCTGCGCGAAGACCTTTGGGCCGAGTTCCCATTCGCCGGGATCCACCTGAACCCTGCTGAGAAAGTCGGCAGTCACGTTGTCTTTCCCGGCAATGTGCGCTGCCGAGATGGCTTGGAGCCGGGGCTCGATCCACTCGAACAATATCCGAGCCTCCGCCTCCAAGCCTACGCTTCCGGTACCGCCCTGCCTGTTTATGTATGCCACTGTCGCCGCATTGTCGGAGAGCACCCGTACTGCCCGAGAGTATATCAGGGTCTCGAAGCGCTGCAAGGCCAACCGTACGGCTCGAAGTTCCAGGCGATTGATTGACCAACCGCTCTCCTCCGGAGACCAGAGACCTTGAGCGAACTGGTCGCCGCAGTGGGCACCCCAGCCGGTCAGACAAGCATCCGTCAATAGCGGAATCCAGGCCGGCTGCTCCAGAGGCATTCCCGCACGGAGCGATGACCGTCGCAGCCACCACTGGAGATCTCGCCGTATCGCCAGTGGGCAAGGAAGACGTTTGTTCAGGGAATTGGACTGGTTGGACCAGCGACGGAGCAAGGCCCTCTGAAGCGAACGCATGTGAAATCAAGCCCAAGGTACTACCTCCAGGGACGCCGCCATCGTCCCCAGCAACTGAAGGTAGTGCCACGCCGACGGAGCGGGGCTTTGCCGAAACCGACCGCGAGAGACTGAAGCGCCAACACCCTGCGGTCTGGAAGGAAAACCGCTCCCCCGCAAGTATCGAACCGCACGTCCAAATACTCGAGAGACTGCGTCGGAACCAGGTGGCTCTTGCGCGGGTTGACGACCCAGCCGAGAGATTGCAAGAGCGCCACGACCTTGGAGGTCGCCGCCATGCTCTCCTCGCGAGACTTCCCCCGAATCAACCAATCGTCTAGATAGGGATGGACTAGCACCCCTTCCTTGCGCAAGGCTGCCGCCACTACCACCATGATTTTGGTGAACACCCGTGGCGCGGTCGCGAGACCAAAGGGCAAGGCCTGGAACTGGAAGTGACCCCACGGCAAAGCGAAGCGGAGGTACTTTTGCTGGTCCTCCCGAATCGGGATATGGAGATAAGCCTCCGTGAGGTCGAGGGAAGTGAGGAACTCGCCCCTGCGGACGGCGACCAGCACTGACCGCAGGGTTTCCATGCGAAAGTGGGGTACCCACAGGCAGCGGTTCACACCTTTGAGATCCAAAATGGTGCGAAGAGCGCCATCCTTCTTTGGCACCACAAAATAAATGGAATACCTTCCGAGACCATACTCCACCTGCGGCACGGGAACTACCGCCCCCAGCTGGAGCAGGCGATCAAGGGTTTGGCGAACTTGAGCTGTCTTGCGAACCCCCCGGCAGGGAGACGCCACAAAGGAATCGAGTACGGGTCTGGCCAAGTCCAGGACATACCCGTCTCGTACGATGTCCATAACCCACTGATCGGAAGTGATCTGGGCCCAAGCAGAGAGAAAGCGTCGAAGACGTCCTCCGATCACTGGGATCCCCGCTGCCCTTCATTGGGGCTTGCGAGTAGACGCAGGGGTTGCCGCCGCAAATCCTCTACTGGCTCCGCGAAAACCTCGAAAGCTCGAGGTCCTCGAGATATATCTGCCACGCTGGAATCCACCAGAACGGGGTGACCGAAACCTACGAAAGTCCCGAAACTGCCCCCGGACAGCCGGAAGTGGCCGCCCTCGCTTGGGACGATCCTCCGGCAGGCGACCGCCCTTGGACTCACCCAAATCCTTGACCAACTTATCCAAATCCTCACCAAACAGCAGCTTACCCTTAAAGGGTAATCTGCCTAACCGCGACTTGGACGATCCATCCGCCGCCCAATTCTTTAACCAAAGAGCTCGGCGTGCTACTACCACGGACGCCATGCTATTAGAGAGAGCTCTGATGAGATCATAATGAACATCCGCCAAATAGGCCGAACCAGATTCCAAGCGGTGGAGCTCACCCAACATGTCAGCCTCCAAGGAGGGCGATTGTTGGAGCCGCTGAACCCAGCGCAAACAGGCACGAGCAACCCAAGCTCCACAAACAGAGGCCTGTAACGCAATCGCATCCGCCTCAAACGACTGCTTCAAAAGACCGTCCATTTTCCGGTCCTGCGGCTCGCGCAAGGCCGCACTACCTTCCACCGGAATCGTAGTTTTCTTAGTCACCGCCGATACTGCCGAATCAACCTTAGGAGAGCGAAAACGCTCCAGATCGTTGTCCGACATAGGGTAGAGCCGACGCATTATCTTTACCCCCTTGAGACCTGATTCAGGAGTATCCCACTCCGACTGAATCATCTGCTCAATAACTTTGTGAATGGGAAAAACCACGCTAGTTTGCCGCACCGCTTGAATAATGGGGTCCGCTCCGTCCGCCTCCTCCACTGGAGGAGTCGGTGCCAAACCCAGAGTCTGAAGCGCTTCTGAAACAAGAGCGGGCAACTCCTCTCGTCTGAACACCCGAATAATCTTTGCTTGATCCTCCGGCTCAGGGAGCTCGCCCTCCTCCAAGGCCTCCCCATCCGCTTCATGGTCGAAATCAGGATCATCACCCTCCGGCCACTCAGTCTCCGCCTGGAAGGATTCATGCAGACGTTGTCTCTTGGGTGCCTTGACACCGGACAACGGATTCTCCGACGACGCAGAAGGGACAATCACCCCTGGCGCTGACGGTGGAGGAGCACCCACGCTCTGGCGCCTACTGCAGAACGCCTGATGCATCAGCAAGATAAAATCTGGAGAAAAATCTTCCAAGGGTAAGGCACCCCCGAGGTCCAACTGCCCCCCAGAGGCCAAAGAGACCGCAGCAGGAATTCCCGAGGGCCCCTCCAGGGGCGATTCCAACTCCTCCGTCGCGGAGCCGGGCTGCGCCACAGCCGGCAATGAGCTCTCCAGGTGCTGCTCCATACTGAGCGACACCGAAGCACAGCGTTGACAGACGCCTGTTTCAGAAGCTGTACCCCTCCGAGATCCACAAATCACACAAAGGGACCCCGCGGGCATTGAAGCACTCTGATACAGAGTAGCAGGCGACAAAAATGCCCCGCAACGCTGAAAGGGAAAAAAGGGCTTACTGACCCAGCAGAACCAGCACACAAACCGGGAACTGGGCAGCCGCTAGAAACAAAATACCAGAGAGGGGACGTAAGGAATAGTTCTCACACCCCTTTAAATTGCCTGGGGGTTTTTTTTGGGTTTTTTTTTTATAAATCCCACGAAAAACTGTTGTAAAACTCAGGGACAGCTAATGAAAAAAATCAAGAGGCCCGCAAAGAACAAGGAAGAGGAGAGAATAAACGCTATTCCCCACCCTCCCCCCTAGCCGCGGGACCTAAACACCCCGAAGGAAAGGGGAGCAATTATAACCCAAACAGCTGAGATTAACAAAAGAAATCAAAAGAAAATAAAAGAAATAGAAATAGAAGAAATACCGCCGCGTGTGAAACACGCTGACAAGACCGCGAAAGGTAAAATGGCCGCGACAGCAAGGAGACCTTGGCGCGCTTTTAATTCCCGCCGGTGAAAACCGCCCGAGGCCAACAAATCCTTGCCGGCGATCGACCCCCGAAGCCCCGCAGCCGCGGAGGCTCCCTGAAAAAATAAACTACAAAAGGAAAAGGAAACTCCAGCAGGGCCGGGCAGAGGCGCGGTGAACCTGAACAGGACCGGCTCTGACCGCCGCCAGCCGCCAACACTTACCGGCACTTAATCAGCTGACCTCCAACCCCCCGGAGAGGAGCTGCTGTACCGGCACCGTAGGAGCTCTGTCCCGAACAGTCCTGGGGCAGAGATCCCAATGTAGAAATACAGACAGGCAAGAACAGATAGGCGGCAGAGGCTGTGCAGGAGAGAGACCTTCCTCAGGTCCTCCCCCCCCCACAGAGAGCTCAAATCAGAATCGGAAATTTAAAGAAACAGGAACCCCTGAAAGGAAAAAAGGAAAATAAGTCCTAATAGGACAAAAAATAATGACTCAAAAGGTTAGCTAGGGAAAAAGTACAGTATACTAAACTATCTAACTAGTGAGCCCAGCTAGACTCACTACGTCTTCCTGCTGCATGAAGACTGGACACACTGGAGTTACAGGGATGCCTGGTATGCTGATTCCAGTGGTGCTGAAATTTGATTGGTCCAGTCTTCATGCTGCAGGAGGAGGTGCACAACCCATACGTTGAGGACTAAGCTGGAGTAACGATAAGGAAAATCAATGAAATCAATGACAATGACATCAATTATCCTAACTCTCTTAATTGTTCCTCTAATGAGCCCCGCACTGCCAGGCTCATCAATCCTCTAGCTGCTTGGAGACTGAGGTAACTGGTGGAAGAAGGCGGTACTGGGGCTTAAGTACCAGTGACATCACAAGTGCGACGTTCTCAGCCTCCAAGCTGCCTGGAGGAGGAGCAAAACCCAGAGGTTTCAGGACCAGACTGGAGGGGCGCTAAGGAAAGGCTGTTAGTGTAGCTGGATTTAAAAAAAGGTTTGGACAAGTTCCTGGAGGAAAGGTCCATAAACCATTAAGGGACCCAGGATATCACTGCTTGACCCAATACAAGCGCTGTGGAACCTATGTCTTTTGGGGAAACTGCTAGGTATGTATGACCTAGATTGGCCACTGTTGGAAACAGGATACTGGGCTTGATGGACCTTGGTCTGACCCAGTATGGCATATCTTATGTTCTTTTGAGGGAGGCGTTGTAGAGTTTCGTAGTTTGTGTGTTAGGACAGACTGGATAGAATATATGATCTTGTTCTGCCATCGTTTTTTATGCTTCTATCAAAGTCTCCCACACACACACACACACACACACTAATTCTTCCTGTTCTTTGTTCTTGTTGCAATGAACATTGATAAAAACAAAAAGGTCCCTACCTACATGGATGAAGGAAGCAGGATTAGGAAAAAAAAAAAGAACACAACACACACCTTTAAAAATTAAAGCCATAAAATTTACTTGGCCACATGTAGTATCTAAGTGTAAAAGCAAAGGCTGGGGAGGGGGTTCATCTTCAAATGCAGAAAACAAGAACCCCCTGTACTCAAAGCTGGTGTAAGGGCTTTAGATGACTTAGACGAACCTTCATCCTTGCACCCCACCGTCGCAATTAACTTTTAGACTCCCCTAGTACACACCTTCAAAATTTTGACAATGATTAATCATCTCAACACCATCCAGGGGCGACCCGAGAGCAATGCGAGGCCTTGTGTCGAGACTCATTGTGAAGCCTCATTTGCATAAATATTTGAATATTCACTGGACCTCATTTGCACAAGTTTGATTTGTTTTAAAATTTATATGCTGCCCACCTAAAACTCTAGGCATCTTCTAAATGAGCCCTTCATGAGTTGCTTTTTTGTCCCAACATGGGAAGCATGTTTACTAAACATTAATGTGTAAGTGCTATTGTGCCCATAGAAATAAATGAGTGCTGTTGCCCTTTGTATGTGTTAACATTTGTTAGTGCATAGTAACCTCTGGTAAACATGCTCCTTAATGAATGTATGAGTGTCTGAATACTATTTGCATGTACAGTGAGGATAAAGAAAGGCTATCATATTTTTACATTACTATCCTCCAGTACCAACTACTAGGTACGTTAGGAAGTATTACAAAAAACTCTGCTCATTTAGAACTCATAGCAAACGCACCATACTATAACAGCACTAAAACGACTCGCACAGCACTAAACCCTACCCACCAAAAGGCAGCACTGCAAATATTAAACCAATACATCTCTTACTGGGAAAAGAGAACAAGTGGGACTGCTACACAGAAACTACATAACAAACCACCACAACTCACTCACACATGCAAAACACAGACAGACTGTCACCAAATACAGACCACAGGATATAGGAATTACACTTACGTGGTAATTGTGGTTCCTTGAGTGATTCCAGTTTAGTCCTCAACCTCTGGGTAGTGAACCTCCTCCTGCAGCTTGGAGACTGGGCATGTCAAAAACTCATGACATCACTGGATATAGCCTGCTGGTCTCTCCCATCAGCTCCCAGTGAACTACTGACAAAGCAGACTCAAAGGAGCAAAAAAATCAGTAACTTTTTTTTAAACTTATTATATTCAAGGGCACGCAGAACATATAACTTATCTACCTACTACTCCCCTTCCAGAAGGAAAGGGATTGCTTCCTGCCTGCTTTCCTTTCCACCGAATGCCTAGCCCTAAACAATCCAGAGCAATATATAACAATATCATAATATAATAATATAACAATATAGCGCAAAACAAATGGAAGCATCAAAACGACTGAACACCAGTGAAGGCCTATATCCACCTTTAACCTTGCACTTCCTCCAACAGAAAAACCACTGCTAAGACCACATCCCCGGGCGGGAATGAGGACTAAAACTGGAGTCACTCAAGGAACCACAATTACCAGGTAAGTGTAATTCCTATTTCCTTATCGTTCCTCCGGTTTAGTCCTCAACCTCTGGGATGTATCACAGCAGTAATCATTGGGAGGGACCTTTCCAGCCAGATCTCAACACCGCCTCCCTGAAAACGGCATCCTTAGCCGCCAGAACATCTAGGCGGTAGTGCTTACTGAAAGTATGGAGAGACAACCAAGAGGCCTCCCTACAGACGTCCACTGGCGGAACCAAACTGTGCTCCATCCAAGACGACGCTTGCACTCTGGTATAGTGAGATCGTAAGCTCCCTGGGACTGTACTGTCCCAGAGAAGATAAGCCGACGCACTCGCCACTCCAATCCATCCAGAAATGGACTCCTTTGCCGCCGCTTCCCTTTGCGGCGCCCTCCGAACACCCCGAAGAGAGACGATCCGCCTTGTGAAAGTTTCTGAAACCTTTAAACACTGCCGCAGCGCTCTCTTGACATCCAAACAGCGCAAGCTATGGTTCAATACGCTCCCTTTTGCCGCACCTAGCGCTGGAAGAGAGACCATTTTAGTTAGGTGAACGTAGAAACCACCTTTGGCAACGACGGAACCAGCCGCCAGGCCACCTTCTGTCTGGAGACAGACAAAAAACAATTCCCGACAGGTCAACGTCTGCAACTCTGAAAATTGCCTTGCTGAAACGATGACCATCAAACATACCATCTTAAAGGCAAAACCCTTAACCTATGCCTGTTACAAGCCCCAATGGTGCGCTAATGCTCCTAAAACCAACTTGAACTTCCCCGGTGGAATTAATATCCTACGACAGGGCTACAGTCTGGTAACCACCTAAGAAAGCGTATCACATCGACCTGTGCATGAGAGCCACTCCCTGTCCTTTGCCCCTATAGCAAGACAGAGCTGCTAACTGAACTCTCCAGGACCTGCCTTTACCAAACCCGTCCTGCAGAAAACTTAATACCAAGGGAACCGACACACTTGTCACGTGAGCGTGCCTCCGCAAGCACCCGTCCTCAAAGATGTGCTATATATGCATATATGCAAGGGTCGTAGACTTTATTTAAATTTTTTTTTTTTTTTTTTTTTTTTTTTGCGGCAAGGTGGCAAAGACTGCTGTCGAGCAACTCTTTTTCCTTAAGCTTGCCCTTTCAATGGCCACCCCATAAGCAAAAACCGATGCACCTGAGGCATTCGAAGGGAACTCCGTAGCAACAGAATCTCCAGTGTCGGAAACCTCCATGGATTCCTGTCGAGCAACTGTATGAGGCAGGCATACCAAGGTGCCTTGGCCAGCCCGAGGCCCCCAACCACACGTTTTCCCGAAGCGCTTCGATACGCAGAACCACTCGACCTATGAGTGCCCCCAATGGAAAGACAGAAGACCGGACGACGGCCGCCATTGAAACAGTGCGCCGATGCCTTCCAACCTCCTTTCGCGTCGTCTGCTGAAGAAGCGAACCGTTTACGCAGAGTGAAACGCCGCCATGAGGTCCATTACTGGCTGTCCCCATATGAGACCGATCTGTGCGAACACCTCCGGATACCACTCCCATTCTCTGGCATCTACTCGGACCCAGCTGAGGAAATCCGCAGTCACAATGTCCTTACCCGCAACATGCGCCACCGAAAACGCTGGCAGCCAAAGCTCTAGCCACACACACAGACCCTCTGCCACAGTCTCTATGGCCACTCTTCCGGTTCTACCCTGCCGATTGATGTAGGCCACCACCACGGATTGTCGGAATGCTGCAACGCCCGGCGTATCACTCACATTTCCAGTCGGTTGATTGACCGGGTCTCCTGTGTATTCCAAGAGCCTTGCGCGAAACGATCTCCGAATGTAGCAGAGTTTAACAAAGTTTTTGGCCAAGCTCCCAGAGGAAAGGTCCATAGTCTTTTATTAGAGAGAAGCTGGAAAATTATAAATTTATTTTTTTTATACCAACTTTCACAAATTCAAGATGTTCTACAAGGCACACAACCCAACAGAGCATCACATCTGTTGTACATGCAACGGAACCCTTAAAATATGAGCATACATGAATCCACTGTTTGCCCCGATACAAGCACTGAGTAGCCTATTCGTCTTTTTGGAAACCAGCCAGGTCCTTAAGACCAGGATTGGCTACCCTAGGAAACAGGATACTGGACCTGAAAGAGCTTGGTCTGACCCAGTATGGCATTTCTCATATCCTTAAGAACGGAACCTCCAAGGTTCCTTGGAAGTAAGTAACAGGCTGCGCCTGGCCCTATGGCCCTGTGGCTAGCTCACATGGAGCAGTGCAGCCTAGTGGTTGAGGCAAGTTGCCAGAGGACCAAGGGTTTGAATTCCAATTGAGACCACCAATCTTGGGCCATAAAAACTGGGGTTTCTGGTCCCACAGGTGAACATAAGAACATAAGATATGCATACTGGGTCAGACCAAGGTCCATCAAGCCCAGCATTCTGTTTCCAACAGTGGCCAATCTAGGTCATACGTACCTAGCAGTTTCCCCAAGGGACACAGGTTCAAGCATTGATATCCTGGGTCCCTTCTTAATAATGGTTTAAAGACCTTTCCTCCAGGAACTTGTCCAAACCTTTTTTAAACCCAGCTACACTAAGAGGTAATTAGATCTTACCTGCTAATTATTGTTCCTGAAGGAACGACAGTCCAGTCCCTTTACTTCAGGGTTACGCAACCCTTCCAGCAGCTTGGAGGCTGAGCCCAACCTTTTTGGGGTGGAGCGGTATATATACCACTGGTGCCACCCACCAACTCCAGTAGCCTACTGTAAAAGCAGACTATTCAAACCTATATAACTGTGAAACCGTAAATAACCAAATTCAAGCCAAAAACTCTATAAATATATATATATTTAATTCTCTTTTTTTTTTTTTTTTTTTAAACAGAAATAGGTAGTAGAAGCGGAGGTCAAGGAAGGGAGGTAGGAGAACTGCTATAGAGCGGGCCTTTCCTTCCGCTTGACCCACCAGCGCAGCCTGAATCCGCCCTCGGGCCGCAGACCCGCCTCAAAGAAGCAGCCGGAATGGCTAAAGAGCTAGGGAGGGGAATAGGGACTGGACTGTCGTTCCTTCAGGAACAATAATTAGCAGGTAAGATCTAATTACCTCTTCCTTATCGTCACTCCAGTCCAGTCCCTTTACTTCAGGGAAGTACCAGAGCAGTACCCGCCCGGGTGGGATTCGCCATTCCGGAATGTAGCACTGCCTGCGCAAACCTGGAGTCCGCCGTGCTCTGCACGTCCAGCCTGTAGTGCTTGGTGAAGGAGTGCAGCGAGGACCAAGTTGCTGCCCTACAGATGTCCAAAGGGGGAACTAGGCTGAACTCTGCCCAAGAGGTAGCCTGTGCACGAGTTGAGTGAGCGCGCAGGCCCCCTGGGACCTGTTTCCCCTTGAGGATATAGGCGGAGGCTATCGCCTCCCTGATCCACCTGGAAATTGAGGCCTTGGCCGCCGCCTCTCCCTTGTGAGGCCCTCCGAACTGCACAAAGAGTCGTTCTGATTTCCGGAAGGGCGCCGTGCGGGAGAGGTAACGCTTCAAGGCCCTGGGGACGTCGAGCAGATGATGCTTACTATCTCCCCCTCCCGGTCCCTCCGGGGAGAGAGATGGACTGGTTAACGTGAAAGGGAGAGATCACCTTAGGCAAAAATGAAGGGACTGTCCGAAGGACTACCTTATCCCTGAGGAAGGACAGAAAAAGGAGGCCGAGCGGACAGGGCTTGTAACTCGTAGACTCTTCTAGCTGAGCAAATGGCCACCAGGAACACTGTCTTCAGCGTCAGATCCTTCAAGGAGGCCTTCTTCAAAGGCTCAAAGGGTTCCGCGGCTAGTGTATTTAGTACCAGGTTGAGGTCCCAAGGGGGATGACCGATCTTCGCTGCGGTCGAAGCCGCCTGACCGCTTTCAAGAACCTGACAACGTCCGCATTGGCTCCCAAAGCTTTTCCGCCCACTTTGCCCCTATAGCAAGCGATGGCCGCCAGTTGTACTCTCAAGGAGCTGTGGGCTAGCCCCTTGTCGAGACCCGCTTGCAAAAATTCCAGCACCTCCGGGACCGAGGCGGACAGAGGATTCTTCCGGCGCTCCGTACACCATGCCTCAAAGATACGCCAAACTCTTACATAGGAAAGACAGGTGGAGCGCTTCCTCGCGCTTAACATGGTCGCGATTACTGCCGCCGAGTAGCCACGCTTCAAGAGCCTCGCCCTTTCAATAGCCAAGCCGTAAGCGAGAATCGATCCACGTGTGGCATCTGAACCGGACCCTGCTTGAGTAGGTCCTTCCTGACGGGGAGGCGCCACGGGCGGTCGGCGATCATCCTTACCAGGTCCGCATACCAAGGACGACGGGGCCAATCCGGGGCAATAAGGACTACAAGGCCCCGGTGAGCTTCCACCCGCTGGAGAATCTTCCCGATTAGTGCCCAAGGGGGGAAGACATAAAGAAGACCCTCCGAGGGCCACCTTTGAGACAGGGCGTCTAGGCCCTCGGACATCCTTTCCTTCCGCCGGCTGAAGAATCGGCTTACTTTGTCGGATGCGAACCGCGCCATGAGGTCCATGACTGGGGGGCCCCACAGGGCTATCTGGTCGAAGATCTCCTGATGCAGCTCCCACTCGCCGTGGTCTATCCTGTACCTGCTGAGGTAATCGGCCATGATGTTGTCCGTCCCGGCCACGTGCTGCGCCGACAGCGCTTTCAGGTGAACTTCCGCCCACTTGAACAGGGAGTCCGCCTCCTTTTCCAATGCCGGACTGCTGGTGCCGCGCTGGTGATTGATGTACGCCACGGCCGTGACGTTGTCGGAGAGAATGCGAATCGCTTTCCCTAGCACCGAGGACTGAAGCGCCTTGAGTGCCCGGGCGACGGCTCTCAATTCCAGACGGTTGATAGGCCATGAGGATTCCACTGCCGACCACAGCCCCTGGACAAACTGGTCCTCGCAATGTGCTCCCCAGCCGGCCAGACTGGCGTCCGTCGTCAACAGCACCCACTGAGGAGGCTCGAGGGGCATTCCACGACTCAAGTTCCTTGGACACCTCCACCAGAGGAGAGAGTGCTTTGTCCAAGGGGCGCAGGGAAGCTGCCGGGACAAGGGGTGCTGTTGGGGAGACCACCGCCGCAACAGGGACCGCTGTAACGGGCGCATGTGTGCTCTGGCCCACGGAACAACCTCTATTGCTGCCGCCATGGTTCCCAGCAATTGTAGGTAATGCCACGCTGAAGGGAGCCGCCTGCCCAAGAACTGCGAGACTAGGGTTCTCAGGTCCTTCATCCTTGAGCTGGACAGAAAGACCCTGCCTCTGCCTGTGTGGAACTTTGCTCCGAGATATTCGAGCTCCTGGGATGGAAGCAAGCTGCTCTTTGCCCGATTGATGACCCATCCTAGCTCCTCCAGAAGTTGAATCACTTCGGCTGTGGCCCGGAGACTTTCCTCTTCTGATTTTGCCCGTATCAGCCAGTCGTCCAGGTAGGGGTGCACTAAGATTCCCTTCTTTCGTAGGGCGGCCGCCACCACCACCATCACCTTGGTAAAGGCTCGCGGCGCTGTCGCTAGACCAAAGGGTAGCGCCTGAAATTGAAAATGACCTCGAGGGACAGCGAATCTGAGGAACTGCTGATGGGCCCTTCTGACCGGGATATGCAGGTACACTTCTGTCAGATCTAACGAAGTCAAGAACTCTCCGGCTCTCACAGCCGCTATCACTGATCTCAGGGTTTCCATCCGGAAGTGAGGTACCTTGAGGCAGCGGTTGACCTGCTTTAGGTCCAGGATCGGACGAAAGGAGTCCTCCTTTATTGGGACGACAAAGTAAATCGAGTATCGACCCGTACCGCATTGGTCTGGAGGCACCGGAACTACGGCCCCGAGATCCAAGAGGCGAGAAAGAGTAGACTCTATAGCGTTCCTTTTTGCTGTGGAACCGCAGGGAGACTGAACAAAGGCTGGGAGTATTTGCTTTGCAAATTCGAGGGAGTATCCTTTTCGAATCACCTCTAGCACCCACTGATCGGATGTGACTCGGGACCAGGCGGGAAGAAAGTGCCTCAGGCGACCGCCTACCGGCAATCCGCCCTCCTGGGCCCCCTGTATCTCATTGTTGTTTTCTGGGGCCCGAGGAAAAGGAGGAGGAGGAGGATGAGAACCCCCTGCCCCGAAACCCCCGGGATCCTTGGCCCCTAGCGTTAGAACGACCCCTGAGGAAAGGGTTAGGCCTAGATGAGCGAAACCTCCGAGGTTCTCTAGGTTGGTTCCGAGCTGTGGCAGAAGATCGAGCTTGCTTGGGCCTGTCCTCGGGAAGCCTGCCGCCCTTGGACTCACCCAGGTCTTTTACTAACTTGTCAAGGTCCTCTCCGAATAAAAGTTTCCCCTTAAAGGGAAGGCGACTCAGGCGAGCTTTGGAGGAGGCATCAGCGGCCCAATTCCGGAGCCACAAATAGCGTCTGGCTGCCACCACCGAGGCCATGTTCTTAGCTAAGCTCCGGATGAGGTCATACTGGCTATCCGCCAAGAAGGCCGTGCCTGATTCCAACCTAGCCGCGTTGGCTAGAACCCCCTCGGGGGAGCCCTCCTCTGCCTGGAGTTGTTGTGACCACCTCAAACAGGCTCGTGCCACCCATGCCCCAGAAACTGAGGCCTGTAAGGCGAGAGCGCTCACGTCGAAGGCTTGCTTAAGGAGTGTGTCCAATCTTCTGTCTTGTGCATCCCTCAAAGCCGCGCTGCCCTCCACTGGGATGGTGGTTTTCTTCGTCACTGCCGAAACTGCCGCATCCACCCTGGGGGACTTCAGAAGCTCTTTGTCTGCTTCTGGGAGAGGGTAGAGCCGAGACATGGCCCTGACCCCCCTCAACGCTGACTCTGGTTGATTCCATTCCTCCTGAATCATCTGACGCACCACTCTGTGGACAGGAAAAACCCTCTGGGACCTTCTGATGGCCTGGATCAAGGGATCTTCCAAAGCTTCCTCCTCCGCGGGGGCGTCCGAGGCTACGTTGAGAGCTTTCAGGGAGTCATTTATTAGAGCGGGCAACTCCTCCCGCCGAAATACTCTTATTATGCGAGAGTGGTCCTCCTCCGGGATCTCCCCTTCCTCCAGCTCCTCCTCTTCCTCCTCCAATTCCTTATCCGAGGTCTCTTCTTCAGGCAAGTCCTGGAAGAGCGGAGTGAGGGGCTCTTCAACCACCAGTCTGGGGCGCTTTGAGGGTATCCCAGAGTCCTGAGCGTTAGACTTCATGGGTCTGACCAGTTTAGCCTCGGCCGAAGGACCCGCTTCCCCCGGACCAAGACCCTTCTTACGCATGCAATAGGCCTGGTGCAGCAGGAGAATGAAATCAGGAGAGAAGAGGTCCCCGGATCCCCCTTCTCCTGTAGGAAGGGAGGGGGGAGGAATAGGGGGAAGAGGAGCCTCTGAGTGAGAAGGGGGGGACAACTGGGACGCCACTTCCCCTTCCGACGGGCCCGAGGACCCCTGCGAGACCTGGGACATGGCAAGGCTGATTTCCTGTTCCACCGAGGAAGCCACTGCAGCGCAGCCCCTGCAGACCCCTGCCTCGGATGCAGTACCTCTCCGGGTGCCACACGATGGACACCTTGGTTTGCCTGCCATGCTCCTCGGGAGTAGCTAAAGGGATTTCCCTTACAGAAAGGAAAGAAACTACCCCAATCAAGTCAATAAGGGAAAATAAATTAATTTTTGATTTTAATTTTAATCAATTTAACTCAATATATTAATTAAGAATTAAAATTAAAAAGAGAAGCAATTATCCCCCCGACTAAGAAAGGAAATGCTCCCCAGAAGCCGGCATGCAAAGACAGGAATCCCGAAGAAAAACCGGGACACCGAAGTCCTTTTAGAATGAATCACCCTGTTCAGGCTGAGTAAACATAAAGAACTTTAACAACGATACAATCTTTTTTCAGCACATCAGCTGAATACTTGCGGTTTGGATGATTCTCTCCAGGCCCGAGGCCGTGATCCTCCGGAGTCGGCTCAACACGTGGTAGGCCCCGACCACGTGGAGCCGTTTGCAGCGGAGCTCGTCCCAAAGCTCTTTTTTCTGTCTCGGCCGCTCCGGGTGGAGGAGAGACTGGAAGCCGCGACCCGACTACCGCGGGAGCCTCCCTCGCGGCTCCGGAGTCAGACGCTGCCCTCGATCGCGCCGCGGTGAGAAGAGGAGCTGAAGTAAGTAGTACCCTCTCCCTCCTGAACGGCAAGTCCTCTAGCGCTCAGCCGCCGGCGGGGGCTTCGGCGCGAGGACGGGCAGGGCTTCAGGCAGGGCTGCAGAGGAGCAGGTCGCTCTCACAGCGAGAGGAAGTCTGCTCGTTCCTCCTCGCTGCAGCAGTGGGCAGAAGAAATCTCCTTCGGTCCTTCCATCCCCTTTACCATTTTGGTGGCTCTTCTCTGAACCTTTTCTAAAATCGCTATATCCTTTTTAAGATACGGCGACCAGAATTGCACACAATATTCAAGGTGCGGTCTCACCATGGAACGATAGTGCGGTCCTTCTGGCCTTCGTTAAGTGACTTAACCCTCTGCCTCAGGTACCAAAACAAATTGTGAGCCCTTCAGGGACAAGTGAAATAGAAATACCGTAATCGACTGTATGCCACCCTGACCTGTAGGCAATCAGTATACTCAAATAAATAACTGACTGGGAATATGTGACCGTAGCAAACACTGGCAGCGGAGAGACATCAGAGCTGGTGCTGGTTCCTGGTCTTCCTTTCTCGCTCTCCCAGTCCTTCTGCCAGCATTGAGAAAAGGCTGAGAATAAATTGTCCAGTGGGCCGGGGACCTTGCGTCCTGGACAGAGAGAAAGAGGGGCTAGAATCTGGGACCAAAGCCCAAAGAGAAAGGGAAACTGGTGACTGACACTGTAGCTCCTCCAGATGGCTCACTCCACAGCAGATCCCACGACTGCGTCTCCAACCCCATGTAACACCATGAGGACCTCACGCACTTTACTACAAATCGACATCCCCCCATTACTGGAGAAATTACCTTAGTCTGATAATACAGTCTGATCAAAGAAATGCAGTCTCACTCTGCAAAGAGTGCACCCAAAAACATGCCTAAGCAATTGTGAGCACATACAAAATGCACATCTACATTTACAAGTGACCAAGCACCTGTTACCCAAACACAGTGCAGTGAGCACGCTTGAACATAGGCTGAATACATGGAGCATACACAGAGTATTGACTTCTACTATGAAACTTTCCAGTGCTCTGGAGTGCTAAGCCCCAGACTGTGCTACCTAGACATCCTTCTCTTCACCCTCAGCACAGGCCCTTTAACAAGATGGCACAGACGGGTCAGTGCCCCTGCTAAGTGCTTAAAGCCCTGCTCTGACAGCACAAGCTCTAGAAATAGATGAGAATTTCCTGGGAAGGGCATGCTAAGTGGAGCTATGAAACACACAGGCACACCCCCCCCCCCCCCCGGCTTTCCTGCAGTCAGAGAAATAGCAGTGGGATACACCGACAACCTTGCAAGTGGAGGTCTTAGAGGTTGCTGCCTGTGTAAACCTGATGAGGAATACGATTTCATATTTTACCACCCCCCCCCCCCCAGGGATGGGGGCACCGAATACTATATGTGATTCATGAGCAGCGCTGCCATCCTTTAGGGCACCAGAGCCTGACAAACGATACATAAGTTAAGAGCTTTAAATCTTGGTCATATAATCTGGATTTGCAGAACATTACAGTTGCTTGTTTAGTCACTAACCCCTGAGTGCCCATGAGGTGGCCTTGTGGTTATTTCTTCCCTGACTTGCAAAGATCAATGATGGCTGCATACACACAGTCACAGAAAGGCACTATTGAGTGTACAAGCTGCCCTCTGGTGGCCATAGACCATAGCACAGGCACTTCTTGGTTGACAGTTTAACTGTCATTATTATTATACATTTTTTTTTATATCCTAAGGTTTCCTAAACCTGTCCCTGTGAAACCACAGGCGTTTGGGCAACTTTCACTATAGAATACACCAAAGCACACTTCCAGCCTGTCCTTCCTTCCAACTACAAGTTAGGGATCTGCTGGTGAAGAACCTAAAAGCTGGCAAGTTGCCTAATATCCTGGGACTTAACAGATGCTCCTCAGAGACATGATTAGGAGGGAAAGAACATGTGGCATCAGAGATCAATGCTAACTGCTGTCCTATAAAACTAAGAATAAACTTAAAAATAAAGAGGCCTGACAACAGCCCCCTTAAGGCTGAGGAACCCCCCCCCCCCCAAGCCTCAAAAAACCTACAAACAAAAGAAAAAAACACTAGACCTAAAAATCTAGCTCTTCTGCCTGTCGTCTTCCTCACACAGGCAGCTCACTGCAACTCTCGCCATGCGGTCCAAATACCTAGAGAGAAAATGGCCGCTCCTTTGCCAACAAATTTTGGCACCAACAACAGCCGCTGCAAAAAGGAGGCCTCAGCAGACCGCCAGAGCCCGAAGGCCTTACCTGCAGGGCCGAAAGCCACGCAACCTGCTCCTACCGCCTTGAATTCATCCGATCCTCAAGCCGCGCTGCTGCGCCTGGCAGCCGCGGCGAGGACCACTCAGCCGGTTCCACAGAGTAAAATTAAAATCCCGCAGCAACGGAGAGGCTCTGTCTCACACAGCTTCAGTGTGTGGTTGTATGGGTCCCGGAGCTCTCTCCCGTACCGTCCAGGGAGAGAGATCCGCACCGGCGAATGCCTGCAGCAAGTGAAAATAACTGACAAGGAGGGAAGGCGAGAGCTGCTACTAATTTAAAAAGCCAGGCTCAAATTTAAAATTACTGTAAATAAGGAAATTTGCTCCTAACAACTAAAGGGAACTAATCCCTGATTGCCAATTAACCAAAGGTAACTGAAGTAAAATTAAAGGTAAAAATCAAAAGTAAAGTCAGAATAGAATTTGTCACACTAAATGCTCCTTATCTGTTCCCCCAAGTGAGCCCAGAAGCTAGGCTCACTACGTCCTCCTGCTGCATGGAGACTGGACACACTGGAGAGTTGATGGGAGAGACCAGCAGGCTATATCCAGTGATGTCATGAGTTTTTGACATGCCCAGTCTCCAAGCTGCAGGAGGAGGTTCACTACCCAGAGGTTGAGGACTAAACTGGAAGAACGATAAGGAACACAATCTAGAAATATGAAAACAATAATTGAACTGGAAACCCCAAAAAGCCAAACTTGGAACGTACCACAACACAAAAAAAATAAAATTAGAAATTCAGTGGTGATGCACATTTCACAAAGCAGAATTGCTTTTTTTTTTTTTGTTCGGGCATTTTATTTTTCAGTTGCAATTACACTAGTCTCTCTTTTCTGTTTTCCTCATCTATCTTCTGTTAATTCTCAGTGCCTGCTGTCTATTCATTCATTCTTTTTCCTTCTCCTGTCTTTTTCTATTCCCTCCCTCCATCTGCCTCTGACATGTTGATCTTCCCCTTTCTGCCCTTTCCTCCATCTCTTTCTTTACTCTCTGGTCATCCACTCAAATTTCACACTCCCATCCTCAATCCCCTTGCATTTGCAGCTACCCACTTTCCATCTCCGCCTCCTCTTACTTCCACACAGCCCACCTCCCTAGCTGTCCCATTTCCCGCCTCACTCCTTCCCTAGCTTTTTATTCCCTTCCGTCTTTCCCATCCCCCAAAACCACTCTCTGGCAAGTGAGAGGACAAAAGGAGTACAATCTCCCATGGCCTCTCCCACATAGTTCCACCAGCATCCCAATTTCTTTGCTCCCATTGTGGGAGGGGGGGGATATATATCTCCCTCCGCATGCCCCCATTGTGCCCAGGCCAGCATATCCTCTCTCTCTCTTTGGGCCTTTATGCCTTGCTTCCCTTCCTCCCCACCTCCCATATCTCCCAGTCCAACAACATTTGATCTCTATCCTAGCTCATCGTGTTCTTAAGAAAGAAAACTTACTATGTCTCCTTGTCTATCTATGGAGTATGCACTCAGTGGTAGTGAAAGGCAGAGCTGGCTGGCTGTCACTGAGCAAGGGCACGACCACTGAGGCTGACCAATGCAGCTGCAGTGCTACAAAAGCATGCATGATGTGGAGCATCATGCAAGCAGTGCCATGGTATATCAGTAACTGCAGGTACAGTGAAACAAGAGAGGGGCCTGCCGAGCCTGCGGCCTCCTTGCAGTTCAGCAAAACCACCCCAGCTCCGAATCATGTGCTGATGCAGCCCCGGGAGTAAATGGGAATGGAAGGTCTTTGCATTCTCTGCTCTGCTCCTTTTCACACACAGGGACATCAGGAGTAGCAGCAGGCATCTGGGTGAAGGCAGTAGCTTCTGCCAGGTCAGTAGAGCGGCAGCACCACTGCAATAAGTGGGCAGAGTACAGAGAGGGCAAAAGACACTATAGGGCCGATGCAGAAAGAGTAGCGCACCCTTTGCATGCAGAAAACACAACATATATACACACACACACACACACACACACACAAGTACCACTACACCAAATGCGGAAAAGAGATTGATGTGTGTGTAAATAGAAAAAAAAAAAAAAAAGTATGCACACACAGCAACGTGAAACATATTTAAATACACAAATGAGATGCACATTTTAAAATGGAATGCTAATAAGGTCTGTACCCAATACAGAGAAACACAGAGAATCACATAGCCAGCAGGAGCTCCATTATCTCTAGGCCTGGTCTCAGGTGACTTAAAAATCTTGCACGTATAAGGAAAGACTTCTTTAGGGTATGTACAGGTGAACGGTTACTCTCGATGTGAAATTTTCTACGTGAATCTTTCAGCGTATAAGCGAAAGTTCGGCATTCAAGAAATGTCTTATGCTTCTTATCCTTGTGTGTTTTTTGGACTCACATCATCCTCTATTTACTGTTATGTTTCATTGTTGTGATTTCATAAAATATCTTTTTGGGCAAAATAGTGCTGATTATGGGTGAGCACCAAAAGAACATGCACATCTTATGCACATGAGAGTTCGACATTTACATACATGTGCACACTGCCACTTTAGCAAACCTATTGTTTGTGCATGCATTGGCTCCCCTCCTTTCAACTTAGGCCAAAGTTTTGCGCACAGCTCATTTGTATACACGCCATTTACTGCATACGGGTGCTGAATTTTTACACTATTAGAGCGCTACGAAAATACATACACAGCTAATAGCATGCACTTCAACACCAGCTTTCTGCATTGGCCTGTATATGTTGTAGCATAAAGGTTGACGCAGGGCTCAGTGCAAACAACATGCTCTCAAATGTATAGAGCCAGCCCTGACACCATCCCTCCCAGAGCAACCCTATAAAAACACATATTTGGATGTAATATTTTGAAATATGAAACTTTGTTTTACAAATATATACACAAGAGAGATTTCCAAAAGCCATTTACTATGGTAAAGGGGTTAGTTGCAAAGTTGTCTATTCTTCCTGCACTCACTTGTAAGCACTGATGAATCTGAGTTTGTGGGGCTACCAGGACTCATTGTTTTGATCCGACTTTGCAGCCACAACCTCCCTCCCCCCTCTCCCAGCTGCTGCCTTAAGTGACTGCCTAGAGTGGTTGGACCAGCCCTGCTAGCACTTACATGAGATTCTGTTTCGCATAAGCCTGCACATTCCATGATTCCAAAACGCAGTGATTAATACTTTGAAAATCCGGTAATTAGACAAGCATTCCAGGCCTACTACAAACTGTAAAGGGGGAGGGGGGTCGGAGATATTTTTGGTTGAACTTGGGGCCGACAAACCTGTGTTCCTCTACCCCCAGAATAAAGTGAATAGCATGGGAATGATACTGAAGCTGCACCAACCCTTGGCTGTAGTGGGGTAAACTAATAGGAGAGACGTATTACTCTTAAGAAGCATAAGGGTTGAGTCCTACTCTGGGGCACTGGAGGGTGCTGTAATTCATGCCTTACACATACAGAGAAAACACAGTAGAAAGCTAACTGAGAGCGAGAGGCCTTGAGCGATAGCTCCCTAATGAGAAACATGTGTGGATCTATGCCTAATAGCAAACCAACGAGAACTGGCGACGGCGCCATCCTTCCAATCTATGGCTGCTTCGTCCCACACCATCAATTATCGGTCTTCTTCTCCCTTTCTCGAGCCTCCCTAGATCCGGCATTACTCAATTCACTGACACCAACACCACCAACAAACTGTCTCGCTTACCAGCGCTGCTCCTGTTTCCTTCTCCAGTGAATCTTGTAAACCTCTCGCACAAGAACTTTCAAATTTTTGCGCGAACGTCAGTGAGGTAACGGCTCGACGTCAGACCGAATGCCTCGCGCATTAAAGGGCGGTCCAGGAAACGAAGGTACACGAGCTAGAAAATAAGTGTCCATAAATTAACCAGTCCGCAAGATTGCATTAGTGGTTTGATTTGTAGTTGATTCTGTTGCACCCACGCCCGGCATTTTATAGTTTGTAATGCAGCATATATTTTATCATATGCACTGTTTATTTTCCCTAATTCTTACAACATAAGATTAGCCAGTGAATTAATTTGATGGTGTGACTTACTAGAAACGTTCCTGACCATGTAGCTATCTTAATAAGAACAAGCTCTAGCTACCTTTGTCTTTCCATTTGCAGGCTGAGACTGCTGCTTGCAATGTGCTAGGCGTAGCTTGAGAAAAGAGAAAGGCTGTGAAGTATTGATTCTCCAGGAACAAGCAGGAATGAGTCTTCACATATGGGTAAGTCGGTACTGACGGAGTCTGCGCGGGAACGCTTCCCAGCGTCCAATCAAAGAGCTTTTGGAAGCATCCCACCATGCCTGCGTGCTGCCTTCCCGCCTTTCCCAACTGCCTCTCCTCAGTTTTCGTTTTTCCACGGAGCCGGCAGGACATCCTCCTGTCGCCGCAGAAAATTCTTGTTTCATTTCTTTAGTTTTCTTGTGGTCGCGGCTGTCTTCCCGACGCCACCGGTACCGCCGGTGTTTTCTTTCCTTTTCTTGTAAAATCTTCCTTTTTCAAGGAATATTTTTTCTTCATAGTGTCTCACGGTGTCTTAGGCCTTTTAGGCCTCTTCTTTTTCCTTCATGGAACCGCCAGCCACTTTCTCCAAGAATTGTTCAAACTGTGGCGGTACAACTTTATTTTTAGACCCTCGAAGTCGGTGTCTAACCTGCTTGGGTCCTAACAACAGTTTGGTGAGAAGAGGTCTTCAATATTGAGGTTCCCTCGATACACGGTTTCCCTCCAGCTTCAGGGCACCGTCCCCTTCTTCTTTTACACAGGATCAGGTAACCCACAGTCTGTTAAGACTAGTCAGCCCTCGAGTGGTAGGTCTCATGCACAGCATGTAGACGGCTCCGGCCTTGCCCTTGAGGGCCCACTGGCTTCAAAACCCCGGCGGGAGTCTTCGGTCTCCAAAGCGTATAAGGGGTTTCAGGTTGTTCCTGGGGTTCACCCCTCACAGAACATACATGAGCCGTGTCAGGTGATGGCATCCGCTTTGAGCGGTACCGATACCCCGATATCGGCACTGGTGTTGGATGAAACACTCCTCACCAGGGATGGTTATCTGGCGTCCTCGGTGCCTTCGGGACCGATGGATACACTCCAGACTGACTTTTCATTATCGGTACCAACACCGATACTACCACCGACGTCGGTACCCTCCAGACGTGCATCGATAGCCTCGCTTCCTTCGATGCCGAGTCTGGAATCGATCTCCAGTCTGGAGGACTGGGTACCGACTCACCTTGGTACCGGCTCTCGGCGGTACCGAAGGCTCGGTTCCGATGATTCGGATCCGCAACTCTCGGTTCCCCCGAGGCCGATTGAGTTGCCACTAGCTGACCTTCATTCACCGGTATCAGACACGGTACCGAAGTCGGTACCGATGTCCTCATTACGCTTACGGTCGGTGCCTTCCATGCTTCGCTTATCGATGCCAAGTTTAGAATCGCTCTCTAGTCTGGAAGGCTCGGTACCAATACACTTTGGTACCGACACCGATCGATACCGGTGGCTCGGTACCGAGGATAGTACCCAGAGGTTTTCGGTTACCTCGGTACCGGTTGCACTGTCACCGATGACTGCTCCGATGTCTTTGTCGGGCTCGACTCCGACATCGGTACCGGTATTGGCATCGCTACCGGTATCCACAGTAGCATCGTGGCCAACTCCTACCATGCTTTTTTCAACAGGATTGCTCCCTTCTATGCCAAGCTTGGAGTCGATACCTGGTATGGACAATGTGGTAATCTCGATACCTGGTATGGACAATGTGGCTCCTGACAGCCATTACCGGCGACCATCCTTTAAGCATTCCACACTGCACTGTGCAGGATCTTCTATTCCTATATATCTGCATAGCTCTGTCGCTGCTCAGGCTAGTTCTTCAGATCTAACCTGTCCAAGGGAAATTCCTGTTGGGGAACCCTCTTTTCAGAGTTTCCTCCTGGATATAGCAAGATCTCTTGCCATTCCTATCCCAGGACATGATCCTGCACAGGGCTCTCTTTCTACCAAAGCAAATGAGAACATAATGCTTCCTTTGCATCATCATTCCTTGCAGAATCTCCTTCTAGGAATGTGGGAAACACCTTTAAGGGTACCCCCACCTTCCAGAGCAACTGATCTCTTATATCAGGTGCCCCCCTCTCCAGGGTTTCAAAAGACTCAACTTCCTCATCATTCCATAGTTGTGGAATCAGCAATGAGGCGGGTAAAGAGCAAGAAAAAGCACTCTTCTTATTCGCCAGGTCGTGAGTCTATTACACTTGATGCCTTTGGACGTCAAACCTTCCAGTCATCTATGCTTTCTGCAAGAATTCTCTCATATATTTTCTGTATGAGTCTATCTCTTGAGGAGGTCACAAAGCAATTACATCTTTTGACTCCTTCCCTTCCAGAGTCCAAGAGTGCAGACTATTCTTCACTGCTCAAGCATCTCCAGAATATCTCTTGGTTTCTTACTCGTGCTTCCCTAGACTCTTTTGAGTCTGTTAGCAGGACTTCTGCTATAACTATAGGGGCACGACGTAGAGCCTGGTTCCAAGCTTCAGACTTGGACAAATGGGCACAGCACAGACTGGGACATACTCCTTGCACTGGAGACAATCTTTTCAACAAGGAGTCTCTACGTCAGGTTACTCAGTTCTCCACTGACTTACCTGTTCCTAGGGGCTGTTCTGCACCTTCTTCTGTCCCAGTAGGTAGGAAATGTCCTGCCAAACTTTCTTCCCATAGGAGAAGAAGGTTTTATGCATCATCTGCCCATCATACAGATGTTCCCAAACAGGGAAAGCATCGTCCTGGTCTGCAGAGCTCAACTTCTCTCCAGGCTCAGCAAACCCAGCAACTACCGGATTTCTGATCAATCCATCAGATGCTTGTGACTCTTGGGATTACAATCTGCAGTTCCTTCTTCTCAATAGAGACAATCCACTGCTGTCATTCTAAATCCTAAACATGGGATCTCTTCCCGAAAGACATCCATTCTTTCTATGTTCTATGAGCTGTCAGGATGTTCATGCTTCTAGGTCACAGGGTTCTCCTCTTTTTCCTGCTAAGGAAAGAGGTCTATCCACTATCAAACGATAGTTTCCTGTGCCAGCATGTCTTTTTTTCCTTTCTATAAACTTACTACTTTGTAAGTTTTCTTCAGCTCCATTCCCTTTACCCTCTTACCAGGTTTTTCCTCTGTAAGAGTGGTATTGCTTCACTGGAGGGCTTTTTCTTCAGCCTCTCTAGTTTTCTTACTTTTCCAGTGTGGAGTTCTCTTCTCTGAGTTGACTCCTCTTTTTCAATCTTGCTTTGAAGCAGTTCATCAGACACATCCAGAGTTTTCTACTCTTGTTTTGTCTGTTCTTTCTGTTTTTAAACAGTACCATTCTTCTGCTGTCTGGCAAGCAGCTGCCACTGCAGGAGCCTTAATGTTTGGACCACTGGTTCTTGTCCACCAGCAACCAGATTTGTCCTCCACTAACATTCTGTCTAGTCTTAGTAGTGGCTCCAAGTCAGTGCTGTCTTGAAATTTTTTTCACTACAAGCTTGTTGGATTGTCTTCTCTTTCTGCCATCTCCATTCCCCTGGTTTTGGCAGCATAATTGACATAGGTACTGGCTCTCCTGCAGCCAGTTCTATCTCCTCATTCTCCTGCATCATGCTCTCTGCAATTCTACAGAGAAGCTCCCCACTATGGGCCCTTGCTAGAGAGCATGGGGGGCTTTTTCTCCAACAGCTATACTAGATGGTTAAAAAAGGCTTTTTCAGTCATGTCTCCCATGACTAGAAAAGTTCTCCTTTTTAATATAAAGGACATAGGCCACCTCTTATGTGAAAGCTTAAGGAGTTGCTAATTCCCTGCTTTGGTCCATAGTATTTCCAATAGGGAATATGTTTTCTCCTTCCAGCTCGTCCTCATGGTAAGAACGCATGATACCTTTTTGCCCTTAAGCAGGTCAGCATGGTATCTCATTCCTATGCGTCTTCTGTTCACTTACCATGCTAGACTTCTAGAATACTCGGGACTTGCTGGCTGCAGACTGATATCATCCTCTGCTTTTCACATAACCATCCTGGTTATTCTACTACCTAGCATCCCTGTAGCCATAACCAGTGGGAATTGATTCTCTATATATCTTCTCAAGTAGGTTCCACCTTCTTGTTATTAGATGAATCTTTCCTCTCCACATTTTCCTATGTGAATACCTTTTTGTAGGCATATCTCTGTCTGCATCTTTGCAGACTTCCATATAGAGGCCTATATATTCATACCTATAGCACACATCTTACAGATGTCTAGGTCCATCATTTGTGTGTATTTTATGCCCTTCATATCTCACTATAGATATATTTCCATATATCTATATGTTTGATATATATATATATATATATATATGTATGTATATCTATATGTATCTGTCGAGATATTTTACTATCGGTAGATATGTATTCTGCTTTATCTACTTGACTGTCGAGGCTCATATACCTATATGATTCTGACAGATGGGCTTTACCCATACTTATGCTATCCAGCATGTTTTGGGGTCCTACACTCACAACCACTTTGATGGTAGTTAACACCTACCATAACCTTAAGGTTAGGTACCCCTGAAGCTCTCCATGTTCCAATATCTCTCCCAGCTGGCTTCAGTTAGGAGAGACATTGCAGATCTTCAGCTAATCACAGGCTCTAACGCCTCCGGCGTTTGTCCTTTCTTTTGGGATACAAGGGGTTCCCATACCCTTTCTCCCCATAAGGACTGGGCCTGTTTGTCCAAATCGGTTAGCCTTCCCTTTTTGTTCCTAAGAGTAAGCCACTCTGCTGCCAAAAGAGTTCGGCTTTTATCATAAAGCCTTCCGCTGAAAGCCCACCGTTTTTGTACTACCCCAGTTTTTCCTACTGGGGTTACCTGTTACCTTTCAGGATTCTGACCTCCATTGCCTTTCCTACAGGTTTACTACCTCCACTTGCAGTGAGGTCCTTCTCGAGGTTCCTCTACTGGGTTCCCCAGTAGATCCCATGAACCTCCATACTTCTCTGAAGTCCTGTTAGGGGAGGTCCATATTGCAATATTTTTTCTTTGCAATATCATTGATGACAATTATCATCCACACATGGACTCCTTGTCTGCAATCCTATCCTAGGTTAACTGTTCCACAGCACCTTTCTCTCTTCAACTCCTACCCTCCATCCTCAGGATGCCTGGTGTTATGGGGGATAGCATGTTCCAACCTATGACATGCTAGGACTCCAGGCATCTCAGCTTGGGAGTCCCCATATGTGAAGACTCATTCCTGCTTGTTCCTGGAGATAGCACAGTTACTTACCTGTAACAGGTGATCTCTGGGAACAGCAGGAATAAGTCTTCACAACCCACCCACCTCCCCAGGAGTTGTATCTCTATCTATCTTTCCTTTCTCTCTCTTTGTCTCAGCTTTAAAACTTAACTGAGGAGAGGCAGTTGGGAAAGGCGGGAAGGCAGCACGCAGGCGTGGTGGGATGCTTCCAAAAGCTCTTTGATTGGACGCTGGGAAGCGTTCCCGCGCAGACTCCGTCGGTACCGACGTACCCATATGTGAAGACTTATTCCTGCTGTTCCCAGAGATCACCTGTTACAGGTAAGTAACTGTGCTTTACCCGCGCAGCATTATAGATTACTAGCGGAGCTGTCGAATGACTCAGTTCAAGGACAATACAATCCAGATGCTTGCACAAAAGAACTACTTGATTCATCCAATCTGCACAATTCCATTAGTATCCACTACTATCAAACGTCCTTCTTGATTTGTGGTCTTCCTCCCTAAGGTCCTTTTGGGTCTATGCAATGCATTCTTGAACACTGCGATTTCTTTAACAAGTGTTGGAAGTTTATACGGTGCTCACCACTATTTTCTCATTTCTATTTTAGCTTCCCTCGGTGTGATTGTTTCTGATGATCTCAAGGTGGCGAAACAGTGTGACAAGACGGTGGCATAAGCCAGAAGGATGCTGGGTTGCATACAGAGAGGAATTACCCCAGCAGAAAGGAAGAGGTACTAATGTCACTGTACAAGTCGCTGGTGAGGCCTCACTTGGAATATTGTGTTCAGTTTGGGAGCCGGTATCTCGCAAAGGATATAAAAAGGCTGGAGGCGGTTCAGAGGAAGGCGACCAAAATGATTTGGAGCTTGCGTCAGAAGGCTTATGAGAAGAGACATGAAGACCTTAATATGTACATTCTGGAGGACAGGAGGGACAGGGAAGATATGATTCAAACCTTTAAATACTTAGAGTATTAATGGACAAACAAACCTCTTCCAAAGACGGGGAAGCTGTAAAACTAGAGGGCATAACATGAAGCTGGAAGGGGGTAAACTGAAAGGCAATGTCAGGAAATACTTCTTCACTGAAAGGGTGGTGGATGCTTGGAATGCCCTCCCGATGGAAGTGGTGGGGGCAAACACAGTGACAGAATTCAAAATGACATGGGACAGAAATAGTGGATCCCTTTATAGTAACAGGATGAAATAAAAATAAGCTTAGCTATCTCATATCTGAACAAATAGGGGTGACCTACATGGAAAAGTGGGTACACCCCTAAACAAGGCATGGGGAGAGGTGAGCTGCACTGAGTGGCAAGTGCACCTACTCTTGGCCTTGCTGGGCAGACTAGATGGACCATACTGGTCTTTATCAACCATCATATATTATGTTACTATGTTATCGCAGGGGCAGGGGAAGCCCAAGGGGAGTGCAGGGCCATGTGTGGAGACTCTGTGTGAGGTCTAATTTGCATCAATATTTGCATAATGTTAACTTTTAGTAAACATGCCTCTTAATGAGTGTTTAGATAAAGAAAGACTACCAGATTTCTACATTACTGTACTCCAGTGCCAACTGCCAGGCACATTAATGAAGTACTATAAATACTGCCCATTTAGAACCCATAGCAAACCCGCCATATCATAACAGCATTACCAGGACTCACAAAGCACCAAACCCTACCTATCAAAAGGCAACACTGCAAATATTAAACCGATACATCTCCGAGAATACCAATACATCTACTGGCGAAAGAGAACAAGTGGCACTGTCAAATAGAAACTACCTCAGCTCGGTTACACATGCAGAACATAGACCGTCACTAAACAAAGAACAAGGGATCACAATTTAGAAATAGGAAGACAATAATTAAACTGGGAACCCCAAAGGCCAAACTTGGAATGTACAACTACACTGGAGAAATAAAACTATAAATTAATTTCCTCTTGTACTAAACAAAACGCAAAGACATTAGCGATGTACATTTCACATAGCTGACATATTCCAGTTAATAAATTCAAAATAAAAAAAGTATTTTTCTACCTTTTGTTTGAACATTTTATTTTTCAGTTGCAATTGCTCCAGTCACTTTCTTCTGGTTTCTTCATGTCTTCTGCTAACTTGCCATTGTCTGCTGTCCATTTGTCCTTTCTTCTCTCCTCTAGTTTTTTTTTCCATTCTCTCTCTACATCTGCTTTAACATACTGATCTTTCCCCTTTTTCTCTTTCCTCCATTTCTTTTTTATTCCTTTTTCATCCACTCAAATTTCACTCTTCCATCCTCAGTCCCCACTTACTCTCCCAATACTAGGCCAATTGTAGATTTTTCTTCCCTCCCACACAAAATATCTTTTGTCCTCTCCATCCTCATTCCTCCAGTCCTTTCTGTCCCATTTCCAGTCTTAGACCCCCATTAGCCCATTTCCAATCCTAGATCCCCATCAGCCATTTCCAGTCCTATCCTAGCCCCCCATCAGCCCATTTCCGATCCAAGCTCCCCTTCAACCCATTTCCAGTCCAAGCCCCCCCCAATCAGCCCATTTCCAGTCCTATCCTAGCCCTTGCCACTCACAACAACTGTAAGTAGCCAACTCATGACCTGTCCCTGATCTTAGCAACTTGCTATTGAAACCAACATGAGCTCACACATAAGTGGTACCCGAGCACACACAGCAGACAGTAATTTTGCTTCTTGAGTTATAAGCAAACTCGCTTCCTAACATCCATAACCTATCGCCTTGAGATGTTCAAAGGAATGTTCCAGCTCTATTAAGAGACTTGAGCTGAGGTCAGAGTTTGGTCTTTAAAGTGTGATCAACCTATCACTTGCCACCAATATGGATCGCAAGGATTACACGCTGACCCTATGCATATTAATATTCCTGCTACAGATCCTGCTCACCCAGGCTGGCAATGTTTTCCTACAGCCTACAAACCAACCAATACCAATTATTCGAGATATCAAACATAGAGCTCCACAGCACTTCTCCCAGCAATCTGATCAAAGAAAACAAAGCAAATTGATACAAATTCCCCTCTGAACACTAATTCACAATCCCCAAGCTGATATTCACTCTCAGGCCACCATAAGGAACAAATTCCATATCCTAATGGACTACATCAAACATCAAATGCAATGTGTGCCTTTGAGTCAGTCCTGACTCCTGGTGACCCAGAAGCTCCTGGGTTTTCTTGGCAGTGTCACCGGAAGTAGATTGCCAGGCCTTTCTTCTGAGGCAGTGGAGGGTTAAGTGACTTGCCCAAGGCCACAAGGAGTGCTAGTGGGAATTGAACCCTGGTTGCTTGGTTACCAAGCCAGTGTTCTAACCACTAGGCTACTCCTCCTCCTCCACTCCATTCCATCAAACATCAACAGATAGATATAATATGTATCACAGAAACATGGCTTACTGACACTGATAATGTTATTCTGAGCCAGATCTAATCTCAAACACACAATGTCCATAATTGCTCAAGAACGCTGAGAAGGGGAGGTGAAGTCCTAATCTTTGCTAAAAAGCACTTAAAATTTATTACATTATCTTCTCACAACACGGATAAAAGCAACATTATTACAATTGCAAATAAGCATCTTACAATTTGTCTTGCATATCGTGCCCCAAGTTCCAAAGATCAAGATCTATCATTTATTCTAGAAGAAGTATGCTTTAACGCTTCATCGCAAAAAACACTAATAATTTTGGGGGACCTGATCCTCAGCACCCAAGGAAGCACTTGCCTTCCTGAAAGATCTCCAATACACACAAATAACAAACACCACAACTTATAAGAAAGAAGGAATCCTGGACCTCATTTTTGTACCAAAGCACTTACTAGAGATAAAACTCACCACCTACCCCCACCACAATACCTGTTCCCTGGTCAGACCACCTTATAATCTATTTTAACATATAACTGCCCACAACAATAAACCTACCAGAAGGTACACCAAAGGAATGCAAAAAATTTAAACATTTCAACAATGAAGATTTCTTGAAACAAGAACTACATCATTTGGACAATAACATGACAAATCTAGAGGAGTCCATTACTAATTGGACTATCACCCTTCATAACGCTGCAGCTGCAACACACAAGCATCTAAATAATTTTAGAAAACATTCAGCAGCATGGTACTCTAAAGATATCAACAACATGCACAAAAATACCATCTACAAATAAATATCCACAAAAAGGAATATCATAAACATCGCATAATGGCCTCCCTCCACTAACCAAGGAAACCTCAAAGCAAAATGAAGTAACCACACTAAATCCACAAGATATGGCAGATTACAGAGCTAGAATTCAAACATAAACCAGTTCAAACATCAACTCAAATAGAGGACACTGTGGATCAACAACCAACGATTAACACCTGGAATTCATTCCACATTCCATCCAAGGAACAGATAGAAAATATCATAACCAGTGTCAACACATCCACATCCCCCTTGACCCATGCCTAATCACGTGGATTAAGAGCACGAAGAAGCAATTATGTTACTATGTCCTACAATACTAAATATCACACGACGTTTGCTCACACAAGGTATTGTACCTTCAAGCCTCAAACAGGCAACTGTAAGACCCATTCTAAAAAGCCACAACCTTGACAGAAAAGACCCCAATTCATACCAACCTACCTCTAGCTTGTCATTCATCATTGAAAAAGTTGTCCAACACCAATTACAGAACCACATAGATACGTTTGCTCCACTGGACCCCCATCAGCATAGTTTCAAGCATACCCACAGTGTAGAGACACTCTTCACCTCACTACTGGACAGTCTAATAACTGGCCTGGACAATGCAAATAAAGGCTTTATTCTGATCTTCATAGACTTTACTGCAGCATTTGATTCTGTAAACCATCTCAGCTTAATACAATGTCTTCATGAAATACATCTCCACTGAATCACATTACATTGGTTTACCTCCTACCATACAGATAGGAAGCTGCAAGTAAGAGCTGGTGAGCATCTGACTAGATCATTTAACCAACCTCAAGGTTTAGCCCTTTCAGCTTTGCTCTTCAATATATACCTCAGACCTATATGTAGCATAATAAAAGAACATAATATTCAATACAGAATATTCACCGATGATATCATGGTCTTCATTCCATTTGATATAGATCAGCCTAACTACTCAGAATTAACATCATGCCTTGAGGACATGTCAAACTGGTTGTGCAAACAGAACCTCACTATAAACTATAGGAAATATGAGGTTCTCTTCATCACCAAAAGCACTTCATTCATACCACCGAAGACAATGAAATTACTTAACAATTTCTTAGAAGTAAAGCATGAAATATCTAGGGGTGATCCTTGATCAGAACCTACATTTCCAGTCACATATCAACAAAATACCTAAATCAGTTTACCACAAACTAAGAATAATCCAGAAACTCAAAAAACTATTTAACGACAGCAATTTTAGGATAGTCTGCCAAGCTTTGATCATGTCTATACTCGACTACTGCAATGTAATATAACAAGGCTCCCTAAACACAGCATCTATCCACAACAAATGGTACAGAACACAGCCACACAAATAATTGCAGAAATCACAAGCAGCATTCACATAACTCCAACCCTAAAGCAGCTCCGCTGGCTACCAATACTTATCCCCTCCAAATACAAATCATTGCTCATCATCTTTAAAATCCTACACCAGTTATCCCCCAGCATTCTTCAACCACTTATCAGTAAGGTCCCAGAAAGCAGAACTAGATGTACCCATAATAAAAACCTACTACTCATCCCAAACGCCAAAACCAAACAAGTAACTTGTAATAGAGCATTCTCACTATTCGCATTGTCACTTTGGAATATGCTCCCTCAGCCCATAAGAGACATTGAAGACATCGGTCTTCAGGAAAATCATAAAGACATTCTTCTTTATTGAACACTATGGCCCCAACCACTGACGCACCTTTTCTTGACACTCCCATATTATGCTATCAGCACTACCCTCTGACCCCCACCCTATCTTACTATACATCTTCTTGCCATGCCTAAGCCACTTCCCTCCCTCCTGCCCCCCTCCCCCAGTTCAAGTCACTGGGAATACCATATGACCCATTTTGCTCCCCTACAACTGTTTTACTGTGATTATTACTAATGTTCATTGTTTAAACTCCCAATGTACCCACATATTTTATGTAAAACTGTTTTAAGAATCCAAGTTTGACCTCCCTGTTCTATGTAAATTTGCAGTTGTGTTTAATGTAAACCGCTTTGAATTTATGCTAAGATAGTCTAAACAACCTGTTAAATAAATAAATCGTCTAATGTAGGTCCTCTTCAAGAAACCTAGAGCTGGTGTCACTGAGCCAGCCACTTCTGTTACCCACCTCCCCAGTGCAAGCAAAGGGCATCCTCTCAATGCCACTTTCTCCCACTTCTCAATATTCATCTTTCTTCTAATCTGCTTAAATACTTTCTTTTGTTCTTCCTTTTCTTATTCTATCTCTTAATAGTTTGGCATTCCTCCTTCCTTCAGGCCAGATGGGATAACTAATGAATAATCAGGAGGCAATGAAGCAATGCTGATAAAGTGATGTACAGTGTGTACTGCACTCACTCCTCCCAGAATGCTTACTGCTATTGCTGTTGTGCCCCCTCTTTTCCTGCAGATGCGGGTCATTGCCACCCCTTCTCCTAAAGTTCAGAGGCTGCTTATTTGTATTAATGTCATGGGGGGGGGGATGCAGAGGCAACAGCAGCAGTGATCTCTTATATGGACGAGGAGAAAACAATAACCCGGGATTTGGAGGGGGGGGGAATAAAATAGGAAAGAAGTTGTGGGATTGAAAGGGGGAGGGTTTGGGGAGCTAGGAGATGGGAAGAAACAGAAAGGAAAGGAATTGGGGTCTAAATATACTTAGTCTTCTATTACAGGTCCAAGTGGAGTGGAGGAGTGGCCTAGTGGTTAGGGCAAGGTACTTCAGGCCAGACAGTCAGGGGTTCAAATCCCACTAGAGGACAGCAACCTTGGGCCGGAAGGACTGGGGTTTCTAGTCCCACAGGTGCTCCTTGTGGTCTTGGGCAAGCCACTTAACCCTCCATTGCCCATGTTCCCTATAAAATAGTTATCTCCAAGTTATAATGCCCTGTTCAATGTAATTTCAGTTTGTTCAATGTAAACCGCACTGATGCAGAATAGCACGGTATATAAGAGAATGTAAATAAATAAAATGCCAAACCAAGAGGCAGGGCAGATGGCTTTGGGGCCACTAGTCCAGTGCAAGGCAGAATCCTCAGCCTAGTGGTACTGCTTAAGTGACAGCTATTGGCACCTGCTGTGACATCTGATGCACTGTTGGCTCTGCTGGATGACTCTTCTGCTCTCAATCAGCAGCACTGGCTCTTCTTCCCTCCCTGACATACAACAGGGATTGAGGGCAGAAGAGCCAGTCAGCAGTATGGGCTTTTCCTCCCCTTTCTGATATACAGTTCTGATTGTTTGAAAGCAAAATAGCAATCAACAGTATGGATTCCTCCCTCCTCTCCTGTCAGGGCAGGGAGGAAGAGCCAGACAATTGATTGCCTCTTCTGCTCCCGATCAATCACAACTTCTGCTTCTCACATGAGCTTATAGAGCTGGTCCTGGTTTGCTGAGTGGGATCTCTTAAATGGTACATTCATGGTGTGAGTTGAGTGGTTTTTGGTTCTTCTCAAGGTGTATTCATGGTATAAATTTGAAAAGATCTGGATGCGTATTGGTTTGTAAATGAAAGCAACATCACAAAATTATATATCATTTTAACTTGTAATTTTTGACTCCCTCCTTCCACAGCAGAACTAGGACATTTCCCTGTAGAACTCATCAAAGAATCTGGTTCCGATTTCTTCTCAGTAACCACCTTTGTGCAAAGTCCACATCTGGGGTTAAAAATTAAGAAAGGACATGATATATAGGACCCACGATCTCATCCATAGTCTATCCAATAGTGGGCTCAATCGATCATGTCATTTATCTCCGTAACAACAGAAACCCTCTCCAGTACTAGGTCTATTGTGAGGTAATACAAAACTCTACAAAAGTCATTCCAGATAGAACAAATCTACCATTTCATTACAGACCCATTGAGGACCTACCTAGGAATAGGCAGCACTGTAAATATTGTAGTGAAACCCATAAGATCAATACCACCTACTGGGAAAATTGAACAAACCAAATTACTACAGATCTCTATATAGATACTTGATGCCAATAGAATAGCTGGCCTTAGTCAAACATCTTAGACACAGATAGGCCTTCACTAAGTACAGAATAAATTACCACAAACTAAAAACAGAAATACTATGTAGATAAAAGTTAAACCAAAATCCCAAAAAGCTAGATTTTGGATGCAGTGCAGTGCTAGAGATATAACGATACATTTCCCCCTGTACTGTGCAATATATAAAGATAGATGCAAATTTCAAAAACTGACACATTCCAGTCACTAAACTGAAAATAAAATTATGTTCCAAATCATCCTGCTAGACCAGTACAGACAAGTGGGTTGCGTTCCCCTACCAGCAGATGTGGAGACAGAAAACATTCAAGAGACATGACATCATCGTGCCATTGCCAGCCTGTGCCTCTAGGGGCATAATTCAGTATTTCTCTGTCTCCAGCAGATGATTGATGCAAGTTTTTCAACTCTGATGAAATCTGGAAAAACAAAGAAAGATTGATTTTGCTTGTGAACAACTACCCTTGTTGGTGACTCCCTCACTGGAGCGCAACATGGGAGGCTCCACTACAGACATCCTTAAAACTGGTGCCATAAGGAGGAGGGGAACTGGTTCAGCTCTGCATCCTTATCCTGCAAAGGACCCATTGAGCAGCCAGAAGTTTGGAAGGGATTCTTCAGTCTCACACAACCTCAGTGCTCCCTCCCTCCTCCTTCCCCCTGATCTTCCACAAAAATTGAGGAAGGCTTTTCAGAGTATATGACTTGTAGGTCTGTCAACAGGAGGGGTAGCGCTGAATCCGGCACAGTTTTACCTGCCTTGGGTCTCCCCGGAAATAAGTACCAAAACTAAGTCTCTGCTGGTGGTGCATGAGTCGGGTTGGGCCACTCAGGTTATCTGTTGGTTTGGTGCCAGTGTTTTCCCACCTTGTCCAACTGCTTCTGTACATTGATTGTGCTTCCCATGCTCTGCCACGCTTACATGCCTCTCCTGGTGTGCATCTGTAGCATACAGTGTCTTCTCCATGCATCCCTAGTGTGTGCTTTCTCTGCCGCACAGTCCTAGTGCGCAATATCACTGCTATATGGCCCCGATGTGCACAGCTACTGCCTGTGCACTTCAGGGCGTGCAGTGCACCGGGCCTTTTTAGTTTGCATTGAGCCTGTATTGCCCAGCTATCCGTGGCAGTGGAGATTCATATGCTGGCTTCTAAGAAGCCCTGCCTGGTCTATGGAGACTCATCACTGGATTTTTGAATATGCACTTCTTGCATGGAAGCTTCTGATGCACTCTTGGAGGGCCATCTCTCCCCTCACAGCAAGAAGACTCAGGTACTCTGGCCTTATTATCTTCACTGCAGGAGGCGTCAGACGATGCTATCAAAAAGGATGATCAACAGTCTTTGAGCTCCAGCACTTGCTCCTCTGGCCACTCCCCTTGTAAAGGTCCGGCAATTGCTGTTTCCCCCAGGGATGAGGGCCTTATGCCTGACAGGAAACTTTCATTCCCCAGGTTGTCCTCCTTTCTGCAGCAAGCTTGGTCTTTCTGGTGTAGCAGATTAGACCCTGTGGCCTCCAGATCCTCTCGATCTCTTTTTGCTCGGAAGAGGGTCAGGTGGTGAGTCCAAGTTCGGCTCAGGCACCACCTTCTAAATATCTCAGTAAAGATTGCAGTCTGGAGATTATGATCAACTGTCCTTTGGCCAAAACTTGGAGTCTAGTCACAATGTCTCAGGTGATGATTCCAGCCTGGAGGACAAGAAGTCTTATTCTACCGAGGATCATAACAAATCTGGTATTATCTATCTGTTCAGGAAGGACGAACTGGCAGCTTTGATTGCTCAGGTGTCATTTGCTCTATGTTTGTCTGATCCTCCAGCAGCAGAACAAGAGCCAGAGATTCATCCCCTCCTGCAAGGAAGTCTTCAATGGTATTTCCTTTTCTTAACATTATCAAAACATAATCCATTTAGAGTGAGGCTTGTAAACCTTCAGCCCCTTTATTGGGAAGTCTGACAAGAGGCTTCATGCCATGCTACAGGAGGACCAAAGCGTAATTGGTCAAGATTCACGGAGTGAGAAATGCCAAAAATAGAAAAATCACTCCAATATTAACAAACGTGTCTTCTAACTGCGAAAAATAGTGTAATTTTCTTTAAACAAATAATTCAGGTCTCAGCATATCAAGGCACAGGTGAATCAACGACCATTTTACAGGCCGTCTGCACCAAACATAAGCCCAGTAACATCAATGACCTGAAGAGTGGCAACTGGCGTACTCCACACCTCGTATTATACGAATAGAAAATGACAGCACTTAGCTTGTAAATCAGGCAGGAGAATCACAAAAACGCCAGCTGCATCCCCGACGTTATCACATCAAGAGCTCTTCAAACGTTTCGCGGGACTACCCGCTGTTTCAGGGGAATCTGCCAGCTGAACTTCAACTACGCCGGAGTGCTTTTTTTGTCCGGCGTAGTTGAAGTTCAGCTGGCAGATTCCCCTGAAGCAGCGGGTAGTCCCGCGAAACGTTTGAAGAGCTCTTGATGTGATAACGTCGGGGATGCAGCTGGCGTTTTTGTGATTCTCCTGCCTGATTTACAAGCTAAGTGCTGTCATTTTCTATTCGTATAATACGAGGTGTGGAGTACGCCAGTTGCCACTCTTCAGGTCATTGATGTTACTGGGCTTATGTTTGGTGCAGACGGCCTGTAAAATGGTCGTTGATTCACCTGTGCCTTGATATGCTGAGACCTGAATTATTTGTTTAAAGAAAATTACACTATTTTTCGCAGTTAGAAGACACGTATGCTACAGGAGGACTGCATCGCATGGTTCAGCACACTGAGAATGGATGCGCATGTCACAGTGGTCACAAAGTGGACCACCATCCTGATGGAGGGTGGAACAGCCCTAAAGGACTCCCTGGATCGTAGGGTGGACTCTCTCCTGAAGAATCAGTTCACTGCTTCTGCTGTCATCCTCCAGTTGGCTGTGTTTGCGAGCCTGATGACTCAAACTCTGCTTCAGTGGATTCAGCCTCTCACCCTGGAGGATACTTCTTCCCTCTTGGAGTCAGCAACAGCCTTTCTGTCGGACGCTATGTATGATCTCATCCATTTGATGGCTAAGGACTTTGCTCTGTCAACAGTGACATGACATTGGATATGGCTTCGCCATTGTGCTGTAGATATGTCTTTCACATCCTGGTTGACTCAGCTAGCTTTTAAAGGGAAGCTTTTGTTAGGGGCAGACTTGGAGAAACTGGTTAAGGACTTGGGTGAGTTCAAACCTCATTGCTTTCCGGATGATAGGCCAGAAGGGCCTAGGAGGCATACAGGTGTGTCCTCATCCTCGATGTATTCCTGTTTTCTTTGTTCACACTACTTGGACTCCTATAGGTACCACCCCCAAAAGCTTTCCTTTTCTTCCTCTTCTGGTTTTTGGTCCTGAACTCAGTCACTAGCCCTGGGATTCTGACACCCCCAGAATGCCACCTCCTGTCCAGCAAAATGGCAGATTGGGGGCCCATTCTGGGACGTCTTTAGTGGGTGACAAGCTATGTCTTTTCTACCAGGAGTGGGCCTGGGTCACCAAGAATTGCTGGGTGTGCCTAGACACTGTTCAGCACAACTATGTTCTGGAATGCAGAGAGCCTATTCCGTACTCCTTTGTCATCTCCCCATATTGTTCAATGACTAAGAGAACTACCATTTAGATCATACTGGAAAAATGACTCCATCTGTGGGCAGTGATCCCAGTTCCCCCGGCTAAGCAAGGTGAGGGCCAATATTCCATCTACTTATGGTGCCAAAGAAAGATTGTTGCTTTCAGCCAATCCTTGATCTTAAGGGAGTCAGTGCTCACCTGCACACCCTCCATTTCTACCTTGTGGTCAGTGATCCAAGCAATATGCCATGGAGAATTCCATGCATCTCTGGATTTAGACAGGGCATATTTCCTCATCCCTTTTTGAGAGGATCAACAGCACTTTCTCAGTTTCCCTGTGCTTGGCTTTCATTTGCAGTTTGGTGCTCTTCCCTTTGGACTCTCCACTGCCCCAAGGATGTTCTTGAATGTGATGGTGTAAGCAGCTGCTGCGTTGAGGTTGCAAGGGATCTTATTTACCCATATCTGGACAACTGGCTCATCTTTTAAGTAAATTGTCACCTTTTCTGCCTTGCTGCCTGTTTTTTTTTTATTTTTCTAATCATGTTGGTTTCAGTCTCGGGTTCTGCTTTGATATGTCTGTCCTCTTTACTTGTTTTTCAGGGCTTCCCATCCATTTGCATTTCTTTTCACTCTTCCTGTATTCTTTACTTCCTTCCCCATATTCATCTGTAACGGTGATTTTTTTCCTTCCAAGCTTCTTTCATTAATTTTCCTGCCAATCTATCCATTCAGTTTTCACTCCCCTACCATCCAGTCTTCAAGCTTCTCCTTTTCACTTTCACTATACCTTCCCATTCCCTCCCAACTCCCATGGCCAGCATATCTCCTCTCCCTTCTCTTCTCTACCCCAAACATGACCAGTTCCTTGTAGACAAAACCCACTGCAAAAAGTCAAGCAAATATGTCCATAAATTACAAGAACCTAAAGACAGTACCATATTCTAATAATAATTGCCTACTTTTGGAGAACTTTTTCCTTAACAGCAATGCTCAAATTCCATTAGTGTTGCAGCCCCTACTGTTAGTAACCTGTGGGTTAATTTTTTGGGGTATCTGGAGAGGTGACTTAATGGTTAAAAGTTTGTTTATGGTGGTCACGTGATGGTGGAGTAAGGATCAGACATGTTCTCTGTGTTCTCCCGACACAGGCCGCTTTAATGCTGTTTTTTTGATACCACCCCATGAATTGTTTGAGCCACATGGAGCAGAGGCGAGATATCTACCAACCCAAGCAAAGAAGATTGATAAAAATGACCATGTTGAGTCCTGGAGAAGTGTCCACCTCACACAGTAGCCCTCTGGAAACAGACATGATTTTGGCAGTCATCCAGGCAAGCAATGGGATCTTTCGGAGAATTTGGGAACCATACAGGCTGAGCTAAGGAAGATCTGGACCGAGCTGCAGGTGGTGGTGGGTAGGGTTGAGAAAGCCAAATTGCACATTGCAGGGACCGAAGATGACCTTCTGGGGCTGAAACGTGATTCTTCTGCACATAACATGATCCTCTGGCAAGTTGGTGGCTAAAGTGGACGACCTTGAAAACAGGTTGAGAAAATCTAACATTTGGATTCTGGGCTTCCCAGAGGGTAGAGAAGGGCATTCAATGGAGGACTTTGTGGAACAGCTACTGAGAGAACATTTTACAGACCCGTTGCTACTGGATAATATGGTAGTGGAGTGTGCCCATCGAGTCCCGGGTGGCCCGCAGTTGCCAGGGGCCAAGTCTTGTCCAATACTGACTAAGCTACTTAATTACAGGCATAGAGACTGGATCCTGCAACAGGCCCGGAAGGTGGGAGCAATTGATCATAAGGAGCATAAAGTATGGATTTTCCCTGAATATAGTGCTGAATTGGACAAGAGATGGTAGGCATTCCGGGAGGTTAAGAGGAGACTATTTTCACACACTATCCTGCAAACATTATTCTATCATGCTAAGCTCCGGGTGAACTGGAAAGGGGAAACATTTTTTTCTCAGACCCTAAAGAGGTAAAGAAATTTCTCGTTACATTTTCCCGATGACCCGCTTCTAGATACCAATATGCCTAAGAGATCAGCAAGAACCCCCTGTTCCCCTAGGGTTACAGGGTCTGAGTAGGGGACAGTGGCAATGCATCAAAGAATCATTGTGGCCTTTGCATACAGTGATGAAAAGGGGGTGGAGGCCAACAGAACTGGCATGGCATGAGGCCTTGGATTACCTGGATATGACTGTGGATGTTATGAATGTGTTTGTATTGTTTGGTGGGGTGGAACGATTGTTTAATGGAGCAGGGTAAAATACTGGCCTGGGGAGGGCGGGTGAGAGAATGGAGGTCGCTGTAGATGCTGGGCCTCCTGTGCGAGAGTTACACAAAAGCCCCAGATAGAGGATATTATCAGCTTTTTATCCCCAGGTGGTGTGTGGGGATGGCTTTGGTGTTTTTCCAGCTGAGTAGAGGGATCCCCTGTAGCTTGCAGAACTGGCTGCTAAAACTCCACATGGAGGGTTTCCCTTTTAAAATTACAGCAATGTGATCATGCCTGCAGTTTAGCACAGTCATGGGACTGAAGGAGAACAGTCCTGTGGCTATGTAGTAATTGCCGCAGACAGGTCCACTCCACCAGGATGAGGAGAAAGGGTGGGCAACTGACTGGGGGGGGGATGCATGATATTAGAAGAGGACTGCTGCTGGGAGGAAGGACTGGAAAGAAGTTGATGCTGGGACTGAAGGGGAGCTGATGCTGGGGGGGGGGCTGAGACTGAAAGGGGAGCTGATGAGGGAGGGATAGAGACAAAAATTAAGCTGATGCTGGGAGGCACTGGGACTGAAGGAGAGCTAATGCTGTGCTGGACTGGAACTGGAAGAGAGTTGATACTGGGCATGATAGGGACTGGAAGAGAGCTGATGTTGGGAGAGACAGGAATTGGAAGGGAGCTGATGCTGGGAAGGGCTGAGACTGAAAAGGAGCTGATGCTGGGACTGAAGGGGAGCTGATGCTGAGAAGGACTGAGATTGGAAGGGAACTGATGCTGAAGGGGCAAGGAGTGGAAAGGAGTAGTTGCTGAGGAGGATGGAAGGGGTGATACTGTGGGCTGGGGAGCTGAAAGAGGGCAGATGCTGGGGTCAGTGGAGAAAAAGGCTGGAGGAGTGAGGACGGGGAGGGGGACAAAACTTTTATGTAGGAGGGAAGAAACAAGTCATACAGAGCGAAAGGTTAAGAGGGAGAGGCATACGATCGATTCTGGAATAAGGAGGAGAAAAAGCAGAGTTAATGAATATTGGAGAAAGAATTAGCTGGGTGGGTGTGGATGGGGGGACATTGGAGGCAGGAGGGTAGATACTTGGGGATAGGGAGAAGGAGAGCAGGAACTTGGATTTAAATGGAGACTTTAAAATTGGGTGTGAAAAAAGAAGACAAACTCTAAGATTGGCTGGGTATTGGAAGAGTAAGTGAGGATTCAGGCAGCAGGCTCAGGACCAGCGCAACTCACTGTGCATGCAGCCCCGGCAGCAGAAAGATTGCAGTATCCTGTGGCACCATCCCAAGCTTCATCCTTCTTTCTTCAAGTCAGTGACAGCAGCCACCGCAGCGTTCACTTCTAGTATGTGGGGGCCATTGTTCTGGGCACCATAAGTAAAAGCTACAGGCAGCATTGGCTGCAGCATGTGGAGTGGAGGAGTGGCCTAGTGGTTGGGGCAAGGTACTTCAGGCTGGAAGGTCGGGGGTTCAAATCCCACTAGAGGACAGCAACCTTGGGCCAGAAGGACTGGGGTTTCTAGTCCCACAGGTGCTCCTTGTGGTCTTGGGCAAGCCACTTAACCCTCCATAGCCCATATTCCCTGTAAAATAGTTATCTCCAAGTTCAATGCCCTGTTCAATGTAATTTCAGTTTGTTCAATGTAAACCGCACTGATGCAGAATAGCACGGTATATAAGAGAATGTAAAATAATAATAAATAACTCAGAGAAAGAAAGATGACACCAGGAATGGTGCTGTATGATTTATTTGCCATCGTATGGAGGAGGGGAACAGAGAAGGAAATTTTGGTTTATGAGAGAGAGAAGGGATTCGCTGTATTAGGGGGGGCAGAGAAAGAGAGAGATTTTGGGTTATGAGAAGGGATATATCAGACTAGGGATGGGGGGAGACAGGAGGAGAGATGCTAGGCTACTGGAGGGAGAGAAGATGGAGAAGGGGAAGGGGATAGAAGGTTCCTGGTCCATGGGGGGGAAGGACAAAAAGGGCTGAGGAGGTGGAAGAGAGAGGAAGATGCTGGACCTTGGGGGTAAAGGGAAAGTGTGAGGTGACTCGGAGTTGCTGAAAATGGGTGGTGAGAGAGAGTGTGGAGATGGTGGGCATGGTAGAGTTATGTGAGAGAGGTCATGAGAAGTTGGCAAGGAGATGAGCGAAAGATAGAAGGGAATAAGAGGCTAACAAAGGAGTGAGATGGAAATTGGGAGAGATGAGTTGGTCTGGAGGTTAGAGGAGTAATGGAAAGTTGCTAGGTGAAAAGTCAAAGGGGGACTGAGGATAGGTGTATGAAATATCAGTGGATGAAGGAATAAAAAAAGAAATGGAGGAAAGAGCAAAAAAGGAAAGATCAATATGTCAGAGGCAGATGTAGAAAGAATGGAAAAAAAAGACAAGAGAAGAAAAGGACAAATGGACAGCAGACAATGGAGAGTTAGCAGAAGATATGAAGAAAGCAGAAGAGAGATACTGGGGCAATTGTGACTGAATAATAAAATGCCCAAACAACAAAAGGTATAAAGAAATTATTTTATTTTGAATGTATTAAGTGGAATATGTCAGCTCTGGGAAATGTGTATCACTAATGTCTTTGTGTTTGTTCAGTACAAGAGAAAATTAACTTACAGTTTTATTTTTCCAGTGTTGTGGTGCATTCAAAGTTTGGCTTTTGGGGTTTGCAGTTCAATTATTGCCTTCATATTTCTGAATTGTGATCCCTTGTTCTGTATCTGGTGACAGTCTATGTTTTACGTATATGACTGAGCTGCAGTATTCTGTTTGTGTCATTTCTGTGTAGCAGTCCTTACTTGTTCTCTTTTCCCAGTAGATGTAGTATTGGTTTTCTATTAGATATATTGGTTTTATATTTTCAGTGCAACCTTTTGATAGGTAGGGTTTGGTGTTATGCAAGTCCTGATTGTGCTGTTATGGTATGGCTCTGTGGGTTCTAAATGAGCAGGGTTTTGTAGTACTTAATATACCTGGCAGTTGACAGTGGAGGATAGCAATGTAGAAATATGGCAGCTTTTATTTATCTTCAATGTCCATGAAAATGTATTAAGACACTCATTAAGAGGCATTTTACTAAAGGATAATGCGTATTCATAAATATTAACACACACTAAGTGCAATAGCATCCATTTATTTCTATGGGAGTAGTGGCATTTAACACACATTCATATTTAGCAAACATGTCCCTAATTCATTGCTGGGACAAAAAAAGAGGTTTGTGAAGAGCTCCTTTGGAAGCCTCTTAAAATTTTAGATGGGCAGTATATAAATTTTAAAATCAAATATATGCAAATGAGTCCAGTGGATATGCAAATATTTATGCAAATTAGGTCCCTCAATGACTGCACAAGGCCCTACATCATCCTTGGACCACCCCTGCTGATCATTAGAGATTACATCTGGAAGAAAGATATGGGGGAGATTCCGTTGACTATGACCTGGGATACCCTTAAAGCAGTAGTGCAAGGTCAGTTGATGGAGGTAGGGGCAAGGAAAAAGAGGGAGTCAGGAAATTTGGCGGGAATTAGAGCAGGAGATTCGTCAACTGAAGACAGAACATATGACGGAGCGTCTCAGGATCTCTCCTGTGAACTAGCTATGAAAAGAGGGGAGTTTAATGCTCTCTTGTCAGAGGAGATAGAGGTGCTTTTTAAGGACAGCTCAGAAATATTATTACAGAAGGGGGAAAATTGATATGTTGCTAATTTCCCTCTTGAAGAAGAGGCAAACACAGACGACTATCCTACAGCTTAGGATCACCTAGGGGCAACTCCACTATGATAGAGAAGGCATAGAACAAGTCCTTGTACAGTTTTATATGATCCTGTATTCGTCTGACAGCATGGGCGATACCGGACATATAGTGGAATACTTGTAAGGGAAGTTAGAGAGCCATCTCTCTGCAGAACAGTGGGACTGGTAACTCAAGCCCCATGATGGGTGATTAGGGGTCTCCCAAAGGTGAAAGCTGCAGGGTCTGATAAGTTTCCTCTAGAATTTTATCAGACTATTTGTGGGGCCCTCTCCACTCTCCTGGGCAAGGTTCTCAACCTAGTAGTGGAAAAAGGGACCATCCCTCAATCCTTTTAAGAAACCCAATGTGACTGATTCATAAGGAAGGCAAGGACCCAACAGCCCTGGATTTTTACCGACTAATTTCTGTTTTTAATTTCAACACAAAATTGCTTGCCAAAATTTTCGCCCAGCGACTGAACCAGCTCATTCCTGCTCTGATACATAAGGAACAAACTGGGTTTATAAGAGGCCACAATGTATTGAATAATGTGAGGAGAATGCTGAGTATAGTCTTCCAGTTTGAATTAGAGCCTATTCAGCCAGTGGTCTTTTTTACTTTAGTTGCAGAAAAGGCATTTGACCGGGTTGAATGATCTTTTCTCTTTTAGGTATTAAAATCAGTTTGCCCAGCCTTTTTGAGGATTATTTATTTATTTATTTACATTCTCTTATATACCATGCTATTTTCCATCAGTGCGGTTTACATGGAACATATTACATACACATTTCAAACGACTTGATTTGTGTTTACAATTAACAGGAATAGGAACTTGGAAAAAAACAGGGGTAACTATTTACATCTGTACAATGCGAATTGATTGGACATTTGCATAGATTTGCCTAGCTAGATGGTGAGTGATCAGTGGTGCTGTCATCCGGGTAATGTAGGAGGAAGAGGTAATGTTTCACGGCTTTTCTAAACTGGGTTAGATTGGTGATTTCACGGATACTGTGTGGAAGGGTGTTCCAGCATTTAGGTGGAACAGCATTTGGACTCTTCATAGCGCACCCATGGCTAGGCTCAGGATCAATGGTGTTCGTTCCCCTCTTTTCACTCTTGGCAGAAGAATGCGTCAGGGGTGCCTGTTGTCCCCCATTCTTTTTGCGCTCTCCCTCGAGCCATTTGCTCAGGCTTTGCGCTTTAATGTGGCAGTGGAGGGGGTTCAGATGGGGGGGGGGGGGAGATGCTGAGCACAAGGTTGCCCTCTATGAGGATGACACTCTTCTTTTTTATCAAACCTGAAAGTTCACTATTTGCATTTGAGGCCAAAACAGGAACTTTGGGGCGGTTTCCAGCTATAAGCTTAACTTGGGGAAGTCAGTGTTTCTCCCTTTTAATGTTCCTACAGAGCTAGAGGGGACTCTGAGGGGGCAGTTTTCTTATCAATGGTAGAGAGAATATCTGACATAATTGGGCATTAAGATCCCTATCAGGCTGGATAGGTTTTTCCAGCTGCATTCCCCACCTATGCTTAAAAAGTGCATGAAGAACTGCGAGGTTGGAGCTTTCTACCTTCATCCTTATTTATCTGAATAAATGTGAATAAAATGTATGTTCTCCCCTGCTTCATATATTTTGTTTTTGATGATTCCATGCAGATCAGCATTGGATATCCTTGGAGGATGCCCAAGCGGGCCTCTCTCCCATAGGGGTGACCCCATTCCTGCACACCCCATTCAGAGCACCCTGTAGTGGGTTCCACACTTGGAATATGGAAGAGGGCAGCTAAGTGCCTGGCTTTTTCCCTTTATCAGTCATGGTTGGCTTTTATGACATCTGGACAGCTGTTTCCCCGGGAGGGTTAGATCCAGGTAGATTTCATTCCAAGGGCTGGAGAGGGAAGCAGACTTTATCTATCAAGGTCAGTTCTTAACTAGACTGGAGATTATGCAGTGCTGCTCAGTTATGCTCCTCAACCTTTTCTCATTATTCCAGGTGGAACTCTTTCTGACCTTGAACATGGCCTGGTACCTGGGGATGCCACATCCCTTAGAGGTCTTCTTCCTTAGTCCGTGAAAGGGCAGCGGGTATTTGGCTCAAATATACCAGATCCTATTGCAGGGTAGGTGTGAGCAACATCACTATCAGCATAATTGGGAGAGGGATTTGGGGAGGACTTGGTCGTACCAACAGTGGGCAACTATTTGGGAAAATATCTCTAAAATGTCCATTGCTCAAACTCATCTTGACTCCCAGTATAAACTTATGTTTCGGATGTATCTTACACCTACAAAGCTCAGAGCTATGAACGCAGCCTCTTTGGCTGCTTGCTGGAGAGGCTGGGGTAGGCAAGGTACTCTCCTGCCTATTATGCGGGATTATGGGAGAGTACAGCCTTTTTGGAAACAGGTGACCGAGATCTGTTCCTGACTTATGGGGAGGGTTCTCCCTGGTGACGACACCCTGTTGTTGTTGGGTTTTACAGAAGGCCCTCCAGCAGTGTGTGTAAATAAGGGGATCTTGCTTTCTTTTTTTGGCAGTTCAGATCTGCATTGCTGTTAAGTGGAAGAGTCTGACGGTGCCCTCATTACTGGACTGAACCAAGAAACTGGCTCACCTTATGGAACTGGAACGTGGTATTGCTTGCATGGGAGGACTTCTGAGCAAATTTGAAAAGATTTGGACTCTAGTTAAACTATTTTTTGCTTTGGAGTGGGATCAAGATGGTAATGGCTGAGAACGCGGGCAGGTTGGTTGAGGTATGGGGTGGCCAGTAGGGGTCCCCCGGGCTCAACTGCCCTTCATGAGGTGGTCACTCTATAGGTTCAGTGTGGCCTTTTGCCCTCTTTCCATTCTATATGCTATCCCCCTCTTCCCCACTCTCACTTTGCTCCCTCCCTTGGCTCACTATGGGCTCTTGGAAAAAGGACGCCCCTGGAGCCTACATTCTTCTTTAATTTTTAAATGTCATTTGAGGAGGAGTGGCCTAGTGGTTGGGGCAAGGTACTTCAGGCCAGAAGGTCAGGGGTTCAAATCCCACTAGAGGACAGCAACCTTGGGCTGGAAGGACTGGGGTTTCTAGTCCCACAGGTGCTCCTTGTGGTCTTGGGCAAGCCACTTAACCCTCCATAGCCCATGTTCCCTGTAAAATAGTTATCTCCAAGTTATAATGCCCTGTTCAATGTAATTTCAGTTTGTTGAATGTAAACCGCACTGATGCAGAATAGCACGGTATATAAGAGAAGGTAAATAAATACATTTGGGGAGCAGGTCATCCTCTCAAGCAATACGCTGCTGTAGGTGACACTGGATTCCGTGTGTTGTTCACAATACACTTCAAACCTTGGCAATAGCTATTTCTGGCCTCATCGATGGTCAGTCACTGGTTCCTTAGGACATTCTCAATGTGCTTGAGCCACATTTTCTTCGGTGCTGCTCATTGAACTCTCCATTGGATAGGTCGCTCTTGCCAGAGGAGTCTGTATGGCAGCTGACTGGTGTTCATTCTGCAAAAGTGACCAAACCATCGCAGTCTGCGTTTTTGGATTTGTTCTTCGATTGAAGGTTGATGGTCTCACCTTATCTGAATTGTCACATTTTGATGGTGATCACGAAGAGAGACACCCAAAATCTGTCTCAGGCATCACATTTAAAGATCTTGAGCTTATTCATGTCAGGTTTGAGCAGAGTCCATGTTTCCGATCTGTACAGAAGAATTGGCAAAACCAGTGTTTGGAAGAGGCAAATTTTGGTCTTGGTGGAGATAATGGCCTTCTTCCAGGCATCATTTGAGCCTATATACCCCATAAGATTATAAATAGCGTGGCTTCTGGGTGATTTTGTTTGTTGGTGCTGTAGTTCAAAAGGTTCTGTACAAATCAAGGAATTGGCATTTGTAAATTATGGTGCAAAAACAACAACAACAACAACAAAAAGTTTATTTACCTTTGTAGTCAAAGGCTGAGATATGTTGCAGACTTGTGGATCTCCCTGCATCCTGTAAAGCTTCTGTGATTCTGATTTTCTTTTTGTGGGGTGGTGGAGAGAGAAACTGAAGTCAGAGCTACCTGAGCTGTATTATTGTGTGATAAGAGACAAGTAATACAGTATAACTTTTATGGCTAGGCCGCAATCTTGGAAGTAGCTGGGAGAGTGCAGAGTTCACACATGTGCCACTCTATTTTATTTTATTATTTTTATTATTTCTTAATATTAAACTCACACTTTTCCAGTAGTAGTAGTTTAAGGCAAGTTACATTCAGGTACAGTAGGCATTTACTTGTCTCCAGAAGACTTATAACCTAACGGCCCAATGCAGAAAAGCTTAGTATGGCATTTTTCTGGTACTTTTCCTGTGCTAGACTTGCTTTCCGGTGCAGAAAGCAAGCCAGTGCAGGAAAAATGTAAAAGAAAACCCAACTGCACTAAATTGCAGGGCACTTGGCATGCAAACCACTGCATAATTAATTGTGCCCAATGTAAAAAACTGCGCTGAAACTTAAGATCCAGTGGTAAAAAACTGTGCTAACACCAGCTTTGGGCAGGCGTAAAGATCCAGCTGGGAATAAAAATATCATCTGAAGTGAAGTTTGACACTTCACCTCAGATGATCCAGGCATTGGGGAAAGGCCCCAGTGCCATCAGCATACAGTTGGGGGGGGGGGGGGGCAGTACCTCCCCCGCACAACAACCCCCCCCCCCAACAGAAACAAAAACCCTGGTGGCCCCAATCCTCCCGCACCCAATCAAACAAATCCCTGCTTGCCCAGTGGCTCCAATCTTCCCCACCCACCCAATTGAAAAAAATCCCTGATGGCCCAGCAGCCATGATCTCCCCACTCACCCAAACAAAAAGTCTGTAGTGGCCCAGAATCCCCCCCCCCCTCCCCTCACCCAAACAAAATAAATCCCTGGTGGCCCAGTGACCCCCAAATCCTTCAACCCCCTCCCAGTACCTTTTTTTAATTTTCAAAGGCTTTCTTTATTACCAAAAGTCTTTCACTTTACAGCATCATATCATATTGAGTAAATAGCAGACCCTTTATACAAAGTTCTATCATTCAATACAACCTGATCTTTAAACAATTTTTTTGTGTATAACCCCCAAGGGAAAAATTAAAGAGAGGGAAAATAGAAAGACATTATTACTCCTAGGAATAATGGTAATAGAAACTTTCCCACCAGTCAAAATCCCTTGGGTACTCGTAAACCTTTCCATCCATCCCCCACCCCACCCCATCCCCTGCCCCCTCCTTCCCCTTCACAAGTCCCTCTCTCAGTGTTTCTACCCAATTCTTATCTCATTCTCCCTCCCCCTCTTGGAGATGCATTGCATCATTGGCCCCCTCAGCTTCCATATGTCTTTACAAAGGGCTCCCAGACTTTATTGAAGCACCCTCATTTAGCTTTACTGCTGGCCAATGCTTTTTCCATGCTGTAGGTTCCCCACGTGCATTGCAACCATTCATTCAGACTGGGAGGGGTCATCTGTCTCGTAACTGACAATCAGCTGGACAGCATTTGCAGCCCTCAATCCCAGCACAAAGCCGTTAAACAAATAGATCCCTCGATCCCATGATATGTCCCTCCCCACCAGCCTCCACACTCTTTTTTTTTTTAAATTGCAATTTAAAGTACATCTACTACTATTACTAATCATTTATATAGAGTGGAGGAGTGGCCTAGTGGTTAGGACAAGGTACTTCAGGCCGGAAGGTCAGGGGTTCAAATCCCACTGGAGGACAGCAACCTTGGGCTGGAAGGACTGGGGTTTCTAGTCCCACAGGTGCTCCTTGTGATCTTGGGCAAGCCACTTAACCCTCCATAGCCCATGTTCCCTGTAAAATAGTTATCTCCAAGTTATAATGCCCTGTTCAATGTAATTTCAGTTTGTTCAATGTAAACCGCACTGATGCAGAATAGTGTGGTATATAAGAGAATATAACTAAATATAGCATTATAAGGCATACACAATGCTGTAGAGACACATGTAAGAGACAGCCCCTGCTCATCAGAGCTTACAATCTAATCAAGACAGCACAACAGCTGAGGACAAGGGTACATCTAGGGGAATGATAAGGAAACACATTGGAGACTAAGAAGCATGACTAAAGGCATAACCTTTGAAACAGAAATACATACTTACCATATGTTACAAGAAACACAGGAAAAACAAAATAAAAACTAATAAAGCATCATTGGGTATAAGAAATTCACAATATAAAAGGAGGAGGATTCAAAATTCCATATCATGGGAAGATCGATACAGGAAATAATAAAACAAGAAATAGAGTAGGTTATGAAGCCCCAAAAACACATATTGCCCATCTACAAATCTTCTGGTTAGCCTTTCTAAAAAGAAACGCAACTGAGAAGGTTCAAAGAAATGACAGGAGAGGGCACACTTACAGGGAAACCTCAATTGGAACCTCGCACCCAAAGCAAGTGCCTCTACTCAAAGTTCCAGAAATGTTTTTCCTCCGAACCTGTGTCCATTTAAAAACATGCAGAAAATTTGTATTTTCCTTCTCAAGAATAGCACATCAGACTTTTAAAAATACAAATGTATCAATGCTTCTTTACCTTGAAGAAAAACAAATGAAATTAAAAGAGCATCCCTAGCTTCCACCTCGTCACTGGCTTGCTCGATAACTTCAGTCAGATTAGCTAAGTCCAAAGAGTCAGATGAAACATCCACCAGAGAGGATTCAGCCTTCTGAGAAGTATTCTTACTTGCCAAAGGAAGAAGATCAGGGCCGGCCCGTCCATTGAGCAAGAATGTTTTTTTGCACAGGGCCCCGCGTTTCAGGGGGCCCCACGCAAAAAACATTCTCCATTGTGTGGCAGGCTATGGCCTAGAGTAGTCTGCAACTATGAAAGGCCTGTAAGTTAGGCCTGGATCCCAACCCCCATTATAGCTAGAAAAGAACCAAAAATCTGTGAAAAATGAGAAAATTGTTTTAAACTGCTTAATAAGAAGTTTTATATGAATTCATAAGTCTTTCATTATTCTCTTGTGTGCAAAAGAATGAAATGTTTCAATACATGCATTCCTGGAGCTAGGGATAACCTTGCAGTAGAGAAGTATCAAACCTAGAAACTGCACCATTGTTAGAACAGTCCTAAAGGAGGGGGCTGGTTGCTAGGCCCCAGAGGGATTTCTGATTGGACAGGTGCAGGGAGCATTGGAACCAATGAGAAGTTTGCATGTATCGAGCTAGAACCAATAGAAAGTTCTCATGTATCAAACTGAAAAAGAGGTATAAATGGTTATGTCTCTGTAAAAACTTTGCTCAGTTCCTTTTGAAGCTTTGACTGACTGGGCCTGTGCACAATAAATTGGCTTGGATCTTTTGAACTGACTCCTGGTTTTATTTATTGCATGCTTAGCGGCTGCTACAATTGCACAAGTAGAAAAAAACGCAAACCGGCTGCTGCTGCCGCTGCCGCTACCGTCGTGGTAGCGGCAGAATCAAATGTCCAGTCGCGGGGCCCCGCCTGCCCGGCAGAGCCTCCCTTCACCATCAGCTCCCGAGTCCCTCCCAATGCACGTGCTTTCAGAGCCGTGACAGCTTCTTTGACCTCTCGCGGCTCTGTTAATCCCACCGGGGCTGATGGGAAGAGATTAACAGAGCCGCGAGAAGAAAGGGAAACTCTCGCGGCTCTGAAAGCCCACGCATTGGGAGGGACTCGGGAGCTGATGGTGAAGGGAGGCTCTGCCGGGCAGGCGGGACCCCGCAACGGGACATTTGATTCTGCCGCTGCCATGGCGGCGGCGGCGGCAGCAGCAGCAGCCGGTTTGGGTTTTTTAATCTATCAGGGCTGATGGGGGAGGGGGGTTAGGACTGGTAATGGGCTAGGGGGGGGGGCTAAGACTGGAAGTGGGTTAATGGGGGAGGGGGGTTAGGACTGGTAATGGGCTATGGGGGGGGTTAGGACTACTAATGGGCTATGGGGGGTTAAGACTGGAAGTGGGCTGATGGGGGAGTTAGGACTGGTAATGGGCTATGGGGGGGGGCTAACTCCCCCATCAGCCCACTTCCAGTCTTAACCCCCCATAGCCCATTAGTAGTCCTAACCCCCCCATAGCCCATTACCAGTCCTAAGACTGGAAGTGGGTTGATGGGGGAGGGGGGTTAGGACTGGTAATGGGCTATGGGGGGGTTAGGACTACTAATGGGCAGGGGGGGCTAATACTGGAAGTGGGCTGATGGGGGGTTAGGACTGGAAATGGGCTGAGTGGAGGGGAGCTAGGATTTGACATGGGCTGATGGTGGGGCTAGGAAAGGACTAGAAATGGGCTGATGGGGGGGCTGGGATTGGAAATAAGCTGATGGAGGGACTCGGATGGGGGAGCTAGGACTGGAAATGGGCTGATGCGGGGACTAGAAGGGAGCGGATGCTGGGTGGGGCTGGAACTAGAAGGGAGCTGATGTTGGGGGAGGATTAGAATGGGATAGAAATGGAAGAGTGAAATGGAGAGGGAAAAATATTTTGTGTGGGAGGGAAGACAAATCTACAATTGGCCGGATATTGGGAGAGTAAGTGGGGATTGAGGATGGCGGGGTAAAGTTTGAGTGGATGAAATAGGAATGAGAAAAGAGCAAAAGGAGAAAGATTAGTATGTTAAAGCAGATGTAGAGAGAGAATGGAAAAAAACTAGAAGAGTGAAGAAAGGACAAATGGACAGCAGACGATGGAGAGTTAGCAGAAGACACGAAGAAACCAGAAGAAAGTGGCTGGAGCAATTGCAACTGAAAAAAAAAGCACAAAAGGTAGAAAAATATCTCTTAATTGAATTTATTAACTGAAATATGCCAGCTCTTGGAAATGTGCATCATTAACGTCTGCGCTTTGTTTAGTACAAGAGGAAATTAATTTATAGTTTTATTTCTACAGTGTTGTTGGGCTTTTGGGGTTCCCAGTTTAATTATTGTCTTCCTGTTTCTAAATTGTGATTCCTTGTTTGGTGACGGTCTATGTTCTGCACGTGTAACCGAGCTGAGGTATTCTGTTTATGTAATTCCTATTTGACATTGCCACTTGTTCTCTTTCCCCAGTAGGTCATGTATTGTTGTTTTCTGAAATGTATTGGTTTAATATTTGCAGTGTTGCCTTTTGATAGGTAGGGTCTTGTGCTTTGTGAGTCCTGGTAGTGCTGTTATGATACGGCGGGTTTGCTATGGGTTCTAAATGGGCAGTGTTTGTAGTAGTTCCTAATGTGCCTGGCAGTTGTCACTGGATTATAGTAATGTAGAAATCTTTTAGTCTTTCTTTATCCATACACTCATTAAGAGGCATGTTTACTAAACATTAGTGTATGGTAACAGTATGCAAATATTTATGTAAATGAGGTCCCTTATGCAAATGAGGCCCCGCACCGAGTCTCCGCACATGGCCCCGCACCCCCCTTGGGCTGCCCCTGAAGAAGATAGTAGATTTTCTGGAATGCTGGTATACCATATTCAGGATAGATGAAAGCCTCCTTTAGGAACCTAGAAAATAGGTCCCTGGGGGAAAGAAGAGCTACCTATGGAAAGTTAAAAACACAAAGATTTAAATTCCTATTCTGGTTTTCCAAATTCTCTATTTTCCACTGCACAATCATCTTATCCTGGACCAAAGTTCCTTGCACCTCCTGCAAGTGTTTAACAGTAGACTGGAACCCTGTAAGTTGCTTCTGCTGGCCATCTAACTTCTTTTCTGCATTATCCAACCTCGGAGAATAGAGAGCCGAAGTCTGGAGAATACCAGCACATACCTTGTACACAGACTCCAAGGAATGCCAGATAGAGTCCAGGATAACATCCTTTGTTCGAGTCAATGGTGGTAAGGCTGCAGGACATTGCAGAAAGGAATCCATAGAATCCATGCTTGATGCTCTGCAAGGTGCCTAGGTCGAGTCCTGCAGGGGAAGAAGTCCCTCCCTGCCTGCTGGAATCCACAGTAAGCATGGCTGTTGAAACAGAAATGCCAACGCTGATACTTCCTGGCTTCCCGAGCCTACACTTGTGCTCAGCTGGCTGGCCCTGGATGCTGAGGGAACAGGAGGGGTGGATGGGCCCCTCAAGGCTGAGCAAAATGTCCCTCCCCAAACTGGGGCTCTCCCCAGCCCTGGTAGCAGGTACACCTGTTGAAGGCTTCTGCATCGCAAAGCTATCAATGGTCCATTGCCCAGCCGCCTCGGCTTTTGGGGGTAAACTTCCCTTGGCTTTGTCTTTGTGTTTTGGAATGAAGCAGTAACAGGAAACCACAGAAAATGGTAAATAGCAGCGCTTAGATGAAGAGAAGGAACCAGTGTGTCCTACTCAGATGCCATCTTGAACCTGGTGCACCAGGGAGAAGTACAAATATTCCCTACCCCGGGGTGCAACTCCCTCCACACATCCCATAAGCCAAAATCTGTGAGAAGGTTCCTCAAGGCTTTGCTTGCCCACCCCTCCTTTTGCGCTCCCCACCCTGTGCTATCCACCCGTGGCTGCAAGCGAGCATCACAATTCCTACCTAAAATCAATGGCCCCTTTATGAATGCTGCCAGTGAAGTCTTTATCTCCTCAAAGAAGGTAGCTTGGTTATCATTTGCTGCATATATATTAGCTAAAGTGTAGATCCCCCCCCATATAATCGTTCTTAAATAGTTCGATTTTAATATATATAAGTTACCTTATGGTTTGTCCTCAAAAAACTGCCCGTGTGAGTAGTTTTCACTATAAGTTTTCAGTTCTGTAATATTTTTGACATAGCACAGCTCCGAGGTAGCTAGTAAAATAGTAATACCGTTACTTCATCATGAAATAGTAAGAGAAAATAAAACGGCTGTTTTTTTCTCCTCTTTCTTAGGTATGCGGTTCCTTTATGTACAAGTATATAAGAACAAAGATAGTTTTTTAAGGCGATGTCTGGTGTCTTTGCAAAGGGATACATTACATGACAACCTCCCCCCCTTTTTTGATTAGAATAGATGCTCTTGTGCTCTGACATAACTACAGGCAGAAATAAGCAATGGTTGATTTTATTCTATTTTTATGACTTTATTCTTTTAACAATATTGTGTTTTATCATTTATTATCTATTGTTGATGATCTTTTCTATTCTTCACTATCTTATCTTTTGTAGTGGTCTGCATATACCACAAGATATTAAAGGTACTGTTAAGAACTTTTCTTTTTTGCTGTATTCTCCTCATCCCTGTTTTTCCATTGTATTTCATTTATCTGCACTTTGGGATATAAGAATCAATGTCTTATGGAACTTATCTATCTGTGCATTTTATTTGTGTATGATTGTTATTTATTTTCTTATCATTATTTATTTGACCTCCTGGAGCATAATGAGTAATGGTCTTAGCTTTGGCTTGATCAAATTGCATATTTTATTTGTGTTTGTATGTAATCTTGTTCTATGAACTTTTTAGTATAATATACATGGTATATTTATGTATTGTTATGCATGTATAGGAGTATTCTTATCTCTAGGTTTTATGATTATGATTAAATTTATTATAGTTTTCTATGTTTTTATATCTTGTAGAGCACACTGGTATTTAAATGTTTTATGGTTTAGTTTATTTATTATTTTTAAATTATGTTTATCTATTTTTTTTTTAGGTTTGCATCCTCGAATAAGACCCCCTGAAGAAGGCCTTTGAGCCGAAACGCATAGGGGCTAATAAAGGGGTTTACCCAAACTAAATATTCGTCTGTCTCCTTTTGTGCCTGCTTTTTGGGTTCCCTTTATGAATGCTGGTAGTGAAGTCTTTATCTCCTCAAAGAAGGTAGTTTGGTTATCATTTGGTGCATATATATTAGCTAAAGTGTAGATTTACACCCCCCCCCCCCCCACACACACAATTTTCACATTTAGGAATAGCCAGCACCCCTTCCGGCCACGCTCCAGACTACCAGGTCCACTTGTAGAACTTGATGAAAGAGTATAATGAACCCCTCTGTTTGCGACTCATAGCATCACAGGCTCCCCCATCCTTCCCCAAATGGTCAACAGCACAGCCATGACAAGTTACTCATATGGAGGTGAGTCTCCTGGAGGAAGAAGGCATTCCCCCTCAGTAGTTCCTCCTCTTTAAACAGTACAGAGCGCTTTTTCGTGCATTTATGTCCTTAACATTTAGTGCGACCACCTTAAGCATTGGAGACAGGTCCCCTCAACCCATCCCAACCATTCACATCTCCATTCAGACTCGCATCCCACACTCCTTGCTGATTTGAGGGTCCCCTTACCCCTGTCACACTCCTTCTCTACCATCCTTCCCCATGCACTCCACCTCCCAATCCTTCCCCATTAACTCCCTTCACTCCACCTCTTATAAAGTCCCCTCTACCCTTTCTTGTCTGCTTGACCCTCAGATGTAACCTCCACACCTCACTATCTGACTCAGACTCTGTTCCCTTCCATTCCACATTCCTTCCTTCCCATCCTCTGCAGAACAGAGTACAGTGTATAGCCCTCGTTACAAACCACTTAAGGTAGAGAGTGCTTTCATTTAGAACATATAACATTTAAACTTTATCTCAGTCCCATCTTCCAACGCTGACTCATAGCTCCCATCTGGAAACTTCTATTGTCACTTCAGGGCTCCTTCCAGTGGTCGTATCGCTGTCAAGCAACCCCACCAGTTATCAGTCCCGAGTTTCACAAAGTCCAAGTGAATTTTGATCTCTTCAATAGATAGCGCCATTGATATAAGTCTCTCTCCACCTCAAGTCTCTTATGTCAATGCTTCCCTTCAACCTTTTCCACATTTAGGGCACTTCTCTGCAGAGGCATCCCTTGTAGCACACTGTCTTCTTTTATTAAACCCATCAGTCGTAACACTCGCCAGGCCTCCGAAACCTCCTTGACTGAATGTTTCTGCCCTTTTAATTCATAGTTCATCCAAAAGGGGAAAAAAACATGAGTACCATATTCTTGCCTTGTTTGGCATTTCAATCACTGGTTTCATCTCCCGCCTCTTGGTAAACGTGAAAGTTGATAGGCCCTGATATAGGGAGATTTGTGCATCTCTGAAGGGAATAGTCTTGCACTCCCTTCCTTTTCTCAGCAGTAAGGCAGCATTCTGGGATTTCCAAAAATGTGCAATAATGTCCTGAGGTTTATTTCCTGGCAGTTTTCCCAAGGCATGTTGTGCCCTTTCTATTTCCAGTGTCCCAACTTGCAAGCCTGGGTCATCTTCTTTCAACAATTCCACACACATGGTTTGTACCACCACCATCACGTTCTCATTTCCATTCACCTCTGGCACTCCCCAGAAGCGCACATTATTGAATATACTTCGGTTCTCTATGTCCACCTCACTGTACTCTTGCCAAAAGGAAATCACACATTCTGACACCAGCCAGTAGGTTTTCTCAGGAATAGCCCCCATCCTCTGAAACTCAGAGAGGCTAGGTCTAACTACGGAGCCAATGCAGAAAACCTTACTATGGCAGTTTCCTGGTGCTTTTCCAGTTCTAGGCTTGCTCTCCAATACAGAAAGCAAGCTAGCGCCAGAAAATGCCAGAAAAACACTGCGCTAAATTGCAATACAGTGGACATGCAAATCGCAAGCAAAGTGCTGCATATTTTACTGCGCTGAAACCTAGCACTGTTTTTTTCACATTATTTTCAACACTGGATCATTACGCCAACTTTGAGCAGGGATAAAGATCCAACCGAGAACAAAAAGATCATCTCAGTTGAAGTCTGATATTGACAATGTCAGGAAGGCCAGTGCCCTCCCAGACACATATTCCCCTGACAAAAGCAAAATCATTGGTGGCCTATTGGGTCTCAATCCCCCTATCACCCCTTAAAACTCATTGGTGGCCCAGTGGGCCCCAATCTCCCCCACTTCCACCTTTACCCCCACCCTCCGAAACAGAAAAGGGCCTGTTGATCTAATGGCCTCAATCCCTCCACCCCAATCCCACCCCCTGCAACAGATAAGGGACTGGTGGTCCAGTGGACCCACCCTCTCAAACTATTCCTAGTACCTTAAAAGTTGTGGGGCGGGAGCGTTTTCCACATGCTCCCGCCCCCATGCTCCATCTTGCAAAATGGCAGCACCTACCCTACACTGTGCATCCTGGGATGCATGCACCAGGCAGGGTCAGACTGTCACATAAGACAGAAAATACTTTATATGGCAAAGTGGACTCCTCCCTTCCGGGTTGCATACTGGGACAGCTGACCCCAGATCACGTGTCCCAGAATGCAATCCAGCGAGGAGTCATCTTGCTATATAAGGCATTTTTTGCCTTATATGATAGTTTGACCCTGCCTGGTGCATGCCAGGGCTCACTGCTTGGGGCCAGGTGCCGCCATTTTGCAAGCTCCTGGCTTGCATCTTTTAAGGTAGTGAGGAGGGTTCAGGGGTATGGGGGGGTTAGGGTCCACTAAACCACCAAGCCTTTCCATTTCAGGTGGTGAGGAAGATTGGGGCCCACCAGATCAGCAATGATTTTTAAGGGGTATGGGGGGGGGGAAATCAGAGCCCACCAGGCCACCATTGCCTTTATTTCTGTCAGGGGGTTATGGCTTTAGGGGCTTTCCCCAATGCTTGCATCATCTAAGGTGAAATGTCAACTTTCACCTCAGATGACCCTGTTGCACAGACTTCTGTGCTCATGTGTTTGGCTTGCTCTCCCAGTTTAACGTTGACGTTTTGCAAAATGGTTAATTTGCATATAGCATCGCTGCACAAAATGTCAGCATTAAACTTGTGCTATGAAACCATGCACAAGAGCTTTAAGCACTGGGCTCTAGTGCAGGGTTTCTGCATCGGCCTGTATGTCTGTTTCAGGAAGCATGTGATAGTCTGGCTCTTCTTCTAAGCCTTTAAGAACTGTGGCAACTGACTCAAGCTGCTTCAGGATTAGCTTGTTGCATGCCCTGAAACCTAGACTAGATGCACATATCTTATGAATCTGTAATTATAATTTACCCTAAATCTAGTTACCCATTTTTTTTTATTTATCCTTATGCCCTTATCTTATTCATCTTGTCTGTCTGTATATCCCAGCTTATCCCCTCTCCTGCTTTTAAGGATATTCTATAGTACAGTGCTAACACTGTAAGTATCCTATTTTATTTGACTGCTTTATTGTGCTGCTTGCTTATTAAGGCATATTATTTGTAGTCAGCTGATGTATATTTCTTTTATTTGAATGGGCTTCACCTTAACCGGGATGGAACCAGGCTGCTGGCATTAACCTTTAAAAAGGAGATAGAGCAGCTTTTAAACTAGATATTAGGGGAAAGCCGACAGTCGCCCAAGAGCGGATGGTTCGGAAGAATGTATCCTTGAAGGATACTACCAAAAGCAGAGAGGTTCCACAAAAGAGTAAAGTAGACCAAATGCCCTCAAGTATGGAGCAGACAGAGCTTAACGATCCCAATTTACCCATGTCTAACAATAGCCAAATTAACATGAATAAAATACATTCTCTAAAATGCTTACATGCAAATGCTAGAAGTCTAAAGAATAAGATGGGAGAGTTAGAATATATAGCACTAAATGAAAGGTTAGATATGATTGTAATATCAGAGACATGGTGGAAGGAGGACAACCAGTGGGACACTGTGATACCTGGGTACAAGCTATATCATAATGATAGAGCTGATCAAATTGGTGGAGGGGTTGCGCTCTATGTTAGAGAGGGCATTGACTCAGAAAGGATTAAAGTTTTGCAGGAAACAAAATCTGCTGTAGAATCTATATGGATTGAAATTCCATATAAAAGGGGGAAGGCGATGGCAGTGGGGGTGTACTATCGAGCACCTGGCCAGAATGACCAAATGGATGATGAAATGCTCAAAGAAATCAAGGAAGCTAACAAAAGTTACAGCGCAGTAATAATAATGGGTGATTTCAATTACCCTGGTATCGACTGGGTCAGTGTCACGTCAGGACATGCTAGGGAGATAAAGTTCCTAGATGAAATTAATGACTGCTTCTTGGAGCAGCTGGTTCATGAACCGACCAGAGGGGAAGCCATATTAGACCTAGTCCTTAGTGGAACACCAGATCTAGTGCAAGAGATAAGGGTGTTGGGGCCACTTGGCAAGAGGGATCATAGCCTGATCGCCTTTGATTTAATTAGTGGAGGAGGGTAGTAAGGAAATCCACAGTTCTACCTTTTAACTTTCGAAAGGGAGACCAAGATAAAATGAGGAAAACAGTTAAGAAAAAACTAAAAGGAGCAGTTGCGAAGGTTAAAGATGTACATCAAGCTTGGGTGTTGTTGAAAAATACTATCTTGGAAGCCCAGACCAGCTGTATTCCATGCTTTAAGAAAAGTGGAAGGAAGTCCAAAAAACTGCCAGCATGGTTTAAAGGTGAGGTCAGAGAGGCTGTTGTTGCCAAAAAAGCATCTTTCAGGAAATGGAAAAAAGAGCCAAACGACGAAACCTGGAAAGAGCACAAGCACTGGCAAGTCAAATGTAAGGCATTGATAAGGCAGGCAAAGAGAGAATTTGAGAAGAAACTTGCTGCGGAAGCAAAAACGCGAAATAAAGACCTTTTCAAGTATATTCGTAGCAAAAAGCCTGTGAGAGAGTCAGTTGGTCCATTAGATGATAAAGGGGTTAAAGGAGCACTAAGAGGCGATAAGGCGATAGCGGAGAGACTGAATGAATTCTTTGCTTCGGTCTTTACTGAGGAAGATGTAGGGATGTTACCCATGACTGAAGTGGTATTTAAAGGTGCGGAAGAATTGAAGGAAATATCGATACATCGGGAAGATGTATTACAACTATTAGATAAACTGAAGAGTAGCAAATCACCTGGGCCGGATGGTATACATCCAAGGGTGTTGAAAGAACTGAAATATGAGATTGCAGAACTGCTATCAGTAATCTGTGAACTATCATTAAAATCATCTCTAATACCTGAAGATTGGAGGATCGCCAATGTAACACCAATTTTTAAAAAGGGTTCCAGGGGTGATCTGGGAAACTACAGACCGGTGAGCATGACGTCAGTACCGGGAAAAATGGTAGAAACCATCATAAAGAAAAAAATTACTCAGCATGTAGATAGTCACAACCTAATGGGAGACAGCCAACATGGCTTTCGACAAGGAAGATCTTGTCTTACTAATCTGTTATGTTTTTTTGAAGGAGTGAATAAACAGGTGGACAAAGGTGAGTCGGTTGATATTGTGTATCTGGACTTTCAGAAAGCCTTTGACAAGGTCCCTCATCAGAGACTTTTGGCAAAACTAAAGAGTCATGGGATAGGAGGCAGTGTACTATTGTGGATCAGGAACTGGTTAAAAGATAGAAAGCAGAGGGTAGGGCTAAATGGCCAATTTTCCCAATGGAGAAAGGTGAATAGTGGTGTACCCCAGGGATCTGTGCTGGGTCCGCTGCTTTTTGACATATTCATAAATGACCTGGAAAGTGGAATAACAAGTGAGGTTATCAAATTTGCAGATGACACAAAACTATTTAAAGTTGTTAAAACCCAAGAGAATTGTGAAAAATTGCAAGAGGATCTTGATAAATTGGAAGACTGGGCATCAAAATGGCAGATGAAATTTAATGTGGATAAGTGCAAGGTTATGCACCTAGGGAAGAACAACCCAAACTATGGTTACACGATGCAAGGTTCCACATTAGGAACCACCACCCAGGAAAAAGATTTAGGCGTCATTGTGGATACCATGTTAAAACCCTCGGCCCAGTGTGCAGCGGCGGCCAAGAGAGCAAATAGAATGCTAGGTATGATAAGGAAAGGAATGGAAAATAAAACAAAAGATATTATAATGCCTCTATATCGTTTCATGGTGAGACCGCACCTTGAATATTGTTTGCAATTCTGGTCGCCGTATCTTAAAAAGGATATAGCGATTTTAGAAAAGGTACAGAGAAGAGCCACCAAAATGGTAAAGGGGATGGAAGGATACTCCTATGAAGAAAGGCTAAAAAAGGTTAGGGCTCTTTAACCTGGAAAAGAGACGGCTGAGGGGAGATATGATAGAAGTCTATAAATTAATGAACGGAGTGGAACGGGTAAACGTAGATCGATTGTTTACCTTATCAGAATATAGAAAGACTAGGGGACATGCAATGAAGCTACAGGGTAAACTATTTAAGACTAATAAAAGAAAATATTTTTTCACTCAACGTGTAATAAAACTCTGGAATTTGTTACCGAAGGATGTAGTAAAGGCTGTTAGTGTAGCTGGGTTTAAAAAAGGTTTGGACAAGTTCCTGGAGGAAAGGTCCATAAACCATTATTAAGAAGTGACCGAAGATATCAATGCTTGACCCAGTACAAGCATTGTGGAACTTGTGTCTCTTGGGGAAACTGCTAGGTACATATGACCTAGATTGGCCACTGTTGGAAACAGAATACTGGGCTTGATGGACCTTGGTCTGACCCAGTATGGCATATCTTATGTTCTTATGAATGTTTTACTATGCTGTTTTAAAGTGTACAGGGGGGGGGGGTTGGATATTCAAATGCATTTACATGGTTGGCAGACTTGCAAACTGTGTAAATGGCACTGAGCTGCATATTCAGTGGCGCATATCAATGGTGTTCTGGGGACAGAGTGAAGGTGGCATTATTGAGCCGCTGCCTGGTCAGCAATACATGGGCAAAGGCTGACTTAACTTTCTCTGTCAACAAGCAGGAATGAAGTCCTCATGTATGGGTCATGCCACCATGTCACCAACAGAGCCCTACAGGGGAATGCTCCCCAACTTCTAGTGGAAGCTTTTGGAAGGCTCACCGCGCCTGCGTGCCTCTCTTCTCATCTGCCACACTGCCATGTTCTCCAATTTTCATTTTCCATGGAACCCCACAGACATGAATCAGTTGTCTACCAGTAAGCATTTATTTTTTTCCTCTCTGAGGGTCTCTTTTTGCTTCTATTTAACTTTTCTGCCTGCCATTGGTAGCGTCAGGTTCTTTGATCGCGGTTCCGCCTCAGTTCCAGACCTTTTTTTCAGTACCTTTATTTTTTTTGTTGTTTTTTTTTCCCATGGCCTGGCTAGGCCACTGGTCACAATCAAGCTGTTTGATTTTGCCATAGCTATCTTCCCAGACATGTCCCAGAAACTGGCCAGTGGGTTAAAAAAAATGCACCAACTGTGCCAGGACCATCTCGGTCATCGACAAGCACAATTTGTACCTCCAGTGTCTGGGTTCTGATCCCCAGCTTTCTTCTTGCAATTTGTACTTGTAGATGACAAGGAGAGGCCTAAAGCATCAAGAGAAACAAAGAGAATCCCTCTTTAGCTGGAGATCTGATTCAGCATCTTCAGCACTGCCCTCAGTCTCTGTGGCTCCCCTTGGTTCTGCCGAAGGTGCATCGACATCAAGAGGTTCCTAGGCTCAATCAGAGCCGAGGGGCTGTAGTGCCATGGAGCATCGCTCATTGGTCAATATCTGCATGGAATTAAAGAAGACCTTGACTCCATCGGCGTCAAAGGAGTGAAGTCCTATGTACATCAGCATTAGAGCCCTTCCCGATGCAATGTCAAAAGTGATGGCTGCAAATGGCCTACCAGGTGCCCTGGAAAGAGGAATTGACCTCTATACTTTTGGAGGGGCACCGACCGTCTGACAAGGACAGAAGCAATGTCGATACTGCTGCGGGGATACCAGAGACATTAGTCAAAGCTGCTCAGGCCCCAAGACCTTTGGATTCAGCAGTCATGGAGAAAGGCCTTCAGGTGTTTGAAGCTCTCATCGCATTGATGCTGGAGAAAAAGCTGGCTGGTCCTTCAGTGCCCAGGACATTAGCATCAACGGTTGTGCAGCTGATCCTTGAAATGCATGCTCTGCCTGCGGAGGCATCAACCGGGGCGTTGAAGAGAACTGATGCCGGTTCCCAGTGGAGCTCTCTCTTTCTCGAGTGTATCGTGTTCTGATGGCCCGTCGACGTGCCGAAAGCACTTGATGCATCATTGATCCTGTCAATGCTCCTACTCCCCCTTGAGCTCTGGGCAGAGTCTCAGAGGTACTTCAACTTCCTCTTGGAGTCTGACTCTGATGGTTGGGTTATTGATTTAGAATCGGAGAACCTGTTGGAGGCCAGGTCCCTTGAGCTTCTATCAGACTCCTACCCTCCGCACAAACAGCAGTCTCCTCCAAAGTACATATCCTTTCAGGATTTCATGAGGGATATGGCCAAGGCCATCCAATTTTCCCTGGAGGTGGAGGATGAGCCCAGGGTGGAGGAGTTGGAATTCCTCCAGTACTCCTTGGCTTTTAAGGAAGCGGTGCCAGTGCACCATATCCTACAAAGGCTGCAAATGAGAATGTGGGAGAACCCCTTCACTGTGCCCTCAGTGAGTAGGAGGTTGGATTAGATGTACTGGGTTCAAAAGGCCCCGGAGAAGCCTCAGCACCCGTATCACTCTTTAGTGGTAGAGTCCGCCCTTAAAAGGATTAAGAGTGCCAAGACACATTCCTCGAAACCCCCTGGTAGGAGGCTTGGACAATGGATGCCTTTGGCAGGAGGTGCTTCCAGAGATCCATGCTCGTGACTAGAGTGCTTTCTTACCAGCTCTACATGAGCATGTTCCTGAAGGATATCATGCGTGATCTCACCAACCTGTGCCCGTTCCTCCCTCTGGAGAAACTGGAACATTATCGTACCCTGATGGGCTATGGCAAAGACTGTTTGAAGTTCCTAGACAAGGTAACGTATGACACCTTTGAGATGGTCTTTAGAGCTGTGGCTGTGGGTGTGGGTGTGGGTACTGGAGCCTGCTACCTCATCTGGCTTTAGTTTTCCGATCCCTATCACAGAAAGTATCAGGGGGGAGGCCAGAAGAAGGCCTATTACCCACATAAGGGCAGGTATTTTTTTGGCCCTTAAGCTTCCCAGCAAAAGGCACAGGCTCCTCACCTGAAGCCCCAAAAGGCTCAGCCTGCCCTGCAACCCAAGCCAGGGACGGGGTTTTAACTGGTTCCTTCGGAGCATAGCCAATCTACTTGTGACCGTAGAGGGAAATCTTCAAGTGGGGGGATGGCTCACTCTCTTTGCCCAGAGGTGGCCCGTCATCACTTCGGACACATGGGTGCTACAAATAGTCCAAAGTTGCACTTCGCCGAACTGCTACCTCGTTGGCCTCCAAGAATATTTCCCCTCTTTATCTAAATTTCCTTCAGGAGGAAATCTCCACCCTTCTGGGTGTTCTCGCCATTGAGCTCATGCCTCAGAGCAGATCAGATGGGGATTTTACTCTAAGTACTTTCTGGTCCCCAAGAAGAGAGGGGGGGTGCTTCAGCCCATCTTGGACCTCAGAGATCTCAACACCTTCCTGATGCGAGAAAAGTTCAAGATTGTCTCTCTAGGGACCCTTATCTTCAGAAGGATGATTGGCTATGCTCCCGGGATCTAAAGGATGCGTATACTCACATACCAATCCATGTCACTCCCAGGAAATATCTCAGATTTGTCCTGGGAGGACAGCACTTTCAGTACCAGGTGTTACCCTTTGAACTGGCCTAGGCACCCGGGTCATCATGAAGTGCCTCGCAGTGATAGCGGCCTATCTCAGAACACTGGGGGATTTTGTCTTCCCTTACCTGAATGACTGGCTCATAAAAAGCACCACTATAGACAGAGTCCGGCATTCAACACAGTTAACCATCCAAAGTCCCACCTTCAGTCCACCTAATGACTGGAGTTCACAGGGCCTCTCCTCAACATGACTCAAGCAAAAGCCTTTCTCCCTCTGGACTGACTCCACAGATTAAAAGATTAACATAAGAACATAAGAAATGCCATACTGGGTCAGACCAAGGTCCATCAAGTCCAATATCCCATTTCCAACAGTAGCCAATCCAGATTACAAGTACCTGGCAGGTTCCCAAAAAGGCACACAGGTTCTACAATGCTCATCCTGGGATAAATAGTGGATTTACTGTGTCCTCTTTAATAAAGGTTTATGGACCTTTCCTCTAGGAACTTGTCCGAACCTTTTCTAAACCCAGCTACACTAACAGCTTTTACTACATCCTCCAGTAATGAATTCTAGAGTTTGGCTAAATGTTGAGTAAAAAAATATTTTCTCTTATTAGTCTTAAATAGGTTACATTGTAGCTTCATTGCGTGTCTCTAGTCTTTCTATTTTTTAATGGCATAAACAACGATCTATGTTAACTCGTTCCACTCCATTCATTAATTTAAAGACCTCTATTGTATCTCCCCTCAACCGGTCTCTTTTCCAAGTTGGAAAAGGTTGATGGCTTTGGTCTGTGATACCCAGCGGTGTCAGCAGACAATGGCTCTCAAGAGGCTGACCGTGCTCAGCCACATGGCCTCTATGGTACATGTCATTCCCCTGGCTCATCTGTCGATGAGATAATCTCAGTGAACACCGATAACTCTAAAATGCTTGTATGCAAATGCTAGAAGTCTAAACAATAAGATGGGAGAGTTAGAATATATAGCACTAAATGAGAGGTTAGATATGATTGCAATCTCAGATACATGGTGGAAGGAGGATAACCAGTGGGACACTGTGATACCTGGATACAAACTATATCGTAATGATAGAACTGATCAAATTGGTGGAGGAGTTGCGCTCTATGTTAGAGAGGGCATTGAGTCAGAAAGGATTAAAGTTTTGCAGGAATCAAAATTTGCTGTAGAATCTCTATGGATTGAAATTCCATGTAAAAAGGGGAAGGCGATGGCAGTGGGAGTGTACTATCGACCGCCTGGCCAGAATGGATGATGAAATGCTCAAAGAAATCAAGGCAGCTAACAAAAGTCACAGCAGAGTAGTAATAATGGGTGATTTCAATTACCCTGGTATTGACTGGGTCAGTGTTACGGCAGGACAAGCTAGGGAGATAAAGTTTCTAGATGAAATAAATGACTGCTTCTTGGAGCAGCTGGTTCATGAACCGACCAGAGGGGAAGCCATACTGGACCTAGTCCTTAGTGGAACGCCAGATCTGGTGCAAGAAATAAGGGTGTTGGGACCACTTGGCAATAATGATCATAGCATGATCCTGTTTGATTTAATTAGTGGAGGAGGGATAGTAAAGAAATCCACAGTACTACCTTTTAACTTTCAAAAGGGAGACTATGATAAAATGAGGAATATAGTTAAGAAAAAAATAAAAAGGAGTGGTTGCAAAGGTTAAAGACTTACAGCAAGATTGGGTGTTATTTAAAAATACTATCCTCGAAGCCCAGACCAGCTGTATTCCACGCATTAAGAAAAGTGGAAGAAAGTCCAAAAAACTGCCAGCATGGTTTAAAGGTGAGGTCAGAGAGGTTATTGCTGTCAAAAAAGCATCCTTCCGGAAATGGAAAAAAAAAGTCAAACGAAGAAAACTGGAAACAGCACAAGCACTGGCAAGTTAAACGCAAAGCATGGATAAGGCTTGCAAAGCGAGAATTTGAGAAGGAACTTGCTACGGAAGCAAAAACACGAAATAAAGACTTTTTCAAGTACATTCGTAGCAAAAGGCCTGTGAGAGAGTCCGTTGGGCCATTAGATGATAGAGGGGTAATAAGGGACAGTAAGAGGAGACAAGGCTATAGCAGAGAGACTGAATGAATTCTTTGCTTCGGTCTTTACTGAGGAAGATGTAGGGATGTTACCCAAGACTGAAGTGGTATTTAAAGGTGATACTGCAGAGGAATTGAGAGAAATATCGCTACACCGAGAAGATATATTACAACTATTTGATAAACTGAATAGTAGCAAATCACCTGGACTGGATGGTATACATCCAAGAGTGTTGAAAGAACTGAAATATGAGATTGCGGACCTGCTATTGGTAATCTGTGAACTTTCATTAAAATCATCTGTAATACCTGAAGATTGGAGGGTCGCCAACATAACACCAATCTTTAAAAAGGGTTCCAGGGGTGACCCGGGAAATTACAGACCGGTGAGTCTGACGTCAGTACCGGGGAAAATGGTAGAAACCATCATAAAGAACAAAATTACACAGCATGTAGATAGTCATGGCCTAATGGGAGACAGCCAACATGGCTTTAGACAAGGAAGATCTTGTCTTACTAATCTGATATGTTATTTTGAAGGTGTGCATAAACAGGTAGACAAAGGTGAGTCAGTTGATATAGTGTATCTGGACTTTCAGAAAGCTTTTGATAAGGTCCCTCATCAGAGACTTTTGGCGAAACTAAAAAGTCATGGGATAGGAGGCAGTGTACTATTGTGGATCGGGAACTGGTTAAAAGATAGAAAGCAGAGGGTAGGGCTAAATGGCCAATATTCCCAGTGGAAAAAGGTGAATAGTGGAGTACCCCAGGGATCTGTACTGGGTCCGCTACTTTTTGACATATTCATAAATGACCTGGAAAAGGGAATAACGAGTGAGGTTATCAAATTTGCAGATGATACAAAACTGTTTAAAGTTGTTAAAACCCAAGAGGATTGTGGAAAACTGCAGGAGGATCTGGATAAATTGGAAGACTGGGCATCCAAATGGCAGATGAAATTTAATGTGGACAAGTGCAAAGTTATGCACCTAGGAAAGAACAACCCACACTATAGTTACACAATGCAAGGTTCCACATTGGGAACCACCACCCAGGAAAAAGATTTAGGAGTCATCGTGGATAACATGTTAAAACCCTCTGCCCAGTGTGCAGCGGCAGCCAAGAAAGAAAATAGAATGCTAGGTATCATAAAGAAAGGGATGGAAAATAAAACAAAGGATATTATAATGCCTCTGTATCGTTCCATGGTACGACCGCACCTTGAATATTGTGTGCAGTTCTGGTCACCGTATCTTAAAAAGGACATAGCATTATTAGAAAAAGTACAGAGAAGAGCCACCAAAATGGTGAAGGGGATGGAAGGCTACTCCTATGAAGAGAGGCTACAAAGGTTGGGGCTCTTCAACCTGGAAAAGAGACGGCTGAGGGGAGATATGATAGAGGTCTATAAATTAATGAATGGAGTGGAGCAGGTAAACGTGGATCAATTGTTTACGCTATCAGAATATAGAAAGACTAGGGGACATGCAATGAAACTACAGGGTAAACTATTTAAGACAAATAAGAGAAAATATTTTTTCACTCAACGTGTAATCAAACTCTGGAATTTGTTACCGCAGGATGTGGTAAGGGCTGTTAGCGTAGCTGGGTTTAAAAAAGGTTTGGACAAGTTCCTAGAGGAAAGGTCCATAAACCACTATTAAAAAGGGACCCAGGATAATCAATGCTTGACCCAGTACAAGCATTGTGGAACCTGTGTCTTTTGGGGATACTGCTAGGTACGTATGACCTAGATTGGCCACTGTTGGAAACAGGATACTGGGCTTGATGGACCTCGGTCTGACCCAGTATGGCATATCTTATGTTCTTATGTTCTTAACTCGGTAGGAGCAGGCCTCTGGCTGCCTCTAGGACCGGGTGGCAGTCACGTACCCCTTTGTCTAGTCTCTACATTGGTGGTTGGATCTTCACAACCTGTTCAGGGGCCTCTCTTTTCAGAAGGCGCCATGCAAATTACACCGACTACGGCCGCATCCAAGTTGGGTTGGGGAGCGCATCTGGATGACCTCCACACTCAAAGTGTCTGGTCTGAACAGGGGAGTCTGCACCAGATCAATGTTTTGGAATTATTGAATGCCCTCAGGGCCTTCCAAAATTGCCTGGCCAATCAGACTGTTCTGATTCAGACCAACAATTAGGTCACGATGTACTACATAAATAAGCATGCCTCCTGTACTGGGAGGTGGTCTGGTTATAGAAGTATGCCATCACTCACTGTATGGACTTAAGGATCACATATCTGCCTGGGGAACAAAATATCCTGGTGGACAAGCTAAGCTGTGTCCTCCAGTCGCACAAGTGGACTCTGGACAGGGATGCCACAGTTCAGATCTTTTGGAAGTGGGGTACCCCTTCGATAGATCTATTTGTCACTCAGCACAACACCCAAGTAGATCAGTTCTGCTCCAAGGTCGCCTTGTGTTGTCGACCAGTTCCAGATGTTTTCCTCCTGCACTGGAGAGAGGGCCTGCTATATGCATATCCTCCCATACCTCTCATAGCGAAGACCCTGCTAAAGCTCTAGACAGACAGGGGGTCAATGATCCTCATTGCGCTGTATTGACCCAGGCAGCCATGGTTTCCCCCTCTTTAGCTATCCCAATGAGAACCTCTGTGTTTGGGTTCTGCCCCAAACCTTATATCACAGGAGGATGGATGCTCCACCCCAAAGTCAGATCCTTGGCCCTCACTGCGTGAATGTTGAAAGGCTAATCCTGATGGGGCTTAACCTACCCTACAACATCACAGATGTTTTGTTGGCCTCTAGGAGGGCCTTGATGAGAAGGTCTTATGTTTTTAAATGTAAACGATTTGCTTCCTGGTGCACAGCACAGCACAGCTGCTGGACCCCTTTACTTGTTCCATCGACAGACCTCTTAAGTACCTCCTACACCTCTCTGAGTCAGATCTCAAGTCCAATTTTGTCAGGGTTCACCTCAGCATGATTGGGGCCTACCATTGCAATTTGGAGTGGAAGTCCATCTTGACTCAACCCTTAGTAGTTCGCTTCATGTGAGGCTTGTTCCTCTCGAGACCTCCCTTCAAGCCTCCAGCGGTGGCTTGGGACCTCAATGTGATTCTGGCACAGCTCCTGTTGGATTTTTTGTGCTGCTCAACTCCTGCCCTTTGAAGTTCTTGACCTGGAAAGTCATGTTCCTGGTGACAGTTACCTCAGCATGCTAGGTTAGTGAGCTCCAGGTTCTACTTGCTCATCTACCATGTTCAAATTTTAAGAACGTGGTCCTACGCACTCATCCCCAATTCCTCCCAAAGATGGTGTCGACTTTCTACCTCAGTCAGCCATTCAGCAGACCTTCTTTCCAAGGCCTCATGCCCAAAGAGAGGAAGCGACCCTGCACACGCTCGACGTCAAGTGAGCCTTGGCCTTCTACCTACAGTGGATGAAGGCCCGCCAAAAATCCATCAGTTTGTCTCTTTTGACCCCAGCAAGCTAGGGGCTGCCATTTCAAACCACACTCTTTCAATTTGGCTGACAAACTGCATCTCTTTCGCTTATGCCCAAGCTGGCCTGAGCCTTGATGGTCATGTCTTGTTCCGTGTAAATATCTCATGTATATAGTTCTCCCCTGTTATCCAAGTTTGTACTCCTGTTCTATGTAAAACCAAACAGATTGTTGTTATGGTCATTGTGTTGTAATGTAAACCGTGCTGATACCGAATAGTGCGGTATATAAGAAATTGTAATAAATAAAATAATAAATAAATAAATGTCATGGCTTACAATGTCAGAGTCATGGCTGCATTAGTGGCCAACTTGCACTTGGTCTCCACGTGGTCTTCTGTCCATACCTTCACATCTCACTACTGTCTGGATGGGGATTCCCGATGTGACAGCAACTTCGGACAATCTGTACTCTGTCATTTGGGGATTAGAATCCAACTCCATCCCACCAATGCTCTACTGCCTGTCAAGGCTACCCCAAACAAACAAACCTCAGAACATGAATGTTCATGAATGAAACTGTACAGTGAAGATGCCAAATCAGATGAGTTCCCCTTTGAGGACTACCAGTGCTGTATGTAGCTGATTCTCGTTCTTGTTCACTTTGCAGTAGCTTGAGAGTCCCCTAGGTGAGGACTTCATTCCTGCTTGTCCATGGAGAAAAGGTAGTTAACTTACCTGTAGCAGGTGTTCTCTATGGACAGCAGGAATAAATCCTCACAACCCTCCCATCTCCCTGAGGAGTTGTCTTCTGCCACTGCTTTGTTATCTTACTGGAGACGATGGCACCATGGCAGGTGGGAAGACAGGAACCTCCCAAAAGAAGCTGGGGAGCATTCCCACATGGGACTCCATCGGTGACATCACCTATATGCGAGGACTTATTCCTGCTGTTCCCAGAGAACACCTGTTACAGGTGAGCAACCACCTTTTACCTGGAGAAGCTAATAGAGCAGCAGCTCAATATTACCGCTACCCGGTTAGCTTCTGGCGACCCAGATATTCAATACCAGTCAGCAAATATGGCCCCAGCCTTAAATATGCAGGGTTAAAATTCAGCAACAATAGCTGCTTTACAAGAGCTTGCTGCTGCTGCTGAATATTCCCCCACCTACATTACTGACATCGTATCATACTCTCCCTCACTTGGTTTGCAGCTTGTTGTGCTGTGAGGGCTTGTGTGCATAAGTGATGCTAAGGATAGCTTAATTACTGGCGGGGTCTCCCAAGACGGACAGGTCTCAGCTGAGGTGCCAGACCAAGACAAACCACCCATTTGGGCAACAGCAGAATGGTACTGTGGTAGCAGCGGATCACATTTCTGTGACAATGGCAACAACACTAAAATTTAAACTGCACGGAAGAAAGGCCTGGCAATCTACTCCCATATCTTGCCACGAAAACCCAATGGATAGTCACAACAAAACAAATTGTACTATAGTACTGGAAGATGAGACTCTCAGGGCGGAAGGCATTCAACTGGCTACTGGGGAGGAGCTGAAGACTTTTCAGAGAGTAAAGCCAACATTTATGATGGGGTTGGATCAAAGCCCTTGGGACATCTGACCATTGATGTAGCTGCACATGAAATGAGAGTCAGATGCTGCAAAGATGTCTTACATATTGGGACATGGACATATGAAGCATGAAGCAAGGGAAGTTAGAGGTAGTCAAGAATGAAATGGAACGTATACAACTCAATCTGTAGGGTGTCAGCGAACTGAAATGGATCGGCGTTGGGCACTTTGCATCTGATGATCACATGGTATACAATGCTGGAAATGAAAGAAAGAAAAAATGGTGTTGCATTTATAATTAAGAAACTTGCAAGAATTGTAATGAAATACAATGCTATCAGTGAACACTTAATTTCTATTAGTCTATGAAGAATGCCCATCAACACAAGTATATGCTACAGCTGCAGAAGAGGATGAAGGTGATGAGTTATATGAACAAGTACAAGCTGAAATTGACAACACACAAACAGGATATCCTAATAGTCACGGGTGACAGGAATGCAAAAGTTGGCAACAAAAAAGAAGGCAAAGTAGTTGGAAAATATGGACTTGGTGACAGAAATGAAGCTGGAGAAAGACTAATAGAATTCTGAAAGACCAATGATCTATTCATCTCAAACAACTTCTTCCAGCAACACAAGTGGCAACTGTACACATGGACTTCACCCAACAGATTGTACAAAAATCAAATTGATTATATCTGTGGAAGTCAATGATGGAAAATCTCTGTAACATCAACAAAGACAAAACCTGGAGCTGACTGGTACAGATCACCAACTACTAACTTAAGAACATAAGATATGCCATACGGTGTCAGACCAAGGTCCATCAAGGCCAGTATCCTGTTTCCAACAGTGGACAATCTAAGTCATACGTACCTAGCAGATTCCCCAAAAGACACAGGTCCAACAATGCTTGTATTGGGTGAAGCATTGATATCCTGGGTCCCTTCTTAATAATGGTTTATGGACCTTTCCTCCAGGAACTTGTCCAAACCTTTTTTTAAACCCAGCTACACTAACAGCCCCTACCACATCCTCCGGTAACAAATTCCAGAGTTTGATTACACATTGAGTGAAAAAATATTTTCTTTTATTAGTCTTAAATAGTTTACCCTGTAGCTTCATTGCATGTCCCCTAGTCTTTCTATATTCTGATAATGTAAACAATCGATCTACGTTTACCCATTCCACTCTGTTCATTAATTTATAGACTTCTATCATATCTCCCCTCAGCCGTCTCTTTTCCAGGTTAAAGAGCCCTAACCTTTTTAGCCTTTCTTCATAGGGGTATCCTTCCATCCCCTTTACCATTTTGGTGGCTCTTCTCTGAACCTTTTCTAATAACGCTATATCCTTTTTAAGATACTAGTATGCAAACTCAAGCTAAAGTTGAAAAAGAGCAAGCCACGCATGAATGCTGCAAATTATGACCTTGAGAATATACCACTGGAATTTAAAGACTGCCTGCAAAATTGATTTGCTGCTTTAGATACAAATGACAGAGCTCCAGAAGAGTTACGGGATGCCATTAAGAAGGTTGTGTTGGAAGAAAGTGAGAAGTCTCTACAAAAGGTGAAAAAGCAAAAATGGCCAAAACAGATGACTGAAGAAACTGAAAAGTGCCTAGAAATGCAGAGAAGCTAAAGCCAGAGGAGAAAGAGAAGCAATCACAGAACTCAGAGATTTCCAACATGCAGCAAGACAAGACAAGGAGAAGTATTACAATGATGCATGCAAGGAAATAGAAGCAGAAACTATTAGAGGAAGAACAAGATCGGCTTTCCTAAAGCTACCAGAGTTAAAGAAGAAATTCCAGCCTCAAATTGGAATGTTACAAGATGCTCAAGGATCCAAGTTGAATGATGTGAGAAGATCAACATAAGGTGGAAAGAATATACAGAGGAGTTATATGATAAAGATCAAGTGGACCAACAACCACTTCAACCTGTACCTTATGATACGGAACCACTGGTGATGAAAGAAGTCGTTGAAGCAACATTGAAAGCCTTATCAAAGAACAAAGCACCAGGCATTGATGGAATTCCCATTGAAGTATTACAGCACTCTGATGCAGCCATTACCATGCTTACAAGGCTCTGCCAGGAAATTTGGAAGACAACATCATGGCCGACTTACTGGAAAAGATCTGTGTTTATACCAATACTAAAGAAAGATGATCCAACTGACTGTGGAAATTATCGCACAATTGCTCTGATCCCACATGCCAGCAAGATTCTACTGAAGATTATTCAGCAGAGACTACAACCATACCTGGAACAAGAACTACCTGAAGTGCAGGCAGGGTTCAGGAAAGGGCGAGGAACGAGACACATCATCGTGGATCCTCAAAAAGACTAAAGCATACCAAAAAGACATCTATATGTGTTTTATTGACTACAGCAAGACTTTTGACTGTGTAAAGCATGAGAAACTCTGGGCCACATTAAGAAGTATGGGTATACCAGAACATCTGATCGTTCTCTTTCACTACCTTTACATTGATCAAGAAGCAATAGTTCAAACAGAACAAGGAGAAACAGAATGTTTTAAAATCAGCAAAGGTGTACAACAAGGCTGCATTGTTTCTCCCTACCTGTTTAATTTATATGCAGAACAAATCATCAAAGAAGCAGGACTGTATGAAGACAACAGAGAGTGACGATTGGTGGGAGACTCACAACAACCTTTGCTATGCTGATGATAGCACCTTACTGGCCGAAAGTGAAGATGATCTGAAACATTTGCTTCTCAAGATCAAGGAACAGTCTTAAAACAGGCCTGCACCTTAATGTTAAGACGACAAAGATCCTGACAACCAGCAAAATCAATAAGTTCATCATTGATGGAGAAGAAATTGAAATAGTGGACAACTTTAACCTATGTGGATCAACTATCAATAAAGAAACAACAAGCAGTCAAGAAAATTAGATTACGCATTGCTCTTGGCAGAATGGCTATGAAGGACCTAAACAAGATTCTCAACAGCAGAGATATCTCTCTCCATACAAAGATTCAACTCGTTCAAGCCATGATATTTTCAATAACATCATATGGATGCAAAGGTTGGACAGTGAAAAAGTTAGACAGGAAGAAAATTGATGCCTTTGAATTATGGTGCTGGCAACAAATACTGTGTATACCATGGACTGCCTGAAGAACGTACCAGTCAGTACTAGAGATCAACTTTGAACACATCATAAGAAGAGAGAGATCATCAGAGAAAGACATCATGCTTGGCAAGGTAGAAGGTCAACGCAAAAGCGGAAGGCCAGCAATGAGATGGATCGATACAATAACAGCAGCTATGGGTGCCACTCTGTCAACAATGAGCTGCCTGACTGAAGACTGAACATAGTTTAGGACAACTATCCAGAGGGTCGCCATAAGTCGACAAAGACTCGACAGCACTTATCATACTCTTGCTATCTCTAGGTTTATCTCAATGTTCTAATTGCCTATTATGTTGACATGGGGCATTTTGCTTTTATTATGTTGCTACTACAATCTAAGTAGTCTGCATCAGGCAAGACCTGTTTTACACCACCTTAGGTAAATCTTTTCATTAAAGGCAGTTAATAAATACATACTTGGTTGCTCTGGGGTAGATCAGCCACAGAGAAACTTTGTATAGGCAGCTAACTAGAGAGCAACACTAAAAAGAGCATAGGATCTGTGCTGATGAGCTTTTCTTCCCTTTCATAAAGGGAAAGAAAAAAGAAAAGCTCATCAGCACCAATCATATGCGTTTTTTTCTCATCCCATTGGTGTCACTCAGGTTAGGTCAGTTATCGACTCATAGAATGTTGACAGCCTGTCTTTTGTTTTGGGGGGGGGATGGGAAGGGTGCAGTAATGGAACAAGAGACAGAGATACATGGACACCTACCACCAGCACCTTAAAAAGCAAGGGCAGATTGTCATATGCACTAGATGAGGTAAGAGAGAGCCCCTGCCCATTGCTGCAGGGTTGGGGTTCGGTGTGCTGCTGGAAATTTTTAGTTCTGCAACCAAGAACCATCAAAAGGGTAAGAAGAATTACCCCATTCAGAAGCTACAACCTCCAATGCTACACTCAGGCCCCAATCATGATGCTTCTGGACAAGCAGAACTATACACAGAGGTTCCTGCCCTCTGTATATGACACTGCCACTCTCTCAATTTGCCCAGAGTGCATGCACAGGAAAGGTTATTAGCGTTCAGCATAACTGTGCATAGCATCCAGGCTCCCATTACCAAAATGTGAGAGGAGGGAGCAAAAGCATGTAAGTATGAGATAAGTGCCTAATTTGCAGAGTTGGTATGTATGTAAAATCTATGCAACTGGGAGAATTCTGTACAAATTCTGCATGCTGCAGTTGCACAGAATTCCCTCTAGAGTAAATGTTAAAAAGGTTGCAAGAAGACAGAACTGCCACCATAGTTAAATGATGCTGGGAAAGCAGCTATTAAAACCAAAAAGGCATTCTTTAAAAAATGGAAAATAGGATAGGAGGAAAAGGTGACATTTTACTTACTAGATAATTTCCTTTCCTGTAATCCTACAAGACCAATCCAGACAAGTGGGTTATGCCCTCCTGCCAGCACATGGAGACAGAAATACTAGAAATGTCCATTGCCATAATGACTGGCATTGAATGGCACAGCTAGGGGCACTCTTCAGTATTTAAGTGACAAGTCCCTTAATAGCCAACATAGAAATGGAACCAACTGAATATCAACCAAGAACTACCAACACCCAGGGAAATAAACTTCCTCACGAGGACAAAAGGGCCAACTTGCCCAACCAGAACAAGCAAAGAACGAGTATCTCAAAAAGGAGAGACCCAGAGGTTTGAGAGATCTGCAAGGACTATAGAAATTAGAGCAGCAAATGCTTCCCAAGGGTGAGTCTTGGACTGGTCTAGCAAGATTCCAGGAAAGGAAATGATCAGTTAAGTAAAGGTTCATGTTCCAATTTATCCTGCTCGACGAGTCCAGTCAAGTGGGAAGTACCAAAGCTACAATTCCTTTGGGTGGGAGGAAGAAACTGCTGCTCTGATAACTGCACCCCAAACACAGAATCCATTCTGGCCTGGACATTTAACTGATAATGCTTAGCAAAGGTGTCCTGGGAGGACTATGTTGCTGCTCAATACCAAATGACATCACTGCATTAGTCTCCACCCAAGAAGAGTGGAATGAGGATGCAATCCTAGTGGCACTGGCCACGCCTTCAATATATAGGCAAAACAATTGCTTTCCTGACCCAACTTGGAGGCTGCCTCTCCTTTACACAGATCTCCAAATAGGACAAATAACCGATCTGTCTTACGGCAGGGATTAAATACCTTCCAATAACAGTGTAACACTTGTGTATATCAACGAGGTTCAAGTCCTTGCCTCTCACCCGGAACTGGTTGGAAGAAAAATTTGGAAGGGAAACCACCTTGTTGACATGAAAAGCCCAAACCACCTGAGGCAAAAAGCAATGGAATGGACCAAAGGAGTCACTACCTCTGGGGAGAAAGACAAATACAGGTCCTGATAGGACAATGCCTGCAGCTCTGAAATCTGGTGAGCTGAAGAAATTGCCACCAAAAACACAGTCTTCGGTGAGAAGTCCTTTAGGGTAGTCTACCTTAATGGCTTAAAGGGAGGACTCATGAGAGCCCGCAGCAGCATTATCCAGCGATCCCAGGGAGTAATGATTGCTTGAATGGGCAGATGTAAATTCCAAGCCACCCCCATTCCCCCATAGAAACTAGGAGACATCAAGATGGAAAGCCAAGGCATAACTAGCCACCAGTCCCCAAAAAACAAGTCAAAGCTGCTACTTGTAAGTGTAGCCCAATAAGAGACTCTATTCGAGGCCAACCTGAAGGAAAGGCCAAAAAGAAAGGGCAGGTTGGTATAAACAGCCAACACAAAATGCTCCCGACATCATACCTCAGATGCCAGACACAGATATAAGCCTGACAATTCAGGCTACAATTTTTACATTGTAGCAATCGCCACCACTAATTACCCTTTGTGTCTCAGGCAGTGCCTCTCAAGGGCCAAACATATTTCAGCCCATCCTCAAGAAACCATCCCTGGATCCCTCTGTCCCTGCCAGTTGGCACCCTCTCTCTAACCTCCCCTTTCTCGCCAAACTCCTGGAGAAGCTAGTCTTTGCACAGCTCACCTCTCATCTAGATTCTGCACTTATTTTTCATTCTCGTCAGTCTGGCTTTTGTCCAGGACACAGCACCAAAACCATTCGCACCTCCCTCCTCAACGAACTTCACTCCTCCCATGACCAGGGTCAATATTCCATTGCAGTTTCCATTGACCTGCCCTCTGCCTTTGACCTTGTGGATCATCGCACACTCCACCTGTCTCTTCAATGCCGGCCTCAGCGGTTCTATGCTTCACTGGTTCTGCTCTTTTCTGTCCACCGGGTCTTTCTCAGTCTTCTCTGGTGTCTCCTCCTCACTCAGCATTCCTCTTCCCTGTGATGTCCCCCAAGGCTCCATCCTTGCTCCTCTTCTCTTCAATGTCTTTCTGGTCCCCCTTATACTTCTCGTTCAGCAGCATTGTATTTCCGCATACTATTACACAGATGATATCATCATACCGACCCTGTTGCCCCTGACATTACCCCCCTCATGCCTGTCTTTCCTCTGTCAGTACCTGGTTAATCTCAAACTTTCTCCACCTCAACCTGGACAAAACTCAAGCCACCTGGTTCACGTTTGGTAGCCCCATTCCTGCCCTTGCACCCTCTCTTTCCTCTTCCTCCATCCCTCTGGTCCCTTCCTTACATTACTTAGGTGTTACTTTGGACTCTACTATGACATTCCATGACCATCTATCATCAATAATTCGCCATTCCTTCTGCTCCCTTCGCCAGATCTATGCCATCTGTCCTTTCCTCCCCACTTCCTCTTTGGTTACCCCTTCTCCTTTCCCTAGTTATGAGCAGGATCGATTATTGTAACATTGCTTTGGCCGGCCTCCCCCAGTATCAATTACGAAGACTCCAACTGTTACAAAACACGGCAGTCCGTCTCATCACTCATGCATCCCGCACTGATCATGTCACTCCTCTTCTTATTCACCTCCATTGTCTCCCTGTCACCCATCATATCCAATACATGGTCTTAACTCTCGTTCATAAAGCCATCCACTCTGGTTCCCCCCATACTTTTCCAACCTGGTTCATCTCCTTGCCCCCCACCGCTCACTTCCGCAACATACAGTACAGTACAGAAACTCAGCCTTCTTTTTTCTCAGCCCTAAACTCTGGAACTCCCTCCCTCCAGACCTTAGATTGGAACTCTCTTTCAACAGATTCAAATCTCTTCTTAAGACTCATCTCTTCTGTTCTGCTTTTGATCTTCCTGTCCCCCCTACATCCAGCTGAGGATCCAGTCCTTCTCTCCTCTCCGTGCCTTCTCTCTCCTTCCTCTTTTCTCACCTCTCCTGTCATAACTATGGCATTCCTTTCCTGGCAGTTTGTTTTTAATGTATTTTAAACCGCTTTGATGTTTCTACTGTAAAGCGGTACATCAAGAACCAGATAAAGAGAATAAATCAAGGTCATCTATCAAGATGGGTCCCTGGCACAGAAGCCCATCAATCGGACGAAGTCTGCATACCAGGGGTCTTTGAGGCCAATCCAACACCAAAATGAGAGGGTACAATCAGGAGATTTTGCTGTGAAGAGAAAAGAGACTGAGATGGGGAATAAGAAACTAACATTGAAGTAAGAAAAGAAGGAAATTCAACATAATAAATCTGATGGACTATAAGGAGTAATTTAAAATAAAGATTAGGTGAATGGCCTGAATCTCCTGCCTATTGATCGATCAAGTTGCTTTGCAGGATGTCCACCATTCCTGTGCTGTCCAGTTCAGGCAGTGAACCCCCCAGCCTGCAAGGGTGGCACAGTCATTAGAATCACTCACTGTGGCATCTTGAGGTCTACCACCTGGGCCAACTTGGACTGCTGGGTCCACCCCTAGAGACTCCTTTCAACTGAGCGGAGCAAAGGAAAGTGAATTCTTTAGTCCTACAATATTGGTGACCAGCAGGTGTATGTGGACCCTTGCCCAAGGAACATGCTCAATCATGGCTGCCATCGACTTTAGGAGTTGCAAGTAAGCCTAGGCTCTGGGTGCTCCCTAGTTTCAATATGCCTCGAGCTGCTCCAAGAACTTAATTTGTCTTTCCTCGGACAGAAAAACCCTGCCCTGGCAGGTATCAAAGTGTGCACCAAAGTACTTGAGAAGATTAAGTTGGAACCAGATGACTCTTGGACTGGTTCACCACCCAGCTAAAGCCTTGCAAAGCTGCAGTACCCGAGCTGCTGCAACCTGACTCCCAAAACAGACTTGGTATGGATAAGCAAGTCATCCAAGAAGGGATGAACTCTTATCTCCTCAGAGTGCAGCGCTGTTACCAATAACTACCAATACTTTGGATAATATCTGGGGAGCTGTGGTTAGACCAAAGGGCAGGGCCCAAAACTGGAAATGTTTGCCCAAGATGACAAAGCAACTTCTGGTGGTCCTTGCGAATGGGAATGTGAAAATATGCCTCAGTCAAGTCCAGGATGTCAGAAACACTCCGCACCTGACCGCCTTTTTGAACGGAGATTCACTACAGAGCATAGCCAAATTGCACAATGATGATCACCCAATGGATCCTGGGTGATTTTGGCCCATTCCTGGTAAAAGAGGTGGATATGTCTGCCTAACCAGGGTACCTTAGAATGGGGCCCCCACTGTCACTGGCTGGGGCAGGATGCAGCGGTTCTGGAGAAGGAAGAGTCCTTGGGTCCCCTCAACCCGCAAATGGGTTGAGGGGGCAATATTTGCACCCCTGAACAGACTGCTTGCCAGGACGGACATGCCTTGAATCCCTTGGCTGCGACCAAGGAGGACACTGCACATAAGAACATAAGAACATAAGAACATAAGATATGCCATACTGGGTCAGACCAAGGTCCATCAAGCCCAGTATTCTGTTTCCAACAGTGGCCAATCTAGGTCATACGTACCTAGCAGTTTCCCCAAGGGACACAGGTTCCACAATGCTTGTATTGGTTCAAGCATTGATATCCTGGGTCCCTTCTTAATAATGGTTTATGGACCTTTCCTCCAGGAACTTGTCCAAACCTTTTTTAAACCCAGCTACACTAACAGCCTTTACTACATCCTCCGGTAACAAATTCCAGAGTTTGATTACACGTTGAGTGAAAAAATATTTTCTTTTATTAGTCTTAAATAGTTTACCCTGTAGCTTCATTGCATGTCCCCTAGTCTTTCTATATTCTGATAAGGTAAACAATCGATCTACGTTTACCCGTTCCACTCCGTTCATTAATTTATAGACTTCTATCATATCTCCCCTCAGCCGTCTCTTTTCCAGGTTAAAGAGCCCCAACCTTTTTAGCCTTTCTTCATAGGAGTAGCCTTCCATCCCCTTTACCATTTTGGTGGCTCTTCTCTGAACCTTTTCTAAAATTGCTATATCCTTTTTAAGATATGGCGACCAGAATTGCACACAATATTCAAGGTGCGGTCTCACCATGGAACGATATAGAGGCATTATAATATCTTTTGTTTTATTTTCCATTCCTTTCCTTATCATACCTAGCATTCTATTTGCTCTCTTGGCCATTTGAACTATCTTCCAGCAGCCACTGTGGCTTAGCCTTACACAAGCTCTTGCGAAATTTTTCGAAGTCATTCATGAACCACCAATGGCCTTTAAAGGACAACTTCACCAGGCAGGACTTAACCAGGTCTGTGGCCCACTGCCGCACTACAGACCTTGTTGACAAACGAATCAGATCATACATGGAGTCCACTAGAAAGGTCGTTGTGACTCCATCCGAGCAGATCTGGACTCATCCAGCACTGCTGTACCCAACACAAAAGGGCCCAAGCCTAAGAGATCCCTGCAAACAGAAGCTTGCAGCAGAAGCGCTGAAGTTGGACTGTCTTTAACAGCACCTCGACCTGAGGTCGTATTGATCTCTGAGGGCGTCACCACCCTCTGTGGGGATAGTGGTATGTTGCAACTGCCATTATCAAGACTTCCATCTTAGGAAAAAAAGAGCCACCTGTCCATAGGCATACAACCTGTCTATGACCTTCCCCCCTCCAGAGATTCCCATGCCATGACACATTCCTTCTAAAATGGGATCCTCTTCCATTTTCTCTTCCACTGGCATCTCTGCAATGTGGAGAGCCAAGGAAACCTGAGCAGTCAGGGAGAATAATTCTTTCCTGTGGAAAAGGCAAATGACAAAGGAATCATCCTCCTCATTCAGAGAGAGCTTCCCCTCTTCCGGACTCACATCACCAAGAAGGGATTCAAGCTACACCTCCACTTAGTCAACTCAGGGAAGGGTGATCCAGTGTGTTCACGACCAGGACCTTAAGTTTCTGTCCTTCATTCCCAAGGAGTGGTGAATGTGCTTCTGTGGTGGCTCAAAGGCAGAAGCAGAGAGCAAAGGCAAAGCTGCCCCAGCCAACTGTCCTAGGGCAGAATGCTGCTAGGGGGAGAAGGCCTGCTGTATAACTCCCCAAAATTACTGTGGAGAAACAGGAGTGCCTGAAAGGCCTTCCCCCAATGTTTGCTGCTTCCCATCCTGCCCCCAAAACAGCAGGAGTCTGCCAATGGAGCAGAGATCCCAATGCTGGCCACTGAAATTGTTGTTTTTCCCACCAAACCAGCTGGCCAGTGTAGCCTGGTTCCTACAAGCAGTTGCCCAAATATCACCAATCAAAGAATTACTTAGACGGCAGTTGCTTTAATTACAAAAACTTTTATTTTAGCATAACAAAACATTAGTGTCATGCAGAACAGCAAAGCCTGTCTAGAAATAGCAGACAGTACTTTCTCTCTCTCTGTAAAGGGGGAGAAAACACTGCCCACCCTTCCCAAAAATGGCTGATTTATATACATTTCTCCTTGTCTCAAATGTCTGTTTCAAATTAGTTTCAGTGAATTCATCATAAGTCTCAAGTGTCTGCAAGGCCCCAGGCGTCCCGCAACACTTTTCCCCAGGGGAGAATCCCTTTACATTTATACATCTGGATCTGCTTTTAGGTCTGCTCATCTATGCATGGCCTGTGACCTTTGCCCCTTCCTGTATTTTTCCTTCTTCTTGGCACTAATTTATTTTTTTTTTTGTTTGGGGGGTAGCAAAAGTAATCCCACTAAGGGGCATGAATAACAACCATTTGAGACAAAGATAGATCATCCAAAGGCAATCGCTAGTACTGTTCCCTTGATACAATATACATGGTTTTAGTGCTGTGCGATATTATTCGTTTACAACAGGCAAGTAAAATGGATAAGGCACAACAGTCAATGATTGCAAAACAAGCTATACTTAAAAGCGTAATAAAGAAGGCTTTAAGTCCTACACCTAAACTAGCAAACCATGAAGCAATACTACCCCAGATATTATCAAGTTGAAGCCTCCCCTTAAAATCATCAATATGCAACTCAGAGAGATGCTTTATCTTATTCATAGCATCAAGAACAAAAATGGTATGGTTAGCGATGACCGTACAACAGTTTGTAGCATTAATGAAAGTGCATGTTCCGCCTTCAGCAGCCAAAAGTAAACCAAAGCTTGCCTATTCTGCAGAGTCATTTGTGTATTTTGCTCAAGGGACTCAGCTAGGCGTGAGATAGATTCGGTAACAGCTTTCATTTGAAAATGCAACAAACATTGCAAACGGCATACAGCCATACCAAGCTCAGCAGTAAGGGCGGGGGTGGCAAAGGGAATCCAGGCCGTTGCGCTAAGGGCATCCAAACGAGTTTTAGTCATGGGATAAGTGGAATTGATATACTCGAATGAGGCCTGAATGGCATCATCCTCGGCTATAGAGGAATCCCAGGGGCTAGCATAAGCTGAGGAGCTACGTTTTAATCTATGCAGGGTGGAGCGAGAAGCAGAATGATGGGTAACATTAAGAGGTATCAAGACAGAAAAAGAAGAAACTTTGACCAAAGCACAGGGTAATAGGGAGAGGTTAATTACCTGATACAGAGTTTCCCCACACAACCAATAATGACCCACTACAGCAAAGAGGTTTGTAGCAGGTGTCCATATGTGACTCATATGATGTCCATCAAACCACTTAACAGAAGATTTTCCCATGGTAGCTGAGGTAAGATCCCTCCTGAAACTGGACATTGGGAGATAGCATGAAGTATATGGAGATTCATTCTGAGAACCCGTTGTCAGCACAGCTGAACCATCGTGGTAAATGGGACCAACCCCCACATACCAGCGGAGGTCAGATCCATTAAATACTACCGGGCTCCTTGTAATATTTCTCCAATCATATTTCATATTGGAGGGGTCCATATTACCGGATTGATTATACCACTTTATCATGACAGAATTACTAGCAAAATGAAAGGATCCATTAATCACATTATACGACAGGTTACACCTGTCTGAAAAAGCAATGGATACATTTGTTATTAAACATAGATCAAATATCATATTCGGGTCAACATATACACGCAAAGGGTCATGTATCATATTCATTGCATGCCATGTCTGGGAACAATTAAAAGCTTCATAACAACTGGCAGAAAAATTATCATCATCTACACAAGCAAGCTGTCCTGCATACTAATTTAAGGGAACCTTTGAAACATGTACTGGAGCATATGATACACCCTTTGGTAAAGGGGTACAAATAATGCAGTCTGCAATGTTCATCAGGGAAACAATGTGTAATACTGATTGCTTCCACAAGTTCAGAGAGCCTCCAGGTAAAGCTCGGGGTACTCGAGATATCGTCTGGTTAGTCTGGTTCCATCCATGGAGAAACAAAGCTAGCTGTCCATTTGGATGTAAACACTCAATAAGGAGGACGATTATGACAGAGATTCCCAGAAGAAGGCACAAGGACGCCCACGGAGTAGGCTTGACAGCGATCATCTTTGGTACTAACAACATAGCACTGTGGTGAGAACACGTGAGTTCTGTAGGGAAATAAAACTGATTAATCAGATGGGACAGCTGGAGACGCTTTTAGATGGCTGACATGCACCCAAGTATCAGTATCATTCAGTCTGGCAGCAAAAGGGGAAGCAGCAGTGACAACGTGGGGTCCTGAAAAGGTTGGGCAGTCCCAGGATGCATGAACACAATTTCTTTTATAGACAGTGGACCTTACAGAGAAGCAAGGTAATAAGGATGGACTGGGCACAGACTGTGTGTCTGCTACACGGTCAGCAATTTCTTGGAGCGCAATCCGGAGTCCTGCAAGGTAAGCAGAGAGACTATCATGAATCGGAACCTGGGACTGTGATAAATTAGTCGTGCGCATACGCCGGCCAGTGGCCATTTCATGAGGTGTCATATGTAATCGCTTGATCGGGCTATTACGCAGCTGAAACAAGCACATTGGTAATGCTTGTAGCCAGGTCATGTGACCAGAAGCGCAAATCTTTCTGAGTTGAGTTTTCAAAATGCCATTACATCGTTCAACAAGACCACTGGAAGTAGGTTTATACACAGAAACATACTTCCACTGAACAGGAAGATGCTGGGTGAGTGCAGTCACAAGAGCATTACGAAAGAGCCATTGTCAGAATATATGACTTTAGGAATGTCAAATCGGGGAATTATTTGTGTTAGCAAAACCTCTACTACTTCTTCAGCAGTCTCTTTATTGCAGGGGAAAGCCTCAATCCATTTAGACCAAGGGCAAACCCACACTAAAAGGTACCGCTTCTGAGCACATCTGTGAATCATGTCAGTGAAATCTACATACCAGGATTCAAAAGGACCACTTAGAACCAGGAGGTGACCTTTGACTATAGCCTTTCCCCCTGGCTGAGAGTTCAGAATACACACGGGACATTTAGCTACTAGTTCCTGAATGCGATTTTTCATGTGTGGACACCAAAAAGTGTCCTCAAGCATGCTGTAAACATTTGCAGCACTAGAATGATAGATATCATGAATGAGATCTGTGAGGCGTTTCAGTGCTACATAACAGATACAGAGTTTTCCTGATGGATGTACCCACATTTTCTTAATTTGGGAACAACCTAGTCTCTCCCAATTTCCTATCTCATGAAAAACAGCATCTTTCTGATAATCAGCAAGGTCAGGTACTAAATAGATCTGTGATCTGGTGACAGGGAAGGTCAGGGAAGCATTACTAGTTACTTCTTTGGCTAACTTATCTGCCAGGGCATTGCCCATCTGACAGAAAGAGTCTCCCTGTGTATGTCCAGGAACCCATTCACAGCACAGAAACAGATTGTTGATTCTGCGTTTCTCTAAACACTCATAAATTTGATGTATCTCATCAAGATGTGAGATTGAGCTGGCTGAAGAGGTGATAAAACCTCTTTGTGACCATTTCTGATGAAGCACTGTCAGCACTTGTGCTGCATAATGGGAGTCAGTGAATATGATAATGTTCTGTTTCTCCTGATGTAGTAAGACTGCCAAAATTGCACAGAGTTCAGCACCTTGGGCGCTGTAAGTACTCGGCAACTGATATTGCAAAACATCTAGGATGTCACCAGAAGGAGATATCTGTACTGCACTGAAACCAGAACATTAAGATATACTGTGATCAGAGGTTCCTGATATGTGGGTCGTTGTTCAGATCCAGATATTCCATGTCATCAATTTTCTCCTGCTGTTCCCTAATTTTCTGTTGTAGTTGTCTAATAAGTTCATTATTAGATTTATCAAGATGTAATTTGGTGGTGGATTGGGGATCTTTAATTTCTTGTAACCCTTTAAGTTGAAGGTGTAACAAGCGTGCTTGGGCCTGTTTCAAATCCTTCTCAGGTTTCAAAGTGTCCTCCTCTAAAGATCGAATATAATGCAAAATATGGGCCTGTTGTTTAGGCCATGGCTCAGACTCCAAGGTTACTATAGACTTTAATTTTGCTTTCACGGACGGGGGTAATGTATTACACAAGGTCTGGAAAAATACGGGTCTCATACAAACATCATCGTATGGTACCCCCATTTGTGCTTCCCATAAATCTTGAAATCGTACGAGGTATACACTGATATCCTCACCTATTTGGAATCTCATAGTAGTGAGAGGAGCCAAACTGCGCTGAGTAGGGTACATCTCCCTGAGGGCGTCCCAAATACGAGGACGAAACTCGTTGAAGGAAGCACCATCATAAGTGTTAACTGTGACCTTCACCTGGTCTAAGTCGGCATTGGCGAACACTTGATTTGTCGCACTATTTCCCAGAATTTTGGCCAATAAAGCTTTGATATCTCCAAAAGCCAAATTATATCCAGCCGTAATTATTTCAAATTTTTGAATCCATGTCTCTCCCCCTCTACTGAGAGGAGGTAGACTACTGGCTATATTAGTCATATCAGTAAAACTCCATGGTATATATTTAGATTTTCCTTCATTTGTGTAGATTACTGGAAACAGAAGCTGTTTATTAGCGTCCTGATTCTCATACTTCTCCCAAACCCTAAGACCTGCCTCCATATAGGCAGAATCCCAGTTAGGATCTCCCACTCCTCCGCGAATGCAGAGTCGGGCGGTGTTAAGGTGTACAGTTTCCAGTGATCCATTAGGGGGCCACTGTAACATCTGGGGCTGGTTGGCTCTTGTCCAACTGTACATGTTGGAGGACCATCGGTAAACATAATAACCATTTCCATCCTCCTGCTCTGTAATAAAATTAAGAATACATGGTTGTGGAGCTCGAGGGGTTTTACCACCTTGCACGATACCACAAACCAGTGTAAGTTCACTTTTTTTCCTCTTCATCTACTTCCTCATCTACTTTCTCCTCTTCTTCCTCTTCTATAATCTCCTTAAGACATTTTTCCCTATCTGCTAGGTCCAACTCCCACCTTTTAAGATTCTCAGTAATTTTGTCCTCAGATTGCTTTAAAGCTTGAGCCTGACTTACTAAATCTTCATGTTCTGCTGTCAATTGTTGTTTCAACTCTTCTAATTTTGCCTGTGCCTCAGCATATGCATTGGGATCTGGGGCAGGGGTGGCTTTTAAGTTAACATGACCCTCAATCTTTGCCCAAGCTCCCTCAGTGTCCAAGAGTTTATGCAGGACCTGTTCTGGGGGTAGAGAGGCTGCTGGGTGAGAAGTCGGTTCTGACTTGGGCTGGAAGACAGGGTTGGAATAGCCTATGGCTGCCATAGCTTTACTTTCGGCTGCCCAATAAGAAGGTGGGGGTACAGGGGCAGAAGGCAAAGACTCTGGACCGGCCTGCATCCACAGGGAAATATGTCGCAAATGTTCCAATTGGGCTTTGCCACATTTGTTAAATAGAATATGATCCCTAATTTTGGTCAAAATGAGCGGATCAAACGACCCCCCTGCTGGCCAGGCAAGAGAGGGTGTTTTCTTTGTCCATTTTTCCCATTGTTTAGAACAATTTTTTATCGAGGCTTCCAATAGGGGGTTCTGTTTAACAAGGCTATCTATGGGGTTAGGACCGGGCTCAGTTCCTTTCTCATTATTTTCTTCCTGTTTGGATTTTCTTTTAAACATTTCACTAGCTGTCCCTTTTCTATAGTCTATGTAGACCTGGTGTTTTCACTGTTCAGGGACAGGGGCAATTAACTTCGCCTTTTACCAATAGCAAATTGAACCTCCTTATATACAGAGGCACGCGTAATTTCGCTTTTAGGTGGCAATCCAAACCTCTTAATTAACTGAGGTGCGAAATCACGAATCCGGGACTCATACAAACATACAACTCTTGCGCTTCGTCCAAACCCAGCCAATCCCCTCTCCGTGATGGGGGTATGGAAACATGGATAAGGACACACACTCGCTTCGTATCAATAATACGTATAGTCTCAAGCGTACACCAATCAATCCCGGAAAGACAGAGACCTAATGTCTAGGCAAAACTTTCAAATTTTCTTTCCCTAACATTACAACTAAATGCAAAGACACTCTAACAATTTTCTACATAACAAAACATTAAGCACATAAAATACATATGCATGTGTGTAAATTTGGTACTCACCCAGCAATCGAACCTGGGTAAATCTTCCGTCTTTGTTTGTAGACAGGAAAAACAAAACTCACCCGCTGGAGCTGTCCTAGGGTATCAAAATCTCTCTCGACGTCACTCAGAACGGTATTCCCATCTTCTGTACCAGCAGAAGGAATCCTCTTCTCCTAATGAGAAGGTATTCTCATCCCCTGGTTTTTTTTCTCTGTGAAAAACAGGAGGTAGTCCCTCTGACAAAAACGCAGGCAAGTCAAAACTGCAGTCAGAGGAGTCCTTGGGCAATTTAGAAAAGAAAATTTAGAAGTATGGGGTTCGGCACCAATTGTAGCCTGGTTCCTACAAGCAGTTGCCCAAATATCACCAATCAAAGAATTACTTAGACGGCAGTTGCTTTAATTACAAAAACGTTTATTTTAGCATAACAAAACATTAGTGTCATGCAGAACAGCAAAGCCTGTCTAGAAATGGCAGACAGTACTTTCTCTCTCTCTGTAAAGGGGGAGAAAACACTGCCCACCCGTCCCAAAAATGGCTGATTTATATACATTTCTTCTTGTCTCAAATGTCTGTTTCAAATTAGTTTCAGTGAATTCATCATAAGTCTCAAGTGTCTGCAAGGCCCCAGGCGTCCTGCAACACTTTTCCCCAAGGGAGAATCCCTTTACATTTATACATCTGGATCTGCTTTTTTTTTTAAAAACATTTTATTTATTGACCACCAATAAATGCGCAATATTCAAGAAACAAGTCTCTCCAGTGGGGGTGGATCTGGATCTGCTTTTAGGTCTGCTCATCTATGCATGGCCTGTGACCTTTGCCCCTTCCTGTATTTTTTCCTTCTTCTTGGCACTAATTGAAACCGTTGAGGGCAAGAGAGAGTATTTTGTGCTCATTAGTTTCAATTCTTTGCTTGACCTGTATTTTCTTATCAGGCCCCAATATTCTGCATACTCCTATGCAGAATATGGTTACCCAGAATCCTTCATAGCAGGCCACATCTATTATCTTATGGCAAGCATATACTCTCATATAACTATTGTCTTCTTGTCTTCTGTGCCATCCATATACTGTGTAGTTTCACCAGGCAAGGGTGCAGTCATATAAAGCCAATATATACAGCAGACCTAAAGCAGACTTAAATCAAATTTCCCAACATTTACGCAGAATATGGTTACCCAGAATCCTCCATAGCAGGCCGCATCTATTATCTTATGGCAAGCATATACTCTCATATAACTATTGTCTTCTTGTCTTCTGTGCCATCCATATACTGTGTAGTTTCATCAGGCAAGGGTGCAGTCATATAAAGCCAATATATACAGCAGACCTAAAGCAGACTTAAATCAAATTTCCCAACACCAGGCACTGCCTGGGGACACACTCCCTCAAAAGGCATGGCTGGGAGAGCACCCCCCAAAGTCAGCATTACACATGGAGTACATGTTCGGAGCACACAAAGCAGAGCTAGCTGTGGTCCAGTATGCTTGAGTTCATGCACTAAAGAGGACCCCGGTGCCAAACAACTATCCTCCCCTCCGCAACAAGAAGCCCCAGGCTCATGGTAGTAGGCCGCATGAAGCCTCAGGCTTGATTTACCAATTCCCTGCTGTCAAACTGCAGTCTCCGGGCACCAGTACAGGTGTCATCAGCAAAGCTGTGGTAGGTTGTCCAGAGCTGTGGGCTCTATTTCCAAGCCTTTCACAACCCAAACCTTGTTGCAGTAGGCCAAAGCCATGGGCTCAAATTTCATACTCCCTACAGCCAAACTGTGGCCTCCAGGTACAAGCAATGGGCTACCAGGGTAACTGTGAGCTCAATTTTGGAGACCCCTACAGTCAAAATTGCAGCTTCTGGGGCAACCACAGCTGGCCCACTAGATCCCTGCCCAATGCTGCAGACCACAGGGGGAGGGAAGGAATTTATGAAAGAAAGAAGGACAGAGGACCCTTCCAAGTCAGCCTAGCCCCCAAACTTGGATCAACCTGTCCAAACACTAATATGGAGCCCAGCCAAGCCCCCTCTCATACTTCAGGGATCTCCACCACAAGAAACCTGCAAGACACTCAGAGTACAGGCTCAACTAAGTTGATGTCCAACAGAAATGCTGAGCAGAAGCCACCAGGATGAAAAGCGTAGTTACTCACCTGTAACAGGTGTTCTCCAGGAGCAGCAGGAATCAGTCCTCACTTATGGGTGACGTCGGCGCCGACGGAGCCCTCGCGGAGCAATTTTCCCCAGCTTTCAAATAAAGCCTTTGGGAATTGCAGCGCGCATGCGCGGTCCCCTTCCCGCCCAAGGGTGCCATCTTAGCCAGTCAGATGACATAGCTAAAAAAGACAGCATAAAAATTTGCAAAAAAAACTAAAGCAGATGATTGCAACTCCACGGGGAGGAGGGAGGGTTGTGAGGACTGATTCCTGCTGCTCCTGGAGAACACCTGTTACAGGTGAGTAACTACGCTTTCTCCAGGACCAAGCAGGAAGTCAGTCCTCACTTATGGGACTCCCAAGCTCAAGGCTACCGGAGACCCTAAGCACAAAAATGAGCTCCCTCTAGCTCAGCAGCACAGAAGGAAAGAATCTTCGCTGAATTATTACCCACCGGTAGCCCACATCCGGGATGGAGGGTAGGAGTTGCTCAGACCTCGAAGAGATTACGGAGGACTGCCTGTCCGAAAGCACTGTCCCTGCGGGACTCCCTCTCGAGACAGTAATGGACCGCAAAGGTCTGGCTCGAAGACCAAGTAGCGGCCCGGCAGATGTCTGCCAGCGGAACAGAGCGGAGGTAAGCCACTGACGTAGCCTTTGCCCGAACGCAATGAGCCGTGACTCGACCTGCCAAGGAGAGTCCGGCTGCCCCATAAGCCCAAGAGATACAGTCCGCAACCCAGATGGACAGAGTACGCTTGGAGACCGGGAGCCCCAATTTATTGGGGTCAAAAGACACAAAAAGCTGAGCAGCTTTACGGTGCTCCCGCGTACGGTCAAGGTAGAAGTTCAATGCCCTTCTACAGTCCAGGGTATGCAGGACCCTTTCAGCTCTGCTGGAGTGTGGTCTGGGAAAGAAGGTCGGAAGTACCACCTCCTGATTGATGTGAAAAGGGGAGACCACTTTTGGAAGAAATTTTGGGTGAGTCCGTAGGACTACCCTATTTTTGTAGAACCGAGTGTAAGGGGGATCAGACACGAGGGCCTGCAAATCACTTACGCGTCTAGCGGAAGTGAGGGCTATCAAGAACAGTGTTTTCCAAGAAAGAAAACGGAGAGAACAGGTAGCCATAGGTTCAAAAGGCGGACAGGTGATCCGCTGCAAAACCACATTCAGGTCCCAGTCAGGCGCTGGCGGGCGCAGAGGTGGTTTAAGTAGAAGGAGACCTCGGAGAAACCTCGCTACGAGAGGGTCGTTGGAGAGAGGTCTGCCGTCCACCGGCACATGATGTGCTGAAAGAGCACTAAGGTGAACTTTGACGGAGTTGGACTTAAGTCCCAGATTAGAGAGGTATAGCAAGTACTGCAAGACCACCGACACCGGGCAGGAGAAGGGATCCTGAGACTATCGGGTACACCAAACGGAAAAACGACGCCATTTAAGGGCGTAGCATTTGCGGGTAGAAGGTCATCGCGAAGCTAGGACGACCTCCTCCACCTCTGCCGGCAGGAGAAGGGGAGCGAGGACTACCCTCTCAGCAGCCAGGCCATTAGGTTGAGAGACCTGAGGTTGGGGTGTAGCAGAGACCCCTGATCCTGAGTGAGGAGATCCGGTTGTAACCCCAGAGGGAATGGATCCTCCACCGCTAATTGCAGCAGGAGCGGAAACCACGGCTGTCTGGGCCAGCGAGGGGCCACCAGGATCAGGAAGGCTTTGTCTCGGAGAACCTTGAAAAGAGTCCGAGAGACTAGCGGGATGGGAGGGAAAGCGTACAGAAGGCTCCCCGACCATGAGAGTAGAAAAGCGTCCGCCGCAACCCGAAGGGGGTGAGGCTGACGAGAGCAGAAGCGAGGAAGTTGCCTGTTGTGAGGACTGGCAAAGAGATCCACCGTGGGGAGGCCCCACTTTAGAAAGAGCTTCTGAACTACCAAGGGATCCAGACGCCACTCGTGCGGCTGGAGGATCCTGCTGAGTTTGTCCGCCAGGCAATTCTCTTGGCCTGGGAGATAAACTGCCTTGAGGAGAACGCCGTGACTGACGGCCCAAGAGCAGAGCTTCTGTGCCTCCCGGCAGAGGAGGAAGGAGCCCGTGCCCCCCTGCTTGTTCACGTAGAACATGGCAACTTGATTGTCCGTCTGGACAAGGACGGACTGGTGAGAAGTCAGGTGGGAGAAGGCCTTGAGAGCCAGGCGGATCGCCCTGAGCTCCAGGAAGTTGATCTGCTGAGCAGACTCCCACGTGGTCCAGAGGCCCTGAGTACGTGCCCCTTGGCAATGCGCTCCCCAGCCCAGGAGGGATGCATCTGTTGTCAGCACCCGGGCCGGTTGAGGTGACTGGAAAGGCATGCCGAGTATCAGGTTCGGCCACTGAAGCCACCACCGGAGAGACGAGATCAGCGGCTCGGAGACGCGCACTAGGTCTGCTAGGCCGCCTGTGGCTTGTCGCCACTGCTGGCGGAGACACCATTGAGCAGGCCGCATATTCAGGCGGGCATTGGGGGTCACATGGACGGTGGAAGCCATATGGCCGAGTAGTCTCAGGAAGCGCCTGGCAGAGACCAGGGGCTGGCTGCGAAAACGGTCGGCTAGGTCCATGAGCCGTTGAGCCCTGTCGAGCGGTAGGAACGCTCGTGCCTGAGGAGTGTGCAGCCTTGCGCCGATGAACTCGAGATCCTGTGAGGGGAGCAAAGTGGACTTTGCGAAGTTTATAACAAAGCCCAAGTACTGCAGAAGAGTCACCGTGCGGCGCGTGGCGTTGGTGACCTCCAGAGCGGACGCTGCTCTGATGAGCCAGTCGTCGAGGTACGGAAAGACAGAGGCCGTGAAGCCGGAGATGGGCCGCCACCACCGCGAGACATTTTGTGAAGACTCGCGGTGCGGAGGATAGGCGAAAGGGTAGTACTCTGTACTGGTAATGATTTCCTGCCACCACAAACCTTAGGTATTGGCGGTGGCTTGGGTGGATGAGGATGTGCGTGTAGGCATCCTTTAGATCCAAGGAGCATAGCCAATCTCCCTGCTGGAGGTAGGGCAGAAGGATTCCAAGGGTAAGCATCTTGAACTTCTCCCGCACGAGGAACTTGTTGAGGTTGCGCAAGTCCAGGATGGGTCTGAGGCCTCCTGTTCTTTTTGGTATTAGAAAATACCTGGAATAAAAGCCTTGACCTTTCAGGTGGTAGGGCACCGGTTCCACCGCCTGTTCCTGTAGAAGACCTGCTAACTCCTGAAGGAGTAATTCCCTGTGCAGAGGGGGTCGTGGAGGTTCTCCCGGAAAATAGGAGGGAGGGACCTGGTGGAAGTGGAGAAGATAGCCTTCTCGCACGACTTGAAGCACCCAGGCATCTGAGGTGATGCTGGACCACCTGTGGCCAAGTGAACCAGCCGGCCTCCGGTGCTGGGAGGAACCAGCGGGGGGGGGAGAGGCTATGCTTAAGGAGTCAAAAACCCCCACCCTGCGGAGCAGGGGCTGGTGGTGCAGGCTTGGGGGCTTGCTGCCTACGGGACCCGTTACCCCGTCCCTTGGCCTGCTGGCCCTGTTGGGGAGCTGCAGGGGCCTGATAGTGGGGTATTGTTTGTAGGCAGCCGCCTTCCTCGGGTAAAAGGACTTCTTTCCCGAGCCCTTCTTTTTCTGGGAAGGGGCGGAGGTCTTCCTAGAAAGCCTAGTCCTGGTGAGAGTCTCCGTCTCAATTTGTGCAGCCTTATCAGCCATGGGCTTGCCAAAGAGGTTTTCGCCTCGGCAAGGGACATCGACCAACTTGTCCTGCACCCAGGGCTCAAGGTCAGACGACTGAAGCCAAGCCTGTCGGCGGGCACCGATGCCGGCTGCGGCCACTCGAGCCGATGCTTCAAAGCCATCATAGGCTGCTCGGGACATGAATTTTGAGCATTCCCGAATGCCAGTGGACAAGGCCAGGAACCTCCGCAAGGGTTCCTCGGACAAACCGGCGGAGAAGCCGGCTAGCTCTTTAGCCAGGTCTCGGAGATACATGCCCATGTATAGCTGGTAGGTCTGGACACGACATGCGAGCATAGAGCCCTGGAAATACTTCTTACCAAGGCCATCCAGGTTACGGGCCTCCCTGCCAGGAGGCACCGAGGACTGCATCTTCTGGCTCTTAAGACGATGCATGGCCGATTCCACTACCATGGAATGGTGTGGTAGCTGTGCTTTTTGGAAGCCAGGGCTCTTGCGGACTCGATAGATAGAATCGACCCGCTTACTCAGGACCGGCGAGGTGGCCGGACTCTCCCACATGCGGAAGAGTAGTCGTTCCAGCATGGGAGGAACCGGTACAGTAAAGTGTTCCCTGGCGGGAGAGTCATACTGGAGGGCGTCGAGCTCTTCGGCTCAAGGCTCCTCCTCGGGGTCCGCAGGGAAGGCCAAAGCCTTGGCCATATCCCTGACGAAGTCCGAGAACCGGGCATCCTCCGGGGGGGACTGCTTCCGAGGTTCGGACTCAGGTGAGTCCGAGGGGACACACCGAGTCCGAAAAGAATCAGGCGACTCTTCCTCTTCAGACTCCCAGACCGACTCCGACGAGGACTCGGTGGGGTCGGCCCGGGCAGGGCGCGGCACCTGCCGCCCCGACGCCGAGGGAGTCGGCGTCAGCGACCTCGGTCCCGAACGGGAGGCCGAGGGCGACCTCGACCGAGGATCGACTCGAGTTCGCATCGACTCGAGGATCGGCTCGGTCTCCGGGGTCGACTTAGACGTCGACGTCCCAGCGGTCGGGGCAGCGGCGCCAGCGAAGCCAGCGAGCAGTGCCCGCTGCTGGTCCATGAAGGCAGACAGTCTGCTCTCCAAGGCCGTCAACCTGAGTCCGAGCTCAGGTGACCCAGCAGGGCCCGACGTCGGCTGTCGCGGAGGCGAGTCCAGAAGGACCACAGGACTTACCCGAGCAGGCAGCTCCGACTCCAGGCGAGGTCGCTTCGTGAGGTGCTCCTTCTCCAAGGACCCGGGGCGGCTATCGGGGCTATGCGACCTGGCCCTCGCGGAGCCAGGAGCGTCCACCGACGCCGCCCTCGCGGGTTTCACCTTCCGTCGATGGTCCCCGGAGGGAGAACCCCTGTCAGAGGAACTCCGGCGACGGTCCGAGCTGGAACCCCTGGACGCGGAGGCCTCCGACGAGGTCCGGGTACGGCTGGGGTCAGCGAAGATTCTATCCCGCTGATGCCGCCGACTTCTCAACGCTTTGGAGGATAGTTTGCCACAAGGCCCACAGATCATTTCTTCATGATCCGGGCCCAGGCAGCGGAGGCAATTGTCGTGTGTGTCAGTTAGTGACATATTTCGGTCACACTGACCACACCGCTTGAAACCACTGGCAGCCATCGGGGGAAAAAGGGCCCCGGTGAGGTCAAAGGACCGGGCTGCCAGGGAAAAACCGAAACGAAAACTGACTAAGTCAGAAAAACCGAAAAATAAGAAGAGGACTCGTGACCGGCGTCGCGAGTCCGGGCGGGAAAAAGACCGGCGTCGAACCGAATGGAAAAAAGAGTAATTATGAAGAAAAATCAACTTTTTCGCGGGGACACGACGGGTACGTCTGTAGGGCTCCGCGGAAAAAAAGAAGACTGGCTAAGATGGCACCCTTGGGCGGGAAGGGGACCGCGCATGCGCGCTGCAATTCCCAAAGGCTTTCTTTGAAAGCTGGGGAAAATTGCTCCACGAGGGCTCCGTCGGCGCCGACGTCACCCATAAGTGAGGACTGACTTCCTGCTTGGTCCTGGAGAACCCACTACTCCACTGGGAAACGCAGCTCTTAGGCTGGGGTCCCAGGAGTAAAACTCCCCAAACATATCCATTGTACCAGTCTAACAACCACCTGCTGGAGACAGAAGTAGTGGATTATGCCCCCTAGCCACACCGATCTTAATGCCAGTGATGATAGCACTGGAACTTTCTAGTTTTTCTCTGTCTCCATCATTTGCTGGCAGGGGGGCATAACCTACTTGTCTGGCTTGATCCAGCAGGATGAACTGGCATAGTTATTTGGCATAAGCACTGATATGTAAAACATTAATAAGGACGGACAAGAAAGAATTTGACCAAAATGTTTGTAGAAACAAAAACTAATAAAAACATATTCAAGTACATGAAAAACAAGCAGCATGTGAGAAAGGCAGCTGAACCATTAGATAAGTGGGGCCACTCAAACAAAGAAACATAGAAACTTGATGACAGAAAAAGACCACATGGCCTATCTAGTCTGTCCTTCCATAACAACTACAACAGTCCACTTTTAACCTTTAGAGATCCTCTGTGTTGGTCCCATGCTTTTTTTAATTCAGTTACTGTCCTCATCTCTACCACCTCCACTGGGAGACTATTCCATGGATCCACTACTCTTTCCGTAAAGAAATATTTCCGCATATCACTCCTGAATATTATCTCCCTTCACCCTCATCCCATGTCCCCTCGTAGCAGAACTTGCTTTCAATTGAAAGAGGCTCTCTCCCTGAACATTTATGCCACGGAGGTATTTAAACATCTCAATCATATCCCCTCTATCCTGCCTTTCCTCTAAGGTGTACATATTAAGATCCTTAAGTCTGTCCTCATATGCTTTATAATGAAGCCCACTAATCATTTTAGTAGCCACCCTCTGCACCGACTCCATCCTGTTCACATCCTTATGAAGGTGCGGTCTCCAGAACTGCACACCATACTCCAAATGAGGTCGCAACAAAGACTTATACAGAGGCATTATCACCTCCTTTTTTCTGCTAGCCATTCCTCTCCATATGCACCCAAGCATCCTTCTAGCTTTTGCTGTCGCCTTTTCTACCTGTTTAGCTACTTTAAGATCATCAGACACAACCACACCTAGGTCCCGCTCTTCTTTAGTGGACAAAAGTACTTCACCTCCTATACTGTATTGCTCCCTTGGATTGCTGCAGCCCAAATGCATGACCTTACATTTTTTAACATTAAATCCCAGCTGCCAAATTCTAGAACATTCTTCAAGCTTAGCTAGATCCCTCCTCATGTTATCTACACCTTCCTGGGTGTCTACTCTATTGCAGATTTTGGTATCATCTGCAAAGAGGCAAACCTTACCCGACAGCCCTTCTGCTATATCACTAACAAAGATGTTAAAAAGAATTGGATCAAGGACAGATCCCTGGGGCACACCACTGGTAACATCCTTCTCCTCAGAGTGAGCTCCATTTACTTGTACTCTCTGTCGCCTCCCACCCAACCAATTTCTAACCCAAGCAGTAACTTTAGGGTCCATCCCTAGGGTGCTCAGTTTGTTTATAAGTCGCCTGTGAGGAACAGTGTCAAAGGCTTTACTGAAATCTAAATACACCACATCTAGAGCTCTCCCTCGGTCCAACTCCCTGGTCACCCAGTCAAAGAAATCAATCAGATTTGTCTGACAAGACCTGCCTCTGGTGAATCCATGCTGCCTTGGATCCTGTAATCCGCTGGACTCCAGAAACCTCACTATTTTCTCTTTCAGCAGCGTTTCCAATAATTTACTCACCACCGAAGTTAAACTAACCGGCCTGTAATTTTCAATCACATCCTTACTTCAGCTTTTGTGTAAAGGCACCACATGAGCCTCTCTCCAGTCCTTTGGCACCACTCCTGACTCTAACGAGGCATTGAAAAGGTCAGTCAGTGGAGTTGCTAGAACGTCCCCAAGTTCCCTCAGTATTCTAGGGTGTATCCCATCCGGTCCCATCGCTTTGTCTACTATAAGTTGAGCTAGTTTCTCACAAACAGTCTTCTGAAAATTGTTCAATATGTCCCTCGCTTCTGTTCTTATTTGTGGGTGTTTTCTGAGGTCCTGCTCCTGGTTCTTCATCTGTGAACACAGAACAAAAATATTTGTTAAGCAATTCCGCTTTATCCTTATCAGCTTCTACATATTCCCCCCCTGTACCCTTGAGTCTGACAATACCACTTTTGCCCTTCCTCTTCTCACTAATATATCTGAAAAATGTCTTATCCCCCCATTTTATTGCATTGGCTATTTCCTCCTCCTTTTGAATCTTTGCCTTCTTGACTACTTTGCTAGCTTCTCTAAGTTTTTCCAAATACAGATGCCTGTCTTCCTCTCTCTGTGAACTCTTGTATTTCATGAAGGCCTCCCTCTTTTTCTTCACTTTTTCAGCTACTTCCTTCGAAAACCATAGCGGTCTCCCTTTCCTTTTGCCTTTATTTACCATTTTAACAAAAAGGTTGGTTGCCCTTAAAATACCCCCTTTCAGTTTTGCCCACTGTTTTTCTACATCCCCCAGCTGTTCCCATCCCACTAACGACTCCCTGAGGTATTGGCCCATCTTCGCAAAGTTAGTCTTCCTAAAGTCTAAGATCCTTACCTTGGAATGGATTCTAACAGCCCTAGTCCTAATACTGAACCACACCATCTGGTGATCACTGGATGCAAAATGATCTCCCACTACAATATCAGAAACACTTTCACCATTGGTAAGCACCAAGTCCAGTATGGCCCCTTCACGTGTGGGGTCTGTTACCAATTGCCTGAATAGTTCTCCCTGTAGAGGATCCAGGATCTCCTTACTTCTAGATGATACTGCAGCAGGAATGTGCCAATCAACATCTGGCATATTGAAATCTCCCATCAGTAGCACTTCCCCTTTCCTAGCAATGCTGCGTATGTCTTCAATTAACTCTCTGTCCACCTCTTCCTCTTGTGAGGGAGGTCTGTATATCACACCAATGCGAATAGATTTCTCTTTCCCTCTTTCTAGTTTAACCCACAATGCCTCCTCTCTCCCTTTTAAGCTCTGTAATTCCAAAGCTTTAATAGTAGTTTTTACATATAGTGCCACTCCTCCTTCTCTTCTTCCTACCCTGTCCTTTCTGAATAAAGTATAGCCAGGTATAGTTACATCCCAGTCATGGTTTTCTGTGAACCATGTTTCTGTAACTGCCACTAAATCCAAGTTAGCCACTCCCACCAAAGCTTCAACTTCAGGGATCTTATTTCCCATGCTACGGGCATTATTACACACTGCTTTCCATATGTTACCCCTGTTACCCATTTCCATAAAGGTATTTAATGTATCACCTACCTGGGGGCTTTCACTTACCTGGGGGCTTTCTTCACCCATCCCCAACGAATCTAGTTTAAAGCCCTCTTCAGTAGATTAGCCAGTCTACTATCGAAGATGCATTGACCTTTCTTGGACAGATGGATGCCATCTCTGCTCTGCAACCCTTGGAACAGCATCCCATGGTCTAGGAAACCAAAACGCTCTCGATGACACCATCCACGCAGCCATGCATTCATCTCCAGGATGCAAGCCTCTCTGCCTTAGCCTTTACCTCTCTGCCTTAGCCTTAACCCTTGAAGAGAACACCACCTGTGCACCTAACTGCTTCACCCTCTGTCCCAGAGCCATGAAGTCACTTTTGATACGTTCCGAGGTATACCTGGCAGTATCATTTGTTCCAACATGGATTAGCAACATTGGGTAATAGTCAGTGGGCTTGATGAGTCTCGGCAAGCTCTCCGTAACATCTTGGATTTTGGCACCAGGCAGACAGCATACCTCTCTGGACATCAAGTCTGGTCTGCAGACGGACGCCTCAGTACCCCTCAGAAGAGAGTCCAACCACCACTACCCTTCATTTCCTTCTGGTCACTGATTCTGCAACTTTGGGGTACTTGAACTCTGGTTCTTCCCTTTCCAGGGATGCTTTCACCTCCTCCACTTCCAGAGCTGCATAATGGTTCTTCAATTCAAGGGCTGGAGAAGTTGGATTGGTGATTTTGCAGGCCCTGGTGACTTGTGTCCAACCATCGACATTCTGTTGGCACCCATCTTCTCCTGTGCTGGAGAGCTTGGTTGCTGCAAGAAGCATCTCATCAATGTACTTCTCACTGTCTTGAATGCTCCTCAGCCTCGCCACTTCCTCTCCGAGTTCCTCCACTTGTTTCCTCAGAGCTTCAGCATACAGGCACACTGCACATGGAACCGGTCCTTCAACTGGCATTAGGACCTCTGTCTGGACCGAGGCAGAAGCTGTAACAGGGGCAACAGCTTTAGCAATACGATTTTTCCCAGCCATTGTTCTGTTCGTGGAGCTTGGTATCTGTTAAAGCAAAAGAGAGAGATCTACCAAGTACCAGCCGGTTTCGCAGCTGTCCTTTCAGAGAAAAAGCAGTTAAATCTCTTTAATTATATTCCAAATGTGCTGGTCCAATTCTCTGTGATTTGTTAAAGGGGGAGGTGCCCTATAAAGCAAGACTGCTCATTAGGGGTGGGTGGGAGTCGGGGTGGGTAGGGAGGGAACTAACACCTGATTAGGTGTTAGCAGTTTCTAAACCTGAGGAGGTTACTGGAGTTCAGCAACCTACTGTACTCAAGGAAAGTTCCCCTAAAGCACCAAAAAGAAAGTAACCTTGCTTTAAAAAATATACAAAAAACCCTTTTAAGAGCTCCCAGTCAGAGAGCTAGCAATGTAATATAATAAAACAAACAAAAAAACCCTCAAATCCTTACTGTTTGTTGATCTGTGGAGCCCTGGTTAGGAAAGCCTCATAAGACCATAGCAGAAATCTTCACTGTAGAGAATGCCAGGAAGATACACACTCCAGGCACAATCTTTATAAGTCAGTGTGAATCATAAATAGCATAGTTACTCACCTGTAACAGGTGATCTCCGGGAACAGCAGGAATTTAGTCTTCACATATGGGTATCGTCGGTACCAACGGAGCCTGCGCGGGAATGCTCCCCAGCGTCCAATTAGAAAGCTTTTGGGAGCATCCCACAGCGCCTGCGTGCTGCCTTCCCGCCTTTCCCAACTGCCTCTCTCCAGCTGAGTTTAAAGTTGAGACAAAGAGAGAGAGAGGGAAAGAGAAAGAGATAGAGAGTTACAACTCCTAGGGGAGGTGGGTGGGTTGTGAAGACTAAATTCCTGCTGTTCCCGGAGATCACCCGTTACAGGTGAGTAACTATGTAATCTCCAGGAACAAACAGGAATGTAGTCTTCACATATGGGGACTCCCTAGCTTTAGATGCCAGGAGAGACCCCAGAAGTTGTGTGTCCCTGTGAAAGGGCTCCACTTCCCCCCATGGATCTCTGGCATCCTACCAGGGATGGTGGGTAGGAGTTGATTAGGTATGGAACAGGTGTTGGAGAACAGCCAGATCAAACAAGGCATCCTGGCGGGAGTCCTTGTCCAAGCAGTAATGGGCTGTGAAGGTATGAACTGAGGCCCAAGTGGCTGCTCGACAGATGTCGTCGATAGACACAGAGTGCAGATGAGCCACTGAAGTTGCCATGGCTCTCACATTGTGAGATGTGACATGGCCCTCCAGAGGAAGATTCTTACTCTAATAGGCAAAAGAAATACACTGCACAATCCAGTTGGACAATGTTCTCTTGGAGAGTGGAAGTCCCAAATGAGAAGGATCAAAAGCAACAAAGAGTTGAGAGGACTTTCTATGTTGCTGTGTTCTTTGTAAGTAAAAGGCTAAAGCTCTTTTACAGTCCAAAGTATGAAGATTCCTTTCTGCATTTGATGCATGAGGCCTTGGGAAAAACACAGACAGATAGACCGCTTGGTTAAGATGAAAAGGCGAGACCACCTTTGGCATAAAGTGTGGATGAGTCCTAAAGGACTACCTTGTCATGATGGAACCTTGTATAAGGAGGATCAGTCACTAGTGCCTGCAACTCACTGATGTGACGTGCTGATGTGATTGCAATGATAAAGATTACTTTCCAAGAAAGGAATTTCAACGAGGTAGTAGCTAAGGGTTCGAAAGGTGGCTTCATGAGCTGGCCAAGAACCAGATTTAAGTCCCATGCCACCGGTGGTGGCTTAATGGGAGGCTTAGTTAGAAGGCCTCTCATAAATCTCACTATGAGAGGATGGGAGGAAATAGATTGTCCATTTAAAGGCTTGAAAGAAGCCGCAATAGCACTTAAATGGACTCTTACTGAGTTAGTTTTAAGTCCTGTATTGGATAAATGAAGGAGATACTCCAGTAATGATTCCAGAGGTATTGCAAGGGGGTTAAGACCCTTCTGCGAGCACCATATGGTAAACCTTTTCCACTTGAAAGCATAATACTATCTTGTGGAAGGTTTTCTAGAAGCATAAAGGATATTCTTTACTTGCTGAGAAATGTTAAGATCATGAAGATGTAGGCCTTCAGCAACCAAGCCCTGAGATGCAGAGACTGGGGATTGGGATGCCTTAACATTCCGTCCTCCTGAGACAGGAGATCTGGAGCAGAGCCTAACTCCAGAGTGGGAGCTTGAGAGAGATGTAGAAGCAGAGGGTACCACACTTGGCTTGGCCAATGTGGAGCTATGAGAATCATACGGCCTCTGTCTCTCTGAAGCTTGAACAGGGTTTTGGGAATCAGGGGAATGGGTGGAAAGGCATAAAAGGAAGTCTTGACCCCAATGAAGGAGGAAAGCATCCTTGGCCTGAGAGCCCTGAGCTGGAATTCTGGAACAGAACCGGGGACGTTTGGCATTCAACGGACTTGCAAAGAGGTCTATGTATGGGGTTCCCCAAATTTGAAAAATCTTGGCCACCTGGTCTGCATGTAGAGACCATTTGCGTGGAAGCAGAATTCGACTGAGTCTGCCCAAGAGTTTTGGATACCTGGAAGATACACTGCCAGGAGATGAATCTGATGCTCTCTGGTGAGGGCCCATAGTTGCAAAGCTTCGTTACAAAGCGACAGAGAGCCTGTTCCTCCCTGCTTGTTCATGTAGAACATGGCTACTTGATTGTCCATATGAATGAGGACTGTCTTGTAGCTGAGCAGGGTGTGGAACACTCACAGAGCAAGGAAGATTGCTTTGAGCTCTAAGAGATTGATGTGTAGATGAGTCTCCTGTGGAGTCCAAGTGCTTTGGGTGGAGAGGTCTTGCAGATGAGCTCCCCAACCCATTGGAGAAGTATCTGTTGTGAGAGTTGCCTGGGGTAGGGGTTGTTGAAATGGGGACCCCAGGAACAGGTTTTGAGTGGACTGCCACCATTGGAGGGACAAAATAAGGCGATTTGTGTTTGCTATTTTGTCTGACAGGCATCCTGATGCCTGGGTCCACTGAGTGGATAATGTCCACTGGGCTGCTCTCATATGGAGGTAAGCATAAGGAACCACATGAACGGTAGATGCCATGTGGCCTAGTAGTTGTAACATTTCTCGAGCAGTGAGGTGAGGCTTTAGCACTGCTTGAGAAGCTAAGTGCACCTTGCGAAGGCAACGGGCCTGGGGAAGATAGGCCCTTGCACTTCTGGTATCCAGCAAAGCTCCTATGAACTCTAGAGACTGAGTGGGAGTTAGACTGGATTTTGGGATGTTTATGACCAGACCCAAATACTGAAGGATACGCATTGTGCAAGATAGAGAAATCCTGGCCTCTGACTCTGATGGGGCTCGAATGAGCCACTCGTCTAAGTAGGGGAAGACGAATATTCCTAGAGTGTGAAGAAATGCTGCTACCACAGCCATGCATTTCGTGAACACCCTTGGTGCTGAGGCTAGGCCAAAAGGAAGCACCCTGTATTGGTAGTGCTTTCCTTGAAAAAGGAACCAAAGGAACGTTCTGTGAGTTGGATGGATGAGAACATGATTGTACGCATCCTTGAGATCTAGAGAACAAAGCCAATCCTGACTCTGAAGGTATGGCAGCAGAGTTCCTAGAAAAATCATCTTGAATTTCTCTTTGAACTGGAATTTGTTCAGTTTTCTGAGGTCTAAAATAGGTCTGTGTCCCCCTGTTTTCTTTGGGATAAGGAAATAAGGGGAGTAAAACCCTGTACCCTGTTGAGGAATGGGTACCTCTTCTATTGCCCCTTGGGCAAGAAGCATAGTGACCTCTTGATCTAACAGGTTGATGAGATAGGTCCGAGAACTGAACTGTCTTACCATTGTGGGAGGGGGAATGCAGATAAAATGAAGCTTGTACCCCTCTTTTATAATGGAGAAAGTCCAATGTTCTGCTGTTATCTGCCCCCATCTGGGGGCAAAGTGACACAACCTTCCTGGAATGGTGGAAGGCTCTGGTCCATTGAGGGCCAGGAAAGCTAAGTTCTCTAGATGAAAGTCAAAGGCCTTGTGGAGGCTGAGACGGTTGAGGCTTAGCAGTCTTTGCTTTCCTTTGTTTAGGTGGTGGCTGACTCGTTCGGGCAGGCTGACCTGCAGAACGTTCCTGCTGGGAATAGGAGGGATAAAACCTATTCTTTTTTTTAGAAGAATGGTTTCTTGAAAGATTTCCTCCTTGCAGGATCAGCTGTGGCTTTGGATAACCTATCCAAAGTGGAGTTGTCAGCATCCAACTCATTGGCTTTCTCTTGCCAATTTTTGCCAAATAGATTTTCACCTGTACAAGGGATGTTTCCCAGTTTGTCCTGCACCCAGCACTCCAAATCAGATGCCTGGAGCCAGGCAATTCTATGTGCACCTATGGCAATGGCAGAGGTTCTGCTTATGCACTCAAAACAGTCAAAGGTGCACGACTGACAAATTTAGAAACATCCTGGGCATGTTTAACCAGTGTGAGAAAATCCTGCCTCTTATCTTCAGGAAGAAGAGGGCTCAAAACCTCTAAATCTCCTGTGACTTCTTTAAGGAACATTCCCATATGTAAATAAATAAATAAATAAAATAAAAATATATAAAATATAGGAACTGATCCTGGCAGAAAGCATGGAAACCTGGAAAGTACGACGTCCAAAGGCATCCAAAGTTCTACACTCACGTCCTGGAGGATTAGAGGCATGCCTCTTTGCACTCCTGATCCTTCTCATAGCTGATTCCACTACAATAGAGTGGTGAGGAAGCTGAGTTTTCTGGAAACCAGAACAAGGAGGGACTCGATACATGGTATCCAGTTTACGAGAGTGAGGATAGGTGGTAAGAGGTGTTTCCCACATTCTTAGCATGAGATCATGTAAGATCTCATGGATAGGCAAAGTAGCTGCCTCCTTAGGAGCTTTGGGATATTGTAGAATCTCCAACTCCTTTGCCCTGGGCTCTGTTTCGGGAGCCACAGTAATGGAAAGACCTCGAGCCACCTCCCTGATAAAATCCTGAAAGGAGATATCCTCTGGAGGAGACATCCTACATTTGGTAGAGGAAGGCTCCTCGGGGAGAAGTATTCCGGTACCGACAGAACCGTCAGAATCCTCAGACTCCTCCGAGGATTCAAAGTACCTTCTGTCCGGATGCTCTTGTAGAGCACGATACCCATACCAACCGAAGTCGGTGCCGGAGGGAATCGGTACCGGTGTATCAGTACCGGAAGGCATGGCTTGACTGGGCGCTGGCAATGCAGACACCAATGTCGATGCCGATGCTATCGGTGCCGGTGCCAGTTGAACTGTCTGACGTGGTTCCGAGGGTGTCGATGCTGCAAGGAGAGCCGCCAGACTGCGTTCAATAGCCAGGAACCTCTGGTCTATCGACGCTGCGATGCCTGGGTATCAGTACCGGAGAAAACAGCCGGTACCCCAGAGCATGACACCAGTAGTTCTGCCGAGGTTGAGGCCTCGAGAACATCCTGGAGCCCCGATAATGCTTTGGAAGCCAAAGACTCCCGCCGGGGCAATTTTGCTGGTATAGAACCCTCAAGGGCAACGCCAGAGGCATCTCGATGCTTAGAAGGAGATCTACTCTTTGAGGACTGGCTGGACTTATGTTTAGTTACTTGAGATCCATGGGAGAAAGATGAAGCCCTGGAAGACGTCGATGCCACCGAGGCTGCATCGGAGGGAAAATGGGTGCTGAGCTTAGCAGCCTGGTTTTGCCGACCCCTCTTGGGCATCATGGCACAGGCCATACACTCCGGGATGGAGTGGTCAGGACCTAAACATTTAAGACACCACTCATGGGTGTCAGTGACGGAGATGGTACTGCCACACTTGGTGCACTTCTTGAAACCCGAAGTGGGTGTTTCCATAGTAAGGGAAAATTTTTGGGCCTAAGGCCCAAAATGCCGCATGCACCTGAGGAAGAAAGGTTTGGGGGAAAAAAAGAACTAAAATTGTTTGCTTGTTTTTTTTAAAGAAAGAAGAACCGGCGGTACCGGTATAGCGTCGAGGAAGGTAGACGCGACCACAAAAAAGAGGAGAATAAGGAAACATTTTCTGCGGTGACAGGAACAATGACCTGCTGGCTCCGCAGAAAATGAAGAACTGGAGAGAGGCAGTTGGGAAAGGCGGGAAGGCAGCATGCAGGCGCTGTGGGATGCTCCCAAAAGCTATCTAATTGGACGCTGGGGAGCGTTCCCGCGCAGGCTCCGTCGGTACCGACGATACCCATATGCGAAGACTACATTCCTGCTTGTTCCTGGAGATAGGTACTAAAGCAAATGACAAACTAAATAGTAGTAGGCTACCAGAACCTGAGTTGAGTTCTGAAAGTATTCAGATGAAACTATACACCTGTTATTGTTACTCTGCGATCTAATATTAAAATCTGCTACTGTATCCAAGGACGAGAGGGTAGCCACTGTAATGCCAATTTTAAGAGACAGGATAACCCAGGAAACTACAGACCAGTAAGCCTAATGTCAGCATTAAAAAAAATAGTGTAAATGAATTTTAGGGAGAGCCAGACATTCGAAAGGCATTTACATAGTTTACAGCCCAGTAAACCGTGTAAATGACTTAAATGTGGATATTCAATGCCACTTACAGGGTTAGTGCTGTTGAATATCCCTTCCTAACTCCCCTATGTTTCCTGATGCTATCCAGGTAGCATCGGGGTGTGTCAGGGTCGGTCCGGGGTGGGGTAGGGCAGAGCAGAGCAGAGCAGAGCAGAAGTGGCGACAAGAGCTAACCAGGCAGCAGCGATATTGCATGCTGCCCGGTTAGCGAACTGCACCTTAAAGACAGGCGAGGCAAACCGTCATCTATCTTTAAGGCACAGGAACTAACCGGCCAGCATGCAATATCGCTGCTGCCCGGTTAACTACTGTGGCTTCTGGCATCTGCAGTGATCCCCAGATATTCAATGCCAGGGCTGCATATGACCCTGGCCTTGAATATCTGGGGTTAAGGTTTGGCGGGCAGGGCTATGCGCCATAAGGGCGCATAGCCTGCCCAAATTAATATTGGACCCAGAATTACTGGATGTATGGATAAGGCATAGTTACTCACCTGTAACAGGTATTCTCCAGGGACAGCAGAAATCAGCCTTCACATATGGGTGACGACGGAGCCGACTGAGCCCTCGCAGAAGCTTCCCTCCAGCTTTCTCGTCCAATGGTGCTCTCTTGCTCAGTCAAATGACATAGCTGAAGACGGCAAAGAAAAATATTTGTAAGTAAAAGAGCAACTCTAGGGGGAGGAGGGAGGGCTGTGAGGACTAATTCCTGCTGTCCCTGGAGAACATCTGTTACAGGTGAATAACTATGCTTTTTCCAGGAACAAGCAGGAAGTTAGTCCTCACATATGGGACTCCCTAGCTACAGGCTACCGCAAGCTCATAGGGAAAACACAGTTGCCCTCAAGGGGAGCCATCTGCAGCAGCAATTGAGTCTGCAGATATGGACTACAGTAGGACCTGTGTCTCTAATGGGAACCAACGCTCCAGTAGCCTGAACACAGAAGGGTCGGAGGGTAGGCTCCGAAAAGATTATGGAGCTCGGCCTGGCTGAAGACGCTGTCCCATCAGGACTCCCTTTCCAGGCAGTAATGGGCTGCAAAGGTATGGACCGAAGACCCGGTGGTGGCCCAGCAAATGTCCAGCATCTGGACAGAGCACAGATTTGGCACAGAGGCCACCATGGTCTAACATTGTGTGCCGTGACCCAGCCATCCAGCAGGAGCCCAGCCTGCTCATTGGCTAGAGCGATGCAGTCTGCCACCCAGGTGGACAGTGTCTGCTTGGTCACTGCTTACCCCAGCCGACTGGAGTCATAGGAAACAAAAAGCTGAGAAGCTTTCTAGTGGCCCTGCATACGCTGAATGTAGGGCCCTCTTACAGTCCAAGGTATGAAGGACCATTTCTGCCCTACTGGAGTGAACTTTGGAAAGAAGGTGGGCAGCATCACCTCCTGGTTGAGGTAAAAGGAAGATACCACCTTCAGGAAGAATATGGGGTGCATGCGAAGCACAATCCTGTTCGTGTAGTACCTGGTATACAGTGCCTCTGCCACTAGGGCTTGGAGCTCACTGACCCTGCGAGCGGAGGAGAGCGCTACCAGGAACATAACTGTCCATGAAAGGTATTGCAGATGGCAGGTAGCCAGAGGTTCAAAGGGCGGGCAAGTGAGCTATGCCAGTACTACATTGAGATCCCACTTGGTCGCTAACGGGTGGACGGGAGATTTGGACAGCAGAAGAACCCTCAAGAAGCAGGTCAACAGCAGCTGAACTGATAGGAGTTTGCCTTCCACCAGGTGGTGATGCGCCGCCAGGGCGCTGAGGTGCACTGTGATGGAGTTCAATTTGAGCCTCAATTGCAAGAGATGGAGGAGATACTGCAGCACCAGCTGTACTGGGCAGGAGAAGGGGTTCACTCCCTGCTCCATGCACCACACCGAGAATCTGCACCATTTGAAGCATACGCTTTCCTGGTGGTGGCCTTGCGGAAGGCCAGCAGAATCTCCTCCACTTCTCCTGAAAAGTTGCAAGGGGCTAGGGTCACCCTTTCAGCAGCCACGCCATCAGTGATAGGGACCCCAGGTTGAGGTGAAGGAGGTATCTCAGGAGGGGGGCTAAGAACCCTGGGGAGTTCCCCAGTGGGATGGGAGTCTCCACTACAAGCCTGAGGAGCAGTGAGAACCATGGCTGCCTGAGCTACTGAGGGACCACCAGGATCAGTAAGGCCCTGTCGCAGAGGGCCTTGAACAGCGATTTGGCAATTAGCAGCATGGGTGAGAAGGCATACATGAGACCTTCCGACCACAGGATGAGGAATGCGCCTGCCACCACCCATGAGGGTGGGCTTGCTGGAAGCAGAAGTGGGGCAACTGATGGTTGTCTAGGCTGGCAAATAGGTCCACCCATGGTGTCCCCCAGAGGCAGAAGAGATGGTTGGCCACTCTGGGGTCCAGCTGCCACTAGTGCGGCTGGAGGACCCTGCTCAATCTGTCTGCAAGAGAGTTGTCCTGGCCCAGAAGGTATACTGCCCGTAGGAGTATGTCCTGCTGGACTGTGTAGGAGCAGAGCACAATCACCTCACGGCAAAGGGTGCAAGACCCCGTGCCCCCCCCGCTTGTTCACAAAGAACATTGCCACCTGGTTGTCCATTTGGATCAGCACTGGCTGGTGCTGCAGGCGGTGGCAAAATGCTCGGAGGACTAGATATATCACCCAAAGCTCGAGGTTGATCTGCTGGTTGCTTTCGTCCTGCGACCAGCTGCCCTGGGTGCAGAGTTCTTCGCAGTGGGCTCCCTATCCGAGCAGGGAGACATCCGTTGTGAGGACCCTCTGGGGGCTTGGGGTTTGGAAGAGCATCCCCACTCTGAGGTGATGGGGGTTTTGCCACCAGGGATTCCGCCAAGTTGGGTCACTGAAACTCTGTCCTGGAGACGGCCTGTGGCCTGTCCACTGGCCTCACAGGCACCACAGTGTGGCCCTCATGTGCAGACGGACATATGGGGTGAGATGGACCATGGAGGCCATGTGCCCAAGAAGGCACAGCAGAAGCCGAGCTGACATTGAGGAATGGTGTTGTACGTCTGCAGCCAGTGTCCTTAGACAGTTGGCTCGGTCCAAAGGCATTCGCCTGGAGGGTGTCTAGTCTTGCCCCTATGAACTCCAGACATTGAGTCAGGAGGAGGTGGAACTTGGAGAAGTTTATCACAAACCCCAAGTGCTGCAGAACTTGGATTGTGCATGCAGTGGCCTGCTGCACCTCTGCAGCTGTGCTTCCCTTTATGAGCCAATTGTCCAGGTATGGGAAGACAAATACCCCCTGGAGATGGAGGAAGGCAGCCATTACTGCCAAACACTTGGGGAAGACCCTTGAGGTGGAGGCCAAGTCGAAGGGTAGAACCCAGTACTGGTAGTGTCCGCCCCCCACCATGAAACACAGCTACTGTTTGTAGTTGGGGTAAATGAGAATGTGGGTATAAGCATCCTTACATAAGAACATAAGATATGCCATACTGGGTCAGACCAAGGTCCATCAAGCCCAGTATTCTGTTTCCAATAGTGGCCAATCTAGGTCATATGTACCTAGCAGTTTCCCCAAAGGGACACAGGTTCCACAATGCTTGTATTGGTTCAAGCATTGATATCCTGGGTCCCTTCTTAATAATGGCTTATGGACCTTGCCTCCAGGAACTTGTCCAAACCTTTTTTAAACCCAGCTACACTAACAGCCTTTACTACATCCTCCGGTAACAAATTCCAGAGTTTGATTACACGTTGAGTGAAAAAATATTTTCTTTTATTAGTCGTAAATAGATTACCCTGAAGCTTCATTGCATGTCCCCTAGTCTTTCTATATTCTGATAAGGTAAACAATCGATCTACGTTTACCCGTTCCACTCCGCTCATTAATTTATAGACTTCTATCATATCTCCCCTCAGCCGTCTCTTTTCCAGGTTAAAGAGCCCTAACCTTTTTAGCCTTTCTTCATAGGAGTATCCTTCCATCCCCTTTACCATTTTGGTGGCTCTTCTCTGAACCTTTTCTAATAACTCTATATCCTTTTTAAGATACGGCGACCAGAATTGCACACAATATTCAAGGTGCGGTCTCACCATGGAACGATATAGAGGCATTATAATATCCTTTGTTTTATTTTCCATTCCTTTCCTTATCATACCTAGCATTCTATTTGCTCTCTTGGCCGCGGCTGCACACTGGGCCGAGGGTTTTAACATGGTATCCACAATGACGCCTAAATCTTTTTCCTGGGTGGTGGTTCCTAATGTTGAACCTTGCATCGTGTAACCATAGTTTGGGTTGTTCTTCCCTAGGTGCATAACCTTGCACTTGTCCACATTAAATTTCATCTGCCATTTTGATGCCCAGTCTTCCAATTTATCAAGATCCTCTTGCAATTTTCCACAATCCTCTTGGGTTTTAACAACTTTAAATAGTTTTGTGTCATCTGCAAATTTGATAACCTCACTCGTTATTCCACTTTCCAGGTCATTTATGAATATGTCAAAAAGCAGCGGACCCAGCACAGATCCCTGGGGTACACCACTATTCACCTTTCTCCATTGGGAAAATTGGCCATTTAGCCCTACCCTCTGCTTTCTATCTTTTAACCAGTTCCTGATCCACAATAGTACACTGCCTCCTATCCCATGACTCTTTAGTTTTGCCAAAAGTCTCTCATGAGGGACCTTGTCAAAGGCTTTCTGAAAGTCCAGATACACAATATCAACCGACTCACCTTTGTCCACCTGATTATTCACTCCTTCAAAAAAACATAACAGATTAGTAAGACAAGATCTTCCTTGTCTAAAGCCATGTTGGCTGTCTCTCATTAGTTCATGACTATCTACATGCTGAGTAATTTTATTCTTTATGATGGTTTCTATCATTTTTCCCGGTATTGACGTCAGGCTCACCGGTCTGTAGTTTCCCGGATCACCCCTGGAACCCTTTTTAAAAATTGGTGTTAAATTGGCGATACTCCAATCTTCAGGTATTAGAGATGATTTTAATGATAGTTCACAGATTACTAATAGCAGGTCTGCAATCTCATATTTCAGTTCTTTCAATACCCTTGGATGTATACCATCTGGCCCAGGTGATTTGCTACTCTTCAGCTTATCTAATAGTTGTAATACATCTTCTCGATGTATCGATATTTCCTTCAATTCTTCTGCACCTTTAAATACCACTTCAGTCATGGGTAACATCCCTACATCTTCCTCAGTAAAGACTGAAGCAAAGAATTCGTTCAGTCTCTCCGCTATCACCTTGTCGCCTCTTAGTGCTCCTTTAATCCCTTTATCATCTAATGAACCAACTGACTCTCTCACAGGTTTTTTGCTACAAATATACTTGAAAAGGTCTTTACTTCGCGTTTTTGCTTCTGCAGCAAGCTTCTTCTCAAATTCTCCCTTTGCCTGCCTTATCAATGCCTTGCATTTGACTTGCCAGTGCTTGTGCTGTTTCCAGGTTTCGTCGTTTGGCTCTTTTTTCCATTTCCTGAAAGATGCTTTTTTGGCAACAACAGCCTCTCTGACCTCGACTTTAAACCATGCTGGCAGTTTTGTGGACTTCTTTCCACTTTTCCTAAAGCGTGGAATACAGCTGGTCTGGGCTTCCAAGATAGTATTTTTCAACAACAGCCAAGCCTGATGTACGTCTTTAACCTTTGCAACTGCTCCTTTTAGTTTTTTCTTGACTGTTTTCCTCATTTTATCATAGTCTCCCTTTCGAAAGTTAAAAGGTAGTACTGTGGATTTCCTTACTATCCCTCCTCCACTAATTAAATCAAAGGCGATCATGCTATGATCACTATTGCCAAGTGGCCCCAACAACCTTATCTCTTGCACTAGATCTGTTGTTCCACTAAGGATTAGGTCTAATATGGCTTCCCCTCTGGTCGGTTCATGAACCAGCTGCTCCAAGAAGCAATCATTTATTTCATCTAGGAACTTTATCTCCCTAGCATGTCCTGACGTGACACTGACCCAGTCGATACCGGGGTAGTTGAAATCACCCATTATTATTACTGTGCTGTAACCTTTGTTAGCTTCCTTGATTTCTTTGAGCATTTCATCATCCATTTGGTCATTCTGGCCAGGTGCTTGATAGTACACCCCCACTGCCATTGCCTTCCCCCTTTTACATGGAATTTCAATCCATATAGATTCTACAGAAGAGTTTGTTTCCTGCAAAACTTTAATCCTTTCTGACTCAATGCCCTCTCTAACATAGAGAGCAACCCCTCCACCAATTTGATCAGCTCTATCATTACGATATAGTTTGTACCCAGGTATCACAGTGTCCCACTGGTTGTCGTCCTTCCACCATGTCTCTGATATTCCAATCATATCTAACCTTTCATTTAGTGCTATATATTCTAACTCTCCCATCTTTCCCATCCTTCAGATCCAAGGAGCATAGCCAATCTCTCTGCTGGAGGTAAGGCAGCAATGTTCCAAGGGAGAGCATCTTGAACTTCTCCCTCACTAGGAATTTGTTCAGGTTGAGCAGGTCGAGTATGGGCCTTAGGCCCCCTGTTCTTTTTGGTACGAGGAAGTATCTGGAGTAGAACCCTTTGCCCCTGAGGTGGTGGGGTACTGGTTCTATCGCTCTGTCCTTGAGAAGACCTGTGAGTTCTGTCAGTAGAAGGTCCCAGTGAAGGGCAAAATGGGGGGGGGGGGGGAGTGTCTGAGCCAGACAGAGGAGGTAGCCCTCCTTGACAACCTGGAGTGCCCAAGAATCGATGGTAATGGCTGGCCATCTTTGGGCATAATGGATGAGATGACCCCCTGTGGGCTGCTGATCTCCTTGGGGTGGAGGGGCTATGCACAAGGAGTCAAAAGCTCCCCCTTGGCTGGGCTGGAGCAGACGCCTGGGGCTTGGGAGCCTTCTGCTTACGAGGGCTTTGCCTGTGTCTCTTGGCCTGCTGACCCTGCTGGGGAGCTAGGAAGGCCTGAAAATGTGGTTAGTTTCTGTAAGCAGCCCCTTTTCTTGGATAGAAGGGCTTTTTACCCGAGCCCTTCCATTGGGGAGGGGCAGCGGTCTTTTTAGAAAGCCTGGTCCTCATCATGAACTCGGACTCCAGCTCAGCAGCCTTTTCGGTCATGGGTTTCCAAAGAGATTCTCTCCTTGGCATGGGACATCGACCAATTTGTCCTGAACCCACTGTTTGAGGTTGGATGACTGTAGCCAGGCCTGGTGTCAGACACCAATGCCCGCCGCTGCTACTCGAGCCGCCGACTCAAAGCCATTACAAGCTGCTCGAGACAAACTTTGAGCATTCACAGACGGTTGGGCTAGGTTTCTGAACCACTGCAGGGTTCCTCAGAGAGACCAAATGAGAACCCGGTGGGCTCTTTTACCAGGTCTGTCAGGTACATGCCCATGTACAGCTGGTAGGCTGGATCCAGCCGATGAGCATCAAACCTTGGTAGCATTTTCTGCTGAGGGCATCCAGGGTGCAGGCTTCCCTACCAGGGGGCACCAAAGAGCGTGTCTTTTAGCTCTTCGGCCGACTCCAACATCATGGAGTTGTGCAGCAGCTGTGCCTTCTGGAAGCCTGGGCTCCGGAGGACTTGGTACATCGAGTCGAGCCACTTGCTCACCATTGGCACCGATGCCAGTGTCTTCCACATACGGGGTATTAGCCATTCCAGGATCGGTGGGATGGGCACCATAAGCGATTCCCTCGGAGGGGCCTCATATTGAAGGATTTCTAGCTCCTCTGTCCTAGGGTCCTCCTCTGACTCCTAGGGAATGCCAGGGCCTTGGACATGTCCCTCACGAAGTAGAGGAAAGCCATGTCTTCAGGTAGGGACCAACCCTGGGGCTTCGAAGGAGGGGAGTCCGAGGGGACTTTATGGTGGCGATGGGTGTCCGGCGACTCCTCATCCTCTGTCTCCCACTCAGAATAATCCGTTGAAGACTTAAGGGAAGGGTGGCTTGCAGCCTCTGGGCCTGAGCCCCACCCACATCCCTCAGAGGCTATGAAGCTGGCACCTGGTGCACTAGCCGGAGAGGACCTCTGTCCTGTGGAACGGGAACTGGATTGAGACCTCGGCTGAGGATCGACTTGGGGCCAAATGGCCTTGAGGATTGGCTCAGCCTCTGGGGACGTCTGACATCTGTGACAGCCCAGAGGTCTGGGCGGAGGAACCAGTGGTATTTGACAACAGTGCCCACGGCTGGTCCATGAAGGCAGAAAAACTGTACTCCAGGGCCACCATTCTAGATTTGAGTTGTCATAGTGGCGCCCCTGGTGGTCAATGGCGGTAAGGGCATACTACACATCACACTTATTTTTAAGGAGCGTGGGGTATTTAAGGCCAAGTGGAGATTGGTCTTTAGGTATTTCAGCTCCTTGTGAGAACACAATGATTAAGCCACGAGTGTAGGAAAACAAGGCTTTTATTTCCCCTCTGTGCAAGGGTTCATTAAGACCATGGAAATTAAAGAATGTCGTCCTTTATAAAGGTTCCAGTACTAAACAGATAAACCAATTGTTGATCTCTTCACAATTAGGTGCAAGGGATATATGGAGGAATTCAATTCATTCCTGGGTAAAACAACTAATCAAGACTTCTTCTTATTTACAATGTCGCTATGGATTCCAGGCTAGTAGCCATGCACAAACTACAATCCATAGCTTCCTCTTGAGGAATGGGAATAGTGTTTGCATTTTCTATTTCCATAAATTCTGCCTCACTACTTTCCCCCTCAGAGCACACGCTGTCCCTGGCAGTTACAGCGTTACATGGACTGTCTCTGTTATCTTGCCTCCAATAAGACTGTGCTTTAAAGTCTCTTGGTAGTTCTTCAAACCACTCTGGTTTCTTTCCTCTTCTTATAAAGTGAGTTTTAGTTTTAGCAGTGTTTTTAGGAGTTAAGCTTTCATTAGCAGGAATAAAACTTTCATACCTTGAGTTTCTGTAGCTTGAAGCTCTGGAGCCTTCTCTCTCATGCACGTCTCTGTGACAACAGGTTTTCTGTCAGTAGCTTCTGGGCAGTGCTGGACTTCCTGAAAGCTTAGTAAAACCTGGTGCGGGTTCTCCAGCTCTATGCTTCAGTGACATAGTAGCTTTGTTAGAAACCCCTTTCCCTTGGGTACCTGGTAAAACTTGTTCCGCATACTCCAATGCCTGCCGGCTTTCCTCCAAGCCTGGTTCTCTGTATATGTCTTTCAGCTTTAGACTCAGGAACGTTGCTTAAGCAGGGAGTGGCATACCCTCCAGCCTGACTGCTTTCCTTAGCAGACTCCCTCTGAACAGCAGCTCTCGTAGCTTGGCCCCTCTGAACTCCACCTCTGTGAATTCTGTCCTTTTGGGCTTGCTCAAGGAGGATTCCTTCCTTCAGGTCTCTCCCTCCTTCTTCAGCCATAATCCTTGTTCCTTCTCTTCCTGCTGCTTCTTCTCCTTCTGCTTTGCTAGCATTAAGCTTCCGTTTATAAAGGGATCTTCCCTTTGAATCTCCCGGGCTCATTTCCAGGTGCAACTGGTTAGCTCTCTTAGCCTCATTAGCTTCTGTAGAGTCAATCCTGCCCCCTCTAGCTGTGCTTTTAGGTAATTGCACACCTAGAGCTCTGTGAAAAACAGAGTTTCTTTTCAACTCTGCAACTTTATTTTTATTTATTTATTTATTTTATTTATTTAGCACACATTTATATACCGCTCTTTCTCAAGTATCAAGTGCGGTTTACAATGAACAGAGAAAATTCAAGGTACATGGTTAATCATGTCCTAGTCATTTTACAGGGAACAGATTTAACTTTTTACATTTAACAGTATAATTAAAGACATATAAACTGTGATTTCATCCGGTGGTATTGAGTGGATGTAATCAAACCTTTTTACATATTTACATTAATTTTATACAATTTGAATTACATGAAGACCATCTTTTAGTATCAGATTATGCGTTTATTTTGGTTAAGTGTCAGCTTGTATGGTTTGGCAGTCCAGAGGTGTATAATGTAAGGTGAATAGATGTGTTTTTAGTTTTTTTCTAAATTCTTTGAGTTCAGTTAGGAGGCGGATATTGTCAGGTAGGTTATTCCATAGAGACGGTGCACAGTGAGAGAAGGCCCTGTTATTGGTTAGTTTTCTAGCTTTTTTATAATCTTTAGGTAATGATATTGTGTTTGTATTTCTACTTCTTTGAGATCTCTTATTTGGTTCTATGTTGATCAGGTTATTAAGTACGGATGGTGAACGTTTATTCATCAGTTTGAAGGTGGTAACTAGTATTTTGTAGTGTATCCTTTTGTGAATAGGTAGCCAATGGAGTTTAGCAAGAATTGGTGTAATGTGTTCTTTTGGACTTACTTTCATTATAATTCTAGCCGCAATATTTTGAGTTAATTGGATCTTTTTAATGTTTTGCCGCGTGATTCCCTGGAGAATCTTTATTGGCACCAGAATTCCCTGGAGAAACTTTATTGGCACCAGCCTCATGACAGAGTACAGAAGGCTCCACAGATATTGGCGCAGGTGCTGATGACTTTGGGCCCAATGCTGGTTCTCCCAAGGAGGAGTCCTCGACAAGGAAAGGTTCTGGAGACTGAGGCCGGTCCAAAATAGGGTCCTTGTGGGGACCTTGGTAGGTCGCTCCCTCTCCGATCCCTCAGACAAGCGGCTAGGATTGCGGGACCTGGCTTGGAGCTTACCCAGCCTTTAGGAGCCGTCCAGGGACGCCGCCTTTGAGGTTTTCTTCTTCTTTTTATGTTCCCTTGAGGGAGACCCCCTTTCTGGAGAGCTGTGGCATCGTTCAGGGTCCTTGACGCTGCCCCGAGATTCCGCTGCTCCAGAGACCTTGGCCTTCGGAAGTACCAGGGATTCCAGGAAAAAACTTATCATGCTGCTGCTGGTGGCTCTTGAGGGCATTGGTGGATGTCTTTTAACAGAGGCTGCATGCCGTGGGGTCATAATCCGGCCCCAGGCAACAAAGGCAGCAGTCATGTGTTGGTAAGGGACATGATTTTAGAATACCACTCACACTTCTTGAACCCACTGGGGGCCATGGGGGAACTGGGCTGTGCTGCCAGTTAGGAAAATGGGCGTGAAGGCGCCAAAAGGAGAACAGGAAAAAATAAAGGACCCGAGGCTCAATGCCAAAGGCAATGAGCTCAGGTGGCAGAAAGAGTATTGGTGCACAATCAGAGAGAGTATAAAATTCAGGTTGAGAAAAATCAACTTTTCCGGGGGAAACCAGACAGTCTGAAGGACTCTGCAGAAAAAAGGAGACTGGGCAAGATGGCAGCTTTGGGCCAGAAGGGTACCACGCATGTGTGGTGGCATCTCCCAAAGGCTTTCTTTGAAAGCTGGGGAGATACTTCTGTGAGGGCTCGGTCGGCGCTGATGTCACCCATATGCAAGGACTGACTCCCTGCTTGTTCCCAGAGAAACATGGCTTAAATGGGCAAGAATCATCATGTTTTTAGAAAACAGAAGTCATGCTTTACTCACCCACTAAAAAACTCTGAAATTATAAAAAAGCATATGGATAACATTTGAGCCAAATGATATATGGATTTTTCAGGTGGCCATTGATAAGTCCCTATTAGCAGGCTCCTTAGCAAATTAAAAATTAATGGGACAAGAGGCAATATTCTGTTGTGGAGGATAATGATAGGAACCAAGGTAAAAGACATTACAAGGCTGCTGTTAGTTTAAGTAAGGGAATTTATATGCTTATTTTTCCATAGTAGTAAGAGCCAAAGAAGAAGATACCCGGGCAGATGGAATAATGTAACAGATTTTTGTCACATTTGGTTGCGTTACTGTTACAGTATATTAGATCCCTTTTCCCTATAAGCTTGGAGACTGTGAAAGCTATTTTCACAGCAGCCCCAGCCAGCCTGAGAAGAATCCAGGCCCAAGAATCCAAGTGAGATTTCCCACACAACAGCATAAAGCACTCACATAAGGCCAGTTACAAGACTTTAAATTTAGTGATTTTGTAAAGGCATTTATACATATTTAGAAAGCATACTTACTCACCTATAACAGGTGATCTCCGAGAACAGCAGGAATTTAGTCTTCACATATGGGTACCGACGGAGCCTGCGTGGGAACGCTCCCCAGCGTCCAATTAGAAAGCTTTTGGGAGCATCCCACAGTGCCTGCGTGCTGCCTTCCCGCCTTTCCCAACTGCCTCTCTCCAGTTGAGTTTTAAAGCTGAGACAAAGAGAGAGAGAGAGGGAAAGAAAAGAAGAGAGAGATACAACTCCTAGGGGAGGTGGGTGGGTTGTGAAGACTAAATTCCTGCTGTTCCCGGAGAACAACTGTTACAGGTGAGTAACTATGCTATCTCCAGGAACAAGCAGGAATGTAGCCTTCACATATGGGGACTTCCTAGCTGCAGATGCCAGGGAGAGACCCCAGAAGTTGTGTGTCCCTGTGAAAGGGCTCCACTTCCCCCCATGGATCTCTGGCATCCTACCGGGAAAGGTGGGTAGGAGTTGATTAAGTATGGAACAGGTGCTGTAGAACAGCCTGACCAAACAAGGCATCCCGGCGGGAGTCCTTGTCTAAGCAGTAATGGGCCGTGAAGGTATGAACCGAGGCCCAAGTAGCTGCTCGACAGATGTCGTCAATAGACACAGAGTGTAGATGAGCCATTGAGGCTGCCATGGCTCTCTCATTATGAGCTGTGACATCGCCTTCCAGAGAAAGGTTCTTACTCTGATAGGCAAAAGAAATACACTGTGCAATCCAGTTAGACAATGTTCTCTTGGAGACTGGAAGTCCCAAATGAGAAGGATCAAAAGCAACAAAGAATTGGGATGACTTTCTATGTTGGTGTGTCCTCTGTAAGTAAAAGGCAAGTACTCTTTTACAGTCCAAAGTATGAAGATTCCTTTCTGCATTCGAAGCATGAGGCCTTGGAAAAAATACAGGCAGGTAAACCGCCTGGTTTAAATGAAAAGGTGAGACCACCTTTGGCATAAAGTGTGGATGAGTCCTATGGATTACCTTATCATGATGGAACCTCATGTAAGGAGGATCAGCAACTAATGCTTGCAATTCACTGATGCGACGTGCTGATGTGATTGCAATGAGAAAGATAACTTTCCAGGAAAGGAATTTCAAGGAGGTAGTAGCTAAAGGTTCAAAAGGCGGCTTCATGAGCTGCCCCAGAACCAGATTCAGGACCCAAGTCTACTGGAGGTGGCCTAATGGGAGGCTTAATTAGAAGAAGACCCCTCATAAATCTCACTATGAGAGGATGAGGAAATAGGTTGACCATTTAAAGGCTTTAAAGAAGCTGAAATAGCACTTAAATGGACTCTTACTGAGTTAGTCTTAAGTCCTGCATTAGATAAATGAAGGAGATATTCTAGTAATGATTCCAGAGGTATCGCAGAGGGGTGAAGACCCTTCTGCGAACACCATATGGAAAACCTTTTCCACTTCAAAGCATAAGAGCGTCTTGTGGAAGGTTTCCTGGAAACACAAAGGACATCCCTTACTTGTTGAGAAAGGTTAAGACCATGAAGGTCTAGGCTCTCAGCAACCAGGCCCTGAGATGCAGAGAGTGGGGATTGGGATGCCACAACATCCCGTCCTCCTGAGACAGGAGATCTGGAGCAGATCCTAACTCCAGAGATGGAGCTTGAGAGAGATGCAGGAGCAGAGGGTACCACACCTGCCGAGGCCAATGTGGAGCTATGAGAATCATGTGGCTCTTGTCTCTCTGAAGCTTGAATAGGGTCTTGGGAATTAGGGGAATGGGTGGAAAGGCATATAGGAAGTCCTGACCCCAATGGAGGAGGAAAGCATCCCTGGCCTGAGAACCGAGCCGGAATTCTGGAACAGAACCGTGGACGTTTGGCATTCAATGGACTTGCAAAGAGGTCTATGTCCGGAGTTCCCCAAATTTGAAAACGTTTTGCTACCTGGTCTGCATGGAGAGACCATTCGTGTGTAAGCAGAACTCGACTGACTCTGTCTGCCCAAGAGTTTTGAATGCCTGGCAGATACACCGCAAGGAGATGAATCTGATGCTGTCTGGCGAGGGCTCATAGTCGCAAAGCTTTGTCACAAAGCGACAGAGAGCCTGTTCCCCCCTGCTTGTTCAGATACAATATAGCTACTTGATTGTCCATCTGAATTAGGACTGTCTTGTAGCTGAGCTGGGTATGGAACACTTGAAGAGCAAGGAAGATTGCTCTGAGTTCTAGGAGATTGATATGTAAGTGGGTCTCCTGTGGAGTCCAGGTGTCCTGGGTAGAGAGATCTTGCAGATGAGCTCCCCAACCCACCTGTGAGGCGTCTGTTGTCAGGGTGACCTGGGGAGGGGGTTGTTGGAAAGGGGACCCCACCAACAGGTTTTGGGCTGACCGCCACCATTGTAGAGACAAAATAAGGCAACTTGTGTTTGCTATTTTGTCTGAAAGGCAGCCTGATGCCTGAGTCCATGAATGGATAGAGTCCATTGGGCTGCTTTAATATGGAGGAGAGCATAGGGAACCATGTGCATGGTAGAGGCCATGTGGCCTAGTAGTTGTAACATTTCCCGAGCAGTGAGATGAGTTTTTAACACTGCCTGGGAGGCTAACTGCACAATATGGAGGCAGTGGGCCTGTGGAAGATAGGCCCTTGCTGTTCTGGTATCCAGCAGAGCTCCTATAAACTTAGAGACTGAGTGGAAGTCAGGCGGGATTTTGGGATGTTTATGACCAGGCCCAAATACTGAAGGATATGCATTGTGCAAGATAGGGAAATTCTGGCCTCTGACTCTGATGGGGCTTGAATGAGCCAGTCGTCTAAGTAAGGGAAGACGAATATTCCTAGAGTGCGGAGAAATGCTGCCACTACAGCCATGCATTTCGTAAACACTCTTGGTGCTGAGGCCAGGCCAAAAGGAAGCACCCTGTATTGGTAGTGCTCTCCTTGAAAAAGAAATCAAAGGAGACTTCGGTGAGTTGGATGGATGAGAACATGAGTGTATGCATCCTTGAGATCTAGAGAACAAAGCCAATACTGACTCTGAAGGTATGGCAGCAGAGTTCCCAGAGAAATAATCTTGAATTTCTCTTTGAAGAGGAATTTGTTCAGTTCTCTGAGGTCTATAATGGGTCTGTGTCCCCCTGTTTTCTTTGGAATAAGGAAATAAGGGGAGTAAAACCCTGTACCCTGTTGGAGAATGGGTACGTGTTCTATTGCCCCATGGGCAAGAAGTAAACTGACCTCTTGACTCAACTGAGTGTTGAGAGAAGCCTGAGAATTGAGCTGTCTTACCACTGTAGGAGGGGGCATGTTGAAGAAATGAAGCTTGTACCCCTCTCTTACAATGGAAAGAGTCCATTCTTCTGCTGTTATTTGCCCCCATCTGGGGGCAAAATGACACAACCTTCCTGGAATGGTGGAAGGTTCTGGCCCGTTCAGGGCCAGGAAGGCCAAGTTCTCTAGATGGGAGTCAAAGCCCCTGTGGAGGCTGAGTCTGCTGGTCCGGTTGAGGCTTAGCAGTCTTTGATTTATTTATTTACATTCTATTATATACCGCGCTATTCTGCATCAGTGCGGTTTACATTGAACAAACTGAAATTACATTGAACAGGGCATTATAATTTGGAGATACGTATTTTGCAGGGAACATGGGCTATGGGAGGTTTAAGTGGCTTGCCCAAGACCACAAGGAGCACCTGTGGGACTAGAAACCCCAGTCCTTCCGGCCCAAGGTTGCTGTCCTCTAGTGGGATTTGAACCCCTGACCTTCCGGCCTGAAGTACCTTGCCCCAACCACTAGGCCACTCCTCCACATCCTGGGCATGTTTGACAAGTGTAAGATAATCTTGCCTCTTATCAGGAAGGAGAGGGCTCATAAGCTCTAGATCTCCTGTAACCTCTTTAAGGAACATTCCCATATATAAGATGTAGGAACTAATCCTGGCAGAAAGCATAGAGGCCTGGAATGTTCGACGCCCAAAGGCATCAAGAGTCCTACATTCACGTCCTGGAGGATTAGATGCATGTCTTTTTGCACTCTTGATCCTTCTCAGAGCTGACTCCACTACTATGGAGTGGTGTGGCAACTGAGTCTTTTGAAATCCAGGACAAGGAGGCACCCGATACATGGTATCCAGCCTACGGGAATGAGGAGAGGTGGTAAGAGGTGTATCCCACATTCTTAACATGAGATCATGCAAGATCTCATGAATAGGCAAAGTAGCCGCTTCCTTGGGAGCTTTAGGATATTGTAAAATCTCCAACTCCTTTGCTCTGGGCTCTGTTTTAGGAGCCACTGTGATGGAAAGACCTCTAGACACCTCCCTGATGAAATCCTGAAAGGATATATCCTCTGGAGGAGACATCCTACGTTTAGGAGAAGAAGGCTCCTCAGAGAGAAGTGCTCCGGCATCGACAGAGTTGTCAGAGTCCTCAGAGGATTCAAAATATCTTCTCTCCGGGTGCTCTTGTAAAGCACTATACCGGTACCGATCGAAGTCGGTACCGGAGGGGTCTGGTACCGGCCTGTTGATACCGGAGGAAATAGCATGACTCCGTGTTGGAAGCACTCTCGCCGATGTCGATGCTGTCGGTGCCGGTACCGATATCGGTGCCGGAACCGGTGTTGATACCGGTTGAACTGTCTGAAGCGGTCCCGAAGGCACCGATGCCGCAAGGAGAGCCGCCAGACTGCGTGCAATAGCCAGGAATCTCTGGTCAATTGACGCTGCCGATGCCTGGGTGTCGGTACCAGACGGAGCGGCCGGTACCCCAGAGCATGGCACCAATAGTTCTGCCGAGGTTGAGGCCTCGAGAACATCCTGGAGCCCCGATAGTGCTTTGGAAGCTGAAGCCTCCCGCCAAGGCAATTTTGCCGGTACAAGTCCCTCAAGGGCAACGCCAGAGGCATCTCAATGCTTGGAAGGAGAACTACCCTTTGAGGACCGGCCAGATTTCTGTTTGGTTACCTGAGATCCATGGGAGGAAGACAAAGCCCTGAAAGACGTCGATGCCACGGATGCTGCATCGGAGGGAAAAAGGGTGCTAAGTTTAGCAGCTCGGACCTGCCGACCCCTCTTCGACATCATCCCACAGGCAACACACTCCGAGATGGAGTGGTCAGGACCTGAACATTTAAGACACCACTCATGAGTGTCGGTGACAGAGATGGTACCGCCACACTTGGAACACTTTTTAAAACCCGAAGCGGGTTTTTCCATGTTGAGGAAAACTGGGCCTAGTGCCCAAAATGGCACGTGGCACCCGAGAGAAAAAGGCTGGAAAATCCAGATAAAAGATTAGAATTTTTTTTTTTTTTAAGAAAGAAAGAGCTAGCGGTACCGGTATAGCGTCAAGGAATGCAGACGCTACCACAAAAAAGAATGAAAAATATGGGATAATTTCTGCGGTGACAGGAAAACGACCTGCTGGCTCCACGGAAAATGAAGAACTGGAGAGGCAGTTGGGAAAGGCGGGAAGGCAGCATGCAGGCGCTGTGGGATGCTCCCAAAAGCTTTCTAATTGGACGCTGGGGAGCGTTCCCGCGCAGGCTCCGTCGGTACCGACGATACCCATATGTGATGACTACATTCCTGCTTGTTCCTGGAGATGTAAGCTACCCTGCAAGTTGAACCTCAGAAGCTGATGGTGTGAAATATCCAGCAATACCATCTGATAAACACCAAGACCCAAGGGCACAGAGCTATTTATATTCTTGTCTTTATTGTCACTAGAAAAAAAAGAACACAGACCCGACAGACATGAATTTCCTGATGATCCCTAGAAACCCACCACTAATTGTATGTGGAAGTGCCAGTCTATATACGCCCAGCTCAGCCTACAGGGGACAATTTTGAGACTGGCTGCAGGGCTACACGCCCATTTTCAAAGGGATTTCCCTTTATAAAAGATATTTATCTGTTGAACAGAGCTCTCATTTCAGTACAAGTATTTGCAAATAAATGCAGCAAAAGTACACATGGGGCTTTAGCCCCAAATATACTCAATCCCCTTTCTTCCAGTCTCCATGTATTTTTACCCATGGGGGTAGGGGGCAATTTAAAAAAAAGTTTGGAACATTAACCTTACAATAATTCATCACTAACTAGAAAATCATATTGAGGTTTGGCCCGGAGTCTTTATCCCACAGCTGGAGAATGGAATAGCCCTGGAGATTGTGCTGGCAGCAAACTTCAAAAGAAGAAATAGTATCAATGCAGATAGTATCTGTGTGCCCACATCATTGGTAGAAAAGAGAAAGTTCAGTGCCAATCTAAAATCCATTTCAAACTCAAGAATCTAATCTTACCAGAAACACATAGGCATGTCATTTCTTTTACTGCTGTAGTGCAGAAATACAGTACTTAATTTTACATGCAGCCTATTCATAATTTAATCCTCTTCCCACAATAGGAAATCTATCCAATACCTTAATGTAGAAATTGTGACCAAGTCAAATATTACTACACTGTGCACTGTATAATCAATCTGATGGGGAAGAACTAATGAAGTGACAGCCATAAATTAGTATGAAGCTGGAGAGATTAACTTCCATTACTCTTCAAGCAAATGCCACCAATTCTTTCTCCCTTGCTGGTGCAGCTAAAGGTTTGTGATTCCTGGAAGCAAGTTACATGCTGTATCTTCCCTATTCCCCCATGGGAGCCCCTTGCCCTCACCCTATTCTTCCAGAGAAGCCTCTGGTCCTCTCCTCTTTGCATCTCTCTCAGGGGCAATGTCTCTATAGGGGTTAGTTTTGCGCACACCATGACAGCAGTGAACCTTACTCCTAAGCCAGGGTATTTGGAGTATAGTCTCAGTCTCTCAAAATTATGGCTAATGCTTGCTGTAGCACTTGCATCGTACCAAAAAGCATCCATCTGGAATTCATAGGATGTAAATCTATAGGCAACCTATCAAAGTGCGATTGGAAATTGCTTTTAATCGGGCCTGTGGCTCTCAATATAATGGGGAATATTTCTTGTATCTTTCTGCCACATTTTCTGATCTTCTACCTCTCTACACGATTCACAGAATAATCATTTTTAAGCAACACCTTTATTATCAATGTCGTTCTGGTGTTTTTCTCCATTATATCCAGTTTCCTTGCACTGAGCTTTATTGGCTAAAACTGGAATCTCTTAGAACTTCTTCATTCTCCTAAGTGTCTTAGAGTTGTGATCCCAGTGCTTTTCTGGTACAGCAATGTTGCAGTGTTTATAAAGTTTCCAGTGAATGAGATGTGCCGCCTTGTTGTGCCTTTCTGTATGTACATTTTTTTTTTTACCACCAGGACGTTCCCGCTCTTTCTTACAGAATCTACATATCTGTTTTACCTGTTTTTTTTCTGTGCATGCTGTGAAACATCTCATCCACAATCCACTGTCCAAGGCTGCAGCTATCAATCTTTTATCTTGGGGCTTCAATTCACCTCTCTTTAACTATTCATGTGTCCCGATTTGATCCACATATAGCTCCTAAAATAGCACTTTATATTTTCCAATATATTTGTGCTTTTGCCACTTGTTTTCACCTTGTCTTATGATCTAATTCTTTTTTAAAAAAAGTGTTTTTCCTTGTTCTTAAAATTCTTTTGCTTCCTTTCCTATGCATACAGGTGGATCATCACCGATTCCTTCTGCTTGTCAAAATATGTGTCCAAGTTTGACGACGGAACTCTTTTCTGAATGTTTGCTTTCATATTTCAACACTTTCTGTGCACTCGCGTTTGTTGATGCTGTTAAATAGGCCTGGATGGTTGCTCTATATTATGATCAATTTTCTATGAGGCCCGTCCCTCCTTTGGCTCTAGGAATGTACAGTCTTGGCATACACTGAGTTTTATAAACTTCCTCATGTGCATGGAGGAGTTTTCTTGTTTGTACATCCAGTTTTTCAAGATATTTCCCTCTCCTATGAGAGTCAATAGTTGTCCTTTATCACAACCCTTTCCTGTGTTTGTCAATGAGCAGCAAAGCCTGAATTGGTTGTGAAGAGTTTAGTTCAAGGTTCAAGAATAAAATCATCTGTGGGTCCTAAAAAACTTGCAGGGAAGTCATAAAATAAAGAAACAACATGGTCACATAACCAGGGAAAATTAAAAGTGCAAAGAAAGCACTTGAAAATAAAGCACAATAAAACAACTTCAACCATACAGTACCACATTTGATGAAATATGTGAACATTGCAATATACATCTGCAGCAGGGTTATGCTTTTCATATAGCTTTAAGTTGGCTCCAGGTGGTAAAGTTTAGATTCTTTATCATTAGGGAAGAGCCCCACACAACCTGACAGGGCTGAGGACAACCAAGAATACGGCTATATTGTTTCTCATTTTCAGCTTGAATTTAGAATCTAAAATCCAAACTTCTGAAAACTTCTCATCAACTTTCATTCTTTATTAGAAAAAAAAGGGAGGGGGCTAATGTCACACTAAGCTTTCATAAATTAAATATGTTTTGATTGATACCACTGTGTGTCACACTTTAAATTTCTCTACAGGAAAATTAATAGAGTAGTGCTTCATAACAAGGATATTTCTTCTCTGAAGACAAATAGCTGCTGGGTTCCCTGCATATCCTCATACTTATTTAATTGGATTTAGTTCAAGCCTTTTCATTTGTAGCTCGAGTTATTTTCAGATATAATAGGTATTTCCCTGTCCCCAGTAGGCTTACACACAGTCAGTGTGTCTTGGAGCAGAGCGTCACAGGTTCAGGTCCCAGCTGTGGATCTTGCAGAGTATGTCCCTACAATTTCATTTGACAGACTTAAGGATCTTAATATATACACCTTAGAGGAAAGGCGGGATAGGGATGATATGATTGAGATGTTTAAATACCTCTGTGGCATAAATGCACAGGAGGAGAGCCTCTTTTGATTGAAAGCAAGCTCTGCTACGAGGGGACATGGGATGAGGGTGAAAGGGGATAGATTCAGGAGTGATATGCGGAAATATTTCTTTACGGAAAGAGTGGTGGATCCATGGAATAGTCTTCCAGTGGAGGTGGTAGAGATGAGGACAGTATCTGAATTCAAAGAAGCATGGGACAAACATGGAGGATCTCTAAAGGAAAAAAGAAGACTGTTGTAGTGGTTGACATGGAAGGACAGACTAGATAGGCCATGTGGTCTTTTTCTGTTGTCATGTTTCTAAGTTTGTACCTGAGGCAACAGAGGGTGAAGTGATCTGCTGTCATGAAGCTGAAGCTACTGAGAGTGCAGACTTAGAAAAAAAACTTTCTTTCACAGAGCTGTTGATGTGCAGAGGATGCAATTACCTTGCAGCCCAGCTATAGGGAGCAGGAGCAAAACTACTGAGGCTGAGTTAAGACACCCAGCCACTGATTATATAAGGGCTAATCAGCTGCACCTGACGACAAGCCCGGGAAACTCAAAGGTAGAATGCCTTTATAAGAGAAAGGCAGTCCAGAGGAAAGCAGGCCAGCAGGAGGAACCAGTCCAGAGGAAAGCAGGCCAGCAGGAGGAACCAGTCCAGAGGAAGGCAGGCCAGCAGGAGGAACCAGTCCAGAGGGAAGCAGTCCGGAGGAAAGCAGTCCAGAGAGGGACTGCCAGGAGAAGCACTTCAGGTGGAAGGAGTGATACCTCCAGCGCAAGCAGTGTAGCTGGATCAAGCAGAACGCCCAGAACAGTAAGTGCTGGAAAAGGAGCAGAGAAAGTCAGAAAGAAAGACAGTTTGAGGAGAGTCAGTCTGGAGAGAGACTCGGTAGCAGAGGACCACAGAGGCAAAGAGCTTGGGAGGAGAAAGCCATGCTTTGAGGGAGGCCCACGCTCACCGGAGGAGTCTGAATCAGGATTAACAGGTACAAGAAGGAAAGGTTCTGATAGCACAGCTACCTTTACCCAGAAGCAAGGAAATCCGGATTCCTCACTAGGTTTTCCTGAACTATTGAAAGGTAAAGCACTGCTCAGAAGGGTCCAAGAGAAAGCCTGTCTCCAGAGAGAGCTGCCTCAGAGAGAAAGCTCCAGTTATACCGGCTACAGGAGGAAGCCCAGGTATGGTGCCACTTCATTTATAAAAGAAAGTTTATCTCTTAGAAGCTCTGGTGAAACAGATGCTCGGTGGGGGAGAAAAGGAAACAAGTCAGAGTTTTACAACCCAGTATCTAAGGGCAGAAGAACAGGCCATGTATGTTTGAGAGCCTTAGAACAGCCCTATTTGAAGCAAGCAAACAGAGACAAAGTCTGGGAAAGTATAGCAGCAAGGGAAACATCCAATTCAGAGGGAGAGGCCAGTGACCCAGAGTCCATGGAAATAGACCTAGAGAATCCTATTCCCATGCCTCCAGATGAATTAATGGATTGTACCTTGTGTATTGCTAGTAGCCATGAGTCATTAGCAGAACTGTGAATTGAGCAGACCTTTTTGGCTTTGAGAATGCTCATGTTTTGTGCTAAGTGCCAGAGAATTGTTTTGCTTATTTAAGTTGCTCTTAAATAAGAGAATCTTTCAGTTAATCTCTCCAATCAACTGTGAAACTTGTAACAGTTTTTCTTCTTGCTTATGTTTGCTGGAACCCTGAAAGAAAGGACTTTCTTTATTTCTGTGCCTTATTGAGCCTTTGTGTTAAAGGGGAAATAAAAGCCTTAATACCCTCTATTTGGCTTATACCATTTGTTCACACAAGGAGCTGGACTACAAGGACCAACCTGCACTTGGCCTTAAAGAGCCCTTTCCTCCTTGAAATAATAAAAAATGCTCAGCCTACCCTTACCGCCACTGGCCACCAGGGAGTGCTGACGACACTGCCCAAGGTCACAGGAAGTGTCATCAGGATTTGAACCCCAGCTTTAATGGTTCTCAGTCTGCTGCTCTAACTACCAAGTTACTCCTCCACTTATATCATATAGGAGATAAAACCTTACAGCACTAGTAATATCACCAATGGGGGAGTAAACAGAGGAGATCCTACATGAACCAGGGAAATAAACTCAGGTATTAGTACTGCACAGAATCATACATCCAACCAGCGTTATCAGCCAGTACCGCATATTGGCACCGTGTTCTTAACAGAATCCTTGATACATCCACTGCCTCTTCAATGGTGTCAGGGAATAGTCCGCTTGAAGCTCCCCAGTCCTTTTAATCCCACAATCTCACCAAGTTCCAGTGTTCCTTTGGGGCTCCAATACAGAAGAAATAATGGAAGTGAGCTGGGGAATTGAAGTTGCTAAAATCACAGTTATATATTCATTAACAAAAATTAAATAATTCTTTAAGAATATTGAAATTATACACCACTGAGTACGATTAGATGCAAATAAAACTATCACAAGGTGGTTCACCACGAGGGAGACAAGTCTTCAGTGTAAACACTAGGAGACATGACTTTAGCCATTTTAACAGTAAGGTTTTGAATGGGAGTGGGATTTGTCTCTTACAGTGCCAGGGGGACTGAAATTCAGAAGCTTCATTCCCACTCTTGCAAACAGCAGATATAGGCCACCAGTGCTACAGCACAAGGGGATAGAGACCCATCAGCCTATAACATTGATAGGACAGATGGCAGAAGATGCATTGCCATAGTACTGTGGGAATCACACTGGAAAAAAAAGGATTTCAAGAGCAGAGCTGGCTGTTCATGGATGGAGGGTAAGGAAGCACATGAATGAGGAGGCTGTAAGACTAGAACACAGCAATGGAGGAAAGAGGAGTGGCTTCAGAGAAACCATGTCACAAATCATGATTTTTAGCAGCCCCCCCACCTCAAAAAAATACAAACAAAAAAACCTTCAACTGATGCACACAAATTTTAAAAAAAGGTACAAATCACAAAAAGCTCAAAATAACCCCCCTAGTCATCTGGAGGGCACAGTACAGCAAAAGCTATGTCTGTCTGTCCATTCAGTCATCAGCCCATCCTTAAGCAGTGAGAAGGATTCCTGGGGCGTGGAGCACTGAAAACTCATTTCTAGGAGTGAGGAAGAAGCGTTTACCACAGCTTTCTCCCTGGATGCAGTCCTTGCTGGTGTTATGGAGTGTATGCAGGAGGAGGCTGGTACTGATTTATCACTTCGTACTCAGCTGAATATGGTTCATTTTCCTCCATCTCAGATAGCAGCTCCAGTGCTTGCTCCTCTTCTTCTGTGGGGTAGTGACGTAGCAGATTAGCAGCAGTAGCAAGAATGGAGGCACCACCTGCTCCTGCTACCAGGTAGAAGCTCACAGCAAAGGTGACGTAGACTTGGGACCCACGGTGCTGCTTGTGCTGCTGCTGCTGGGCCAAAATCAGCTCAGAAGCCCAGTAACAGAATCCAATCACAGTGGCACACTGCAACACTGGAAGAGAGAGAGTAAGAAAAGAGGAAGGAGGATTATGGAAGACAGGATAAGGAATGGGTGAGAAGAGGAAGAGAGAGAAAAAGTGAGAAGATGAAATATTTTTACTTTTCTTTTTAATTTTTAATATTTGTGATTTTATGTTAATCCTGGTTTTACATATTCAATACAACGAGGTCCTACTGCCATAAAATAAACTGACCAACTAGTCATATTGAAAGCATCCAAGGCCACAATTTAAAATACTGCACTAAGGTCCATTACCTAACCAATATCACACATCTTATGAAGTGTGAGACACTAGATCAAGAATTAAGTAACAAAACAGAAAAAGTGCATGCACACTATATTAATGGGGCGTTTCCTGTATAACTTATTTATTATATTTTATTCTAAGATCAAACATCAGAAAGCAGCATCATTCGCCAATCACAGTACACCTTTCAATTCACCATAATCTAGGGCGAGGTTACATTTCACATTATAAAGAAGTTCTTGCCTCTGTCAACTACAGGTCTCTTGCCAAATTTCTTAGAACGCTGAACGTTTTAAAAGAAACTAAAAATATGCAAAAAAGTTATCTGATCAGAGATCTTTTCATTTCTTCAGACATTGCAAGGGATTTCCTGCAACAAATTTGGTTAATACATGAATAAAAAAGCTACAAGAAAAACTTGGTGATACAGGAAGTGATAGCATAATGTGCTTCCTAGCAAGTATATGATAACAGCAACACTAATCCAATGCCCTTGCATTGTGTTAGAGGCCTTCTCTCACTGAGTCAGTATTGAGGAATCTCCCGTTATTTGGTCTTGGAAGGCCAGAACTGCGTAGCGGACAGCTCTGAGCTTGAGGACGTTGATGTGGAGGGCCCTCTCTGCGGCTGACCAAGGGCCCTGTGTGCGGATCCCGAGGCAGTGGGTTCCCCATCCCAATGTGGATGCATTCGTGGTGACGGTGATTTGGTGCGCTGGCAGTTGAAGGTGCCTGCCCTGCGCGAGGTTCGCTGAGTGGGTCCACGCGAATAGCTCTGGTCACCGACAAGTCGATGGGGATCAGTGCAGACAGGGATTGGGAATGCTGGCACCAGTGAGAACGAAGGTGCCACTGTAGGAGTCGCATGTGCAGCCTCGCGAGGGGGAGAACATGGGTGGCTGCCGCCATGTGACCCAGGGGGCGCAGGAGGGTTCTTGCCGTAGAGTGCGTGGAGCTAAGTATCCTGAGGGCAAGAGTGATGATGGCTTTCATCCTGTTCCGTGGAAGGAAGGCCTTGGCCAGAGTTGTGTCTATCCAAGCTCCTATGAATGCCAATCTCTGAACTGGAATGAGGTGAGATTTCAGGTGGTTCACTAGAAAGCCCAAGGACGAGAGGAGGGAGGTGGCTTTCTTGACTGCTAGACGGAGCTCTTTCGGGGGGGGGCTGCGGAAAACAACCAATCGTCCAGATAGGGGAAGACACATACACCGTGTTTGCGAAGATGTGCCGCTGCTACTGCAACACATTTGGTGAAGACCCGTGGGGCAGATGAGAGTCCGAAGGGGAGGACTCTTTATTGGTAGTGGTTCCCCAGGATCTGGAAACATAGGAATCTCCTGTGCTGCTTGTAGATGGGCACATGAATGTAGGCATCCTGAAGATCCAGCGAGGCCAGCCACTCCCTGGGCTGGATGAGGGGCAGGATAGAGTTCAGCGAGTGCATCCGGAACTTTTCTTTGACTATGCACTTGTTGAGCTTCCGCAGGTCGAGAATGGGTCAGACACCCCCGACTTCTTGGGGACAAGGAAATACCTGGAGTAAAACCCCGTATTGATCTCGTCGGAAGGAACGGGTTTCTATGGCTCTGGACGTTAGAAGGGATACTATTTCCAAAGTAATGAGGAGTAGATGCTGTGGTGGAATGTTGCTCACGGGCGGTGAACGTGGAAGCGGAGCTGAAGAAAATTTGATGCGATAGCCCTGTTTGATAATGTTGAGGTCCCACTGATCTGTTGTGATGGTCTCCCAGGAATGCAGATAAGCGGCCCCCCGTGGGTAGGTGTGGGTTGGGCGGCGAGTCAAACACTAGGATTGTTTTTCGCTGGCGCAGACAGGGTTTTCTTCTGCGTGCGCTCCCGTTGACGTGGTTTCGGTCTATAGGGAGTCTGGTAGGATTGTTGTTTGTTCCGTGGTTGTTGCCACTTGCAGTACACGTGTTGTAGCATTTAGAAGATGATGATTTCTGTGGATTTCCCTTGCAGTAGGGGTTAAGGACGCTCCAACCCTTCTTCGGCGAGAGTCTGGAGGGTGGTGCAGCGCTCACACATATCACTGACTGTGTCCTTGACCTTATCCCCGAAGAGGGATTCTCCCGTGCAGGGGCTGTCGGCGATCTTGTCATGCGTATCATAGCGCAAGTCTGAGGCCCCTAGCCAGGCCAGCTGGTGTGCCGAGATGGCTGTTCCAGAGGTTCTAGTGGCTGCCTCGAATGCATCGTAGGCAGCTCGGCCCTGGTGTTTTGTGCAATCGTCAAGCTCTGCCAGAGCTGTTGCGATGGCCGGCGGGGGTTCCGCGAGCTGGGAGATGGCGGTCTTGATGTTAGCTATGAATAGGTCTTGGTATAGGGCATGCTGAAATTGGTGTACCGCCACCCTGACATTCAGCATGGCGCCCTGGTAAACCCGTTTCCCTACATAGTCGAGGAGTTTGTTGTCCTTCCCCGGAGGGGCATTGGCGGTATTCCGAGAAGATTTCGAATGCTTGAGGGCTGACTCCACCATAATGGATTGATGGGGGAGTTGTTGCTCATCAAACCCCGGCAAGGGTTGTATTACATATTTTGCATCCAATCTGCGTGGGCAGGCTTGGTTGGACGCTGGGGTCAGCCACATCTTGATGAGGTTGTCCCGGAGGAACTGGTGAACAGGCAGGGAGGTAATGGTCTTGGGAGCATCCAAGAATTTGAGGGCCCTCTGAACCTCGCTGCGTTGGTCCGTGGTGTCAACCAAGGCGATGGAGAGCGCAGAGGTGACCTTGCACAAAATCTTAGGGTAGGTCAGGTCTCTGGTGTGTTGCTGAGGGTATAGGGGTTTTCCGTGGCTGGAGTGGAGAGGGAGCCCCCGTGGGATGATTCCTCCGCATGCGAAAGGTCCTCGGTCCCGTCCCCTTCCGGTTGCATGGGAATCGGAGATTGTAGAAGGGGTGCAGTCTTGGAGGTTGAAATCGGAGACTGCAGAGATGGCTCCAATAGCTGGTTTGAGGAGAGGGTGGAGGCCCACTGTTGCAGCATGCTGGAGAGAAGTTTGAGGGTTTCAGGTGGGTTTGCAGAAGTGGGCGCAGCCCGTAGAGATGGAGATGGCTGCGGGGGCAGGATAGACTGCCTTTCTGTGTCCTCCTGCTGGTCTCCATCAGTGTCAAGAGAGGAGGAAGGTGATGCATCCTCTCTGTAGGAGTGGCTGTGTCTGCTGCTGTTAGTGGAGCTGCTGGATCGCCGAGATCTTTTGCGATGGCCGCGGGTTGCATTTTGGTCCCTAGATCTCTTTCGATGGCTGCGGGCTGCATTGTGTTCTCTGCGGTGGCGTGAGGAAGAAATGTTGGTATGCCTCGAGTTGCTCAGTCGCCTGTGCTCAGTATCCTTGTGCCTCCTGCCCCGACTGCGGTCCCAACGCCGGTCAGTGTTGTGTGTTGGTTTCCGGTGGGCAGAAGTGCTGCGCCGGTTCCTTTCCCTGCGTTGTTTGCTTTGGTTCCAGTTCCGGCGTGCGTTAGGGCTCAGCTGTCTGCCCTCGGAGTCTGTGCGTTCTCTCTCAGAGTCTCTGCGCAGGCTCGGGGGGCTGTGTCTTCTGCATCGGACAGGTACGGATGCCCCTGTCAGCTGATATGAAGCCGGAGGTTCTGATGCCGGAAGTCCCACAGAGGCCAAGGAGGAGGCGATCCCTGCAGCAATGGCGTCCATGGAGGCCACATAGAGAGGCAAACACGTGGATGGAGGAGCTCCTTTGTCACGGCGGGAGACGGAGGCCTGACTAGGCACGTCCCCGGCCGGAGTGGCAGCATCAGCAGTCCCAGACGCTGGGAGATTTTTGGCGGCATTAGCGGAGGCAGCAACAGCAACTGGAGACGGAGACAGGAGGGCTGCAGCAGGCATGAGAGACCCGGAGGCCACAATGGGAGAGAGGTACTCAGAACATGGCAGCGAGATTTCCTGGCCTGGGGGGACATGCGGGCGCAGAGGGGGCAGTTCTCAATGGGGTGCTGCTTACCCAGGCATCGGAGGCAGTATTGGTGAGTGTCGGAGTTGCTCATCTTCCTGGAGCATTTGGGACACTTTTTAAACCCTGGTCTTGCAGGTAATTTCTTCATTGTAGTTTGTTTCTTGATAGTTATTTCTTGAGAGTGAGAGAAGACGTCTTGCTGGCAAGGCAGAAGACAAAGACTGGCTAGCTAGGGGCTGTCCTAGAGGTGGGGCTACTGAGAGTACTTCCGTCTATGGCGCTGTCGGATGACGTCACCACTTGTGGCTGACTCATCCTGTTTGTCCTGGGAGAATCTCTTCCAATTAACAGGGCCAGCTCAACCATTAGACAAGACTAGGTAGGTGTTTAGAACAGCAGCAGGCTGCAAAAGCAAAAGGATAGATCCTGACAGCCAGACAAACTCATAGTAACAAAGGACCCAGACTTCACACCACCTACACACCTCGACAATGGAACCACAAAAATACAAATACAACCACAAATAAGATACCTGGGAATCATCACAGACCAAGCACTCACACTCAATCAACAGATCAAAAAAACCACCGCAGCAATCTACCACAAGGCTAAAACAGTACAACGTCTCAGACCTCTTCTTGAACCACAGGACTTCAGAACAATGATGCAAGCCTTGACACTCCCCCACCTGGACTACTGCAATATAATACCATGGACTTCCAGCCACTCATACCAACCCACTTCGAATTGCCTTAAACACCACAGTAAGAATTATCAAGAATGCAAAAAAACAGGACCATATCACCCCAGTCCTGAGGGAGCTACACATACTCCCTCTAGAAGCAAGAATCAAATACAAATCCGCCCTACTCACCCACAAAGCTCTCTACCAAACTCAAACCTCCCAGCTCCGCACTCTACTGCCTCAGCCAGCCCACAACAGAACAACCAGACAAACCACCAATAACTCACTCACCATCCCACACAAAAGAACGAAATACAATCAACGGACCTGCAACAGAGTCTTCGAACTATATGCACCATCCCTCTGGAACTCTCTACCAAACCACATCAGAAGCAACACAGACCTCTTATCCTTCAAGAAACAACTTAAAACTGCACTATTCCAAGAATTCCTCAGACCAGAGACAAGCATCCACCACTGACTCCCTCCCAACCACCATATTTCGTCCCCCTGAACATATGTCATATGTAACCATAACACAATGTCTATGTCTACGTCCCAATTAATTGTTAACAATCATTATTGTTGGCCACCAGGTGACGGCCCCAAACCCTTGTAATTGATTATTGTATGTTCCACCGCTTTGACCCGGTGAAAAGCGGGATATAAATACAGCTAAATAAATAAATAAAATAAACTCAATGAATCAACAGCACAATTTTACCTACACGCATATAAAGCAAAGTTTAATATTTAAAAGTCCGATGTCCAATTATACATTTTTATAGAACTGTTGTAGGAGGGTAGCCTTGGGATGATCATGATTGTTGAATTTAAATATCAAAATTTCAGGAGAAGGGAAAGGGATGTAAGGCTGAAGGTTCACCTAGGTGCCCTATACCTTTCACAGGCCCTGCTAATTGAGCCAGAACTGGTCCAATGCTCCAGCACAACATTAGGAGCTCTCTTTCTTCTCAGCTAGTACTGACCCAATACCCAGCATCATCGGGAATCAAAACAAATACTGAGGGTTACTAGCTGCGAAAAATATGTCTTTTCTCCAAGCACAGATTCTCCATCCTTCACCATCTCTTTTCAACCTTTTCAAAGTTTACAAAATTGCCTATGCAGGGGGGGGGAAGGAAGAAAAATTCCACCCACTATTCTGTTGTAAATTTATTTTCTTAAATTATGCTAACAGCACTTTAGATAAAGCTCAAGGCCAGGTGAATAATTACTACATTTATTTCCAACCCCAAAACACATTTATGTTCTGATGACTGCTCCTGTGCTATATAACAAGTGAACAAGCCCTATTTGAGATACTTCACTATTGAAAGGGCATTATGTGTGTTGTGAGTCACTAAGTTTTGTTATAATTCTGTCATGAGATGTAGCTTTGGACAGGGATGTCTGCAGTGTAATAGGCTCATATTGCCACCAGTTTTGAACAGAAAATGCTATTTTTGAAAAGGGAGTATGTGTCATTACTATGTACATATTTCCTTTCTATATTCAGGAAGGACAGGGTAGGAAGGAAGGAAGGAAGGAATAGTGATTAAAAAACAAATAGAACTGCAGGACTTATGAGCTAAGGAGGCACCGTGGGTTAATCTGGAAAGAAGGAATGAAACATCTGTTTAAACTGGTGTGATATACAGACTTTCTTCACAGGCAGAAGAATAAAGATTTAGTTGAAAACATTCACAAAATTGTGATTAGAAGGAAGGTGCTATGTGATTTTATCAGCTGAATGCTGACTGGGGCAAGCAGAGGGATCCGTTTCAGGAACTGATAACTAAAATGATTAGTGAGCTTCATTATAAAGCATATGAGACAGACTTAAGGATCTTAATATGTACACCTTAGAGGAAAGGCGGGATAGAGGTGATATGATTGAGATGTTTAAATACCTCCGTGGCATAAATGTTCAGGGAGAGAGCCTCTTCCAATTGAAAGCAAGTTCTGCTACGAGGGGACATGGGATGAGGGTGAAGGGAGATAGATTCTGGAGTGATATGCGGAAATATTTCTTTACGGAAAGAGTAGTGGATCCATGGAATAGTCTCCCAGTGGAGGTGGTAGAGATGAGGACAGTAACTGAATTCAAAAAAGCATGGGACCAACACAGAGGATCTCTAAAGGTAAAAAGTGGACTGTTGTAGTTGTTGATATGGAAGGACAGACTAGATAGGCCATGTGGTCTTTTTCTGTCATCATGTTTCTATAACAGAACCTATGTTTGACAGGTACAACTGCATAATTCCTATGTTACTGTGAATCAGCGTTGGTATGCTGCAGCTGTTGGGAACTGCTTTTCCATCTCCCATCATACACAGAAAGTAAATTTTTACAGCACAGGAACTTCTCCCAGCTCGCCTCCTCCCTTTTGTGTGTCTAGAGCAGCATCCCGGTGCTCCACCCCGCAGTCTTCCTATTGGCTGGACCCTTATCCAGTCTCTGCCGCTAGTTACATTGGAAGCAGACAGAGCAGGCTCAAGCACAAAGCGGGAAGGGTTATTCTGATAGAGGATTTAAAGTCTGAAAAATGTGCAGACATGTTAAGTCTTCCTTTTAGCTTCTAGACATTAATGTAAAAATCAATAGAATCATGAAAAAAGCCAGAGACAATTGTCAATCCTAACCTCCTAAATGCTGAGCATATCTGACAGCACCACCCTAAACTTTGGACCCTAGGTATGTGTTAAAGATGTTAACTTGTAACAATGAGTCCCTAGTTAGCATCAGTATCTCTCACTGCTTTCCTTCTTTCTTGTCACATCATGGTTCCTGTGCTCTAGCTGTGTTCAGTGTGACTTTGCTTCTAGCTTTGAAATACGATATCAGACGTTTCTGAACCTGTGTTGTAAGCCACTTACAGCAATATTGATCAGTGAAAGACTGCATGTGCTCTCCCTTGACACAGAAGTACAAAAGCATTACACTATCATGGCAACAGCCAACAGAAATTCACTCCCAGAAAGTTGAATAGTGAGGACTTCAGTGACAACTGTGGTAATTTCAGTGCTGAATTTGTGGACTGCTGTCTGGCAATAGGCTTGCATGAGACACCAGCTGAAGTGCAGGCAGCTACATTGAGAACAGTGATTGGTGCTGAATGATGTAATATTTAGAAGTACAATTTCATTCTCACAGAGGAGCAGAGGGAGGATACCAAAGTCATCCTAGAGGCATCAGAAGCCTATTTCAAAACCACAAAAAAACCATGTAATATATGAAAGATACTGTATATGTTTGGCATTTGCGAACAAGAGAAAGGTGAATCCAATAATAATTTGTCATGCATTTGAGAGAAAAAGCAGCAATATATAAGTATGGCCCACTGAAAGATGCACTTATTCAGGAAGAAATAGTTTTTGGCACTACCGATGACGGTACACATCGCCATCTTTTAAGAAAATGTGACTTAATTTTAAATTCAGCCAGTGGAACATGTCATATTGCAGAACTCACACACTTACAACTGAGGAATATAAAACAGGACTCACACATTGACGTTAATGCAACAGATTAATAGCAGCGAGTTGTGCATAGCTACTGCAACAAGGAACAGCAGAATAACTCGCCTGCAACCAAATCTGCTGCATGTAAGTACTTTGGCAAAGTACATAAGCAAGTGAAAGACCACTGTCCAGCATATAGAAAAATCTCAGCTATGTGGTGGCCCATATCATTTTGAAACGGTATACTTATCAAGCAGGAAGGAGGACTGGCAGCCATCGGGGGAAAAAGGGCCCCTGCGAGGTCAAAGGACCGGGCTGCCAGGGAAAAATCGAAAACGAAAGCTGACAAAGTCAGAAAAACCGAAAAAAAGTGAGAGGACTCGTGACCGGCGTCGCGAGTCCGGGCGGGAAAAAGATCGGCGTCGAACCGAAGGAAAAAGAAGAAAATAATGAAGAAAATCGACTTTTTCGCGGGGACAAGACGGGGACGTCTGTAGGGCTCCGCGGAAAAAAGAAGACTGGCTAAGATGGCACCCTTGGGCGGGAAGAGGACCGCGCATGCGCGCTGCAATTCCCAAAGGCTTTCTTTGAAAGCTGGGGAAAATTGCTCCGCGAGGGCTCCGTCGGCGCCGACGTCACCCATAAGTGAGGACTGACTTCCTGCTTGGTCCTGGAGAATTTGGTGTTTTTTCCCCACAGGCCAGCCATCTGGGCGCCGCAGACAGCATGGCTGATAGCGCCGGCAGAGAATTTCCCCTGCTGCAAAAAGACGCAAAAGTGACAGCACCAGCAGCATCCGAATGCTCACGGTGAAAAAGCCCCAGACTCACAGTTCTGCAGCGCTGAACAGAGGCCCCCCAGAGAACCTTCCCCGGTCAGAACAACAGCGAACCAAACACTGCTGGCCAGGAAGAGCACACAGCTGCTGGAGGGCTCACAGATGATCTCCATACTCCAGCCCATCGGGGAAACAGGCCCTGAGGAGGAGGGGGGACCCAAACAGCCTCAAATATAGCCGTAGAGCAGGCTACAGCAATTAAAATAACTAAAAATGGGTAAAATGGGATGGCTGCGACTTCCGGTGACGCTGACCGAGGGAATGGCGGCGCGCTGATCGAGCTCCGCCGTAGTCACCCGTTCTCCGACACGACAGAGCCCTCCGGAGTGCCAAGCAGCGCGAAGTAGCGCATGGGGGGTTAAGCTATACCTTCCCCCCCCCCCCACGAAGTTAATGAAAGAGGCGGCAGTACCTTGAACACTAGCGGAGTCGGGGAATCGGAGCCGAGCGGGCCCAGAGTGAACACCGGGCGAGAGGGAGAGAGAGTCGCCCGTAGAAGCTGGCGTGAGTAGAGACCGCCCAGACGGGACTGCCCTAAAGAAGGCAGATCAGCGGAGCGGAGAGTGAGCGGAGAGGGTCCCCTGACTGGACGGAGCAGTGTGGGAGCGAGCAGGGCCGGAGTGGCTGGCTGAGCACGTGGCAACTGAAGGAGAGGGGACCGACTCATCGGGCTGATTGTAGTGCACAAGTGCAGAGCAGCAAGAGCTGCGCCAAACCAGCAGCCACTAGGTCTCCCCCCCCCCGAACGGATTGAAGAGTGAGTACGGGACTGGTGGGGCAGTAGCCGAGCCTGGGTGGAGAGAGGCCCTGAAAGGAAGACCCCCCCCTCTCCTCCTTCCTCCCCGGTGTGGGCCGCAGAGAAGAGCCTCTGGGGGTCAACGGGAGCACATGGCGGCCAGAAAGTCTACTATGGACCTCAAAGCCTACTCTTTTAAGAGTACCGGGAATGCTAAAAGCACCGGGGCAAAAGCGGCAACGACTAGCAGTGAGCAAAAAGACCAGGATGAGGGGGCAGCAGTGGGATTCCCGCCAAGTGAAATTCAGGCATTGAGATCTGATTTAAGAGAGTGGATGGACTCCCTGAGACAAGAGCTGGGATCGATGAGGAAGGAAGTACACGGCTGGATACAGGAGATGAAGGAGGAAATGGCATCCTTGGGGTCCAGAATGGAAGAAGTGGAAAACCGGCTGGAAGAGCAGGAAGGGAAATGGGCCCCCCACGAACAGCGGGTAGAGACTCTCGGTGAAGCGCAGGAAGATCTGTGGCAGAAAGTGGAAGATTTGGAAAACAGATCAAGGCGTTCAAATCTGCGGATAAGAGGACTCCCAGAGAGTGAAGGCGGTGTGGACTATGTGGCCCTAGCAGAGGAGTTTTGTGGGGTGGCCCTCAAAGCGGCAGATATGGATGTAGAAGGCGTCTGTCTTAAAGTTGACAGAGCCCACGGGCCAAGGAGAGAGAATAAGGCACAAGACGTGGTCATATGCCTGCACGAATTCAGATCCAAAGAACTGGTGCTGAAAGCCTCAAGGCAGTTGGGCAAAATTAAGTGGCAAGGGGCAGAGGTGGAGGTATTTGCTGATATCTCGAGCCTCACCATCAAGAAGCGCAGGGACTATCAAGCGGTGACCAAGAGACTGAGAGATGAGAATTTGAGGTACCGCTGGCTGTTTCCGGTGGGCCTACAGTTCACAATTAATACAAAAACAACGATTGCCCACTCGGTGGAAGCGGCAGTGGCGGGCATGAAGCAAGCGGGGTGGGCTGACCTCCCCGTAATGGCACCTAATCACCAAGACCAGCCGGATAAGAGAGGCCGGGGGCAAGGGACACAGCACCAATGGAGCCGGATGCCTGGAGGAACCAGAAGTTTGCGACGCCAACGAATGCAAAAATGAGGACTGTAATAATGTATGATTGCATGTTGGTATAGATAATTGGGGTGGGGGGCATGGTGGTGTCTGTGTCTTGATTGGAAGTGTGGAGAAGGGTACTGAATGGTTTGCAGGGGACTGGGGGGTGTGGGGGAGGAGACTGGGGGGAGGAATAAGGTCTTGTTGCTCATGGTGATGGGTAGGAGTGGAAAAGGGGGGGGGGGTAATATTGAGTAATAGGCAGGGAGGGGTGGTGGGCAGACGGTCAGATGGAAGGGCTCCCAGTGGAGCTAGGGGGTGTGGGCGGTGATGGGAGGGGGGGAGGGGGGGAGGGGGTGGGCGGGGGACTAGGGAGAGAGGGGGGGTTGGGGGGGAGGAGGGTGGGGGGAGAGGGGATATAGCTTAAGGGAGGGAGGGAGGCTGAGTAGGGGGGGCAAAGTGTCAGGATGCCGGAGATAAATGTTATGTCAATGAATGTTAGAGGCCTCAATTCCTTTACAAAGCGTCAATTGTTAATGAAAGAGTGTAAACGGCTGCATGGAGATATTGTTTTATTCAGGAGACCCATCTTCTATTTAAGGATGAGAGCCGGGTGAGTCACCCCCAGTATCCACAACAGCTTTTTGCATCAAATAGAGTGGAGAGAAAGAAAGGAGGGGTGGGGATCCTGTTATCAGCGCGAATTCAAGGACAAGTGGGGGAAATAGTTAGAGATAAAAAGGGACGCTTTGTGATTGTTAAATTACGTTGGGACCAGCAATTATATACTCTGGTAAATGTGTATGCCCCGAATACTAAACAGTGCCATTTCTTCCAGGAGCTCCAGCGCAAACTCATTGGGGTGGCGGAGGGTCGGCTAATCCTGGGTGGAGACCTTAACGTGACCTTAGACCCCCGAGTAGATACGTCCAGGGGATCATCCTCATTGTCCAAGCAACATAGGGCTAGTTTGAAAAAGCTTATGGTAAGTCTTGATCTGGTTGACCTATGGAGGGAATTACACAGTGGGCAGCGGGATTACTCGTTTTTCTCGGCGGTGCATGGGGTTTACTCTCGCATTGATGTGCTTTTGGTGGACTGCTCACTGGTGGCGGCGGTACAGAAATGTGAGATCAAAGAGCGCACGTGGTCGGACCATGCTCCAGTGCTTTGTGCCATGCATATGGGGGGCCTGGGAATTAATAGGGGGTGGTGGAAGCTCAATGAATCCCTGATAGAGGATAAAGAGGTGGTACGGCAGATTACTGAAAGTATAGCAGAATATCTGTTGTTGAATGAGACGGGAGATTGCGCACCGGGGACGGTTTGGGACTGCCTGAAAGCAGTAGTACGGGGCAAACTTATTGCAGTAGGAACACATCGGAAGAAGATGAAGTTGCAGCAGCAGGCTCTTCTGTTAGCAGGGATTGGAGAGGCGGAAGGCAAATTGAAAAAGAACCCGAGTGATGTGCAAGTGTCTAAGGAGCTTAGGACACTACAACGGGAACTGAATGAATTGAATATGCAGGAGATCCGGTATAAAATCTCCATGTTGCAACAAAAGAGTTTTGAGTTTAGCAATAAGGCAGGGAGGATGCTGGCACGCAAAATACAAAGGAGGAAAGCGAGAAATACAATAGTAAGAGTTAGGGATGAAGAGGGAAAGATCTCTGGAATGGAGCAGATATAGAAGAGAGATTTGTACAATTTTATCAGAAGTTATATACACCAGAAGAAGGGGTAGCTGAGGAGAAAATAAAAGATTATTTGGATGATGTTATGATGGCTCATCTTGAGGAGGAAGAATGTATGGCATTGTCCGCGCCCATTAGGGAATCTGAAGTATTGTCAGTGATTAAGGGACTGCGGGGACACAAGGCACCGGGGTTAGATGGATTTTCAAACAAATTTTATAAGGTGTTTGCTGCGGTTTTGGTAGGGCCGTTGGCTCGCATGTATAATTCTTTCAGTACAGTGGGGCCGATGCCAGCGTCGCTGCGCTTGGCAGGAATTAGCATATTGCATAAGGAAGGGAAAGACCCGGCGGAATGCAGCTCATATCGTCCAATCTCCCTACTGGGGGGGGGGACTTAAAAATTTTTACGAGGGTCCTGGCGAACCGGCTGGGGCCTCATCTGGGGCAGTTAATACACCCCAATCAGTCGGGATTTATCCAAGGGAGGTACACGTCGGATAATATTCGGAGAGCACTGAATGTGATGTGGAGAGGAGTGGAGCGGGGAGAAGAAATGGCCCTATTAGCGGTGGATGCTGAGAAGGCCTTTGATAGGGTGAATTGGGAGTTTTTATTTAAGGTGCTTGAGAAGGTAGGGATAAAGGGGGTGTTTCTGAACAGGGTTAGGACCTTATATCAGGCACCCATGGCTTGCCTGAAGATAAACGGTGCCATATCCAAGGGTTTTGAACTATTTCGGGGTACACGGCAGGGGTGCCCACTTTCACCCCTGTTGTTTATTTTGGCAATGGAACCGATGGCGCAACGGATTCGAGATAGAGGGGACGTAAGGGGGGTGAGTGTAGGGCAGGATACTCATAAGATCTCTCTGTTTGCGGATGATGTGTTGTTTTTTATTACAGAACCATATAGGACGTTAGCAGCCATTCAAGAAGAACTCAAAGAGTATGGAGAAATCTCGGGTTTCCGTATGAATGCCACCAAGTCTGAGATATTGAACTTGACTATTGGTAAGGAGGAAGAGAGCAGGATGAGACGGGATCTCCCATTTCGATGGGCTCATGGTAGCATTCGCTACTTGGGAGTACAGCTTACCTCAAAGCGTGAGGCATTGTTCCGAGAGAACTATGAGGTAGCTCGGGTAAAAATGTTTAGGGCGTTGGAGGATTGGGGGTCCTATGAGATCTCCTGGCTAGGGCGGAGGGACCTGGTTAAGATGATAATACTTCCCAGGTTGCTGTACTTGTTCATGAACCTCCCGGTGGCAGTACCAAGAGGGTACTTACGGCAGTTGCAGGCTAGGGTGATGAAGTACATTTGGAAGAGCCACAGGCCCAGAGTGGCACAAAGTATACTTTGTGCTGGCAAAGAGGAAGGGGGTATGGGAGTCCCTATGTTGCCCAGATACTATGAAGCAGCGAGGGTCCGGGCGGTGTTTGAATGGTTACTGAGAAGATCAGCGGAATGGGTGCGGTTGGAGGGGGACGGGTTGCCCGCAGGTGGGGATTTGGATGGGAAGGTTTGGATAAAAGGGGGGGCCCTTCTCTATGGCCCACTAGAGAATCCGTATGTTGCCCTAATCCTGAGACACTGGCGGAAGTGGCAGATGAAGTGGTATGGTAGTAGGGGGGGATCTAAATTCTTTCCGTTGGTGGGGAACCATGAGTTTGCGCCGGGCAGGGAAGACCCCACTTTTCGGCGATGGGCAGTGAGGGGGTTGTGTTGGGTAGGACAGTTTAAAAGGGATGGTGAATGGGTGAGTTTTGAGGAGCTGCAAGAGGAGTTTCAATTGCCTGAGACTGATAGGTTCCAATTTGTACAAGCTCTGCATTACAGTAAAGAGGTAGCGCAGAGAGGGAATGGGCCATAGGGTGAAGATATTGATGGGATCGTGGATAAGAGAGAAATTAAGGGCCTCGTATCCCAATTGTATAGGGCGATGGGGAGAGAGGGCGGGGGTGAGTGGGCTCATCGGAGAGCGTGGGCGATGGATCTTAACCAGAGTTGGGATGAAACGCAATGGGGGAAGAGTGTGTAAGGGCCTGTTCAAGGGGGTGATATCCAGCGGTATTATGGAGCATAATTATAAAATGTTGTACTGATGGTATATGACGCCTCAACGGATGCAAAAGTGGAAGGGGGGGATGGCGGAGTGCTGGAGAGGGTGTGGGCAAGTCGGATCCTTTCTCCATATTTGGTGGGGGTGCCCTCTACTGAGCCCCCTTTGGCATGGAGTGGGGGATTGGCTGTCAGAGGTGTATGGTGAGGATAGACGGGTGGGGCCTTGCTTGGCATTACTTAATGTGGAAGAGGAGTAGCGTGGGAAGGAAGGTAAGGGATGGAGTGGAGTGGTGTGCACTGCAGCTAGGCAATTAATAGCACGGCGGTGGAGGTCTCTCACAGTGCCTACCCTTGTAGAGGTTCAGATGAAAGTGGAGCACCTGTACTTGATGTATCGCCTCGCAGCACTGCATCAAAATTCCCTGTTTCACTTTCAAAGGACCTGGGGTCCGTACCTCAACTGGAGGGGGGATGGGAGATAAGGGAGGTAGAGGGGGGAGTTGGGGGACCTGGGATGATGGGTCTGGGTGGCTGCGGTTGTTTAGTGTTTAGTGATTAATATCACTATTAATGTTTCTTTTCCATGTGTGCATAGTTAGAGGCTAGTGTGGAGGGCGATGGAGCTGGGTGCAGAACGGGTCTCATTGTTAAAAGCTCCGGCTTATGGATGATAAAGATGTGTTGGTGTTGAAGTGTGATGACCTCCTATACTGAGTAAATTGAGTACGGGGGTGGGGGGGGGGAGGGAGGGGGGTTATTCAGGAACCAAGTCGTTATTGTGTTGTATTTGAGTATGTTGATTTCCTGCAAAATAAAGAATTAGAAAAAAAAATGGGATGGCTGAGCTGGCTCTTGCAGCCAGTAGCTATCCCCTGAGCTGATCCAACAGGCTGGGTGTCTCCTACACCCCCTGGATCTATGAACACAGTGTGAGAGAGCCAAAGGCACAAAGGAGACAAAGTCCAACATCTGCTGAGACAGAGAAAGTACTGAGGAGACTCCTAGCTGTTGCTGTCATATATACTGTCAGTGAGGTCACAGCTCTGATTGGTTCTCACTACTTTCTGTCTCGACATCTGCTGGCAGGGGGACTTAACCCACTTGTCTGGAATGGTCTAGCTGGACACTCTGGAACAGAGTAAATGATGGCAGATAAAGACCAACATGGTCCATCTAGTCTGCCCAGTAAGGAGGCTAGAGTGGTACCTACCGTTCCATGCATGTCTGTTTAGGGTTGTACCTGCCACTCCATTTGTTGAAGTATAAATCTAGTTTGTTCGCTTTGATTCTATTCTCTTGCTATATGGGGATCCTCTGTGTCTGTCCCATGTCTTTTTGAATGCCATCTTGTTTGTGCCCTTGTCTCCTGCATTGGCAGGGCATTCCAGGCATTCACCACCACTGTTCCCTTTAAGCTGTGCGCGCGCACACACCTCGCCGAGCGAGCACACATACTTTACAACAGAGCGCACAAAAATTACGGCTCTGATTCTGATAGAAAACAACACAGACGTTTTAAAATTTAAAAGTTATGATTGTAATTACTAGAAATTTCCCGCTTCATTTAGTAATCGTCTATTTTCATTTAATTTGATTAAAATCAGTGTGGTGTACATACTGTATTCTGATGTGTAGTCAAATTTTAAAGTATATAACTCCGAGTGTCGTTATGTGGCGCACAAAAATTTAACCTTCTTTCAAAAGCTGCACACAGCTGATATTTTATGCGCACACAGCCTACAGAAAATTAGAGGGAACATTGTTCACCACCCTTTCCATGAAAAAGTCTTTCCTGACACTGCTTTTAAGTTTACCTCCTTACAGCTTCATTTCATGTCCTCTAGTTCTACAGTCGGGGGCTGGAGGCGTTGCAGGCAGGCAAACTGGTGGCTGTTTCCGCCTTTGAACTAACTGCAGGCAGCCCAGGAGAAGCATACTGCACCAGGCTCGACATTGCAGGAGACGCAGGAAAGGCCACAGAAAGCTCCCTCAATGATCCATTAGGATCCAAAGCACAAGACTTGAAAATGTTTTGCATCCTGACAGCCCGATGCTTGTGCGGGTCAGACAGCGTAATTTCTATCCTGGCATAAGCCCCAAAGCTGCATGGGAGTGATGTGCGCAAGAACGGCTCAGGCTGTGGCAAAGCCACCAGTTTACAGCCTTAAACCTCCAGGAAAAGGGAGCAGGAAGGTCCTGATGCTTTTATACTGCCTCCCCCTCCCTGGCTCCCCCCCACCTGAACTGCCAAGCAGCAAGGGAGAATAATCATGTTGCTAGGGTGCATGAAGCCTCATTGCATCTGGATTATGTTTTTATGTTGACGGAGTGGTTCTTATGTGCTTATTTGGTTGGAGTTATGCAAGGGGGAGGGGGAGGGGGAGGGGAAAGGACTAGGACAAAGGGGAAAAAGATGGCTATTTCCTAGATATCTCCATCATGATCAATGCTTTCTCCCCTATTTCAGTGCTAAATGGCAAGACATTTGCATTAACAAACAATGAGCAAATAAGAAGGATGCCCCCTATTCAGAGAAACAGCAAAAGCTGTATTGAAAGGGGATATTATAGTCTATGTCGCCTGCGGATGGGAAAAAATATTTTGGGACTGGAACAGCAATTAAAATATGAGAAACAGGTCTTTGAGTGGTCCCCTACAAAGGCTAATACAGAAATAGTTTTGGCTACATACATGAGGGGGCTAAGAAAGGACTTGACTTATACCATTCCAGGCTTTTCTAGTTTTGGAATAAGCCTGGGCAGCTATTAGCTTGTGAGGTTAAACCCTGGTTGGGTACTTGGTATACTGATAGTGTTCAGAATAGAGAGGCCACGACTAATCTTGCTATTGCCCACAACTTTGTGCATTATACATGCTTATACTCTAAAAAGGCGATGACCCAAATCATAGAAACATAGAAATATGCCAACAGAAAAAGACCACATGGTCTATCTCAGCGATGGCGAACCTATGGCACGCGAAGGCCTTGCAGCTGGCACGCGGGAAGGTCCGCAATCGAAAAAAAAAAAAACAACCCTGTCTGCTGCCGCTGTCGGGGCCGCCGCGGCAGAATCGAGCGTGCCGCGGGGCCCCCCTGTACCCGGCAGATCCTGCCCTCCCCGTAGCAGCTCTCTCTTTGGAGCTGCAGTCAGACGCGCCGGCTTGCAGAGCGCGAAGGGAAGAGTTTCCCTTTCGCGACTCTGTTAAGCCCGCGGGGGCTGATGGGAACTTCCCATCAGCCCCCGCGGGCTTAACAGAGCAGCGAGGGAACTCTTCCCTCGCGCTCTGCAAGCCGGCGCGTCTGACTGCAGCTCCAAAGAGAGAGCTGCTACGGGGAGGGCAGGCTCTGCCGGGTGGGTACAGGGGGGCCCCGCGGCACGCTCGATCCTGCCGCGGCGGCCCCGACAGCGGCAGCAGACAGGTTTTCTTTTTTTTTTTAATTTTCCCTGGGCTGGGGTGGGGGGGGGGGGGGTTAGGTGTGGTGAAGGGCGGGGGGGGGCTGGGGGGTTAGGAGTGGTGAGGGGCTGGGCTGGGCTGGGGGGGGTTAGGAGTGGTGATGGGCTGGGGGGGTTAGGAGTAGTGATGGGCTGGGCTGGGCTGGGCTGGGCTGGGGGGTGTTAGGAGTAGTGATGGGCTGGGGTGGGGGGGGTTAGGAGTGGTGATGGGCACTGGGCTGGGGGGGTTAGGAGTGGTGATGGACACTGGGCTGGCTGGGGGGGGTTAGGAGTGGTGATGGGCACTGGGCTGGCTGGGGGGGGTTAGGAGTGGTGATGGGCGCTGGGCGGGGGGGGTAGGAGTGGTGATGGGCGCGGGGGGGGTTAGGAGTGGTGATAGGCGCTGGGGGGCTTAAACTAAAAATTGCGTGATCGGGGATTAGGACTGGGAGTGGGCTGATGGGGAGGTTAGGACTGGAAATGGGCTGGTGGGATTAGGACTGGGAGTGGGCTATGGGGGGCTAGGACTGGTAATGGGTTGGGGGGGTTGCTAGGACTGGAAATGGGCTGAGTGGAAGGGGGCTTGAACTGCAAATAGCTGTTGGGGATGGGGCTTGGAATGGAAATGGGCTGAGGGGAAGTGGGGGGCTTGAACTGCAAATAGCTGATGGGGACGGGGGGCTTGGAATGGAAATGGGCTGAGGGAAAGTGGGGGGCTTGAAGAAGGGAATGGATGCTGGGTGAGACTGGAACTAGAAGGGAGCTGATGTTGGGGGAGGATTAGAATGGGATGGGGCTGGGAGAGTAAAATGGAGAGGGGAAAAATATTTTGTGTAGGAGGGATGAAAAATCTACAATTGGCCAGGTATTTGGAGAGTAATTGGGGATTGAGGATGGAGGGGTAAAATTTGTGTGGATGAAATAGGAATGAGGAAAGAGCAAAAGGAGAAAGATTAGTATGTTAAAGCAGATGTAGAGAGAGAGAGAATGGAAAAAAAACTAGAAGAGAGAAGAAAGGACAAATGGACAGCAGACGATGGAGAGTTAGCAGAAAACATGAAGAAACCAGAAGAAAATGGCTGGACCAATTGCAACTGAAAAAAAATGCACAAAAGGTAGAAAGATATCTCTTTATTTTGAATTTATTAACTGGAATATGTCAGCTCTGGGAAATGTGCATCATTAACATCTGCGCTTTGTTTGGTACAAGAGGAAATTCCTATTTGACGTTGCCACTTGTTCTCTTTCCCCAGTATTCACTGAAATGTATTGGTTTAATATTTGCAGTGTTGCCTTTTGATAGGTAGGGTATGGTGCTTTGTGAGTCCTGGTAATGCTGTCAGGATACGGCGGGTTTGCTATGGGTTCTAAATGGGCAGCGTTTGTAGTAGTTCCTAATGTGCCTGGCGGTTGGCACTGGATTATAGTAATGTAGAAATCTTTTAGTCTTTCTTTATCCATACACTCATTAAGAGACATGTTTACTAAAAGTTAGTGTATGGTAACATTATGCAAATATTTATGCAAATAAGACCACTTATGCAAATGACGTGCTGGCACTTTGAGGAAATTCTTTGGTTTTGTGCGGCAGTTTGGGCACTCGGGCTCAAAAAGGTTAGCCATCACTGGTCTATCTAGTCTGTCCTTCCATAACAACTACAACAGTCCCCTTTTTACCTTTAGAGATCCTCTGTATTTGTCCCATGCTTTTTTGAATTCAGTTACTGTCCTCATCTCTACCACCTCCACTGGGAGACTATTCCACGGATCCACTACTCTTTCCGTAAAGAAATATTTCCGCATATCACTCCTGAATCTATCTCCCTTCACCCTCATCCCATGTCCCCTCGTAGCAGAACTTGCTTTCAATTGAAAGAGGCTCTCTCCCTGAACATTTATGCCACGGAGGTATTTAAACATCTCAATCATATCACCTCTATCCCGCCTTTCCTCTAAGGTGTACATATTGTGGTGAGGAGGAGGCTGCCCAGCATGAAAATAAAGGAGAAAGAAGAACTTTTTCTTCTTCTCGGGGGATGGGTTCATTAGAACACATACATCACAGCAGAATCCCTGAGAGAAGGCAAGAGGGTAGTGCTAGGCTTAAGCCACTCCCAGACCTCATGACAACCTCAGGCAAGAGTAGGAGGTACAAGTGGGTGGAGTCAGGAAGGGAGTTGCCCTGCTCAGCGTTTAAGTTTGAGGGAACAAACAAAGTGAGCAGAGAGGCAAGGAACTCCAGAAAGGCCTGGGAAGGCAGAAAGGCCAGGAACTCCAGAGAGCCAAGGAACTGCAGAGATGCAGGAGAAAGCAAACACAGCAAAACCAGCAACCATGAAAGAAGCAGATACAAAGTGAGTAGCAGCAGAGACAAGAGCAGCCAGCACTGCAGCCCAGGAAGCTACAGGGAAGGTTCCAGGCAAAGGACCAAACAGACTGGCTACAGGAGAAAGAGAGAAGATTGGCTTTAAGGAAGCTAAGGCAAGAGTGCTTAGACTCACCGGAGGAAGGGTCTATCTGCAGGCAGCAGAAGCCCCAGGAAGGGAAGTGGAGAGCTTACCCTGAGTCACTGTCTAGCTCAGAGACAGAGGGAGTGCCAAGCCGGAGAAGCCTCAGCCAGGAAGGTGCTGCAGCCAGACTCCAAGGTAGGAGAGATAAAGCCATAAAGCCTAAACCCTGTGTTACATGCTCTGACTCAGAAGAGAGGTTAAAGCCTAGGAAAACCCGGAATAGGAGTAAGGGTTTTGCCAGGGACACTGAACAGGAAGAACCCAGTGAAATCCTACCAAAGGGAGAAAGGGTCATTCAGTGGCATAGGCTATTTAATCTGCTAAAGAATATTAAGGATAAACTGCCAGAACGCTTACAAGCATTGCCAAGTTACAGCTCAGTTGAAAGCATGGAAGTATCAGGCCAAGAAAGTGACCTTACTTCAGTTTGTTCTGAGATGGACTGTAATGTGTGCATGAAGGCTGAGTAATGGAAGCCTGAGAAAGGAAAGAAGTGAAGCTTGTGTAAATATCTTTATTGCAACACTGGTTACAAGTGTTACCTTGAGAGGAGAAGAATAATCCTGTATTTTGCTTTGACCTGAATGTGTACATTTGCTTTGAAGATTTTGTCAACCATTTTGACACAGATGCTAATAAAATTCCTGTGTGCTTTAAAACAACCACTCGGTTCATAGTCTCCTTGGCACAACTACAATCCTTGGGAAAGAGGAATTGAGATGGCTTCCCGTCCCTACTAGGCAACCGCCTGGTAGGGGCGCGACCGCCACAATATTAAGATCCTTCAGTCTGTTCTCATATGCTTTATAATGAAGACCACTAATTTTAGTAGCCACCCTCTGCACCGACTCCATCCTGTTCACATCCTTTTGAAGGTGCGGTCTCCAGAATTGCACACTATACTCCAAATGAGGTCGCACCAAAGACTTATACAGAGGCATTATCACCTCCTTTTTTCTGCTAGCCATTCCTCTCCGTATGCACCCAAGCATCCTTCTAGCTTTTGCCGTCGCCTTTTCTACCTGTTTAGCTACTTTAAGATCATCAGACACAACCACGCCTAGGTCCCGCTCTTCTTTAGTGGACAAAAGTACTTCACCCCCTATACTATATTGCTCCCTTGGATTGCTGCAGCCCAAATGCATGACCTTACATTTTTTAACATTAAATCCCAGCTGCCAAATTCTAGACCATTCTTCAAGCTTAGCTAGATCCCTCCTCATATTATCTACCCCTTCCTGGGTGTCTACTCTATTGCAGATTTTGGTATCATCTGCAAAGAGGCAAACCTTACCTGAAAGCCCTTCCGCTAAATCACTAACAAAGATGTTAAAAAGAATCGGACCAAGGACAGATCCCTGGGGCACACCACTGATAACATTCTTCTCCTGAGAGTGAGCTCCATTTACTTGTACTCTTTGTCGCCTCCCACCCAACCAATTTCTAACCCAAGCAGTAACTTTAGGGTCCATCCCTAGGGTGCTCAGTTTGTTTATAAGTCGCCTGTGAGGAACAGTGTGTCAAAGGCTTTATTGAAATCATTTACAAATATTTAGATGCAGTGGCTCTGCCTAAGCCTTTACCTATCTGAAGGGGAGATTGAGGGGCTGAATGGTGACATTTTACTTACTGGATAATGTCCTTTCCTTGAGTCCTGCTAGACCACTCCAGACAAGTGGGTTGTGTTCCCCTATCAGCAGATGGAGACAGAGAAAAGATTCCAGATGCTTATGACCTCATTCTGCAATAATAGCGGATGCAACTAGGGGCACATCTTTGTACCCGAGCAAACATGGTCAAGAACCCCCGATTGTTATCCTCCATTGAGGTTGTATGCAAAGTTCAAAAGAACAAGGAAGCATAACTATGTATAGGATAACCTACAGACTGAAGGCATGACAAGAGGGTATGAGCCCACAGGGCCAACCGTAGAGAAATATGGCAGACCATAACAAGTCACAGGACAGGTCCTGGACTGATCTAGCAGGACTCATGGAAATGATATTATCCTGTAAGTACAAGAACACTTTCCATATTGTCCTACTAGACCAGTCCAGACAAGTGGGACATACCAAAGCTATGACTCCACTGGGCAGGACACTGCCACTTTCAAGACCTCTGTACCAAAAGCAGTGTTCGCCTGAGCATGGATATCCAAGCGATAGTGACATGTTGCCACTTGAAAAAATGTCTGAGGAAGGGCAACTGAGCTAAGTTCTACCCAGGATGATGCCTGCACCAGAGTAGAGTATGTAAGCAAACCCTCCAGAACCGGTTAGTTCTGCAACAGATGGACTGAGGCAATGGCCTCCTTGATCCACCACCAAGGATAGACTTTGTGGCCATGTCACCTTTATGCGTGCCCGCAACCAGCACAAAAAGCCGGTCTGACTTGAGAAACAAGTTAGTGACCTTGAAATACCAAAGAAGCATTCTCCTGGCATCCACCATGTGCAGATCCTTATCCTTCCCTTAGCATTGATACTTACAAAAGGTGGGCAGACAGACCACCTGATTAACATGAAAGAAGACACCAACATGGGCAAGAAAGAGGGGACAGGCTGAATGTACACAGCCTCATTCGAGAATGACAAGTATGGATCCCTGCAAGACAATGTCTGCAACTTTGAGATACATTTCACTGAGCAGATTATGACCAGGAAAACTGGTCTTGAGGGACAGATCTTTAAATGTAGTCCGCTTCAGGGACTCAAAGGGCTCAGACACCAAGGCCCAAAGAACTAAGCTGAGATCCCAAGAGGGAATGGCTGATCACAGGGGAGGACAAAAAGCATCATACTCCCTGAAGTAAATGAGTCACATCCAGATGCAAGGCTATAGAGTGTTCCTCCAATGGACCCCTAAAGCATGACAAGACTGCCATCTGAACCCTCAGGGAACTAAGGGAGAAGCCCTTTCATCCCCAGTCTCCAGAACTGCACACAATACTCCAAATGAGGTCTTACCAAAGACTTATACAGAGGCACTAACCTCCTTTTGTCTGCTGGCCATTCCTCTCCCTATGCACACAGGCATCCTTCTGGCTTTTGCCATCACCTTTTCTACCTGTTTAGCCATTTTAAGATCATCAGAAAGTACTTCACCCTTATACTGTACCGCTCCCTTGGATTTTTGCAGCCCAAATGCATGATTCTGCATTTTTTAGCATTAAATCTCAGCTGCCAAATTCTCAACCATTCTTTAAGCTTAGCTAGATCCCTCCTCCTGTTATCTTCTCCTTCCTGCGTGTTCATTCTATTGCAGATTTTGGTATCATGTGCAAAGAGGCAAACCTTACCTGGCAGCCCTTCTACAATATCACTAACAAAAATGTTAAAAAGAATCAGACCAAGGACAGATTCCTGCGGCACACTACTAGTGACATCCTTCTCCTCAGAGTGAGTTCCATTTATCTGTGCCCTTTGTTGCCTCCCACTCAACCAATTTCAAACCCAGTTAGTCACTTCAAGGTCCATCCCTAGGGTGCACAATGTATTTATAAGTTGCTGTGTAGAACGGTGTCAAAGACTTTACTGAAATCTAAGTGCATCACATCTAGGGCTCTCCCTATTTCTAACTCTCTTGTCACCCAGTAAAAGAAATCAATCAGATTTGTCGCACAAGACCTGCCTCGGATCCTACAATCTATTGGACTACGGAAACCTCACTATCCTCTGTTTTAGCAGCATTTCCATTAATTTACTCACCATAGAGGTCAGACTAACCAGTATAGTTCTCAACCTCATCCTTACTTCCGATTTGTGTAGAACTGGAGAAAGGCACATGTGTAAAGGGACCACATGTGCCTTTCTCCAGTTCTCTGGGACCTCTTCCAATTCTAAAGAAGAACTGAAAAGGTCAGACAGTGGAGCTACTAGCACTTCCCCAAGTTCCTTCAATACTCTTGGATGTATCCCATCCGGCCCCATTGCTTTGTCTACTTTTATTTTAACTAATTCCTTCCGAACACAGTCTTCTGAAAATCATTCAAGATCCCTTTCACTTCTATTCCTATCTGTGGATGTTTTCTCAGGTCCTGCTCCAGGCCCTTCATCTGTGAACACGGTTCAAAAGTATTTGTTAAGCAATTCTGCTCTATCCTCATCAGCTTCTACATATTCCTCCACTTCACCTCAAGTCTGATACTACTACTTCTGCACTTCCTCCTCTCGCTAACATAGCTGAAAAATGTCTTAGCCAATGCAATAAAATGGGGGGGGGGGGGGACATTTATTTTTTGTTTTGTATCTTTGCTTTTCTGACTATTCTCCTGGCTTCTCTAAGTTTTTCCAAATATAGATGCTGGTCTTCCTCTCTCTGTGACCTCTTGTATTTTATGAAGGCCACCCTCTTTGGCGTTAGACCAGGTCACCATCAGATCCATCTTGGGATGACCCCAGAAGTCCAGAATCTTTGGAAACACTGACAGGCTCAATTTTCAGTCTCTGGGATTGAGGGAGTGGTGACTGAGAAAGTGTGCTTCCAAACTGTCAACCCCAACAATGTGTCATGCTGACAGGGCCAGGAGATTCTGGCTTGCCCAAGAGAACAAGAGGGTCATCTCCAGAGTCACTCTGGCACTCTGTGTCCCCATGCTTGTTGACATACGCCAACAAGCAAGGGGGCACATTGTCTGAGAACACCTGAACCAAGGACTGAAGGTGTTGGAGGGTCAAACGAATGGCCATTGCCTTGAGGTGACTGATGGACCATGCCACTTCCCAGCTGTTCCAGTAGCCCTCATAATGGTCTCCTCACCCAAACAGGCTGACATCTATTGACAGGAGAAGCCATGAAGGATCATCCAGTAGCATGCCCTTCATCATATGCTGGGGCTGCCCCCACTAATGCAGGCTAGATACCACTGATGGAGGGAGGGGGAGACTGATCTCGAAGTCCTGAGTACTTGGAGACCAGTGAAACAAGGACCTCTGTAGTGGCCTCATACAAGTTCGCCCCCTTGGAACCATCTTGATGGTTGCTGCCATCAAGTCAAGAATCTGTAGGTAATTACAAATTCTGGGAACCTGCTGTGCCTGGAAGACTGCCAGTTGAGACAACAGCTTTCTCACTCTCCCCTCTGGAAGGTTTGCCCGAGTGTTGATCTGCTTTCCCAGGTAATTCAGCAACTGGGAAAGCTGTGAATTATACTTCCTGTGGCTGATCACCCAGCCGAGACTCTGTAGGAATTGCACCACTTGGGCCATCACTAGAGATGCTTCAGTCTGCGACCTGGTTCAAAATTAGCCAGTTATCCAAATGGGGGTGAACACGGATCTCTTTGCATCTCACAGCGCAGTGGCCACCACCATCATGATCTTTGAGAAGGTCCTTGGAGCAGTGGAGATGCCAAAAGGGGAGAAATTAAAATGAGAGCTGAGATTTCCGGTTTTGGCAATGAGCTGACCTGACGGGGGTCGATCAGCTCCGGGATATCTACCCCACAAACCTGCAACCTTTCTTTCACAAACGCGGTAGATCACCGCAATTTTCACTGGCTAATATTTGCTGAGACACCGGGTGTACGGAGGCGAGTAATCTTGGTGTAAGAGATGGCCACAAAAGCACCTCTGAGGGAGAAACCGCGTGCCCCAGAGAGCAAGATGGCGGAGGGGATACCTCGAAACCCTAAAGCTGATGACAACCAGAGCTTGGTGGCTGAGGTCAGCGCCGCGGTGGTACAAGCCCTGGATACCCGCTTTCAAGACCTAGCGGAGACGCTGCAGAATGTTAGCCAGCGGTTCACGGAATTTTCGGGGCGCATGGAGCAGGCAGAAACGAGAATCTCAGATGTCGAGGATACTCAGCAGTCCATGCGTGCCCAGATTGAAGCCCTAGAGAAGGTGGTGAAGCAGCAGGGCGAAAAACTGGACGACCTCGAGAACCGGGGGCGTCGAAAAAACCTCCGATTCGTTGGGATAGCAAAAACTGTGTCAGATGGAGCCCTGATGGGATTTGTCAGCGCCTGGATCGAAAAATTATTGAGCGGCAGAGGAGAGGGCCCTATACGACTGGAGTGAGTCCACCGGCTGGGTCAGAAACGCGAGCAAGCACGGAGGCCGCGTGCGGTCATCGCACGTTTCTTAGATTTTCGCCAGAAGGAGGAGGTGCTGAGGGCTGCTCGAGGCCGCAAGCAACAGACCGGTGATTCTGACCAGCTACTTGTTTTCCAGGATTACTCTGCTCTGGTGAGTCAGCAACGATGAGCCTTCTCCCCCGCCTGTGCCCAACTGATAAACCAGGGACTGCGTTTTTCTCTGCTCTATCCAGCCCGATTGCGGGTGGAGTTCCAGGGCCGGACCCGATTCTTGATGACTCCGGGTGAGGCCCAGTCCTTCCTGGATAGTCTGCCTGCTACCGTGGAATCAGCCCAATGAGAATGGGGGAGAATGGAGCCGACCTGCGAAAGTTTCGATGAAGGATTGGTCTCTGGACTGAGGGTAACAATTTGGGTGGGCCTGTGAGGGAGGATTGGTCTCTGGACTGAGGGTAACAATTTGGGTGGGCCTGTGAGGGAGGATTGGTCTCTGGACTGAGGGTAACAATTTGGGTGGGCCTGTGAGGATTGCAGGGCCTTCCCCGAGCCCCGGAGACTGATCCTGCCGGCTGGGATGGCCTGGCCTGAAGTGGAAGAGGGCTGATTTGGGGACTTTGTGGGTGTGTGTGTGCTTAGTTAAAACTAGTAGTATGTTGTGTGGCAGTGAGAGTGTCTACTTGATACATTTTGCTGCATTTCTTCAAATGTTTCTTTATGTATCCCTCCTCTGGTTATGGTTGATACATTGTTGACTGTATTGTAACAGCTACGGATTCCTTTTTCTCTCCAGTATGAGAGGGTTAGAGAGGGTTGTATATGCCTGCTGTGGGTAAGACGGGGGGCAGTACAGATTGTATGGGTTTTATTAATGCGTTCTTGAGAGGGGGGGAGGTAGGCTGAGGGGGCGGATCCGACAGGGGTCTTCTGTGCTCTGGTCAGATTGGGAGGGTGAAAAGGTCCTGAGGTACTTGACAAGGGGATAAAGGTGGCCTTAGCATAGACATAGTAGGCCCGATGTCTAGGTATAAGGTGATCTGGGAGGAGGGATAGACCCGACTGCCAAAGGAAGTTAGCCCGGTCCATGGGGGGACTTGGAGGGCCCGCAGTAGGAAAGGTGGGGGGTGTTAAAGGGGGGGACGGGAGGGAAGGGGGGGAGGGGCTATAGGGGGAGGGGTAGCATACACTCCATTGTTATTTATTTGTCAGAGTTGTAGACCTTCAATTACTATATGGAGGGGGCTCCAGGCTGGGGGGGTCCATTCTGTGAAGATACGGTTTGGTACATTGACACATCAGGACACTGCACCGTGACGCTGAAGATTATCACATGGAATGTTTGTGGTCTAGGGAATCCCATCAAACGATATAAAATATTGCAGGCGTTAGCTAGACAACGGTGTGACATAGCACTTCTGCAGGAAACCCACCAGACGGCTGAAGAGCACAGTAAATTGCGTAGAGATTGGGTGGGGCAAGTGTGGGGTTCACCTGCCCGGGGTAAAAAAGGGGGTGTAGCTATTCTGATTCATAAATGCATTCGTTTCGAGATGATCACTGCTGCAGGAGACGAAGAGGGGAGACTTATGTTGGCGTATGGTAACTTAGAGGGTAAGCCCGTGATTTTGGGAAATCTTTATGGACCTAATGTGCTTGATCCCAGTTTTTATAGTGCTTTGGCCTCGCGGGTGGAGCGGCTGCCGGAGTGCCCCCTGCTCCTTGGCGGGGATTTCAATGGAATCCTTGACGTGGACTTGGATACATCTCGGGGGGAGGAGGCGAGAGAGCGCGTTCCCACAGCTCGGATGTTACAATGTTTTTGTAAAAGATTGGGCCTAGTAGACCCGTGGAGGCTGGTCCATCCACTTGAGCGCGATTATACACATCAGTCTCGAGCTCACGGATCCAGTGCACGTATTGACTATTTGTTGCTATCAGGCGGCTTATTCGCTCAGACGGGAGATATCCAGATCGGCCCCATAGAGATCTCAGACCATGCGTGGGTCTTGATGGAGCTACGGTGGGGGAGGGAGCAGGGACGACCACAGATATGGAGATTCCCGCTGGAGTTATATCACGATGTTCGGTTCCAGTGCTTTTTGCAACAGCGGTGGTGGGAGTTTGAGAGTGATCATAGCTCCCACAAGGAGGAACCTGAATTAGTGTGGGAGACGGCCAAAGTGGTACTCCGGGGCGAGATCATTGGCTACATGGCCCGGATGCGTCGGATGATCGCGGAGCGTATCATTCGTCTTGAAAGACAGGTTACTGGTCTGTGGCGCCTGTCGGCGCGTAACCCAACAGGGTGGAATAAGAAGAGGCTTTGGGAAGCTCAGGTAGATCTCAATGAACTCTTGCACTAGAGGGCCAAGAAGTCGGCCCTCTATTACCGTTACCAATTGCACTGCCATGGAGATAAACCAGGGAAGCTGTTAGCCCGATGCCTGAAGGGCCATAGAGGCTCCTCGTTGGTGGCAGCGCTCCGGGACGGTGGGGGGCAGCTTCATCGGGAGAGCACCGAGATTGCTCGGGTGTTCCGTGCGTTTTTCCAATCAATTTATACAGCGGAGCCTGCTCCACGTGTGGAGCTGCATGATTTCTTAAGTAAGCTGAATCTGCCTCAGTTGTCTGAAACGCAGAGGGCACTTTTGGAGCAGCCGATTTCTACTCAGGAGGTTGCACGGTCATTTCTGGTGCCAGTTGTTATAAAACGCCGGGACCGGATGGTCTGGGCGCAGAGTTTTACAAGATCCTCAGGGAGTATGTTAGTCCCGTGTTAGTTGAGGTGTTTGGGCGACGTGCGGAGCAGGGTGGGTTCCGGTGGGGACGTAATCATGCCCACATTACACTCATTCCTAAACCGGGTAAGGACCCAGTTCAAGCCTCATCATATCGGCCTATCTCGCTGCTTAATTTCGACCTAAAATTGTTGGCGAAGATCCTCGCAGTGCGCCTGGCAGAGATGCTGGGGGACCTGGTGCATGAATCCCAGGTGGGATTTGTTAGGGGGCGCTATGCGGTCCGGAATATGCGTAAGCTGTTGGCATCATTGGATTGGGTGCAGGACCGACAGTTGTCTTCCTTGCTAGTTAGCTTTGATGCCGAAAAGGCTTTTGATAGGGTTGACTGGCAATACTTGCATTGTCTGCTCCCAAAGTATGGTCTGGGTGGCTATTTTTGTAGAATGGTGGATAGCTTGTATGCACAGCCGACGGCTGGGGTTCTTTGTAATGGGGTGCTCTCGGAGTCCTTCCTACTCAAAAGGGGTACCCGACAGGGTTGTCCACTCTCACCCTTACTGTTTGTCCTTTCTCTGGACCCCCTGATACGGATCATAGAGGCTTCTCGAGAGATAAAGGGTGTTCGGATTGGGAGGAGAGAGTTTAAGATCGCGGCCTTTGCAGACGATTTGCTGGTGCATTTGCTTGTTCCAGATCACTCACTGCCGTGTCTACTGACGGAACTTATGAGCTTCGGACGAATTGCAGGACTGCGAATTAATAAAGACAAATCCGAGGCCCTGGATATCTCAGGCCGGTTGCGTGGGGGGTGGGAGGGGTTCCCCCTTAAATGGGCTGATAGGGAGTTTAAGTATTTAGGTATTGTCTTGCCCCGGCAAGCACACGCCCTTTACGGGCGCAACTTGGATCGTATCATCAAGGGTCTGCAAACCCAGTTGAAGGATTGGGGACACCTCCCGCTCTCTCTGATGGGACGGGTGGCAGCCATCAAGATGGTGATACTCCCACGGATTCTGTACTGGTTGCAGACTTTACCGGTATGGCTGTTAAGCCGTGATTTGCGCCAGGTGGAAGCCCTCATTAGGGCATTTCTGTGGAAAGGGGGAAGAGCCCGTATTCCCTGGAATCGGATGTTGGGGACCTGCAGGGAGGGGGGACTGGGACTGCCCAATCTAAAAGTCTATGCTTTAGCTTGTCAGGCTAGACACATCGGGGACTGGTTGGGAGGGACCGATGTATATACGCCGAGAGAACTAGAAGACAGCCTGGTGGCCCCGCACACTTTGTTGGGGGTCTTACATGGGGTGGATCGCGACTTGCCCAGCCGGATAGTGCATAGTGAATTGCTCAGTTCGGCTCGACGAACCTGGAAGCACCTTAACAAGTTATGGAACACTTCGTGGACTGTCTCTAGCTGGTTACCGCTACAAGGGAATGTGCAGTTTACCCCGGGGTCTGAAACGGCGATTTTCCGGGACTGGAGTGATAGAGGCATACAGAATCTGGGGCATTTAGTGGATCCTACCGGATCATGCAAATCCTTTCTGACTTTGAGTAGGGAATATGATCTGTCCTCTCGACATTGTTTTGCCTATATACAGGTATCTCACTATGTGTCCTCCTTGTCGAGGGAGGCGCTCAGAATTGAACGCTCGGCACAGGTCATGGAATTTTTTGGGATAGAGGGGGACCGTCCGCCTTCGATATCGGTCTTGAAGAACCGTCTAGATCGTATTTGGGTAGTCCCGGATTATCGGCCGGTGGAAGAGGCTTGGGCGGCGGAATTACACGGTGAGGTACGTCCAGGGACGGTTCGTGTGGCTTTGAAACGGATAGTGAAACTTACATATGGGGCGCGATGGAGAGAGGTACAATTCAAATGTATCACTAGAGCCCATATCTCCCCGCGGCGGGCGCTACGGAGTCACATCACGATTGATGGCCGTTGCCCTCGATGTTCCGAGGCCATGGCCACGTTGTTGCACATGTGGTGGGAATGCAGGTCCATCCGGCCCTACTGGGCTAGGATTTCAAGGTTTATAGGGGGTCTCCTGCAGCAGAGATTACGGTGGTCTGCCCCCCTGGTAGTGTTGGTTTGGGTGGACTCCCCCGGACCCTTGCGAGCTGGGGAGCGCCTGTTGCTGCGCAAGGCCTGTCTGGTGGGGAAGGGGCCTATTCTTCGCCTCTGGCGGGAAAGAGATGCACCTACTTTTGGGGGGTGGCGTAACTGTTTTCATCAATTCATGTTAATGGAGAGATGGTGTGCACGGGGCAGTGTCAAACGATGGACAGCCTTTATGCTTATTTGAGAACCCTACATTCAGAGCTTAGGGGCTCGGTATCGTAATGAAGTACTACACGTAGGCAGTTGACGGAGGTTTTGTAAGGGGATGGGGGCGGGCGTTAAATGACCTCATGCTATAAGCTCTTTCTTGATTCCTGGGTGGAGTGTTGCTACGGGTGGGGGAGGGGTGGAGGGGGGGTGGGGAGGGAGGGGGGAGGGGTTAATTTGTTATAACCCACCTGCTCCTGTATGTTATGTCAACTCTCTGGGAGGGGATAAGAGTTCCACCCCCCCACGGAGATACTTGTTTCTTGTATATTGTTCACTTTTCTGGTGGTCTATAAATAAAGTATTTAAAAAAAAAAAGTGTAAAAAAAAATTGAGAGCTGAGAACAGCAAAGTGCAAGAAGCACTGCTGATCTCTGTGAATGGGAATGTGAAAAATAGGCCTCAGCAAGATCCAGGGACATGAGAAACTCCCCACGTTTCATAGCCTGGATCACCGAATGCAGAGTCTCCTTACGGAACTTCAAGGTTCATGAGTGGCGTTAATCCCCTGGGAGGTTGAGGCATCATGGTTCTTTGGCACCATGAAATAGATGGATTACTGGCCCTTACCCACTTGAAGAGGGGATTGGGTTGACAGCCTGTAACTTCAACAATCTTTCCAGCATAGCCTGAACAGTGATCTTCTCGGATGTAGAGCCGCATGGGGGCAATGATGAAGGTGTTTGGGATAGGTTCTCTGCATTCCATAATGTAGCCATGCTGTATAGTGTCTGGAACCTAGCGATCCTTGGTGATCAGGGTCCACTCTTGGTAGAAAAGACATAGCCTGTTGACCATTAGAGACACTCAGAATGGGCCCACAACTCATCATTGCACTGGACGGGAGGAGGTATTTCTGGAGATGGTAGGCTTCCAGGATCTGCAAGTGCCATGAATCAAGCCCAAAAACGAAAACTAGAAGAAAAAAAGATAGACTTTGCAGTGCAATACCAATGAGAAGCCTGGGATCCCTGCTATTGGAAACGAGAATTACAGGCAAACGCTGAGGAAGAGGACGACGACGGGCCTGCTCACTTCCCGGGCCCCTTAGGCGATGAGGTTTGGACTCATCCAATTCTTTAACCAACTTCTCCAAGTCCTTCCCAAACTTCCCTTTAAAAAGACAAATCGAGACAACTAGAACTCGGAGGTTGAAGCCACAGCCAGTGTCATGCCACCGTCAAGAAGGCAATATCTTTAGCTACCAAGCAGACAAGATCATACATAGCATCTGACAGAAAGACTGCTGCTGATTCCAGGATGATGGAAGTATCATCCGGAGGGAGAGAATGAATCCACTGGAGGAGTGCTCGAGTCATCAGACCCATACAAACTGCCATCTGGAGAATAACAGAGGAAGTAAAAACTGATTCTTATGGAGAACTTCCATCTTGTGATCCAAATTATCTTTGAGAGCCATATCACCCTCTACCAGGATGGTGATCATAGTGACATGTGCTTCCACCAGAGATATGCTCAACTATTTATATATTTATTTATTTATTTGTGATTTCTTCTATACCGCACTATTTATCATCAGCGCGGTTTACATGTAACCCAAAATTGTACAATGTATAACAGTCTAACTATGTTGTCCTGTGGCAGGGCGTAGAGCTTCTTTATAATCTTGACCCCTATGAACAGGGAGTTGGAAAAGGAAGATACTTGAGCGATCAATGCCACCAGTTCTTCTTTCTGAACAGGTGGATAACAAGGGAATCGTCCTGGTCATCTGAAGGCGGCGGCATTTCATCCTCAAAACTGGAATCCTCTGAGGTGTCGGAAATGGACTCCAGACTCCAGGCAAAGGAGAGATGATCTGAATCTCTAGAATCAAATCTCCACTGCAATTGCTTAAGTGACGGAGCCCAGACCGGGTCTTGGCCATCCCATGCCACATGGCCCTTCTCTGACCGAGCGGACTGCAACTGAAAGGACCCTGAAACCCCAGGGTCTGAATTGCCTTGCCAGAAGAAGAAAGAAAAATAATTTTGGGGAGGACAACCCGGAGACTGGGAGCTCTCTGTCAGAATTTTTTCTGGTAGCAGTATTTGGCAGGTCGACAGGGTAGTTTCAATGCAGTATTTCAATTGGCCACTGTTGGAAACAGGATACTGGGCTTGATGGACCTTGGTCTGACCCAGTATGGCATATCTTATGTTCTTATGCAATGGGGGTAGTATATGGGGTAGTGAGACAACTATGGGGGGGGGGGCGGGATATTTTTTAGTAGCGGCGCAATTTGGGGGGTTGGGAGAGTAGAGAACCAAGAGAGAGAAGTCGAAAGGAGAAATTTCACTTACCATTAATTTCCTTTCCTGGAATCATGCTAGACCAGTCAGATAAGTGGGTCTAGTCCCCCTGCCAGCAGATGTTGGAGACAGAGAAAGGTATCAGAAGCTTGATTGGCTCAGCCCTGGTAGATATATAGCAGTACCCCTAGGGGTCGCCTTCAGTATTCTTCCAAAAAGCAAAAGTAAAAAAGGCTATCCAAAGGAGAACCTGGTTAACCAAGGCACATGGACGTGCAACTATGTACAAAGCGCCCCATAGAGTGAATCAGCAGAACAGCCTTCAGTAAGGAGCGGGATCCTTGGCTCTGCTAGGACAGGCTTTCAAACGATACAGCAGAGGTGGAGCCTGGACTGGTCTAGCAGGATTCCAAGAAAGGAAATTAACGGTGTGAAATTTCTCCTTCCAAATCATCTTGCTAGACCAGTCCAGACAAGTGGGGAGTACCAGAGCTATATCACCCCAGGGCGGGAAGAGACAGTCACTGCCACCACGTTGGCTCGAAAGCACGCCAAATCTCTGGCTTGGAGATTGAGATGATAGTACTGCAAAAATGGTGGACAAGGATGACCAGTTAGCCGCCCAACAAATGTCGAGAGAGGCCACTTGCGACCGTTCAGCCTATAACATCGCTTGAGAGGGTGTAGAGTGAGCCTGGAGTCCCACGGGCACAGACTTCCCACATAGGATGTAGGCAAACTCAATGATCTGCCAAAGTTAGTGGGTAATGGTATCCTTAGATGCTGCGAGGCTCCTCTAGGACCCAACAAAGAGACGATCAGACTTATGGAAGGAATTGATGACCTTCAAATAGCAACATAACACTCTGTGGACATCGATATTGTTATACAAATGTATACAGTTCTCTGTTCGATGTAATTGAATATGTACCATTCTGTACAATTCAAAGTTTTTGTTCACTGTAAACCGCATTTGATCTCATGGAAAATGTGGTATAGAAATTTATTATAGATAAATAAAATAAATAATAAATTGACGGAGTGAAGGCCACTGTTCGACCCTGAACACTGTTCCTCAGACAAAGAAGGGAGGGAGATCGTCTGGTTCATGTGTAAGGCCATGAGTACCTTTGGTAAGAAGGAAAAAATGACCTAAAGGGAGACCCCCTCTGAGGAAAAGGAGAGAAAGGGGTCCCAGCATGATAAGGCTTGAAGCTCTGAGACTTGTCTTGCCGAGGTGATGGCTACTAGAAAGACAGTCTTAAAGGACAAGTCCTGGAGGACAATTTGTTTGAGCAGTTCAAAAGGAGGGTGCATAAGATTCTTGAGCACCAAGGAGAGGTCCCAGGGAAGGACCACTGAGTGAAGAGGATGATGCAGCATGTGCACCCCCCCTCCCACTGGAGAAATCAGCTGACATCTGTATGGGATGGAAATATGTGAGGGTGGAAACCTGGACACAGAAGGAGTTGAGGGCCAGGCCTTTATCAAACCCTTCTTGGAGAAAGGCCAGGATATCGGGAATGCGTACTTGCTAGGACGAGAGACCACTGAGCGAGCACCATGTCTCAAAGAGGCACCAGACTCTAGCATGTGCTAGAGAGGTAGAGGAACATCTTGCTTTCAGCAGGGTAGCCACAACCCTGGGTGAATAGCCCTTACGGGCTAGGCGCCCCCTCTCAAGAGCCAAGCTGTAAGTGAGTAAGGAATGAGGTTGTCCATCATCAATGGACCCTGTTGCAAGAGACCCTGGCGGGGGCAGAGGGCCTGCCTGGAGCTGGCAGATGAGGTCGGCATGCCATGGATGGTGAGGTCAGTCAGATGCCACGGTCAGTCAGATGCCACTTGGATCATTGTATCGAGGTGAGACCCGATGCACCGGAGAACCCTCCTGATCAGTGGCCAAGGAGGGAACAGATACAAGAAAGGGACTGTTGACCACGGCTGCACTTGCGAGAGCCTTTGCGTTTGCTGCTGTTGTCATCAGATCCACGCTTGGCGGCCCCAACGATCCACTGAAAGGCCCAGGGAGCAAGTTCCTGTTCGTCAGGATTCAGAGCATGACGGCTGATGAAAAACGCTTGAATGTGTTGAGCTGACAGGGTGTTAAGATTCTGCTGCGCCCACGGAAAGAGAAAGGATATTTCCTGGGCCACATCTGGACACTTCGTTCTGCCCTATCTGTTGAGGTAGCATTGTCACACAGGACGCTCACCACTTGGGAGAGAAGTAGTGCAAGGAAGTGCTGAAGAGCTAGGCAAACCGCCTGGGCCTCCAGGTGGTTGATTATTCATGTGGCTTCTTGCCGAGTCCAGGATCCCTTAGTCATCTGGTTGAGGCAATGTGCTCCCCAACCGGAGAGGCTGGCATCGGTGGTCAGGGGTATCTAAGCAAGGGGTCTCCCTACAGCAGATTGTACAGACAAAGCCACCAGTGAAGACTGCTGCAGGTGGACCGAGAAAGTGGAAGATGGATGTAGTAGTAGTAGTTCTTGGAAACTGGAGACCAGTGGGATAGGAGCGATCATTGCAGGGACTGCATACGTACTTGGGCCCAGGGAACAACATCAATGGTAGCTGCCATGGATCCCAGGATTGAAAGATAATCCCAGACCTGGGGACGGACCTGCATTAGAAATGCCAGGAGCCAAGACAAAAACTTCTGGAAATACTCCTGCATCAGAAAGACTTTCCCCTGGAGAGTGTTAAAATGGGCCCCAAGAAATTCCATGACTTGAGATGGCTGTAGGCAACTCTTGGCAGGACCAATTACCCAGCTGAGACTCTCCAGGAAGGTCACATGGGAGACCGTATCAGAGGCCTCGGTCAGAGAGCTTGCGTGGATGAGCCAATCATCCAGATATGGATAAACTCAAATGCCTTTTTTCCGCAAAGCTGCCTCTGCCACAAATCATGACCTTGGAGAAGGTGTGCGGTGTCAACGCGAGGCCAAATGGCAGGGCACAGAACTGAAAATGCTGTCCAAGAACAGCGAAGTGTAGAAAGTGCTGCTGATCTTCACAGATGGAAATAGGCGTCTGCAAGATCAAGAGAGGCAAAAACTCCCCCTTCTGGGCTGCCTGAATCACTGACTGTAGGGTTTCCATGCAAAATCGAGGCACTCACAGGGCCAGACTGACCTTCTTGAGATTCAGGATAGGATGAAAGGAGCCGTTTTTCTTGGGGACCACAAAATAGATGGAGTAGCATCTGGAATACTCTCGGAAGGAAGGACTGGATGAATGGTCTGTAGCAACAGAAGACTCTGAAGGGTGGCCTGTACAGCTGCCTTCTTCGGAGCTGAGCTGCATGGCAAAATCAGGAAGGCATCTTGGATGGGTCACAGGCAATCGAGAACATACCCCCGTCGGATGATGTCGAGGACCCATTGATGGAAGTTATCTGAGTCTACTCATGGGGAAAGAGAGACAATTGGCCCCCACCAGCAGCGTCCCAGAGTGGCCCCCAGGCCCATCAGTGAGACAACCCGGAGGGACTAGAGAACTTAGGCGGGACCAAATAGGTGTCCTTCCCTCGACGGACAACGCGAAAGGCCTGTGACTTCTGCCTCAGATGACTTGCAGGGGCGGTAGTGTCTGGAGTCACGAAATCTGGACTATGAGGAGAAGAATGAAAATAAGAGCCCTGACCCGAATGGTGGGAACTGGCTCTAGGCTTGTCCTCTGGCAGACACTGAGGCTTGACCTCACCAATGTCCTTTACGTGCTTATCAAGATCTTCCCTGAAGAGCAGCTTGCCTTTGAAGGGGAGCTTAGCGAAACAAGCCTTTGAAGCTGCATCTACAGACCAATGGTGAAGCCAGAGCCAGTGACGAGTCACAGTCACAACCGCCACCGAACATGCGGAAAGGCAGAGGAGATCATAGACAGCATTGGCCAAGAAGGCTGTAACAGATTCCAAGTGCACTGTTGATGGGTCCTCGGGCATCAGTTGGATCCACTGAAAGAGGGCTTGTGCTGCCAGTCCACCACAAACTGAGGCTTGGAGAGACAGGGTAGAGGAGGAAAAAGCTGTTTTCAGGAGTCCTTCTACTTTCTGGTCTTGTTGGTCCCAAAGCGCTGCGCCACCTTCCACTGGGATGGTCGTGTGCTTGGTGACCCCTGTCACCAGACCATCCATCTTAGGATACGTGAGCCAACTCTCAAGATCACCAGGTAACCAAAGATAATTGCAATCTAAGCACCGGGCCATATGTAAGGGGGCATCCGGCGAGTCCCATTCCAGGGAGACCATCTGTTGTAGCGCCGAGGGAAAGAGAAAGGCCATAGAAGGCTTACGAATGCCCTTGAGAATGGGATCAGCTTGCTTTTTGAGATGATCAGAAAGAAGCAGGGCTTCTGCCACCTGAGCAATCAGGGCCAGGAATTCCTCTTTACAAAAGAGGCGTATGCTCTGAGGGTCGTCCTGCTCCTGAGCCAAAACCCTCAGAAAGAGACCACTTGCCATCCTCCCGGGCTCTCATCCTCTGCTGGAAGAAGATATGACCAATCTCCCGAAGCCCCCCCTTGGAAGGGAATCCCTTGGTAATAGGAGTTGAATCCAGAGGACGTTTCCGGAAGGTAGAGGAGGGTAGCCTGTGAGGACTTGACGGCCGGAGAAGACTCTGGCCAGGAGGAGACAGACTCCTAAAGCCAGAGAGACCAAGCCTGTCTGAAGAGCGTCATAAACTGTTCAGAGTCCTGGTCCTGAGGGAAAGGCTCTGCAGGTTGGGGTAGTAGGACAGGTGGAGAAGGTGGCTCACTAGACTGAGCGGTAACCCTGGAGTCTCCAGGTGCCAGAGTTGGGGCCGAAAGCACAGAGGCCGAAGGAGAGGAGAGGAGAGGAGAGATCAGGCTATACTGTGAGAAAGGATTCCACAGGGTGCTCTAAGCAAGAGGAGCATACCATGTCCTCCAAAACACAGCGTTTGAGTCCACAGGCAAGGCACTTCTGGAGGGAGGAGGGCATTGTTACAAGAGCCGGCCTTTGCTTCAGTTCCATTGCTACACCCTTTGCCGGTAGTGAGGGAAGGAGTCTGCACTCTGCAAAATGGCCACCATGGCCTCAGTGTGCTGTGCGGCAGCGAGAAAATTTTCCCGCTGGTTTAAGATGGATGCCGAACAACAACTTGTCCCACGGCAGTGAGAACCATCGGGGTGAGATGGCAACAGGCCACAGCAGCTATCTTCCGATATGAAATTCTCCCCCCCTTAAAGACTTGCCGAAAAGAAGACTCAGGCATCGAAGTTGGTCCTGGGAGAAGCAGAGGAAGAGAATAACTCACTACAAATCCATCAAGCAGCAGAAGAGCCTAGGAACCTGTACCAAAACTGAAGTGCTGAAAGCCAAAAAATCTTTATTCATTTATTTGTATAAAATAAGAAAAGGACTAAGCCAGAGACACTGAAGACTCAACAGGAACTGAGGGCTCTCTATAAAGACAGGCTGCACTGGTTCTCCTGACCTGGAGCCTGCCTTCCCACAAGAGATGCTATACTTGTTCTCTTGACCAGGAGCTTGAACCAAGCCACCAGTGACGGGAGACTCCAGAGGGGCACCCTGGAAAGGGCCAGCAGCGCAGAATCCCCCAAATAGAAAATCAAAGCAGTCAGTCAGGAAAAGAAGAAACATACAACTATCATCTGCTGGATACAGAGAAATACTGGAGGCGACCGCTAGGGGTACTGCTATATATTTACTGGGGCTGAGCCAATCAAGCTTCTGGTACTTTTCTCTGTCCCCAACATCTGCTGGCATGGGGACTAGACCCACTTATCTGACTGATCTAGCAGGATGATTTGGAAAGAGTAATTCTCTAAATGCTATGTTTCAGTGTATGTAAGTTTCTGCTACAGAAACTGGAAATCCTTCTCCCATAGAAATACATTGAGATAGGATTTTAGGGGGGCCTAAATTCTCTTGAATCCCTAGTCAGATATGGCCCATTTTCAAACACTAGGTCTCCTTTTATCAATTTATTCAAATCCAAGTTTCATTCTGTTCTGCTGAATTTTCAGAGAGTAAGTTTGTCTCAGACAGATATATAAAAGGAGTTGAGAATATAAAATTCTTTCCAACTTCCAGTGGGTTAGAAAGTATTTAAAAAAATGAAGCCATGGTAGTTCTCTAAGTGAAAAAGAGAAGGGGAAAAAAAGGATTAGCATTCCTAACCATGAGAGAATGCAGAAAAAGTAAGATAGGCAAAAATAGCTTTTCCTGATAAGAGAAACTGAGAAAGTAGTCAGAAGAATGAAGGCACAAATAAAAGAAAAAAATAGTTAATACAGTAAAATAGGAGGACAAGATCTAGTAATAGGAGAGAAGTACAAAAACAATTACTCTCAAGGGCTTGACCTCATTTAGGTTTACTAGTCTAGAGTTCAATCCCCTGAAGTCTAACCCTCATGGTAGCCCAAGTCAGAGCTTCTTATTTGTGCTAGCATCTCACTCCACAAGAGGTGCTTTCCACACAAATAGAGGGCTCTTGTAAAGAGACTGCAATTTATACTACTAAACAGGCTTCAGCCTTACAGCATATCCAGTTGATTAAAGTACCCTTTGAATCTCTCATGTATGCTGAGGTATACTGACTAATAAATTAAGCCCACATAATACTCAAGCAACATTTAGACACTTTATCTGTCCTCCCAGTAATCTAACTTTCAGAAGTCCACTCTGCTAGCCTTTCATTTTTTTTAAAGTTTCAACTCAGTCACTATTATCATTTTCAAATCCTGGTACCTCTGTCTCCAAAGTCACATCTGCTTCCTAATGTGACGTTCTAGCTGCCCTACTAGTCATGGAGAAAAGCAGACCTTTCTAAATGTTCAGATTTCTTTTACTGAATCAACCTAAGAATTATCCAGTACAGAAGATGTACATGAGCTTCTGGGGCTGCAAAAGTCATTTCTTCAGATGTGAACTGCCCTTTGGACCTAATTGGTGCAAACAGCAGATTTCTGTTCAAATGGCCTTGCTGAATGTGAGGGTGTCAAAGCATGAAATAATGAGGGTAATGAAATGAGCCAGCTGCAGATTAAAAAAGCTATTGGTCTTTTATACTCAGACTCAGTTGGAGGAACTAGTACTAGTAGTAGAACTACTCTATCAGTAATAAATATGTAGAAAGAATATTGCAAGATAACCCCGACATTCCTTAATGGGAACAAACAGGAGTAATATCATGGCATGACTCCCCTAAGGAAAGATATCTACATTGGGCAGGACAAGAATGTATATCACCACAAGAAGTAATGCACTTAAGTTAGGGCTCGACTATCCTGCTATGGCAACTATAAATTGTACCCTGGTGCCTGAGATTTGCTTGCCCTCCTTCCCCAGCCACAATCTGATTTTCTCACTGTTTTTCTATTCTTCACTCTTCAACCTCTATCTTGAAATAGTGAAATTAGCAAACTTCCTGCACCACAGAGCTCAAACTACATGCAGAGCCGACTGTGGTGGAAGAGTACAGAACAATGGAACAACAGTAAGTCATCAAGTGATAACTGGCAGGGGGGAGGGGGAGCCAAGAGAAAAACAGACATTGAGTAATAGCTTGGGAGGTGGGCAACTGATTGACACACACACACTGGGTGATGGATGGGGGAGGGGCAATGAGAGAGAGAGAGAATGGGTGATGGTGCGGGGGGGGGGGGGCAATAAGAGAAAGAGTGTAAGTGGGTGAAGGCAGGGTACAGGGGTTATGAGCGTTTTTTTTCTTCTTCATGTATTACCAGGCCATGGTGATATGTGAAGAAAAAAAGGAAGTTGTCTCAACATACTCACTGGGGTGGGGGGGAGAAGAGAAGGGTCACAGACTTTTGTTGGCACTGTGTAATGGCACATTAAGGGTCCGATTTACTAAGTTTTTTTTACCCAAAGAAAATGGGAAAACAGTAAATTAGGCATTAAAAAATGGAGCTGCGATACACCTTTATGGGGTGGGGGGAGGCATTGTCACTCAGGTCTTAGTGGCCGATTCCTTTAAGCTGGCTCCTAGAGTCCAAGAAAATTTGTCAAATCCTGACTTAAATAAAATCATATCTCAGAGACTTTATGAACTTTGTACATATATAGTCTTGTCATTACCAAGGCCCAAAGTGTACCCTGGGTCAACATACCTGTCAGGATGTGAGCAAACGCATAGCGGCGTGTAATTTTCAGTGCAGGGTGTTTGGGTCCAAAGACATCCAACAAGAAGGCAGAGAGACTGCAGATGATGCCGAGGAAGCAAAATGCAGCAATGACACGTAGTAGCAACACTGTTTGAGGATTCATACAGTACTCTGAGACAGAGACAAAGAATAAATGTTAATATTCCAGAGAGGGAGAGAGAGAATAAAACTCAGGATCTTTTCAAATCTCACATGAGAAACCTCTATATCTAATCACATCCCACTGACAGATTCCCCCTCAGGATGTACACAGATCTCACTGAAAGTTCCCCTTGGAATCCATTCATATACCACATACAATGAAAATCTCTTAGGACTGACTTGCATCACATAAAAAGGCAAGATTCTCATGTGATACACCCCTACTACTTAGTGATTATTTCCCCCACGTTGATATTACAGAGAAACAACCACCTACGCCCCAGGAATCCTGCCACAGTACATAGGGAAAAATAATCCCAATTGTGAAGCAATAATGGGTGCTCCTACAGAACTAGCAGTTCCTCAAGTCATGGTGCAGTAGTGGTCAAAAAAAGCAGACTGAGCATTAGGAATTATTCACATAAGAGAGTAAAGAATAAACACAGAACATATCATACTGTCTCTGTATAAATCTCTGGTGAGACCACAGTATGCAGTTCTGGTCATCCCCAACTAAAAATGATATAGCAAAATTATAGCAGAATTACATAGATGAAGTATAAAGAAGGAAAAAGAAAATGATAAAGGGTATGGACTGGCTCTAATGAAGAGAGGCCAAACATGTTAGGGATCTCCAATTTGGTGAAAGATGACTCAGAAGAGATATGACAGGGGTTTATAAAAGCACCAGTAGTGTGGAACAAGATAACAGAAAAAAATTATTTACCCTTTTAAATAGTATTAGAATTAGAGAAAATTCCAGGAAACTAACTGGTGGCAAACTTAAAACAAATTTAATAAAGTACATCTCAGTCAAAGCATAATTAAGCAAGCATTATTGCAAAAGGCTAATAGTATCATCTCTTCTGTGAATAAGCAACACGGAACAGGTTTCCCTATTAGGCTCCTCTAGGTACGGTATCTCGAAGACTCCAACTGGCCACTGTCACAGAAATAGTGCTGGATGGATAGGCTACTGGTCTGACCCAACATAGCACTTCTTGGAGGTCATTTTATAAACTTTAGGTACCATTCATAGGTATAAAAAGCCGTCTTACATGTGTGAAATTGCATACATATTTACAGTAATGTTGCAGTTTTAGAGAAAGAACTATTTAATATGTGCATATAGCAACAGGCAGAGTTCTATGTGTAAGGAAAGCGTAGTTACTCACCTGTAACAGGTAATCTCCAGGAACATCAGGAATTGAGTCTTCACATATGGGCGACGTTGGTACCGACGGAGCCCGCATGGGAACGCTCCCCAGCATCCCATAGGAAAGCCTTTGGGAGCATCCCACTGCGCCTGCGTAGCTGCCTTCCCATCTTTCCAGCTCTCCCTCCTCAGTTGAGTTTGTAGCTGAGATAAAAGGAGAGAAGGAGAAGAGGAGGAAAAGTAAAACTCCTAGGGAAGGAGGGTGGGTTGTGAAGACTCATTTCCTGCTGTTCCCGGAGATCACCTGTTACAGATGAGTAACTATGCTATCTCCAGAAACAAGCAGGAATGTAGTCTTCACATATGGGACTCCCTAGCTTGGAGATGCTAGAGAGATGACCTGAGAGAGAGCTGTGAGGCCTAAGTAGTAGGAGGATGTCTGGTATCGAAACCCAGGACGGGGGGCAGGAGTTGATCTAAGTCTGAAAGAGATGCTGGAGAACAGCTTGGCCAAATGAGGCATCCCGGTGGGAGTCCTTGTCCAGGCAATAGTGAGCAGCAAAAGTATAGACAGAGGACCAGGTTGCTGCCTTGCATATCTCATCAATCTCTATAGAGCATAGATTTGCCATGAAGGTAGCCATTGCCCGAACATTATGTGCAGTGACGTGACCCTCAAGAGAGTCCTGCACTATCACAAGCAAAGGAGATACAATTTTCTATCCATTTGGAGAGAGTTCGCTTGGATACTGGTAGTCCTAGGTGACTGGAGTCAAACGTGATGAAACGTTGAGAAGCTTTTCTGTGCTCCCGAGTTCTCTGGAGATAAAAGGCCAAAGCACGTTTGGAATCCAGAGTATGAAGGATTACTTCTGCCCTAGAGGAATGAGGTCTAGGGAAAAAAAACAGGGAGGCTGAACACCCACAAACAGGAACAGAAGCGAGGGACATCTTGAACAAATTTCAGAAGACTGTTTGTGAGAAACTAGATCAACTTAAAGTAGACAAAGCGATAGGACCGGATGGGATACACCCTAGAATACTGAGGGAACTTGGGGACGTTCTAGCAGCTCCACTGACTGACCTATTTAATGCCTCATTGGAGTCAGGAGTGGTGCCAAAGGACTGCAGAGAGGCTCATGTGGTGCCTTTACACAAAAGCAGAAATAAGGATGTGGTTGAATACTACAGGCCGGTTAGTTTAACTTTGGTGGTGAGTAAATTATTGGAAACGCTTCTGAAAGAGAAAAGAGTGAGGTTTCTGTAGTCCAGCGGATTACAGGATCCGAGGCAGCATGGGTTCACCAGAAGCAGGTCTTGTCAGACAAATCTGATTGATTTCTTTGACTGGGTGACCAGGGAGTTGGACCGAGGGAGAGCCCTAGATGTGGTGTATTTAGATTTCAGTAAATCCTTTGACACTGTTCCTCACAAACTGTATAAACAAACTGAGAACCCTAGGGATGGACCCTAAAGTTACTGCTTGGGTGAGAAATTGGTTGGGTGGGAGGCGACAAAGAGTACAGGTAAATGGAGCTCACTCTGAGGAGAAGGGTGTTACCAGTGGTGTGCCCCAGGGATCGGTCCTTCGTCCGATTCTTTTTAACATCTTTGTTAGCGATATAGCGGAAGGGTTGTCGGGTAAGGTTTGCCTCTTTGCAGATGATAACAAAATCTGCAATAGAGTAGACACCCAGGAAGGTGTAGATAAAAAGAGGAGGGATCTAGCTAAGCTTGAAGAACGGTCTAGAATTTGGCAGCTGGGATTTAATGTTAAAAAATGTAAGGTCATGCATTTGGTCTGCGGCAATCCAAGGGAGCAATATAGTAGTATAGGGGGTGAAGTACTTTTGTTCACTAAAGAAGAGCGGGACCTAGGCATGGTTGTGTCTAAATGATCTTAAAGTAGCTAAACAGGTAGAAAAGGCCATGGCAAAAGCTAGAAGGATGCTTGGGTGCATACGGAGAGGAATGGGTAGCAGAAAAAAAAGGTGATAGTGCCTCTGTATAAGTCTTTGGTGCGACCTCATTTGGAGTATAGTGTGCAATTCTGGAGACTGCACCTTCAAAAGGATGTGAACAGAATGGAGTCGGTGCAGAGGGTGGCTACTAAAATGGTTAGTGGTCTTCACTATAAAGCATATGAGGACAGACTTAAGGATCTTAATATGTACGCCTTAGAGGAAAGGCGGGATAGAGATGATATGATTGAGATGTTTAAATACCTCCGTGGCATAAATGTTCAGGGGTAGAACCTCTTTCAACTGAAAGCAAGTTCTGCTACGAGGGGACATGGGATGAGGGTGATGGGGGATAGATTCAGGAGTGATATGCGGAAATATTTCTTTACAGAAAGAGTGGTGGATCCATGGAATAGTCTCCCAGTGGAGGTGGTAGAGATAAGGACAATAACTGAATTAAAAAAAGCATGGGACAAACACAGAGGATCTTTAAAGGAAAAAAGGGGACTGTTGTAGTTGTTGATATGGAAGGACAGACTAGATAGGCCATGTGGTCTTTTTCTGTCATCATATTTCTATGTTTCTATGTACACCGACTGATTTAAGTGAAAGGGCGAGACCACCTTTGGCATAAAGTGAGGATGGAATCGTGTATAAGGAGGATCAGCCACCAAAGCCTGAAGCTCACTGATGTGTGTTGCTGAAGTGAGGGCAAAAAGGAAGGTGACCATCCAAGTGAGAAACTTCAAAGAAGTAGTGGCTAGGAGTTCAAAGGGCGGCTTCATAAGCTGTCCTAAAACAACATTAAGGTCCCATGCCACTGGGGGTGGCTTAATGGGAGGCTTAGTTAATAGAAGACCTCTCATGAAGTGTGCCACAAGCTGCTGAGAGGAGATGGGTTGACCATCTACGGGCATGCGAGAAGCTGCAATGGCACTTAGGTGGACTCTTACCAAATTGGTTTTGAGTCCAGCAGAAGAGAGGTGGAGAAGATATTCAAGTAATACAACCACCGGAGTTGAAAAAGGGTTAAGATCCCTTTCCGAACACCAGAGAATCTATGCCACTTGAAGGCATAGGAGCGCCTTGTGGAAGGTTTCCTAGAAGCTAAAAGGATAACTTTCACCTGTTGAGAGGCTGATGTCCTGGAAGGCTATGCCTTCAGCAGCCATGCTGTAAGATGTAGGGACTGTGGATTGGGATACAGCAGTGTCCTGTCCTCCTGTGAGAGGAGATCTGAAGCAGACCCCAAATCTACTGGTTGAACTTGAGAGAGACGTAGAAGCAGAGGATACCACGGTTGTCGTGACCAACGTGGGGCTATAAGAATCATGTAGCCCTTGTCTCTCTGGAGTTTGAAAAGAGTTTTGGGAATGAGGGGAATGGGAGGGAAGGCATATAGGAAGCCTTGACCCCAGTGAAGATGAAAGGCATCTACCCCCTGGTTGTTCTGAGCAGGGGAAGTTTGCATTCTGAGGGACTTACAAACAGGTCTATGTCTGGGGTTCCCCAGATCTGAAAGATGTGAGCGACCTTGTCCGCATGGAGAGAACACTCGTGGGGTAGCAGGACTCGACTGAGTTTGTCCGCCAAGAGATTCTGTTTGCCTGAAAGATACACCACACGTGGGTGAATCTGATGCTGTATGGCGAAGGACAACAGGTGTAAGGCTTCGTTGCAAAGCGTCCAAGAGCCTGTTCCACCCTGCTTGTTCAAGTAGAACATGGCTACCTGATTGTCCGTTTGGACTAGAACTGTGCAGAAGCAAAGGTGGTCGTGGAACACCTTGAGAGCATTGTGGATGGCTCTGAGTTCCAGCAGATTTATCTGGAGTTGTGACTCCTGATGAGTCCAAAGGCCCTGAGTGGAGAGGTTGTCCAGATGAGCTCCCCAGCCCAAATTTGGACACATCCATCGTCAGGGTACATTGATGTGGAAGCATCTGTAAAGGTGACCCTATGAGAAGGTGTTCTGGGTTTTTGCCACCACTGGAGAGATGAGACAAGACATGTAAAGAGCATTACTCTGTCTCCCAAGCAACCGGATGCCTGAGACCACTGGAAAGCCAGGGTCCATTGAGCTGCACACATATGCAGACGAGCATATGGAACAACATGTATAGTAGATGCCATATCGCCCAGGAGTTGCAGCATTTCTCGAGCAGTGAGAAAGGTCTTGAGGCGAGATGCAAGCTGAATGAGTCAAGCACAGCGGGCTTGGGGCAGAAAAGTCATTGACTGTTGAGTGTCTAGGAGAGCCCCTATGAAATCTAGAGTTTGAGAGGGAACGAGTTGGGACTTTGGAAGATTTATTACAAATCCCAAGTGTTGCAGCACCTGCATAGTACGTGAGAGGGAAAGGTTGGCCTCTAGAGATGTGCTTGCTTGAATGAACCAGTCGTCTAAGTAGGGGAAAACAAATATCCTTAGAGTCCTTAGAAATGAAGCTACCACTGCCATGCACTTTGTAAAGTCTCTTGGGGCAGAGGCGAGGCCAAAAGGCAGGACTCTGTACTGATAATGTTTCCCCTGGAACAGGAAATGCAAGAACCTTCTGTGTTCTACATGAATAAGAATGTGAGTATATGCGTACTTTAGATCTAGAGAACAGAGCCAATCCTGACTCTGGAGATAGGGGAGAAGAGTTTCTAGGGAGATCATCTTGAATTTCTCCTGAAGTAGCTATTGGTTCAGTTCTGAGGGCCTGTATCCTCCTGTCTTCTTTAGAATGAGGAAGTAAGGAGAATAGAAGCCTAGACCTTGCTGGGAGACTGGCACCTCCTCTATTGCACCCTGTGAGAGAAGGGAGGTGACCTCCTGCAACAGAGCGGCGAGAGGTGGTTGAGAACAGAACTCTCTTGAAGGAGACTGGGGGGGGGGGGGGTAGACTTTGGAAGTGAAGTTTGTATCCTTCCTGTACTATGGAGAGAGTCCAGTGCTCTAATGTTACGAGATGCCACCTGTGGGCAAAGTGACAGTCTGCCTGGAATGCGGATGGGATCTGGAATCTTTAGAGGCAGGACGGCTATGTTCTCCAGAAAGGAGTCAAAGACCCTGAGGAGGTTGGGTCTGCTGGGGTGGCTGAGATCTTGGAGTCTGAGCATTTCTCTGCTGTTTTGGTTCCTGCTGCCCCTTCTGGGGAGCAAGGATGGGACAGTGCACCATACTACTACTACTATTTAGCATTTATATAGCGCTACGCACGCAGCGCTGTACATAAATATATGCAAAGAGACAGTCCCTGCTCGTCAGAGCTTACAATCTAGTCAAGACAACACAACACAGAGCATAGGGGTGTAAGAAGGGTAGTACTATTTTTTTCTTATTGAAAATAGATTTCTCAGATGTCTTTTTCTTAGCTGGGTTGGCAGTAGATCTAGAAAGACTATTAAGAGTGGTGTTTTCAAATTATAGCTGAGCAGCTTTATCCTGCCAGTCCTTGCCACAAAGGTTTTCACCTGTGCAAGGTATATTACCCAGCTTATCTTGAACCCACTGTTCAAGATCAGATGCTTGAAGCCAATTAATCCTGCGTGCACCAATGCATATAGCTGAAGTTCTGCTGATGCATTCAACAGTCAAAAGTTGCTCTGTTAACAAATTTTGAAACATTTTGGGCATGCTTCATAAGGGGTGAGATAATCAGCTCTCTTGTCATCAGGGAGAAGAGCCATCAACTCCATATCCTTAGCCACCTCCCTAACGAACATACCCATATAGAATATGTAGGAACTGATTCTGGCTGATAACATGGAGGCCTGAAAACATCGATGACCAAAAGCATCGAGGGTTCTCGATTCCCTGCCTAGAGGGTTCGAGGAATGTGTCTTAGCACTTTTTATTTGACACATTGCCAATTCCACCACCATGGACTGGTGTGGTAATTGCGTCTTCTGAAAGCCGGGACACTCTGGTACCCAGTACATTGTATCAAGTCATCGAGTATGTGGAGAGATGGTTAGGGGTGTCTCCCACATACGAAGCATAAGATCGTGAAGTAGTTGATGAATAGGGAGAGTAGCAGCTTCCTTTGGGACTGCAGGGTATTGAAGGATTTCAAGCTCTTCAGCCATAGGTTCTTTCTCCGCAGTCACTGTTATGGACAGACCCCAAGCAACATTGCGAAAAAAGTCTTGGAAAGACATGTCTGATTTCCCAGGTACTGGCCGATTTGTTGTCTGACGAATCGGAGTCTGAAGATTCAAAGTCTGAAGACTCAAAGTATCGATGGGCAGGGTGCTCACGCTTTGCACGTACTTGATACCGCTCGAAGCCAGTATCTGAAAGTTGCGGTGCTGAAACGGGGCAACACACTGAACCTCAGTACCGGAAACAGATTCGAGGGCCTGTATGGGTGGTAGCGTGGTAAGCGGCAAAAAAGTTGATGCAGGCTCTTTCGGTACCGTCTTCGGTACCGATGCCCGAGGAATCAACTGTAAATGCTTTACCAGTACAGAGGCCGCCAGGAAGGCCACTAAGCTCCATTCGATAGCCAGGATACGTTGATCCATAGAAGTTGCCGATGCTTGGTTATCGGTACCGGAGTTGTGGGTCACAATCCCTGAGCATAGCACCAAGAGCTCTCTGGAGGTAGAGGCCTTGAGAGCATCCTGGGACCCCACTAAGGCTTTGGAGGCAAGGACTTCCCACCAGGGTTGTTTGGCCAGTGTGTCCCCCTCCAGGGCAACGCCCAAGGCATCTTGATGCTTAGAAGGAGATCTACCCTTGGAGGGCTGGCTAGTCTTCGATGAAGACCTAGGTTTTGATCCTCGAGATCCTTGAGAAGAAGATGAAGTTCTCGATGACGTTGAAGCTACCAACATTGCATCGGTGGCAAAGCGGGTGACCAGTTTCGCAGCTCTGTTCTGTAGGTCTCTCTTTGTCATCTTCCTACAGAGAGGACATTCTGACAGTTGATGATCCGGTCACAGACATTTTAGACACCAGTCATGGGTGTCCGTGGCCGAAATTGTACTGCCACATTTGGAACACTTCTTAAAACCACTGGCTGGTTTTTCCATTTTGGGAAAAAGGAAAAGGCCTAAACCTAAGATGGTGTTGATGTGCCCTGAAGAAAGAACGTTTTCTTCCTTCACTAATTTTTTGGTTTTTTGAAGGAAGGAAAGAAAGAAAGCAAACACTGATGGGGTCGGTACCAGCGTCGACGGGAATGCAGACGCGACCACAAAAAATAAGAAAAAACAAAACAAAATTTTCTGCGGTGACAGGAATTGCTTCTTGTCGGCTCCGCGGAAAATGAAGAACTGAAGAGGGAGAGCTGGAAAGGTAGGAAGGCAGTTACGCAGGCGCAGTGGGATGCTCCCAAAGGCTTTCCTATTGGACACTGGGGAGCATTCCTGCACGGGCTCCGTCGGTACCGACGTCACCCATATATGAAGACTACATTCCTGTTTGTTCCTGGAGATAGGAGGCAGCCCTTCAAAATATATGCTTATTCTGCATATTATAATGGCAATATACATTTACCTTGGCATTTTTACCCTATCAATGTCACACAACCCATGACTAACTTGTCTATTAGACCTGGGGATTGGAAGACTACAAGCTGGTTAAGATTTGCTGTCCTTTCTGAGTCACAAATCCACATCTCCCAGATCAAATTTGAACTTTGGAATGGAGGAGTAGCCTAATGGTTAGAGCAATGGCTTGGGAACCAAGAGACCAGGGTTTGATTCCCACTAGCACTCCTTGTGGCCTTGGGCAAGTCACTTAACCCTCCAAGTTATCAATGTCCCTGTTTAATGTTCATTACCAAGTTTAAGTTACAATGTAAATTGTTTTGACTGAAGGATAAAGCAGCATAAAAAAACCTGTTAAATAAATAAAACTTTCTGAGGAAGCTTCCCTTCTTAACAGCTATGTTTATAATATCTGTCACATACACACATAAATAGAACCACATACACATATGTATCACCCAGGGCCAGCCCAAGGGTGTCTGCCGCCCTAGGCAGAAGTCCCAGACGTGCCACCCCCACTCTGAGCTGAGCCATGTCCCCCCCCCCATGCTGAGCCATGATACTGCCGATCCTGGCAGAAAGGCCAAAGTGGGGGGGCATGGCTCTGCTCGGCAGCAGGCCATGTGCTTTGGCATACATGGCCTGCCGCTTCTGACCCCCCTTCGACATAATGTCGGGGGGTTCAGAAGCGGAAGACGACCATGTGTGCCAGAGCACGTGGCCTGTCGCCCACAGAGATCTGCCACCCTAAGCTGCTGCCTAGTGGATGGGCTGGAGTTGATATCATCACTGATAATAAAATAGCATTACATACATATTTATGTCTCAGGGCAGTTTCTCCAAATGGGTTAGTTTTGTGCATATATTACCAGTTTACCTGACACACAACACCGCCGTATTGAGGTAAACTCAATATATCCAAACAAAACCTCAGCAACCTTTAACCATCTGGTTATTCTTTTCTCATTACTACTACCTTAAATGATCTCTCTAAAGGCAGCCCAAAGCTTCCTCAGTACTCAATACCAATGCGAGAAGGAGAAAAGACCTCAGTAACTTGGGCTGTCCCACGACCTCAAGGGGATATGCCCTCTATAGGAACATTTCTCATTCAAAAGAATTGTTCAAACCAAAGGGCTCAAGTGTATTCAGATTAAAGATCCATCGCTGCTCATACCTTATTAGGGTCTCTCCCAAGTCTCCACCAAATATATTATAAGGTATATGGTCAAGTACCATACATCGTAGATCACAAAACCCATGCTTATATTTTTGACAATGATTCACCATTGGTGCTTCTAATTTCCCTTTTGACAGACAGTATTTATGCTCTCTTAGTGCAAAATTATTCACCTAGGAACAACCCAAACTAAGGAACCACATGTGAAACCTTGCATCGTGTAATCTTAGTTTGAGTTGTTTTTTCCTAGAAACATAACTTTGTACTTGTCCACATTAAATTTGATCTGCCATTTATTTGGATGTCCACTCTTCCAATTAGATCAGCAAATGAGGAAAAACGACTGGCAAATGCACAAATACAGTGGGAAATACAAAGTGTTATTCCAGGAAACCTAGGTCGATCAAAAATGGACACATGAATGGTTAAAGAGAGGTGAACTGGGGTTCTGGTGATGTCACCCCCATGGTGTCTGCCTGAATTGAACAGCTCCCGTTAGACAAGGAAAACAAACTGTCCTGCTTTTGACCTCACCCTCTGGATCCAGCATATCGTTGGTGCGTTGGTGTCCTGTAGTCTGGAACATAAAGCCAATGGCCGGAGCAGCAAAAAAAAAAAGCCCCCGTGGATCTTAAGGGGGTATGCTTTCAAGGACAGAGAGGCCACGGGCATCATTCTGCAAAAAATGGTGGGACTGCAGGCTGATGCTACTCCTGCCAAAGGATCCACTGCTGTGAACTTTGATGCTATTTGCTTGGAGATGCGACAATGGTTTACAGATTTAAAGAGCGACATTACTTCTTCACAACATGATGTACAAACTTGGATGGCAGATGTAAGGGCAGATATGTTTACTTCCATGTTAATTTTCCTGTTACTTGTAATAGGTCTGTTATATCTGACCAATTGTTGTATTGTTTCAATGTAAACCGCACTGATGACAAATAGCGCGGTATATAAGAAAATTAAATAAATAAATAAATATCCACGAACTGGGGCAATACATTGAGGACGGAGACTCGTTTGGATGAGCAAGCGGAGTCACTGTCTGGAGTGAACAGGAAGCTTGCTGTGGCATTGGTGTCACATGAGGACTTACTTCTAAAGCTGGAAAACCTAAAAAATAGGTCTAGGCATTCAAATATTCATATCTGAGGTCTCCCTTATCTACAAGCCCTGTCAACTATGTTGAACTGGGAGAACGGATCTGCTGGGCAACTCAACTGGACTTGGGACAAATGCATTTCAAGCTTCAACAGGCGCATCACACTCTGGGACAACCGAGAAGTGCTAAACCGTGGGATGTTTTAGCATGTTTCCACGAGTATGCCTCCAAGAAAGTCATTCTATAGGCTGCTTGAAAGCTAGGGCAATTTCAATGGGAAAATGCTAACATCGAGCTCTACAACCATCTCTCTACTATCACTATAAGAAAGCGGTGTGACTTCTGAGTGGTTACTCAACGTCTCCGGGAAGAGAATGTCCAATACAGATGGACAGTTTCATTTGGCCTCCAGCTCTCCGTTGAGGGCAGATTGGCTCTTGTACGGACCCCCGAAGAGGCACTCAACATCTTAAAGGATGCTGGGTGGGTTAACATGCTGGAAGGTGCAACACAACATCCAGATGCTAAGCCAGGGATGTCCAAGCCGCAATGGGAGAGGGCCTGCCAGGGCAGGAAGAGAGTTTGGTGCCATTCTGAAAAAGTTGAGTGGTGCGGACTCTCTGACCTGATGTATACTTCTATAAAATTAGGCTCCGATAAACTGTGATTTTGTGGGCTCTGTGTGTAGGTACTGTGATGCAGTGGGTCTTTCTAGTTGCCTTCTGTTGTTTTCTTTGCTTTGGGCATGTGTATAGCGAATGCAAGGGTATAGTGAATGCGGGTGGACATCAGGGCGTAGAGCACACTTTAGTTATTGGCAGTTCGCGGGAGGGTTGGGGTCAATGTTCCCTCTAAGCTGTGCGCGTGTGCGTGCGCACACACCTTGCCAAGCGAGCGCACATACTTTACAACAGAGCGCACAAAAATTACGGTTCTGATTCTGATAGAAAACAACACCGACGTCTTAAAATTTAAAAGTTGTTGTGTATTTACGGTTTTCACAAGTTCTACAATATTTTCTAGTGCAATCAATGTGGTGTACATACTGTATTCTGACGTGTAGTCAAGTTTTAAAGTATATAACTCCGAGAGTCGTTATGTGGAGCACAAAAATTTAACCTTCCTTCAAAAGCTGCACAGCTGATATTTTATGTGCACACAACCTACAGAAAATTAGAGGGAACATTGGTTGGGGTGTGATTGAGTGGCATGAGAGCTGGGGGCAATCATGGTGAGTGTGGAACCTTGGTAGAGTGGATGATTGCAGTGGAGGAAGTGAGGGGGGCTTGGGGGGATGTAAGGGTGAGGTACACAGAGGTGGTCTATATGAATATGGGGAGAGCAGGATCTGCCTTGGGAGTCATGGGGGACGTGAATATAGGCACTCTTATCATCCAGAGGCTTAACTCCCCTTACAAGCGCCAACTACTTTTCAAAGAGCTTTTGTGGCTCCAATTGCATGTTACTTGTTTACAGAAGACTCATCTCTTGCCTTTTACCCATAACAATTTTAAGACTGGGTGGTTTGTTTCTAATCGCACTGGAAAAAAAGTGTGTTGGGGGGTGGTGGCAATACTCGAGTTTGGATCTTCAATTTCAGATGACGGATGTTTGCAGGGATAGGGAAGGTCAATATCTGTTGGTAAAGGGTGAGATGGGTGGTCTCAAAGTCACCTTTGGTAGTGTTTACACCTCCAGTGTAGCCCAGGCTCCCTTCCTAGAAAGGTTATTGGAGGTGATGGGGAGCTTTGTGGAGGGGCAGCTCCTGATAGATGGGGATCTCAACTTGGCGTTTATTCTGGCCATGGACACTTCAAGAGGAGTTGGGCAGGGTATATGCCAGGATCTACGAGTGTGGATGAGCCTCTTTGATCTTGTTGATAATTTGGCAGTTGAAATATCCCAGAGAGGGATTATACGTACTACTCAGGAGTTCATGATACTCGCACGCATACTTACTATTTGTGGTGTAGTAAGGGGCTTGAGAGCTCCATAAGGGATTGCCGGATCTCAGAGAGAGGACCTGGTCAGATCATGCTCCACTATGGCTCTGTATGGTTACTGGGCCCTTGGTGCGGCCGCGGGGTATGGGGCATTTAAATGATACACTTTTAGAAGATCCTATGGTCTGTGCTAAGATGAAAAGTGTGATCCAGGAATATTTAGAGATAAATGACAATGGTGAATGTAAGTCCAGGGTCCTTTGGGGACTGCTTGAAAGTTGTGGTGCGAGGCCACCTGATCACTCTGGGTGCACACAAGAGTGGGAAAGGTATCAGGCAATGGAGCTTTTGCATACGATATTGTGTGTGCGGAAGGGCAATTGAAGCAAGGCAACCGAGATCCCTGCCTGTTGGCACTTCTGGCAATTAAGAAACAGCAGTTACATGATCTCCAGCTAGCTGAGACACGACATGCACTTGACCAATCAGGACAGATGCAACTTAAATATGGGAATAAGGCCGGTAAACTTCTGGCCTTCCGGATGTGGAAGACAGTCCCGTAACATGATTTGGAAAATTAAAGACAGAGGGGGAGCAGACTTCTTTGATCAAGAGGACATTTGGCAGCGCTTTGTGGTGATCTCTATACTCCCGACTGGGAGGTATCGCCGGATCAGATTAGCGAGTATTTGAGGGGCTGTGACTTCACATCTCTCACAGAAGATGAGCAATGCTTGCTGGGGCGACTTATAACAGGGGCCAAGATTCTCCAGGTTATTAAAGGGCTTCTGTGAGCTAAGGCCCCAGGGTTAAATGGGTACACCAATTATTTTTATAAGGTTTATCACGATCAGATTGTTGATTTGTTGGTAAAGATGTACAATGGGTTTTTGTTGAACGGTGACATGCCCCCATCTATGAGGGAGGCAGGAATAACTATTTTGCCAAAAGGGGGTAAAGACCCTTCACAATGTGGTTCCTACCGACCCATTTTCTTACTGGGGATCGATCAAAAACCTTTGGTGAAGGTATCAGCGAATAGGTTGCAACCCTTGATGCCCAAACTGGTTCATAGTAATCAACTGGGGTTTATACCAGGCAGGCAGTGATAATATAATATTCATAAAATTTTAAATTTAATATGACTGGCACAATAGGAGGGGGAACTCTGGTCCTTCTTCTCATTGTTAATGCAGAGAAGGCCTTTGAAAGGGCTAATAGACCCTATTTCTTTCAAGTATTGGAGAGATTGGGGCTTGGGGGTTCCTTCAAGCATTGAATTCAGGTGTTGTATATGGGACCGACAGCTAGACTAAAAATCAATGGATCTTATTCTAAATCGTTTGAATTACAGAGAGGAATACGTCAGGGATATCCTCCATCTACCCTGTTATCTGCCCTTGCGATGAAGCCCCTGGTACAACACATTCAAAAGTGAGTGGATACTGTAGGGATTATAGGGGGAGGGGGACATACCTCTCATAAAGTGTTAATGTTTGCTAATGATTTGCTGTTTACCCATTCAAAAAGCCTGTGCATTCGCTGGTGGGTGTAGGAGAGGAGCTGGAAAGGTATGGCTTGGTGTCTGGCTTTAAAATGAATGCAGCCAAGTCAGAGATTCTGGATATCTCCACCAGCCCTTTGGAGAGGCAAAGGTTATGGGAGGCCTATCCATACTGCCGGGCAAAGTCCTATATTCGATACCTGTGGGTACCTTTGACTGCAGATCCCACTCAGATCTGTTCCCTTAATTTCGAGCTGTTATGGCGGTCTATCACCTTGGATCTTCAGCAATGGAAGAAGCTTTGTTTATTCTGATTTGGTACATAAGAACATAAGATATGCCATACTGGGTCAGACCAAGGTCCATCAAGCCCAGTATCATGTTTCCAACAGTGGCCAATCTAGGTCATAAGTACTGTGGTGATGAAGGGGCATCAGAGCCCATGGAAATAGCTGGAAAACAAACTTTTACCTGCAAGCAGAGAAATAGTTCAGAGAGCAGGGGGTTTGAAACTGCAGCCAAAGAAAAAAAAAAAAAAACACACACAGAGCTGCTGAGTCCAGGCCACGCCCAAGCTCCATGGCAACACCGGAAGTTAATAGGAAGCACCTGTGGGAGGAGTTGGAAGGGGGAGAGCAGCTACACACATTTAAGCTCCAGGGAACAGAAAGAAAGGAGTCTAACAAGAGACAGGAGGGAGAAGAACTCCTGAGGCAAACTGAAGGGAAAGAATCCTTCAGGGGAAAGGAAAGAGAGAGGTTTTCCAGAGACAGCCGCAGAAGGGAGTCCCAAGGCAGCCAGCACACTGGGGACTACAGTCCAGGGAGAAGCCCATGCTGTAAAGGCATTGCAGCACGGTCTGGAGACCAGAGAGTCTATCCTGAGAGAGTTGCTGACTATAGTCCATGTACGGGAGCAGCCCTGCATAAGTTTGTGAGGGAAGTTTTACCTCTGGAAAGGTCTGTGAAGAGAGGGGTCACGAAAGACAAGGTGAGCAAGTTAGAAGCCTTGTCCAGCTTGTTGAGAGATAAGGGTCTCTACAGCCATTCTAAAAGCCCTGAGCACAGAGAGAAGTCCCAATGGGAAAAAGTCTTAAAACTCTTAGAGGAGATTAAACCTACATCCCCTCAGCCCGAGTTAAGCCAGGAGACAGCAGAGTCTGATTATGAGGACATGCAGACAGAGCCTTGTGATATGGAACAAGACTCCTCAGACTCCTTGAGGGATTGTTCTTATTGTATGAAGACAGAATGAAGAGGCTGTAGGTTTTTTTTAAGTTGAGAAAAAAAAGCCAGAAGCCCTTTTTCCTGAATGTCTTTATGTTTGAATGCTGGAAATGTTTAAAAGGAGAATTGCTGATGTTTAGAGCTGAGAGGAAATGTTTCAAGTTTGATATGAATGATTAAGAAAACAGCTAGAAGCAAAAGAAGCTTTGTTTAAAGTTTTATTCTGTTTGATACCTTTGCTGGAAGTTAGCTGAAGCCAGCTAAGCTGTTTTTCTGACTGTTGGACTTTGGGAAGAAACACTTTTGGTGTAGCAAGCTGCATGAAGCAACTGTAACATTTATCACTGCCAGAATCCTGTTTGACTGGAACTTCTTTTGGTTGGAGAGTACATCCTATTTTTGTTAACATGTGTTGAGCTTCAAAGAAAGTTCTTTGCAAAGGAACAGACACAAATAAATTCCTGTGTTTGCCTTCAACCCTCGGATTCCTTTTTATTTCACACAACTACAATACCCAGAAGCACTAGCTCTGGAACCCATATTAAAAAGGGACATTATATGGCACGCCCCTGCCTACAGGCAACCGCCTAGACAGTAGGGAGCGCCACAGTACCTAGCAGTTTCCCCCAAAAGACACAGGTTCCACAATGCTTGCATTGGGTCAAGCAGTGATATCCTGGGTCCCTTTTAATAGTGGTCTATGGAATTTTCCGTCCAGGAACTTGTCCAAACCTTTTTTAAACCCAACTATACTAACAGCATTTACTACATCCTCTGGAAACAAATTCCAGAGTTTGATTACACGAGTAAAAAAATATTTTCTCTTATTAGTCTTAAATAGGATACTTTGTAGCTTCATTGCATGTCCCCTAGTCTTTCTATATTCTGATGACGTAAACAATTGATCTACATTTACCCGTTCCGCTCCATTCATTAATTTATAGACCTCTATCATATCTCCCTTCAGTCATCTTTTTTCTAGGTTGAAGAACCCTAACCTTTTTAGCCTCTCTTCATAGGGGTATCCTTCTATCCCCTTTACCATTTTGGTGGCTCTTCTCTGTACCTTTTCTTTTTTTTTTTTTTCCTTTATTGTTTGTCAACCATGAGGCCCAAAGGCCACAATACAGTAAAGAGAAACAAACACAGTAATAATCCACAAACCTCTGTACCTTTTCTAATAATGCTATATCCTTTTTAAGATACGGCAACCAGAATTGCACACAATATTCAAGGTGAGGTCGCACCATGGAACGATACAGAGGCATTATAATATCCTTTGTTTTAATTTTCCATTCCTTTCCTTATGATACCTAGCATTCTATTTTTTTTAATATATTTTATTAAATTTTTCATGAATACAAAGTAAACATTTAGAAAATAACATACCCTTTACATATTACAAAGAAGGAAAAGAAAAAATTACAAATTCAAATATTTTCAAAGGGAACAATCTCAAAAAAGAAAAACCCACATTAAATGAGAGACTGCTAGTTAGGCATACCAAAGATCAGGACCCCATTTAAATTTCCCAACTAAACCATACAAGATCAACATAATAATCTTATTGCAAATTCTTACCTACCAAAAACTGTTCTAACTGTGCCACATCAGTAAATACATATCTATTCCCAGCATAAGTTACATAGCATTTACAAGGACAAGGACAAGGACATTTTAAATAGAACTGACCTCCCAAAGCAAGAACCTTAGATTTCAGCTGCAAAAAAGCTTTCTGTCTGAGCTGGGTAACCTTGGCCACATCAGGAAACATCATTAAAAGGACGCCCACAAAAGGAAGCATCCTTCTTAGCAAAATATAATTTCATGATAGCAATCTTTTCACTCTCAGAAGAGAAGGTAACCAATAAGGTGGCCCTTTTAGTTACTTTATCTAAGGAGGTTTCTAAAAATTGAGTTAAATCTAATTGATCCAGGCTCGCCTGCTCATCGGCCTCTCCCTCCTTAGCTATCTCACTACCTCCCTGAGATAGATAATAAATAGAAGTAATATCAGCCACATCAAATGTTAAATATAATAACGTATCATGAACATATTTTTTAAATAGCTCTAATGGAGAGAGAAGGCGTACCATCAGAAAATTTAAAACTCTAAGATTATTTGCTCTAGACAGGTTTTCTAATTTTTCCAATCTATTTTGAAGCGCAATAGTCTCCTTTAAAAAAGAGGAACTCACAACATGTACACTCTCCACAGTCCCCTCCAACTTCCGAGCCCTCTCACTAACAGCTGATAGAGACTGACCATGATTGCGCAAAACACTCGCAGTATCATGGGAAAAACTACACAGCTGAGTGAGAGTACCCGAAAGAACACATTCCACCTGATGTATAGCATCAAGAACATCTTTCAAGGAAATATTAGACGTAGCAGAACTAGGAAGAACTGACAGCGAGTCAGAAGATGGTAAAGAAACACCCGAAGGGTATACAAGCTCAGCTTCAGTCAAACCAGTCTGCTTAAAAGAAGCTCCATCGGAGAGAGGGGTGGAGACCGAAAACAAACTACCATCTCCAACGAAGGAGACATTTGGAGAGCACATTTTTTCACCAAAGTTAGGTTGGTGGGGAGGGGTACGATCCCCCGAACTTAATGAAGCTTCTGGGACTGACCTTGCCCCTGGGTCCTGAGCAGCCAATGTTCGAGAAGCAGCAGCACTAATCAGGTGGGTATCCATAGGGCCCTTCACCACCTGACCCCCAACTGAGCCCTCGTTCTTGGCTTTCCGCTTACCCATTCAAAGACACAGGAACAAGAACAAACTCCCAGAAGCTCCCAGGTGCTCCTAAGGGGGCTCACAAGGGGCCGAACCTGCCACTTCAGACACGCCCCTTCAGACACACACCGAGTCCACGTCCCGCGGTACCGGTTGGCTCTTATCCTCGATCGCAGCAGGAGGGAGGAGCTCTGTTCCGGCCAGGTATGCAGCTGACAGCAATTCCCACTCAACGTCTCCCGACGTTAGCAGGTAGTCCTGGGCTAGCGTCTCCCGATACCTTGCATTCTATTTGCTTTCTTGGCCGCCGCTGCACACTGGGCGGGGGGTTTTAACATGTTATCCACGATGATGCCTAAATCTTTTTCCTGGGTGGTGGTTCCAAATGTGGAACCTTGCATTGTGTAACCATAGTTTGGGTTGTTCTTTCCTAGGTGTATAACTTTGCACTTGTCCACATTAAATTTCATCTGCCATTTGGATGCCCAGTCTTCCAATCTATCAAGATCCTCTTGCAATTTTCCACAACCCTCATGGGTTTTAACAACTTTAAATAGTTTTGTGTCATCTGCAAATTCGATAAACTCACTTGTTATTCCCTTTTCCAGGTCATTTATGAATATGTCAAAAAGCAGCGGACTCAGCACAGATCTCTAGGGTACTCCACTATTCACCTTTCTCCACTGGGAAAATTGGCCATTTAGTCCTACCCTGTGCTTTCTATCTTTTAACCAGTTCCTGATCCACAATAGCACACTGCCTCCTATCATGACTTATTAGTTTTGCCAAAAGTCCGATAAGGACCTTGTCAAAGGCTTTCTGAAAGTCCAGATACACTATATCATCCAACTCATCTTTGTCTACCTGTTTATTCACACCTTCAAAAAAAACATAACAGATTAGTAAGACAAGATCTTCCTTGTCTAAAGCCATGACTATACATGTTCAGTAATTTTGTTCTTCATGGTGGTTTCTACCATTTTTCCCAGTAATGACGTCAGGCTCACCGGTCTGTAGTTTCCCGGATCACCCCTGGAACCCTTTTTAAAAATTGGCGTTACATTGGCCATCCTCCAGTCTTCAGGTATTACCGATGATTTTAATGATAGTTCACAGATTACTAATAGCAGATCTGCAATCTTATATTTCAGTTCTTTCAACAGCCTTTGATGTATACTGTGGTGGAGAAGCAGCCGCTGAGGGCAGAAAAAAAAAGGGAAAACTGCCTTTTTTTTCTTTTACCCATAAAACTGCAGGCACTGAAAGGGTTAACACACCAACACTAAAGGTAAAGATTTCTCACAGAGAAGTGCAGACCTAAGCACACACCCTGTTCCCATGGAGATAGAGGGAGGAGAAGGGAGTGTTTTGGGGGCGGAGTCAAAGGGGATAGGACAGCCCCAAACATTTAGGAACGGAAGCTGCACTTATACAGAAGAGAAGGGGAGAGAGAAGGAGGAACCGTATGAGAGAGAGAAGGAGAGAGAGAGGACACAGACACAGAGGACACGAGGGTTCCAGGAAGGAAGGACAAGAAACCCATGGAAATCCCTTGCACAGAAGCAATTGAGAACCAGGAGCAAAGAGCTGACAAGGCCAGTGGAAAGCTCAGGGGAGGAGTCCTCAGAGGAGGAAATATTCTCCAAGAGTTCATGGCTCAACTCTTCTCCTAGTAAGGAATCTGTAAGGAGGAAAAGCAGCACTAATAAGGTGAGCCCTTTACAACGTTTGAAAGGCTTATTAGACAAAGAGGGTTTTTCCTGCCCTTCCCCCACAAGCTCACATACTGTTAAGGGTACCTGGGAGAAGCTCCTAAAGGCTGTGCAAGCTAGTGAGGCTTCTCAGGAAGATACCAGGGGAAACAGTTACCAGGAAGAGTCTAGCGTGGAGGATATGGACTTGGGAGACACTGTGGATTTAGACAATGTCTCAGACATGGAAATAAGCTGTGCCATCTGTGCTAAAGAAGTATAAAGGAACCAAATAGTGTTTGAAAGCAGAAAGAAACCCAGCTGGTCTTGATTACTGAATGCATCTGTGTTACCTCGTGATAAGTAAAAGAACTGAAGGAAGTGTTGTCTGGAAGAAACCCAGAAGTTCTTTTGCAAGGACATTTTAAAGCCCATTACTTTTTAGCTGTGCTTTTAAAAGTAGCTGTCCTGTTTAAAGCTGCTTGGGAAGAAGCTGTGCTGAAAGTTTGTGTTATAATTGGAAAAGAATTCTATTGCTTGTGAAAGCATCTAGGTGGGCCAGGAAGTTTTGCTACACCTACTGTGAAGTAACAGAGGGTGGTATAGCGCCTCCTGGAGACCAGGAAACAGAATACTGCTGTGAATAGAGTTTTATCAGAAAGCAGGTTTCAAAGCTGTATCAAGCCAAGGACTGTATAATAGGCTTGTGTGCTGTTATTTGGAGAAGTATCCTGAATTTTGTTTTGGTCAACTTCAATCAATTCATGTCAAAGAATTGAACCGTTAGGAAATCCTTGTTTCTAAAAATAAAGAAATATTTCCTGCGACCTTTACACTTGGCTCTAATCCTTTCGAGGACACAACTACATGCTATTGGGCTAATTTCAACAAAGGACAATCGGCGCCTCCCCTGTAGCCCTAGGCAACCGCCTGGCCACACGGGGGCGAGCCGACAATACCATCCAGTCCAGGTGATTTGCTACTCTTCAGTTTATCAAATAGTTGTAATACATCTTCTCGGTGTATCGATATTTCTTTCAATTCTTCTGCAGTATCACCTTTAAATACCACTTCAGTCATGGGTAACATCTCTACATCTTCCTCAGTAAATATCTCTGCTATGGCCTTGTCCTCTCTTAGTGCCCCCTCTTACCCCTCTATCATCTAATGCAGTGTGCCCCAACCCCCGGGCCGCGGACCGGTACCGGTCCGTGGATCAAACAGTACCGGGCCGCCCGAGGAACTTTAAATAATTTCACTGTGGGTCCTCCCGCCTCCTGATTGGCCGAAAGGCAAACCCCATGCCATTGGTCGAGGAGGCGGCGCCGCGGGAGGACTGAGGACTTGAGGTCGGAGACGCGGGGACTGAAGAGAAGCTCCCGTGAGGTAAGTGCACAGAGGAAGTGGGTGACAGTGGTGGGTGAAGGGAATCACAGTGATTGAAGCCAACAGCTGAAGAAGTGGGATGCGGCCATTTTGTGGGTGAGTGTGTGGGGCACAGGTGAAGAGGGAGTCCACAAAGTGTAATGCCCACATGAAGTAAGGAGTTACTTTAATGGTAAAGGTGGCTCTAGAGTCCACGCTGGCATCTCTGTATTGAAAGAGGCACGATGATCTCTGTATTGAAAGGGGGAACGCTGGCATCTCGGCATTGAAAGGGGGCACAGTCATCTTTTGTGATTTATATATATTTCACAGTTATTTTATCTGGCGCAACACTATTTTATGTTTTTATTGTTTCCGATTGTGAGGTGTGAGCACAGTTAAGTGTATGCTGCCGGATTTGTGCACTTTATCTGATTTTTTTCACTTTATATTAATATTTGTATGCTTTTTTGATACACTGGTCATATATTTATAACACTGATCACATTTTTGCGCTGATAGTTTTTGGATTTACATTCGGATTTAGGTGACGTCTGGAGCTGAGCGGTTGCAAGCAGCAGTGGAGTGAAGAGAAAGAGAAGGTATCACTCTTCTAGCTCTTCTATCTGTTCACCGGTACTCGTGTGTACTGACGTGTTATTGTGTCTGCTTTAACCCACAAATTAGTAAAAATGAGTATGAAACAGACATCGTTAGAAAGTTTTCTTGGGAAGAAAAAAAGGCCCAGTGAACAGACAGAAGAAGAGCCTTCAACATCAAAGAAATATGCAACCTTTTTTAACAGACAATACCATGAGTCCTATTTGAAATATGGATTTATCGGGACAGGTGATTCCCACGCACCAAACCGATCTGCATAGTTTGCGGCGAGAAGCTCTCTAATGAGGCAATGAAACCTTCAAAACTGCTTCGCCACTTGACCGCCAAGCACCCTGGCATAAAAGACAAGCCCCTGGAGTATTTTGAAAGAAAAAAACGGAAGCACGAAGCACAGAAGAAATTTATGAGGGCCACCACATCAATAAAGGAGAATGCACTGAGAGCATCATATTTGGTGGCTAACCGCATTGCTAAGGCTAAAAAGCCATTTACTATCGGTGAAGAATTGATCTTGCCCTCCACTAAAGACATTTGCCGTGAACTTCTAGGAGAGGCTGCTGTGGAAAAGGTAGCACATGTGCCTTTGTCAGCTAGCACTGTGACTAGGCGCATTGAGGAAATAGCTGGAGACATTGAGGCACAATTGTTGGAGAGGATTAATACATCACCGTGGTATGCACTCCAGGTTGATGAATCTACAGATATCGACAACAAGGCACTACTACTACTTGTTTATGTGCGATATCTATATCAGGAGGATGTGCATGAGGATTTGTTATGTGCACTATCTTTGCCAACCAACACCACAGGAGCAGAACTGTTCAAGTCACTGGATGGTTATATATCAGGAAAACTGAAATGGTCCTTTTGTGTCAGCATATGCACAGACGGAGCTGCTGCCATGACCGGACGACTGTCTGGTTTAACTGCTCGGATTAAGGAGGTTGCACCTGAGAGTGAATCTACGCATTGTATCATTCACAGGGAAATGCTGGCAAGCCGAAAAATGTCACCGGAATTTAACAGCGTATTGAGTGATGTCGTTAAAGTTATTAACCACATTAAAGCACACGCACTTAACTCGCGCCTGTTTGAGCAGCTTTGTGAGGAGATGGACGCAGAGTACAGATGCCTTCTCTTATACACAGAAATAAGATGGTTATCCAGAGGAAAATCGCTAACCAGAGTATTTGAATTACGAGAGCCATTGCAAAGATTTCTCTCAGAAAAGAAGTCACCGCTGGCAGCACATTTCAGTGACAAGGTATGGGTCGCAAAACTGGCTTACCTGTGTGACATATTCAGCCTGCTCAATGAACTCAATCTGGGCCTTCAGGGGAAAATGACAACTGTTTTCAAGTTGTCAGACAAAGTAGCTGCATTTAAAGCCAAACTGGAGTTGTGGGGACGGGCGCGTGAACAGAGGCATTTTGGACATGTTTCAGACATTAGCGGGGATTTTAGGCGAGACTGAGCTTGAACATTCATTCTGCCAGTTGGTGCACGATCACCTGTCTTTGCTTTTAAAAGAGTTTGAGCGCTACTTCCCAACCACAAAAGACCCACGAACTGTTAAGGAATGGATCCGCGACCCATTTGTCAACAAATCAGGCGAATCTAGCATGTCTATGCAAGAAGAACAACTGCTGGAGATTGCAAATGACGGTGGCCTTAAAACTACATTCGAGACAACAACTCTACCAGTGTTCTGGATTAAAGTCATGGCGGAATATCCTGAGATTGCCACCACAGCACTTAAATCCCTATTACCATTTCCGACAACCTATCTGTGTGAAGCGGGGTTTTCTGCAGCGACAGCAACCAAAACAAAACAACGGAATAAACTGGACATAAGCAACACACTTCGGGTGTCATTGTCTCCTATTACCCCCAGATGGAACCGTCTCGTTGCAAAGAAACAAGCTCAGGGTTCTCATTGATTTGGAATTCTAGTGAGTTAAATAAAATAAATCACTTTATATTCATTTTTTGGTGTAGCTGTATTTTATTTTGAAGGCATGTTTAAATACAATTAAATTAAAATTATTAAATTAAAACAAGCGGGCCACGGAAAAATGATCAAACGTTTACCGGTCCGCGGCGATAAAAAGGTTGGGGAGCACTGATCTAATGGTCCAAGAAGACTTATTAAAAGCTGGCTGCTACACAGTACCCTGTCCTGTGCTTCTAAGATAATCTATGACCAATTTCCAGGGGGAGTCCCACAGCCCTTGCTTGGATAGAGGCAGTCTTGGGGTCTAAATTTAACCAGAAAGCTTTCTTCTGTGTTTTAAATTTAAACTGAAAGCTCTTTGCTGCTACTAGGCCCTGACTGATTTAGCAAATACACTGGGTTCACAGATTACTCAGCTTTAAGCTAAAGAATTCCTTTCCCCCCCAAGATTTAGAAAAATTCCCAGAAGTAAATACTTACAATTGCAGATCTCTCTCCAGAAGTAGCAGCCCCTTTTATAGTCCTTCAAGACTGAGAATCACAGAACTCTGGTTGAACTATTTATGTCTGTGCTTCTGAGGTAAGCTGTGACCAATTTCCTGGGTGATTAACACAGTTCTTGCTTGGATAGAAGGAGTCTTTCTAAATGGCCCTTTGATCTGCTACCTGGCTTTAACACCTATTTAAAAAATTTCACAGGTCTCTTGCTCCCTATGTAGAAGACCTCTTTATAAAGATCTCTAGAAATAATTTATTACTCAAAGAATGCTGACCCTGTTTTGCCTTTTATGCTAAGTTCTATTCTGATTTAATTTAAATTAAAGCTCTTTGCTGCTATTAGGCCCTGACTGAGTATGAAATTTAAACTAGAAGCTCTCTGCTGGGTTCTAAATTTAACCAGAAAGCTCTCTTCTGTGTTTTAAATTTAAACTGAAAGCTCTTTGCTCCTACTAGGCCCTGGTGAGGATGCGGATGATGATGTGGCAGGATGACGAAAATTGGATTTGGGCTTATCCACTGGCAAACGTTGAGGCTTGACGTCCCCCAAATCCTTCACAAGTTTTTCCAAATCCTCACCAAAAAGAAGGTGGCCCTTGAAAGGAAACTTGGCGAGATGGGACTTAGAAGCAGCACTGTCATTCCAATGACAGAGCCATGGCCAATGCCAGGCCACTGTAGCAGCAGCCACAGACTGAGTAGATAAACACAGCAGATCATAAAAGGCGTCTGCAAGAAAGACAGTGACCGACTCTAAAAGAGGCAAATCCGGATCATCTGGAAGTGACTGAAGCCATTGGAGCAGAGCACATGCAGCGAGACCTCCATAAACAGAGTCATGCAATGCCAAGGTTGATGACGAGAAAGTGGTTTTTAAGAGCCCTTCACCTTGCGATCCCATCTGATCACGTAAGACAGTGCTGCCCTCCACAGGAAAGGTTATGTGTTTAGTGACTGCAGTGACCAGGACGTCTACTTTAGGGAAACACAACCACTTGTCAAGATCATCCTAAGACCAACCATAAACATGCCCCAAGCGACAAGCAGAGTGTAGAGACACATTAGGAGAATCCTACTCTAAGGAGACCATTTGTTGTAGTTCCAGGGGAAAGGGGAAAGCCTTAGAAGGTTTCCTGATGCCTACGATGATGGGGTCTGCCTGAGGTTTAGATGAATCCGAAGGTTGTTGCACTTGAGAGTCTGAGAGGTGCAGAGCCTCCGTAATTTGGGCAATGACAGCAGGAAGCTCTTCCTTATGGAATAACCGGATATCCTGACCATCTTCTCAAGGCTCCTGGTCGTCTTCCAATGGTGAGAGCTCTCTTTCTTCCCTGCTGGACTCAGAAGTGATAGAATATTCATCTGAAGGACTGTTACCATCTTCCCCTGCAGGGCACTAGTCCCCTGGAGAAGAGGAGGTATCCTTGGCCAGATCTAAAATGGCTCCAGCCAAACTTCGGCGGGCATGCTTTCTAGATGGAAGATCAGTGGCGGTCATAGTAGCCAAAGTTCCCGAGTGCCACATATCCCAGGCCTGACAAAATAGCTGCATAAACTGGAGATCAGAGCCATCAGCTGCAGTTTGCATAAGCTGACTAGAGAGTTGTAGAGGATGAGCAGGCTATTCAGGCAACAAAACTGGAGGAAGGGCATCTTGTGATCTAGCATCACCCTGATGAAACCCAGAGGGAGCTAAAGAAAGAGACCTGGAAGAGCTACTGGAACCAGGACCTGCAGACGCAGAAGGACCCCCTTTATCAGAATCACAGGAGAAACACAAACTACCTGTCAGTCTTACACATTTCTTTCCACAGCACAAGCAGTGCAGTAGGGAAGGTGGTCTTTTTACAACAGGATAAAAGAAAAAGTCACGGGAAGAGCTGGGTAGCCAAAAATCAACAGACTCTGAAGAAAGAATGGCAGATGTGGCACAAAATTTATGGCAGGAAACAGCAAAACAGAGCTGGCAAGCAGGCGGCAACTGATCACGTGAAGAGAAGCAGGAAAAAGGCAACTGCAGAAAACTGAGCACACCAAAAAAAGAAGGGAGGTGCATATGGTCAAAAGAACAAGATACCGCTGAAAAACAGATCGGGATGGTGCTTTTTTTTTTTTTTTTAATTTTGTCTTTATTGAATTTCTCAAAATAATCCAGAATCATCTGAATAAGGATACCACACTTAATATACAAGAAAAACAAAGTAAAGAAAAATCATACATATTTGACTTAGTCCACAACATACAACCCCAATAAGGTTCCAAACAAGAAATAACACCATAAATGAAGACAAATTTAAGGGGAAGGCCCCCCCCATAAAGTGGAGAGCCCCCTAAAAAAAAAAACCATAAGAGCATAGATATCTAATATGGCAGCTGGTAGAGGAATCAAATCTGCCCATCACCCTCCTTACCCTGAAGAAATTGTACCAATTGCTGGGGCTCAAAAAACAGAAATTGCTTGGATTGAAATAATAGCACACGTTTACACGGATACTTTAATCGAAATTGTGCTCCCAGAGCAGAAGACCTTTGACTTAAAGCCAAAAATTCTCTCCGCCTTTTCTGGGTGTCCCTAGAAAGATCAGGAAATTGAGAAACAGACGTTTTTCGAAAATACAATCTAAGGACAGAGTTTCGGTCAGATTCAAATGCAAAACAGACCAGCAAAGTAGCACGACTAGTCACTACTTCCAGAGAGCTCTCCAGAAATTCTGACAGATCCAACTGAGCTGGCCCAGCTGTACCCTCCGGATCCATTTCTGTACCTGCTACAACTGAGGAAATTGCCACATACACACAATAGGAGGAATAAACTCAGCAGGCATCAGCAGGACCTCAGTTAAGTACTTACGAACCAAGCTTATGGGCTCCATCAAGGGAGATCTTGGAAAATTTAGGAACCTCAAATTATTTCTTCTCAATTGATTGTCCAAGGACTCCAAACGTCGTGCTGAAATCAATCGATCTCTGGTGTAGGACCCACTCAAAGCCTGCAGTTCTAATTGGGCTTCCAACCGTGTCACTCTAGTAACTAGTCTGTCCCGCCAAATTTGTCTCCAACGTAGAACTTTGAACTTTAACAGCATTCAGTTCTTTTGAAAAAACACCCACTATAGGAAGCAGGGATCTTTGAAGAGATGAGATGGCTTCCCATAAGCTATCCAAAGTCACTTTTGCCAATTTTTCTATCCCAACCAACGCCCGGGGCACTGAGGTGTTGAGGGAGCTGGTCTTCAATGGCTCCGACCCCAGGCAGACTCCTAGAGAGGAACTCAACTCACTGCCCCCAACAGGAGACCCCGACACGCTCGGGATTACCATCGAGGAGGCGCCCCCTACTGTAGCTGTAACCTCCTGACCTGGAGATACTACCACACACAGCTCCTCTGCGAGACTCCTTCTGGGCTGGGGTGGCAACACGTGAACGGGGCTCAAATCAACCTCATTGTTCAAATCTGCCAACCTAATCAACAGATTCGCCGAAGCCATAGGCACTGCCGTCGGTGAGCAGAAAGCAGAAATGGACGACTGGATCAAGCCACTGCCAGGAGTAGAGGTAGTGGGGGGGCTTGGTAGACCGCTGTTTCCTCTTCTTCCCCCATCAGCACGAACCACACTCCAATCCTCTCTGCGCTTCTCGCTCAGAGTCCTACTCTGGCGCCATCTTGGGACCTATCGGGATGCTGCTTTAAAAGAGAACTGCGAAAGAGATAAAATGCTCACTGCTCCCAAAGGAGGAAAAAATAGAAGGAAGGAAGGAAGGGTCCGGAGAAGAAATAACTGCCCGACAATTTCCTCAGCAACCAGGTCCTTGAATAAAGTTTTTTTTTTTAAAACAAACTTTACGGAGTTAGAAAAATAACAAAAGGTGACGGCCAACTTAGCTGATAGAAGTCTTGCTTGCAGAACAGTCAGAACGGAAGGCTGCAACTGCTCCTCATGAGCAGGAGCACTTCCCTTCAGAGGTGCTCTACTGGTCCTCTTGACCACAAGCAGCTCTGGAAAATGAAGAATGGAAAACTGTCGGCAAAGAAGGGGCACCACAATGTGCATAACTGTCAAAAGAAGCTATACTGACACCGAATCTCTTTTCAGAGAATGCCAGGAGCTAGAAGAAGTCCACCATCTGCTGAGACAGAGAAAATACTGAAGTTCCCTTAGGGATGGGTT